>CM065815.1:88942857-90164865 GCA_033398695.1 Orobanche coerulescens | reverse complement strand
AAAGCAATGTCGTTGCGGATGCGTTATCGAGGAGGTATGGTTTACTTTCTACTCTGGAGGTTCGGTTACTTGGTTTTGAAATGTTGAAGGAGTGTTATGAAAATGATGCGGATTTTGGAGAAATTTTTACTCGTTGCAAATCTGGTCCGTTCGGGGAGTTCATGTTACAAGATGATTTCCTATTTAAAGGGAATAGGCTATGTGTTCCAAAACAGGCGGTTCGGGAATTATTGGTTCAGGAGGCTCACGGAGGAGGCTTAGCGGGTTATTTTGGCACGGCTAAAACATTGGAAGTACTAAAAGAACATTTATTTTGGCCAAAAATGCTAAAAGACGTTTACAATGTTTTAAGTAAATGCGTAACATGTCACATCTCAAAGAGTTCGTTCAAACCAGAATCGTATGTGCCTCTACCGGTTCCAGAAAGACCGTGGGAAGATGTATCAATGGATTTTATCGTCGCTTTACCCCGTACTCAACGAGGTAAAGATGCTATTATGGTGGTTGTGGATCGTTTCTCAAAAATGGCTCACTTCTTGGCTTGCCACAAAGCCGACGACGCAAGCAACGTGGCCGATTTATACTTCCGAGAGGTGGTTTGTTTACATGGAGTTCCAAAGACTATTGTTTCGGATCGGGATTCAAAATTCCTTAGCTATTTTTGGAATACTTTATGGAGGAAAGTGGGAACAAAGCTCTTGTTTAGCAATTCGCACCATCCTCAAACCGATGGTCAAACCGAAGTCACAAATCGAACGCTAGGAACATTGTTGCGAGGACTTGTGAACAAAACGCAAAAGGATTGGTACATGAAACTTGCTCATGCGGAATTTGCCTATAATCGATCCCCTACACATGCTACGGCACATTCTCCCTTTGAAGTCGTTTATGGGTTAAGTCCTTATATACCCTTAGACTTGATTCTGTTGCCGAAGGACGAGTTGGTACACAAAGATGCGGAATTTAAACTTAAATCGATGATCAAGTTGCACGGGCAAATACATGATCGAATCAAAGAGGTGAATGACGCATACAAAATGAAATCCAACAATCACAGAAAACCGAGACTATTCGAAGTAGGCGACTTGGTTTGGGTACAATTAAGAAAAGAGAGATTTCCTAGCAAACGCAAGAACAAACTTATGCCGAGGGCCGAGGGACCTTACAAAATCGTGGGTAAGGTGAACGACAATGCGTATAAAGTAGAACTTCCGGGCGATTATGGGGTACATGCCACTATTAACATGGGCGATCTATCTCCTTAACTTGACGACGAGGGAATCACCGATTTGAGGTCAATTCCTTTCAAAGGGGGAGAAGATGATGCGATTGTGACATCTTCAAACGAAGTAAGAATTGACGTAGGTGACAATACCACATTTCATGCACATGCACCTACGTACTTCGGTGGGAAAACAAATGCGGAAATGGGAACGATCTTAATAATTGGAACCGGGATAACTTAGACGTATCAAAACATGCTTACGTATGCATGTTCATGCATACAAAATCGGCCATATTAGTGGGAGATTTCGGCCGATTGTGATGGGAGATTCATGAAGGATTTTGTCCCCACTACTTTCAAGTTTGCTTTCTTTTTTTTCAAAGTCCACCATAATAAAATCAAGGATAGAGATTTGGCTCACTCCACCTTTTGAAATCATCCGAACATACAAGGAAGAAGATGCCAAGAAGTCCCTTTCATGTTCAAGTCCTTGTCAAAGCCTTACAAAAATATATCACATGAGAAAGATCTTGTCCACTCCTTGAAGCTACCCACGGCCGAACATGCAAGGAAGAAGCCATGCATGATGTTGCTTTCAATCTTTGTCAGAGTCTTGATAGTTTAGTTTAATATTTGCTTGTCTTTTAGCTTGATCTTGTTTGATCTTGTTTGTAGTTGTAATGGCTATATATTAGCCTCATATTCAACCTTTCAAATCACTTTGAAGCTTGAAAAAAACGAAATACACTTGTATGTATTCATTGTTGAATGATTTACAGCACACCTTGATTATAATTCGACGCGTCTTCGAGTTGTAATTTAATCGATTCTCAATAGGTCTTGAGGAGAGATTGCCTTATCAAACTATAGGTCTAGTTTGATAATTTACTTTCATATTATCTTGTTTACGGAAACCGAATTGCCCTACTTTCGGTTGATTCTTACGAGTGTTACACATATACGAGTGTTATGAGGCAACAAAATATTTCTGCTGCATTTCCTTGCGAGTTTACGTACATTTTCATACGTAATTCGTATCAGTGTAAATACGAGCCATACAATTCAAGTTCCAAGAATAATAATAACCAGAAATCCTCAAAGATTCAAATACAATGAAACAAACACTTCCCGAGGCAAGAGTTTGGGTAAAACGTTCCAAAACCAAAAGATCACAATCCAGGAGAAAACAATTTACAAAATGGTTTAATAAGCCATCAGGAGTTTTAGTAGAAAACAATTAAGGATTATCAAATCCTTCTCTTTCCAAAAATCAACGGGGGTCACAGTCCAAAGGTTTTGTTTTCACAAATAAAACCAACAACAATTCATAGGGTCAGAGCCCACATCAAGTGTCCTCAACAGACATAAAACCAACACAACATAATCACATACAGGCATCGCCTAGGACCGGGACGAAGCCACAAATCCCACCCGAGGCCTCTAAGGACCCTCCCGAGCTGGCTAGCGAAACAAATCACACACAGGCATCGCCTAGGACCGGGACGAAGCCACAAATCCCACTTGAGGCCTCTAAGGACCCTCCCGAGCTGGCTAGCGAAACACAAGACACAACATCTCACGGTTGGATCAATCACTTGTTGCATCCTGACCACATGATCACAAGCCATGTGTCACCGTAGATTATCTTAGGCTCTCACGATTGGATCAATCGCTTGTTGCATCCTGACCACATGATCACATGCCATGTGTCACCGTAGACCTTCAACCATATCCACACATTCACACAAATAACATATCACATCAATAATATCCAAGTAATTCACTCAACAACACCAAGTATATTCATAGTAATTCACGTAACCATCCACGAACACAATGTTCACAAAACACACGCATTTTGAAAGAGGGCCTTTAACAAGGCTAACCGAATCTTTGAAAGTGAAATTCAAACGATTAAATAAACACATGGAGATGATCACTAATTATCATATCCATAAAAAAAGAATTGTATAGATAAGGTACTTGCCTCGAAATCGGCACACAAGTATTCCGACGAACACGGCTCAACCGGGAAGCTTCGAAACGCTCGATACTATCGAAAAGGAAGATGACGACGAACAGAAGGGTTCAACACGGGTTCTTCGCAAGAAACTAGACCCTAACATCATATAATTAATAAATCAATGATCATACGAAAAAGAATAATCGTAGAACGTCCGAAAACCACTCTATGACATTCTACCGGACACTTTTAAGGCGTCGATTAAGAACTCGACCAAAACAACAAATCTATACAATCCGACCATAGAATAACAAGGGAAATGATATAATACATCTAAATAATCATCAATCCATCACAATCCTAAGTTAAATCGGATTAAACGGACGAAAACGAATAAAATACCCAAATTCCCCAAAACTAGATTTTTAGAAAATCTTACCTGATTCGCTCGATCAAAGGATGTTATAGGATAGATAATCGATGATATGAACTCCGGGATTTCAAGGATTCATTGTCTAACAACATGCCTCCATCCTCAACAAACCTCCAGCCGCGGAAGGGAAGGAAACGAGTGAGAAAATGGGTGAAAAATCCGTCTGCTCGGCCTTATATAGGCAGCCTGTCGGCCGCCTTACGTACGTAATCGGCCATGGCTTACGGCCGTAACCGGCCATGTCCAAGTCTCCTGCCCAAAAATGCCGGCAGCATTACGTACGTTGTAATATCCGCAATTTTTGATTTCCGGTAATTTCTTTTTTTTCAGCGGAAGTCCATTTTGACGACTCGCTCATGACCGTTTCGTCATTCTGGGAATGATTAATTCTACACTTTTTGTCATCCGAGCTTGTTTCGGTGTTGTTTTGTTGAGTTCCGTGCTTTTTAGCGACTTTTCCGCACTTGAGTTCGATTCTTGCGAATCTCATTCGAAACTGCTGTTTCGAGTTTCCCGTAAGTCCGTTTAACTTTGTTAGACGTGTTGTGAACTTCGGTTTGGTTATTCGATCACGTATCGTGATTTCCAGGCGTTTTGGGCCATTTTGTAATTTCTTGAAAGTTACGGGTATCTGTATCTGTAATTATTGTCTCGACCCATTTCTTGGCCGCGTATGATTAATTATGGTATTATGTTTTCATTCCGGGTCGTTGATGTCGTCCGCGAACTTTTTGTCGTGTTCGTTCCGTACGTTTTCGGAAATCGGGTCGTCGAGCCACAGTGGGCGTACCGCCGGACGGCCATGGATGGCCGGATGATTGCGGCACCGACGGACAGTGCAGAACCGGCGTAGCGCACGCTACGGCCGGAAGTCTGCGCGCGCTAACCGGCAGGTATAGCGCACGCTAGCTTGGTCGACCAACGCACGCTATCGGACCGGACAGTGGGGTTTCTGGGGTTCTGGACTAGGGAAGGATCGGCAGGTAGCGCACGCTACGCCGAGCGTAGCGCGCGCTAGTCGGCAGCGTAAGCGCCGCCGGCCGGCTAACGACGTTACAGCCGGGCGATCGACCAGAGGGTTCTCGACAGATCGGCTAAGCACGCTAGCGTCAGCCAGCGCGCTATCGCGGCCGGCGGCAGATCCGGCGGCAGATTGAGTCTTGATCAGGCCTTGCGGGCCGTCCCGAGGGTTATCGGCCGAGGTCGCCCGTTAGCGCGCGCTAGTCGGAAGGTGTAGCGCACGCTAGGTCAGGCTGTATAAATATGACAGAGTAGCCATATTTTCACCCGTTTTTCATTTCCATCTTTTCCTCTCCGCGGCTGGAGACTTGGCGATCCAGGAGACATGTTGTCAAGCAACTAATCCACGAAGATTGGGAGCTCATATCATCGATTAATCCCTCCATAACCTCCTTTGATCCAGCGAATCTAGGTGAGATTTCCTAGAACCCTATTTTGGGAAAATTTGGGGTTTTTGCGTTTTTGTCCGATTCGTTCCGTGTTGTTGATTAATACACGATGGGTATGATTAATCTTGGTAGTATTCTTGTGTTTAACATCATTTAATCCATTGTTCTTCGTCGAATCGAAGTATATTTCTTGATTTTCTTCGAATTGACTTTTTGGGGGAATTGTCCTCGATCTCGTTTTTCATCCGTTTTCGATGGATCGATTATGGTTAAATGATGTTGTTAAACATATTCTATGGATTGTATATCCATATTTCAACTTGGAATTTCTTTTTCGGGTTTTGACGGGACGAATCGTGTTCTTGGCCGTTTTGGGGAAAATCCTTGAACTTTCGTCATTTGTTCTTTGAATTCAGCGGCTTTGGGTCATACTTTGGAATTCATTTTCGTTGTTATTGTTTTCGTTCGTAGTTCATTGTTGTGGATTGTCGTTCGGTGGAGTCGGCGAGTTCGTAATCGGTTCGTGCCAACCTACTTCGGCCGATTCTCCGCGTTGTGGTTATTCGAGGCAAGTAACTTGCCCATACTTTTCTCGTTTTATGGATATGATCATCGGTGGTCGTCTTGATGTGTTTGTTTGGTTATTTGAAATGAAGTTTCAAAAGATTTCGGTTTGGCCTCGTTAAAGGCTCTCTTTCAAAACGCGTGTGTGTTTTGTGAATGTTGTGTTTTGGGAATTGATTATGATTTGATTATTTTGAACGTTGGAGGCTTTGATGATATCCTTGTTGTTTAAAAGTTATGGAATCGTGTATTCCGTGTTTAATCTTGTTATTGTGTTTTGAAGAGTTTGATAATGGTGTCGGATTAGTGGCCATCTCTAGTA
Organism: Orobanche coerulescens; assembly: GCA_033398695.1. Taxonomy (NCBI): domain Eukaryota; kingdom Viridiplantae; phylum Streptophyta; class Magnoliopsida; order Lamiales; family Orobanchaceae; genus Orobanche; species Orobanche coerulescens. Next base: position 90,158,949 of record CM065815.1, on the reverse strand, counting down.
AGTATTCTTGACGAACTTACATTCTTAGCATATTAGTATTGCATGAGTAACGTGTGTGTGTGTATGCTCACTATGGGTTAGATCCGACGGGGTCTCGGTAGGGGTCCACGGAGGGGTGGATCCGCGAGCTTGCTTTTAACCACTATGGGTTAGATCCGACGGGGTCTCGGTAGGGGTCCACGGAGGGGTGGATCCACGGTTAATTATGGTGCATTTTACAAATGTGATTTGATTATGGCATTTCCGGAAATGAGTGCTTTCAAACGGTTTTCATGAGTGCATGCATTGACTAAGTGTGTAAGAGGTAAGTTGTTCGTTTGGCCTACTTGGCTAGGATGGCACTAGAGTATTTCGTTGTTCGTGTTAAATCCTTTATTTGTAGATTTTGATGGTGGGAGACGAACCTTATGGTCGTTCTTGTGTACTGTGAGTTGATGAGATTTGGGGCTAAAATCCCAATGGTTTTATAAAGGTTATTTGACGGATTTGGGGCTACAATCCCAACGGTTTGGTAAAGGTCATTTTTCGGAAAGTAAACTTTTGGGGCAGTGACCCCTTTCGTCTTTTGGGTTTTGAAAAGTAGGATTTGATAATCCAAAATCGTTTTCTATTAAAACTCCCGATGGTATTTCAAATCATTATATAAATTGTTTCCCTTGATATTTTGATCTTGAAATTTTGGGAAGTCTTTACTCAAACTCTCGCCTCGGGAAGTGTTCATCTTGTTGTATTTGAATCTTTGAGGATTCCTGGTTATTGATATTCGTGGAATGTGAATTGTATGGCTCGTATTTGCACTTTGTTATTGCACTAGCAAAACAGTGGAGTTTTGCTAACCCCCGAGTATTCGGGGTGGATGTCTGTTTTTGCATTCGGTTTTGGAGCATAACACGTGGTCGGCACGAAGGATGATGAAAGATGATCGATACTAATCACATGATGAACCGTACATCGTTTATTAGTTCGATTGTACTCTATTTTTTCATTGCTATATTTTCCGTTATGCGGGTGTGGTTGTATTTTGACCCGCGTGGGCATGAGTTGTATTTGAGTTGTATGTATTTGTTGAAAGACCAAATCGGTCTCTTGAGTCATTTTAGCCTTAAAGGCATGGTTGAGTTGTTATATGTTGTTACCGGCTGGTAGATCCTTGAGGAAGGGTTCTACGGCGTGTAATATCCCCGAGCGGATTGGGGTGTTACATAAATGGTATCGGAGCTTAGGTTGAGGAAACCTAGGCCGTCGGGTCAAGTCGTGTTGTTTGAGTCTTGTTTCGTCGGATTTTATCCGGTAGTCGTGTCATGACGCGTCGTTTGAGTTTGTTGGTCGTGATTAGTATCGTGGGGCGATCATCATCTTCGTGCGACCTGTGGAAGTAAGTCTCCCTTCTTTGTGTTGTACCTCGTGTGACACGAGCTATTTTTATGATTATTTGTTAAGTGGTGGAATCCTTATGTGGATTTTGATTTCACGATATGTATTTAGTCGACTCTCGTATTTGATTTATACGAGGAGTGTCGTCACTTGTGATGTCTTTTTATTGTTGTTTTTGTCCGTTGCTGATGGTTTTCGAATCGATTTGCACGTTTTACAAGTTCTATTGTGGAAGCTTTGTGCTTATACGCGTTCGACTTGTTCACTAGCCAGTGCGGGAGGATCTTTAGAGGCCTCGAATGGGGTCAGTGGTTTTGTTCTGAATCCTAGGCGGTCTTCGACTGTGGTATTTTATCGTTTATTTCCGTTTAAAGACATGTATTGTCTTGATTTTAAACGTTTTGATGCGTGTACTAGGAGTTGTTTTAGTGAACGTCGATATGTGTGAGTTTTGGGCATTCTGGCCTACTGGATTTTTGAAAACCTTGAGTATCTTAGAAAAATAAATTTCGAGACATACTTTTCAAATGAGTTATTTTCTTGTGGTACATCCAAGGTGCCACAATATATTTCAAAATTTTTCTACCTCGAGGACCAAAATGTTTTGAGATATTTTCAACACTTTTATTTAGACCCGAGGTTCGAATATTTTGAAAGTTTTCACTAAGAGAAAGTGTCCTCATTTTTATCAAATGCGAAATGGTTCTCCAAAGTCTCGATAACGATGTTTCACGTTTGTATTTTTTTTTGAAAGGTGATACTCAAGATCAACCGGTATTCTTCAAATTATTTTCAAAATGAGGTTTTCGTTTTTAAAACCTATCCATTCCCGTTTGAGGGCTGGGTATGTATGTATGATGTTCGCGTTGTCATTTTGATACTTTCTCCCGAGTATGATCGAATTGGCGGTGTGAGCGTTGACTCGCTTTCCACACATTGGTTGTGCTAGCTCCCTGTGAGAGGCGGGATGTTGGTGTTGAATGTTGTCGCCTCGTGGTGATTTCTGCATTGTCGCGTATGTGCGAGCTATTAGAGCTTGGTTTGGTATGACCGTGTGCATCGGTGATGGTTCCATTATGTGTCAGTTGTTTAATGTCTTGTTACCTTGCTCCCGTTTTTGTGAATTTCGTGGACGAGGTCGGATGTAATGCCCGTACTATTTTGACTTCGGTATTTTCTCTTTCTCCAGTCTATCGATTCGCTCATGTTCGTTGATACTTTATCAACTTGTTCTGTATTTCGGTTTCATCGTCCGAACGAGCTGTGATCTTATTGTGGGTCGATCTGGTTATCGATGTGACTTTTTTCGGGTTCAGTTCGATTCTTGTGAACCTTGTTCGGGAGTGACATCATCTGGTTCTATTAGTTCTTTTATTCGAAGTGGATCGGATTTGGAACTCTTGTGTTTTCGACTCTGTCGACTCATTATGTTCGTTGACATTTCTGAGCTTGTCCTGCCCCTTGCTTTTGTTGATCGAACGAGTGTGGTATTGTTTTGGAATAACTCGTTTGTCGCTGTGACTTTTCAATCGCTATTCCCTTTCCTGTGGATCTTATGGGAATGCATGTCTTGTAGTTCTCACTAGATCATCCTGGGAGTTGTTGTTTGAATTTTATTATCCTTCGTGTTTCGGACATGATTGTTCGATTTTTGTTGTCTCGATCGTTTGTTTGTTCGGTTTTTGCTCTCGTTTTGTGATTTTTGAGCGTTCAGGCTCCTTCCTAATTCCCTTAAGTTCGGGAAATTAGTCTCGTTTTCGATCTTCCAACCCTTGGGCAATGGAATTCCGTATTTGTTCAGCGTTTGGCTCGCGTTTTGATTGATGTACCGTTGGGTCGGTCAATCTTATTGATTTTCGTTCGTTGTGTTTTGTGATTGTTCGGGTAATTGACTTGATTGTATTATCCATTTGATGACGCTTGTCACTTGTTGGTTTTATTATTTCCCTAACGGCGGCGTTGTGTTGGTCGTCGTGGAGCGTGTTTTCACACCGTATATTCCGTTGCGTTGTTTGTAATGTTTCGCCGTTGGGCATTAGTTACGCGTTTCTTGCATATCTCGTTGAGTTTTCCTGGCGGGATATTGCTTCTCCCGACTTGTTTTAAGTTTCGGGACGAAACTTCTTTTAAGGAGGGTAGAATGTAATATCCGCAATTTTCGATTTCCGGTAATTTCTTTTTTTCAGAGAAAGTCCGTTTTGACGACTCGCTCATGACTGTTTCGTCATTCTGGGAATGATTAATTCTACACTTTTTGTCATCCGAGCTCGTTTCGGTGTTGTTTTGTTGAGTTCCGTGCTTTTTAGCGGCTTTTCCGCACTTGAGTTCGATTCTTGCGAATCTCATTCGAAACTGCTGTTTCGAGTTTCCCGTAAGTCCGTTTAACTTTGTTAGACGTGTTGTGAACTTCGGTTTGGTTATTCGATCACGTATCGTGATTTCCAGATTTTGTAATTTCTTGAAAGTTACGGGTATCCGTATCTGTAATTGTTGTCTCGACCCGTTTCTTGGCCGCGTATGATTAATTATGGTATTATGTTTTCATTCCGGGTCGTTGATGTTGTCCGCGAACTTTTCGTCGTGTTCGTTCCGTATGTTTTTGGAAATCGGGTCGTCGAGCCCTGGTGGTCTGCATCGCCGGACGGTTGCGGATCGCCGACGATTGCGGCACCGCCGGACAGTGCGGCAGAACCGGCGTAAGCGCACGCCACGGCCGGAAGGTCGCGCTAACCGCCGTCAGTATAGCGCACGCTAGCTTGGTCGACCAACGCACGCCATCGGACCGACAGTGGGGGTTTCGGGTTACGGACTCGGGAAGGATCGGCGAAGCACACGCTACGCCGAGCGTAGCTATGTCGGGCCGGCTAACGACGTTACTGCCGGGCGATTCGATCAGGGTTACAGGCGAGATAGCTAGCGCACGCTAGCGTCCAGCAGCCTTGGCGCTATCGCGGCCGAGCAGCAGATCCGGCAGATTGAGTCTTCAGTATAGGGCCTTGCGGGCCCCGGCCGAGGGTTATCGGCCGAGGCTGCCCATTAGCGCGCGCTAGTCCGGAAGGTGTAGCGCACGCTAGGCCGTGCCTGTATAAATATGACAGAGTAGCCATATTTTCACCCGTTTTTCATTTCCATCTTTTCCTCTCCGCGGATGGAGACTTGGCGATCCAGGAGACATGTTGTCAAGCAACTAATCCACGAAGATTCGGAGTTCATATCATCGATTAATCCCTCCATAACATCCTTTGATCCAGCGAATCAATGTGAGATTTCCTAGAACCCTATTTTGGGAAAATTTGGGGTTTTTGCGTTTTTGTCCGATTCGTTCCGTGTTGTTGATTAATACACGAAGGGTATGATTAATCTTGGTAGTATTCTTGTGTTTAACATCATTTTTAATCCATTGTCCTTCGTCGAATCGAAGTATATTTCTTGATTTCCTTCGAATTGACTTTTTGGGGGAATTATCCTCGATCTCATTTTTCATCCATTTTCGATGGATCGATTATGGTTAAATGATGTTGTTAAACATATTCTATGGATTGTATATCCATATTTCAACTTGGAATTCCGTTTTCGGGTTTTGACGGGACGAATCGTGTTCTTGGCCGTTTTGGGGAAAATCCTTGAACTTTCGTCATTTGTTCTTTGAATTCAGCGGCTTTGGGTCATACTTTAGAATTCATTTTCGTTGTTATTGTTTTCGTTCGTAGTTCATTGTTGTGGATTGTCGTTCGGTGGAGTCGGCGAGTTCGTAGTCGGTTCGTGCCAACCTACTTTGGCCGATTCTCCGCGTTGTGGTTATTCGAGGCAAGTACCTTGCCCATATTTTTCTCGTTTTATGGATATGATGATCGGTGGTCGTCTTGATGTGTTTGTTTGGTTATTTGAAATGAAGTTTCAAAAGATTTCGGTTTGGCCTCGTTAAAGGCTCTCTTTCAAAACGCGTGTGTGTTTTGTGAACGTTGTGTTTTGGGAATTGATTTTGATTTGATTATTTTGAACGTTGGAGGCTTTGATGATACCCTTGTTGTTTAAAAGTTATGGAATCGTGTATTCCGTGTTTAATCTTGTTATTATGTTTTGAAGAGTTTGATAATGGTGTCGGATTAGTGGCCATCTCTAGTAAGTATTCTTGATGAACTTACATTCTTAGCATATTAGTATTGCATGAGTAACGTGTGTGTGTGTATGCTCACTATGGGTTAGATCCGACGGGGTCTCGGTAGGGGTCCACGGAGGGGTGGATCTGCGAGCTTGCTTTTAACCACTATGGGTTAGATCCGACGGGGTCTCGGTAGGGGTCCACGGAGGGGTGGATCCACGGTTAATTATGGTGCATTTTACAAATGTGATTTGATTATGGCATTTCCGGAAATGAGTGCTTTCGAACGGTTTTCATGAGTGCATGCATTGACTAAGTGTGTAAGAGGTAAGTTGTACGTTTGGCCTACTTCGCTAGGATGGTTCTAGAGTATTTCGTTGTTTGTGTTAAATCCTTTATTTGTGAATTTTGATGTTGGGAGACGAACCTTATGGTCGTTCTTGTGTACTGTGAGTTGATGAGATTTGGGGCTAAAATCCCAATGGTTTTATAAAGGTCATTTGACGGATTTGGGGCTAAAATCCCAACGGTTTGGTAAAGGTCATTTTTCGGAAAGTAAACTTTTGGGGCAGTGACCCCTTTCGTCTTTTGGGTTTTGAAAAGTATGATTTGATAATCCAAAATCGTTTTCTATTAAAACTCCCGATGGTATTTCAAATCATTTTATAAATTGTTTCCCTTGATATTTTGATCTTGAAATTTTGGGAAGTCTTTACTCAAACTCTCGCCTCGGGAAGTGTTCATCTTGTTGTATTTGAATCTTTGAGGATTCCTGCTTATTGATATTCGTGGAATGTGAATTGTATGGCTCGTATTTGCACTTTGTTCTTGCACTAGCAAAACAGTGGAGTTTTGCTAACCCCCGAGTATTCGGGGGGTGGATGTCTATTTTTGCATTCAGGTTTTGGAGCATAACACAGAGTCGGCACGAAGGATGATGAAAGATGATCGATACTAATCACATGAGGAACCATACATCGTTTATTGGTTAAGTTGTACTCTATTTTTTCCGCTGCTATATTTTCCCGTTGTACGGGTGTGGTTGTATTTTGATCCCTGCGTGGGCATGAGTTGTATTTGAGTTGTATGTATTTGTTGAAAGACCAAATCGGTCTACTGAGTCATTTTAGCCTTAAAGGCATGGTTGAGTTGTTATATGTTGTTACCAGCCTGGTAGATCCTTGAGGAAGGGTTCTACGACGTGTAATATCCCTGAGCGGATTGGGGGTGTTACATACGTAACCGGTCAAGGCATACGCACCTAACCGGCCTTACGGCCGTAACTACCGGGCCCTTACGGTCGTAACTCGGCTAGGGGTGGCCTGACCCCAAAATGCCCGGCCATGACTCGGCCGGGGCCAACTCCGACGGCCCGGACGACCCCGAAACCCGAACCTGAATACGAATCAAAGATACGGTTAGGAAGTACTCGCAAATACGAATTCAAGCACTAAGAGAACACACGATTCCGACCACCCGAAGGCTCGAAATTCGACAACGGAAGTAATTACCCCAAACTTTGGGAAATTACGAAAATGGCCCAAAACGTCCGAAACACAGGATACACGATCGAAACACCAAGCCAAAGCTCGCAACATGAATAATAACATTAAATGAACTTACGAGAAACTCGAAACAACAGTTTCGGATGAGATTCGCAAGAATCGAACTCAAGTACGGAAAAGCCGCTTAAGAACACGAAACTCAACAAAACGATACCGAAACAAACTCGGACGTCAAAAAGTGCAGAATTAAATATTCTCAAAATGACGAGACGGTCATGAGGGAGTCGTAAAAACGGACTTCCGCCAAAAAAAGAAAATTACCGGAAATCGAAATTGTGGGTATTATATACTACCCTCCTTAAAACAAATTTCGTCCCAAAACTTAAAACAAGTAGGGAGAAGTAATATCCTGCCAGGAAAACTCAATGAGATACACAAGAACCGAAAACTCGCGCCCAACGGCGAAACGTTACAAGAAACGCAAGGAAACGAACGGCATGAAAGCATGCTCAACGACAATTATCACATTGCTACAAGCAGGACATAATAAAACCAAAAAGTGACAAGCGTCATTAAACAGGTAATACAATCAAGTCAATTATCCAAACTATCACAAAACACAAAGCACCTGTTACAAGGAACACGCACAGTCGAGAAAACAGAAAATAAACACAAAACGATCCACAAGGACAATCACAAACAATTCGGACTACGCCGAAATCCTCAAAAAGCATACTAGGCATCTCTGTGCCATTTCAGAGCAGAGAGGCAGCCTCGATCCCCAAATCTCTCAGCTACCGTCTTGCAATGCACGGCTCAGTGACCCACCTGGCCACACTCGAAACAACTGACTAACAGTGAACGATAATTCTTCGCGGTACGAGATCAGGCAACAACAGTCAGACAACCCCGATCTAACAACAACGATCGAACAACAACGACCGAACAACAACGATCGAATAACAACGATCAAATAACAATGATCGGACAACAACGATCAAAACGCAATGATCGAGTAACAACGATCAAACAACAACGATCGAACAACAATGATCGAATGACAACGGTCGGACAATGACTCCGAAGTTCACATTTCAACTCAAGACATCAAAAGAACTAGTAGAACCAAAAGATGTTACTTCCGAACAAGGTTCACAAGAATCGAACCGAACTCGGAAAAGTTACAGCGATAATCAGATCGAGCCAAAACAAGATCACGGCTCGTCTGAATAATGAAACCGAAATACAGAATAATTTCAGAAAGTATCAACGAAAACGAGCAAGTCCATAGACCTGAGAAAGGGGAAATGCAGAAGTCCAAAAAAATACGGGTATTACATTCGACCTCTTATAAAAGAAGGTCGTCCCCGCAACTCACAATAACAGAAACAAGGCAACAACACAAAAGCAGCTGACAAAAACATTACCCATGGGCCTCTTAGAGCCGATCCTGATATCTGTACTGAAGTTCATGCCCCGAACGACTCGGAACCCAACTCGCAAAACTGGATCCTGTGTCTCTCGGGTCCACACTTGAAATGCGTTACTAACGGGAAGGGCAATTGGTACGTGCATGCCCCCGGCACACCACGGTTGAAACACCTCGGCTCGGCATACCGAATATACAAATGCTAGATATAATGGAACGTAACATCACAAAGCAACAAACCAGAGATGCCAACTTGTCATAACATATCAACACATACTAAAATCACAACAACCACGGCATCGTTCGATGATTACAACGGCCTGAATGATAACTAGCACACAAATACAAAACATCATGAAACAATCACAGATGTACAAAATCATACAAACCCAAGCTCTAACAACTCGCACAGGTGCGATAGCACGCAAATCACCACGAAACGATAACATAGAAGATCAACAACACACCTCTCACAGAGGGCTAACGTAACAAATGCGTGGCAACGACTCAACGCTCATGCCACCAATTCAATCACAATTCGGAGGGCTAACACCCTAACGACAATACCAACATCATACACACCTTCTCCGACCACAAGCAGGAAATGATGGGTTTTAAAAACAAAAACCACCTTTTGAAAACAGTTTGGAAACACCAGTTGATCTTGAGTATCACTTTACAAAAAGTAGTACAAACATCATTGTCGAGACTTTGAAAACCACCTTGCGTTTGAACAAAAATGAGGACACTTTTCTTTTAGCGAAAAACTTTCAGAAATATTCGACCCTCGGGTCTAAGCAAAGCATTTCCAAAATTACTGGAATAAATAAAAAAATATTTTTATGGTCCTCAAGGTAGAAGAATTTTGAAACAGATAATTGCGCTAGTAGGCGCCTTGAAAATATAATCCATTTAAAAGTACGTCTCGAATTTTATTTTCTAAGATACTCAAGGTTTTTGAAAATCTATTAGGCTAGAATGCCTAAAAACTCACATGTAACATCATTCACTTATATACATCACAACACACGCATCAACTCGTTCAAAACCAAGACAACACCTGTCTTTTACCGGAAACAACAGTCGAATATCATATTCAAAAGGACACAAATAACGACAACACTCCTCATATAACCGAGATATGAGAGTCACATAAACACATCACGAAACCGAGAATCTACATAAAGATTCCATCACTTAACACATAATCATACCAGCAACTCGTGTGACACGAGGCACAACACAAAGGAGGGAGACTTACACCCACAAGTCGCACGGAGGTGATAATCACCCCACAATACTAATCACGACCAACCAACTCAGACGACGCGTCGCGACATGACTCGGTCAGACAAAATCCGACGAGACAAAAACTCAACAGACACCACTAAACCCGATAGTCTAGGTTTCCACAACCTAAGCTCTGATACCATTTCTGTAACACCCCCAATCCGCTCAGGGATATTACATACCATAGAACCTTTCCTCAAGGTTCTACCAGGCTGGTAACAAAATTGAACAACTCAACAATGCCTTTAAGGCTAAAATGACTCAGTAGACCGATTTGATCTTTCAATAAATACATACAACTCAACTACAATACATTCCCACGCAGGGGTCGAATACAACACACTCCCGTACAACGGGGAAAGAATACTACAGCGGAAATAAAATACAACTAAACCAATATGACATCAAACGGGTCCTCGTGTGATTAATATCGTTCATCTTTCTTCATCCTTCATGCCGACCCTGTGTTATGCTCCCCAAAACCTGAATGCAATACAGACAACCACCCCCCGATTACTCGGGGGTTAGCAAAATTCCACTATTTTGCTAGTGCAAGTACAAAGTGCAAATACGAGCCGTACAATTCAAGTTCCAAGAACAATAATAACCAGAAATCCTCAAAGATTCAAATACAGCGAAACAAACACTTCCCGGGGCAAGAGTTTGGGTAAAACGTTCCAAACCAAAAGATCACAATCCAGGAGAAAACAATTTACAAAATGGTTTAATAAGCCATCGGGAGTTTTTGTAGAAAACAATTCAGGATTATCAAATCCCTCTCTTTCCAAAAATCAACGGGGGTCACAGTCCAAAGGTTTTGTTTTCACAAATAAAACCAACAACAATTCATAGGGTCAGAGACCACATCAATTGTCCTCAACAGACATAAAACCAACACAACATAATCACATACAGGCATCGCCTAGGACCGGGACGAAGCCACAAATCCCATCCGAGGCCTCTAAGAACCCTCCCGAGCTGGCTAGCGAAGCAAATCACACACAGGCATCGTCTAGGACCGGGACGAAGCCACAAATCCCCAACCTAGGCCTCTAAGGACCCTCCCGAGCTGGCTAGCGAAACACAAGACACAACATCTCATGGTTGGATCAATCACTTGTTGCATCCTGACCACATGATCACAAGCCATGTGTCACTGTAGATTATCTTAGGCTCTCTCGGTTGGATCAATCGCTTATTGCATCCTGACCACATTATCACATTCCATGTGTCACCGTAGACCTTCAACCATATCCACACATTCACACAAATAACATATCACATCAATAATATCCAAGTAATTCACTCAATGGCAACAAACACAATGCACGATGAAATGGTCAAATCATAACGCACCGATATGAGATAATATATACATATATATTATCAAAGCACAACAACAACACCAAGTGTATTCATAGTAATTAACGTAACCGTCCACGAACACAATGTTCACAAAACACACGCATTTTGAAAGAGGGCCTTTAACAAGGCTAACCGAATCTTTGAAACTGAAATTCAAACGATCAAATAAACATATGGAGACAATCACTAATTATGATATCCATAAAACAAGAATTGTATGGACAATGTACTTGCCTCGAAATCGGCACGCAAGTATTCCGACGAACACGGCTGAACCGGGAAGCTTCAAAACGCTCGATACTATCGAAAAGGAAGATGACGACGAACGGAAGGGTTCGACATGGGTTTTTCTCAAGAAACTCGACCCTAACATCATATAATTAATAAATCAATGATCATACGAGGAAGAATAATCATAAAACATCCGAAAACCCCTCTATGACATTCTACCGGACACCTTCAAGGCGTCGATTAAGAACTCGACCAAAACGACGAATCTATATGATCCGACCATGGAATAACAAGGGAAATTATATAATACATCTAAATATTCATCAATCAATCACAATCCTAAGTTAAATCGGATTAAACGGACGAAAACGAATAAAATACCCAAATTCCCCAAAACTAGATTTCTAGAAAATCTTACCTGATTCGTTCGATCAAAGGATATTATAGGATGGATAATCGATGATATGAACTCCGGGATTTTACGGATTCATTATCTAACAACATGCCTCCATCCTCAACAAACCTCCAGCCACAGAAGAGAAGGAAACGAGTGAGAAAATGGGTGAAAAACCCGTCTGCTGGGCCTTATGCGATACAAACCTACCATCACGATCTGATACAATACTCTTTGGAATCCCATGTAGCTTAACGATCTCCGCAACAAACACAAGAGCGAGCCTCTCGGGTCCTCACATATTCTTAATCCCCAAAAAGTGAGCTGATTTGGTTGGTCAATCAATGATTACCCAAATTATGTTCATTCCAGTTCGAGTCTTTGGCATGTCGGTGATAAAATCCATGGAAATATCTTCCAACTTCCACTCGGGAAGGGGAAGTGGCCTCAACAGTCCTGTGGGTCGTTGATGCTCAATTTTAACCTATTTACATGTCAAACACTTCGACAAAAAGTCGCTAACATCTTTTTTCAGGTTACTCCACCAATAGTTACTCCATACACTCAACATCACACGGCACACACAACCTTCCTCGGAACCTCAAGACTCCATCCTCCTGTACTACAAGAGAAAGAATCCTATCTTGGTATTCAGCAGAGACTGCTACTTGCCCACTAGTTGCATTTCGATGTTGATCCTACCAACCGGTGATTGTATCGAACTACTCTAGTGACTAACTTAATATCACAAGCACATCTCCTACTGAAACCTCAGGTCGAAGGTCCACATATACCTATCACAACCTTTTGGTTCGGTCATTGACAATCCCTGAGTGATATCCATGTGACCGAATCAAGATGAGTCATGTTCGAGTATACTAATCTCATTATCATACCTATGACGTGTGCTCCCACTAACCCTTACTTAAGACAGACACTCTACATGTCAAAGTACACGTTATACACGTCTTGTCTAAACTTACTGCCCACTTAAGTTTTATCGACTTGTAAACCAATTAAGCATTCGAGCCCTAAACACTTCCAGTGCCTATCTCATTATCTCCATAAGGAGTGGAATGTTTGGTCTCAAATGCAAGGACTATTATTTTATATACCAGATCACAACGCCTGTGATATACAATAATATATGCCTTATTTAATATAATATTCATAATTACAATATAATGCTCTCACTCTCTTATCCTCTGAGTGGCATTCGAGGGCATATTCCTAACACTGCCTATTGACCATCTGCTGCAGTAGCTGATCCACAGGACGCAACTCCTATGGAAGAAACAATGGATGCTCCCACAATAGTTCCTGAGCCTGTGACTTCTATGACGGATGATGAGTCGTTTGTCAAGTTGGAAGGTACTGGTGAATCGGCTGCCCCTTTGGAGTCAATAGCCACCACTTCTAATAGGGCCCCTACCCTAGTAAGGAGTCCTTTCCCAACTGGGAATACCACCCCCTCTCAGGGATCACTCTCCTCAACATGCTCCCATACTTGTAGAGGATCCCAACCGGATATTAGAACCCTCTAGTGTTTGGAGTCCCTACCCCACCGATATAATTAATCACACAGTTCTCCAAGTCCATATCGATGATGTAACACCCCAACCTCATCGGAGGCATTACATGCCGTAGAACCTCTCATCAGGTCTGCCAGGCTAACCATAACAGAACTGAAATGACACAATACCATTATAAAGATACATGAGAAAACCATACGGGCCGTGGCCTCGGTCAAAATATTTTAAGTACCATGAATACATAACATTTCTTTAAATTCAAACATTTCCACACATGGGATTTATTCCATAAAATGACACAACACAATCAAATCATAAAGCCAAAATGTAATTCGTTAAAACTGACGACAACTTTGTTTGAGAGCCTAACAGCCATGCTGCTCATTGATCCCATGCGTTTCTCGTACCAGCTTCTCATCCGGAGAGATATCTGAAATGCATGAAAAGTATTTCCCCCATTTAAGGGGTTAGTACTGGAATTTACTATTGTAAGTACGTAATCATACGAAAGATAATAAGTTGTTTACCAAAGATCATTTCACAAAGCATCGCAATATTCCGGAATATTACTCAAGTCATCAAATAATCCAACGGGGTTCATCAACCCAAACAACAAATCCGAATCACTCATAGATTATCCGTGTTCCGCCCCTCAAGGTACGAAACCCTATACGCCCCGTCGGACATCCCTAGGTGGACAATCTCCCATTCATGATCCTCCCCTAAAGGTACGAATCCCCATACGCCCCGTCAGGCATCCCTGGGTGAACAACATAGTCTTTCCCACTCATATTCACAATCGTTCGTTATAGACATCCTAATTACATCACATATAATTAAGTACTTGCCTAGATACAAGAATGGAGAGCAACGACGCACGGAAGGGTTTCGACTCAAGTCCTTCGCAAGGAATTCGACCCTAATATTATAACAATATCCAATCAACAAATTGTACGGTGGAAAATGATAATAGAACACCTAACCCCCCTCTAAGACATTTCAACAGGCACCTTCAAGACGGTACTTTGGTCGGGTTTGACCATCCAACGAAACGTTACCACTAAACCATAGAACAACAAGGAGATCGATAGAATAGAACTATATCATCGACAATCCATCACCAATCTAAGCTATTTTGGATTAAAAAGATGAAGTCAACCAAAAACCCCAAATACCCAAAACTCAAGATTAATGGAGTATTATCTTGATTCGGACGGTAGGTGAAGATTAGGAGATGATAAATCAATGATAGGAACTCAAAAACCTTGTTGGATGATGAATTCTCCGACCACAAGTGCACTCTAAGCCTAGCCGTGGAAGAAGGAGAAGAGAAGGGTGAAAATGAGGATATCCCATCGGTCTCACATATATAAACCTCAGAGACGCACGACCAAATCCACACGACCAAGTGTCCGTGCGTCCAGTCATGCGTGAAGCCTCTGTCAACCACTGCCACAGCGCACGAGCACCGCGTACGAGCAGTTACTCGTGTGGCCTGCTCGTGCGGCCCTGACTCACACCGGGTCTCGCCGATCGCCGCAACACACAAGCACCACGCACGAGCAGTTGCTCGTGTGGCCTGCTCGTGCGGCCTTGACTCAAATGCTGGGTCTCTGCCCAGTCCTGCCGCCACACACGAGCACCAAGCATGAGCAGTTGCTCATGTGGCCTCCTCGTGCGGCCCTGCTCGACATGCAGCTCAGCCTATAAATAATGCAACACCTCGTCTACTAGTCTGCTACATAACGCCAACAATTAATGGGTGATAAAAAGCTCATGTAGAGTCCTAAACATTGATCAAAACACCAACTAGTATCCAACAAAAGTAATGAAGGAAAGGAACATGACGAGAACAATACATATCACTGGTACACCGAGTACAATAAATCACGGAATTCGAGAAGTACGGGAACAATTAACACGAGTATTATATTTTCTCCCTCTTAAAAGAAGTTTCGTCCCGAAATTTACGACGTGAACAATTCCGGATATCGCATCTTCATACTCTCTTCCGTTTCCCAAGTGGCCTCCTCCACTCCATGCCTCGACCATTGAACTTTAACCAGATGAATGGTTTTGTTTCTAAGTTGTTTGATCCGACGCTATAAATCTGGATTGGTCTTTCTTCGATCATCATGTTGGGGCTTACCTTAATCGATTCATACTCGAGGATATGACTCGGATCAGGAACGTACTTCCTTAACTGAGAAACATGAAACACATTATGTACGTGGCTTAGAGATGGTGGAAGGCCTAAACGATGCGCTAGACCCCTAACGCGCTCTATAATCTCGAATGGCCTAATGTATCTCGAACTAAGTTTGCCCTTCTTCCCTAAGCGATAAACTCATCTAGTCGGCGACACTTTCAACAATACATGATCATCGATTTCAAACTCCAACAGACGTCATCGCTTATCCGCATAGGATTTCTGTCGATTTTGCGCAGTTAGCAGCCTATCACGGATAATAGCAATATTTGCTCTGGTCTCGATTAGCATGTCTGGCCCTGTTCCGATCAATTAGTATGAATCATCCCAGCATAATGGCGATCTACATCATCTTCCATACAAAGCCTCAAACGGTGCCATTTTAATTGATGCATGACAACTGTTATTGTACGTAAATTCAACCAACGGCAAATGGGATTCCTAATCACCTTTCCAGTCTAAGGCGCATGCCCTCAGCATATCCTCCAAAGTCTGGATCGTTCGCTCTGTCTGTCCATCTGTCTGAGGATGATAGGATGTACTGAGTCTTAACTCGGTGCCCAAAGCTCGGTTGACAGGCTGCCAGAAATACGATACAAACCTACCATCACGATCTGATACAATACTCTTTGGAATCCCATGTAGCTTATCGATCTCCGCAACAAACACAAGATCGAGCCTCTAGGGTCCTCACATATCCTTAATCCCCAAAAAGTAAGCTGATTTGGTTGGTCAATCAATGATTACCCAAATCATGTTCATTCCAGTTCGAGTCTTTGGCATGTCGGTGATAAAATCCATGAAAATATCTTCCAACTTCCACTCGGGAAGGGGAAGTGGCCTCAACAGTCCTGTGGGTCGTTGATGCTCAATTTTAACCTATTGACAAGTCAAACACTTCGACAAAACGTCACTAACATCTTTTTTCAGGTTACTCCACCAATAGTTACTCCATACATCCTTGTACATTTTACTTGTACTCGGATGAATAGAGTAAGGCATAGCATGATCTTCCTTCAAGATCCTCTGCCTTAACTCAACATCACACGGCACACACAACCTTCCTGCGGTTCCGGTCTTACTTGTCTCTAAGAAAGATGGTTCTTGGCGGATGTGTGTGGATAGTCGGGCCGTGAACAATATCACTGTCAAGTATCGGTTCCCTATCCCGAGACTTGATGACATGTTAGACGAACTACATGGTTCAATGGTCTTTTCAAAGGTGGATTTACGAAGCGGATATCATCAAATTCGAATGCGAGAAGGTGACAACTGGAAGACAACCTTCAAAGCGAAAAATGGATTATATGAATGGACCGTTATGCCGTTCGGTCTTACAAATGTGCCTAGTACCTTCATGAGGTTGATGAACGAAGTGCTTAAACCATTTCTGGGGAAGTTCATGGTTGTATATCTGGATGACATCCTAATCTATAGTCAATCACTACAAGAACATTTCAGGCACTTAAGACAAATATTCGAAACTTTGAGGGACCGAAAATTATATGGAAAAAAGGAGAAGTGTTCGTTCCTAGTCGAAAGTATAGTCTTTCTTGGCTATGTCGTTTCGAAGGACGGAGTGGCGGTTGATCAAACAAAAATCGAACCAATTAAGTCTTGGCCGAACCCTACAACCGTGACGGAAGTGAGGTCATTTCACGGACTTGCTTCTTTTTATCGGCGGTTTATTCGAGACTTTAGCACCATTTCAAGTCCGATAACGGAGTGTTTAAAAAAGGGACCATTCGTATGGAACGGGGCTGCCCAAGGAGCATTCGAGAAGTTAAAAGCCAAATTATGCGAAGCACCGATCCTAACACTACCCGATTTTACTCAACCATTCGAAGTTGAATGTGATGCTAGTGGAGTTGGAATTGGAGTGGTTCTTATTCAAGGTAAACGACCTATCGCGTACTTTTCGGAGAAGTTGAACGTAGCTCGGTTGAATTATTTCACTTACGATAAAGAATTCTATGCTATCGTACGGGCCCTTGACCATTGGAGTCATTACCAACGGACGAAACATTTTATTCTACACTCGGACCACGAATCATTGAAGTACATTAACGGACAACATAAACTGAGTCCGAGGCATGCCAAGTGGGTGGAATTCCTACAATCATTTCACTTTTCATCCAAGTACAAAGACGGTAAAAGCAATGGCGTTGCGGATGCGTTATCGAGGAGGTATGGTTTACTTTCTACTCTGGAGGTTCGGTTACTTGGTTTCAAAATGTTGAAGGAGTGTTATGAAAATGATGCGGATTTTGGAGAAATTTTTACTTGTTGCAAATTTGGTCCGTTCGGGGAGTTCATGTTACAAGATGATTTCCTATTTAAAGGGAATAGGCTATGTGTTCCAAAACAGGCGGTTCGGGAATTATTGGTTCGGGAGGCTCACGGAGGAGGCTTAGCGGGTCATTTGGCACGGCTAAAACATTGGAAGTACTAAAAGAACATTTCTTTTGGCCAAAAATGCTAAAAGACGTTTACAATGTTTTAAGTAAATGCGTAACATGTCACATCTCAATGAGTTCGTTCAAACCAGGATCGTATATGCCTCTACCGGTTCCAGAAAGACCGTGGGAAGATGTATCAATGGATTTTATCGTCGCTTTACCCCGTACTCAATGAGGTAAAGATGCTATTATGGTGGTTGTGGATCGTTTCTCAAAAATGACTCGCTTCGTGGCTTGCCACAAAACCGACGACGCAAGCAACGTGGCCGATTTATACTTCCGAGAGGTGGTTCGTTACGTGGAGTTCCGAAGACTATTGTTTCGGATCGGTATTTGAAATTCCTTAGCTATTTTTGGAATACTTTATGGAGGAAAGTGGGAACAAAGCTCTTGTTTAGCACTTCGCACCATCCTCAAACCGATGGTTAAACCGAAGTCACAAATCGAACGCTAGGAACATTGTTGCGAGGACTTGTGAACAAAATGCAAAAGGATTGGGACATGAAACTTGCTCATGCGGAATTTGCCTATAACCGATCCCCTACACATGCTACGACACATTCTCCCTTTGAAGTCGTTTACGGGTTAAGTCCTTATATACCCTTAGACTTGATTCTGTTGCCGAAGGACGAGTTGGTACACAAAGATGCGGAATTTAAACTTAAATCGATGATCAAGTTGCACGGGCAAATACATGATCGAATCAAAGAGGTGAATGACGCATACAAAAGGAAATCCAACAATCACAGAAAACCGAGACTATTCAAAGTAGGCGACTTGGTTTGGGTACACTTAAGAAAAGAGAGATTTCCTAGCAAACGCTAGAACAAACTTATGCCGAGGGCCGAGGGACCTTACAAAATCTTGGGTAAGGTGAACGATAATGCGTATAAAGTAGAACTTCCGGGGTACACGCCACTTTTAACGTGGGCTATCTATCTCCTTACCTTGATGACGAGGGAATCACTGAATTGAGGTCAATTCCTTTCAAAGGGGGAGGAGATGATGCGATTGTGACATCTTCAAACGAACTAAGAATTAACGTAGGTGACGATACCACGTTGCATGCACATGCACCTACGTACTTCGGTGAGAAAACAAATGCGGAAATGGGAACGATCTTAATAATCGGAACCGGGATAACTTAGACGTATCAAAACATGCTTACGTATGCATGTTCATACATACAAAATCGGCCATATTAGGTGGAGATTTCGGCCGATTGTGATGGGAGATTCATGAAGGATTTTGTCCCCACTACTTTCTAGTTTGCTTTCTTTTTTTTCAAAGTCCACCATAATAAAATCAAGGATAGAGATTTGGCTCACTCCACCTTTTGAAATCGGCTGAACATACAAGGAAGAATATGCCAAGAAGTCCCTTTAATGTTCAAGTCCTTGTCAAAGCCTTACAAAAAGATATCACATGAGAAAGATCTTGTCCACTCCTTGAAGCTACCCACGGCCGAACATGCAAGGAAGAAGCCATGCATGATGTTGCTTTCATTCTTTGTCAAAATCTTGATAGTTTAGTTTAATATTTGCTTGTCTTTTAGCTTGATCTTGTTTGATCTTGTTTGTAGTTGTAATGGCTATATATTAGCCTCATATTCAACCTTTCAAATCACTTTGAAGCTTGAAAAAAACGAAATACACGTGTATGTATTCATTGTTGAATGATTTTCAGCACACCTTGATTATAATTCGACGCGTCTTCGAGTTGTAATTTAATCGATTCTCAATAGGTCTTGAGGAGATATTGCCTTATCAAACTATAGGTCTAGTTTGATAATTTACTTTCATATTATCTTGTTTACGGAAACCGAATTACCCTACTTTCGGTTGGTTTTTACGAGTGTTACACATATACGAGTGTTGTGAGGCAACAAAATAATCTGCTACATTTCCTTGCGAGTTTACGTACATTTTCATACGTAATTCGTATCAGTGCAAATATGAGCCATACAATACAAGTTCCAAGAACAATAATAACCAGAAATCCTCAAAGATTCAAATACAATGAAACAAACACTTCCCGAGGCAAGAGTTTGGGTAAAACGTTCCAAAACCAAAAGATCACAATCCAGGAGAAAACAATTTACAAAATGGTTTAATAAGCCATCAGGAGTTTTAGTAGAAAACAATTCAGGATTATCAAATCCTTCTCTTTCCAAAAATCAACGGGGGTCACAGTCCAAAGGTTTTGTTTTCGCAAATAAAACCAACAACAATTCACAGGGTCAGAGCCCACATCAAGTGTCCTCAACGGACATAAAATCAACACAACATAATCACATACAGGCATCGCCTAGGACCGGGACGAAGCCACAAATCCCACCCGAGGCCTCTAAGGACCCTCTCGAGCTGGCTAGCGAAACAAATCACACACAGGCATCGCCTAGGACCGGGACGAAGCCACAAATCCCACTTGAGGCCTCTAAGGACCCTCCCGAGATGGCTAGCGAAACACAAGACACAACATCTCACGGTTGGATCAATCACTTGTTGCATCCTGACCACATGATCACAAGCCATGTGTCATCGTAGATTATCTTAGGCTCTCACGGTTGGATCAATCGCTTGTTGCATCCTGACCACATGATCACATGCCATGTGTCACCGTAGACCTTCAACCATATCCACACATTCACACAAATAACATATGACATCAATAATATCCAAGTAATTCACTCAATGGCAACAAACACAATGCAAGATGCAATGGTCAAATCACAGCGCACCGATATGAGATAATATATACATATATATTATCAAAGCACAACAACAACACCAAGTGTATTCATAGTAATTCACGTAACCATCCACGAACACAATGTTCACAAAACACACGCGTTTTGAAAGAGGGCCTTTAGCAAGGCTAACCGAATCTTTGAAAGTGAAATTCAAACGATTAAATAAACACATGGAGACGATCACTAATTATCATATCCATAAAACAAGAATTTTATGGACAAGGTACTTGCCTCGAAATCGGAAAGCAAGTATTCCGAAGAACACGGCTCAACCGGGAAGCTTCGAAACGCTCGATACTATCGAAAAGGAAGATGACGACGAACAGAAGGGTTCAACACGGGTTCTTCGCAAGAAACTCGACCCTAAAATCATATAATTAATAAATCAACGATCATACGAGGAAGAATAATCGTAGAACGTCCGAAAACCACTCTATGACATTCTACCGGACACTTTTAAGGCGTCGATTAAGAACTCGACCAAAACAATGAATCTATACAATCCGACCATAGAATAACAAGGGAAATAATATAATACATCTAAATAATCATCAATCCATCACAATCCTAAGTTAAATCGGATTAAACGGACGAAAACGAATAAAATACCCAAATTCCCCAAAACTAGATTTCTAGAAAATCTTACCTGATTCGCTCGATCAAAGGATGTTATAGGATGGATAATCGATGATATGAACTCCGGGATTTCAAGGATTCATTGTCTAACAACATGCCTCCATCCTCAACAAACCTCCAGCCACGGAAGGGAAGGAAACGAGTGAGAAAATGGGTAAAAAACCCGTTTGCTGGGCCTTATATAGGCAGCTTGCCGGCCGCCTTACGTATGTAATCGGCCATGGCTTACGGCCGTAACCGGCCATGGCCGAGTCTCCTGCCCAAAAATGCCACCGATATTCCATCAGGAAAACCACACGATAGAGTTCCAAAATCTCAATATATATAAATTCCGTTAAAACTCCTTTTTCCTCACATATGACTCACAACGTCAATTATTAGTCCATCCTGGATCACCTCAAATATGCTATGACAAAACATTGAATAATCGAA
This sequence comes from Orobanche coerulescens, assembly GCA_033398695.1. NCBI lineage: Eukaryota > Viridiplantae > Streptophyta > Magnoliopsida > Lamiales > Orobanchaceae > Orobanche > Orobanche coerulescens. The sequence continues at coordinate 90,137,239 of CM065815.1, read as the reverse complement.
AAATCAAATACAGCGAAAGACTACCCGATAAGTTTCATTTAATGGAGTAAATAAAAACCGCGAAAGACAGAAACGAAACAGATAAAAGATTGATAAAGTGTTTTACAAATCTCGGGAGTTTTAGAAAACAGAAAAGCTTTCTTTTGAAACATTAGGGTCTCAGACCGTATCTTGTTCCGCATTACAAGAAGTTTAAAAGTAAAAAAAACTCTTCTCGGACTCCAAGTCCTGAGTTACAAAACTATTTCAAAATCGATTGGATCTCGGCCCAAAAATCATTTTCCATAAAACATTCGTAAAACGTTCATTTTGAAAAGTATCGTTTTCAAATGCTCAAAGACAGTTCATATATCACAAAATGAACTAACATGACTACATGTTCTTCTCAACAATCCACAATCCTTCTCCCAACTACACAATTCCGTTCCAAAACTTAACCGACATATTGATTTCCAAAGTCATAGCTTCTCAAGATCATCAATCCTGTCCCGACTCTATCACCTCATACTGTTATGCATAATACCTTTCTGAACCTCAAAACATATCAACTTAGAACGACAATAAATCTCAATGCAATTTAAAAATACCATACTTACAGGTCGTGAAGCCGATGATTCCCCGTGATACTGGCACATATCTCGACTCTATAAAATACTCGACACAGATATTTTCAAAACACATATTTTGCAAACAGAGGTATGGCCTAGTGCACCTGGAGGAGATGGGTCTCCATGACGTTCTAGATAATAGCCAAGAGACCGACCCCGCAACCTATGACCAAGCGATGGTGGATGTAGACTCCGCGAAATGGCGAGAAGCTATGGAAGCTGAGATAGACTCGATGCATGTCAATTAGGTCTGGACTCTAGTAGACCGACCCAAGGTCATAGTGCCTATTGGGAATAAGTGGATCTGCAAGAGAAAGACTGATGGGGATGTCAATGTTGACACCTATAAGGCCAGACTTGTGGGAAAGGTTATACCCAGAAAGAAGGGATCGATTACCACGATACCTTTTCGCCCGTAGATATGATCAAGTCTATTCATATGATGCTTGCTATAGCTGCCTACCATGATAATGATATATGGGAGATGGACACAAGGACGGCTTTCCTTAATAGAATCCTAGAGGAGAAAATCTATATGGAGCAGCCTAAAGGCTTTGTGTCTGAGGTCGATATTCATAAGGTGTGCAAACTTCAGCGTTCCATTTATTGACTGAAGCAAGTTTCGCGTAGTTGGAACCTTTGTTTTGACGAGGCAGTCAAAGAGTTTGACTTCGTGCAAAATAAAAAGGAACCTTGTGTATACAAGAGGGTTAGTGGGAGCAAGATCACATTCTTTGTACTATATGTAGATGACATTCTACTAATAGGAAATAATGTGGTAATACTCGGTTCTGTAAAAGCTTGGCTTTGGAGTAGGTTCTCTATGAAAGACTTTGGATAAGCTACCTATATTCTTAGAATTCGGCTCTACCGGGATAGAGCGAAGAGAATGATAGGTCTTTCCCAAGACCTCTATATAGATAAGATCTTAAAGCGATTGAAGATGGATGATTCGTGAGAAGGTATCATTTATCAGGAGTCATTTGTTGACTGCTCAGAGTCTACATAAATCATATGCAGATAATCGTCGTCGACCATTAGAGTTCGATACAGGCGACCATGTTTTGGTCAAGGTATCTCCGAGTCGTGGTATCTTCTGTTTTGAGAAGAGGGGAAAGTTGAGTCCGAGATTCATTGGACCGTTTGAGATTTTGAATCGTATAGGCGAGTTAGCTTATCGATTGGCTCTACCTCCGACGTTGAGCCAAATTCATAATGTGTTTCATGTCTCTCAGCTACGGAAGTATGTTGCCGACCCGAGTCACATACTTCAGTTCGACGAAATCGAGATCGCAGATGATCATTCGTATGAGGAGCGTCCCATACGAGTCTTAGAGCGGCGAATCAAACAGTTGAGGAATAAGGCGATTCCTTTGGTTAAAATTCAGTGGTCTAGACACGAAGTCGAAGAGGCTACTTGGGAAACTGAGGATAGTATGCGGGAGAGTTATCTCGAGTTTTTTGACCCTTAGTTTCGGGGACGAAACTCTTTTAAGGGGGGGTGTATGTAATACCCGGTTGTAATTCAGTCATTATCATTCAGTAATTTCATTCGGTAATTTTATTTTTTTGGCAGAAGTCGATCTTAGCGACTCTATTGTTACCTTTTCGTCATTTCTAGAATGATTAATTCTACACTTTTTGTCATCCGAGTTCGTCTCGGTGTCGTTCTGTTGAATTCCGTGTTCTTAAGCGACTTTTCCACGTATGAGTTCGACTTTGTAAAATCACCATTAATTTTTGGAAACTCCAAAAATTCTGAATCTTTGCAATATTATAGAGAATCAAGTTAGATTTCCATTGGTTTAAACGGTGAGTCAATCGGAGTCCGGACGAGGGAGTTATCGTCGAAATAGCTAAGACACTCACATGTTGCAAATTTTGACCGACCCGCCTGTACCGGGGGCCGCGGCTCCTGCCGGCAGGGCCGCGGCACACTGCCGAGTCACTGCCGTGGCACACTTGGCCGGGCCGCGGCACATTTCCGAGCACTGGGGGCAGATTCCGGCCCTGTGCCGCGGCACACTCGGCCGGGCCGCGGCACACAGTGCAGTTTGCACTATAACTTCGTTTTTTGAGAGGATCAAGCTCATTTTTCATCCTATTTTCGAGAGAGAGGGTTTGTGGGAGAAAGTTTCATCATCAATCACTTGAATACTCGATTCTTCATCATTTTCATTTGGTTGTGAAGCTCAGATCGTCAATTTAACGCGTATTCATCGAATCAAAGTGTTTGGATCTTCAAAGGTAATATTCTCAAACCTCTTGGATTTCGATTTGTGTTGAGATATGATGTTTTGGACATTATAATCATGTTGTATGAAGTGATATACATATGATTTTGAGTATATATGAATATTCATCGGATTATTGAAAGGTTATTCAAGAACACTTTGAATATTGAGTTGGATTTGGGGGTTTTCGATTAATTGTTGTTGAAATCACGAATTTGGTTGTTCATATTGGATTGTTGATCGTATTGAAGATGTTTTGTTGGTTTGAAACACTTCTTGGGGATTTGATATTGGTATTATTGAGGTTTGGTTGTAAACAATCGAAGTTTGACCACAACGTGTTCGATGTAATGCCCCAATGAACTTGGTTTAGTCGTATAGACATTTCGAGTTATTTATACTCGTGTTTGATTCGTGTGTTGAACCGGATTATTGGTAATTGTGTTATTCAAGGTTGTTTGAGCGACCGACATCTCATTTAGGATGTTGTTCGTGGAAGGACATTCTTCATCGGCGTTGTGTAAGTTAATTCTTACTCGGTTAAAAGGATATTCATTCCTTTTGTTGTTGTTCATTCATAATCATAACTCATTCATCATTGTGTTAACCATATTGAGACTTGTAATTTTCGAATAATCACTTCATTCACGAGGAACGACGGTTACAATCATTTCATTGAACTATCAATCACTTCACTATTATTTTCATCTCGGTGAGTCATTCTTGACTTTGTCGGATTATTATTCATTGATATTCATTATGGTCATTCTCGTTCATATGACCTTCTGGGTTCATATTGCGTGGCCGGGTGCGGATGTGTGGAATTTTTAGTCGAGCACGCGATGGTCATGTATTGGGTCACCGATACATTGGACTGTGCACACGGTAACGATTACCTCCGTGAGACTAATTAGGTACAAGGACGGGTGTGTCCGTTCATCCGTCTTGTACACTTGCATAGAACATTACGGGCGTACTATGATGCTCCTCTTCAGCGTAATTCATAACTAAAAATATATCATGATTGTGTATTTTCAACCCCTGAGGATTGTTGTTCTGTGTAATTGACCCCGTTGGGGGATTTTGTTTTCAGGTCATGGCAAGGCAAAAGCACGGGAATAGAACGTTGATGGTGAGGAGTCCCAGTGATACTAGTAGGGGCCCCAATCCTTTCAGTCATTCATGTTGTTGTCATTTATTTTCCGCTGCAGATTTCCATTTGGATACTCCGTTTCGTTCAGTGTTTTGTATTTTATCTTCATATAAAATATACATGTTTCCGTTATTATCTTGGGTGTGGTATAATGAAACTCCTCATCGGAGTAATTGATGATATAATGTGGTTCGGTACTACATTTACCCTGTGTATTTCATTCATTTTCACTCGCCTGGTGGGTCCCAGTCGGGGGTCCACGGCACTTTATTATCCGCCTAGTTTGGGGTGTTACATTGTTGTGATTGTTGTTTTGGCTCAATCCATGTGGGTTGTTGAACCTACGGAGACACATGGCAAGGTATCACGAGCATGATTGATGTTGATGTACTGTTTTGGCTCAATCCGTGTGGGTTGCTGAACCTACAGAGACAAGTGGCAAGGGATCACGGGGTCACGAGCATGATTGATGTTGATGTACTATTTTGGGTCAATCCATATGGGTTGCTGAACCTACGGATACAAATGGCAAGGGATCACGGGTTCATGAGCATGATTGATGTTGATGTACTGTTTTGGTTTAACTCTGTGTGGGTTGTTGAACCTACGAAGACACGTGGCAAGGGATCACGGGGTCATGAACACGTTTTGATGAACAAAGTTTTTGAAAGGAAGTTTTTATGAAATGAATGTTGGTCCGAGCCCCACGCGATTTGGAAATGTTTTCGTACTGTAAATTGCTGAAATACAAATTGAAAATTGGGCTAGAACCCTAAGGTTTTCGGAAAGGTTTTACAAATCAGGACAAGAGGTCCTAAAGGTTTTGTGTTTATAAAAATCCCCGAGATGAGATTTTATTTGCGAATTCTTCCTTGCTCATTTTCTAAATTGTTAAAACCCCTCGGGAATGATTTGGTACTTGGTTATTGTATCTGATTCATGGTTGATGTTGCTTGTTACATTTCAGATGATTTGATACTTGCACTAATAAAGCAGTGGAGTTTTACTAACTCCCGAGTAATTGGGGGTGGATGTCTGTATTGCATTCAAGTATATGCAGGTTCTTGAGGAGCAGTTCCAGGATCGACACAGGAAGTGACGAGCTACGATACTAATCAAGAGTTGAGAGTTTGGTCGAGTTATGTTGTATTGTCGGAGTTGTAATCAGTCTTCCACTGTATTGTAATTCGACCCTTGCGTGGGTATGTTGTATAAAGTTATTATCTATTGATTGAGTTGTGCAACATCATCGGTCCGTGTAGTTTACTTTTAAGTGACCTTAACGGTCTCTATTATTATATTGTTTGACCATGACCGGGCAAGCATTTGGTCGTTCTGTGATGTTTAGCCTGGTAGATCCTTGTGAGAGGGGTTTATGGCGTGTAATATTCCTATATGGTTTTGGGGGTGTTACACAAACCTCAAGTCATAAAATATAAAAGGAAAGAACTGTTAATCACTTCTTGAAGTGATGATAAAGATGAAATTGACAGGTCCGTAGAAGCAAATCTCGCCTTTATGGCTCTTGACTCCTACAAATCGTAAAATGATATCGAGGTAAGATCTACTCTCGAGGATGATCTTTTAGATATCTGTGACTCACAAGAATCAATTCATGATGATGAACTTTTACGTGCTTTTGAATCCTTGAATATCATGTATGACGAGATGGTAAAGCTTAATATATTTTGTAAAGAATAATGAAATCCCTAGAATTCAAAAATTTGAAACTTCAAAACAAAGGAAAATATTGAAATAGACCATACCTCTTGCCTTGATAAATAAAATAGTATGAAAAATGATTTGTCTAAAACTCAAAAAAAAAAAGTTGAAATATATAATGAATATATTTACCTTTGGAAATGAGAATTTTTGAAAAACTCCTATCTATCCAGAAATCTCCTTTATTGAAATATTGTCTTGATTTTGATCCATTTAATATAGAATAATCTCTTATAAATCTTAACAAAATTATAAACAGGGAAATCGAGAATTTAAAATTCCTCCTCAACAAAAAGACCTTAATGTGGGAATAATGAAAAGATTCATTTAAAATTAAGAACTAACAAGGTCAAAAAAATTTGGGTTCTTAAAGGTACGGTAGTCCAAATACTATTAAAATCATTAACTTTGGAGAACTCAAAATGGCATGAGTACCAAAGCAAACAAAATAAACTATTTTCGTAGGTACCTTTTAAAAGGAAAAGCAAATGGTGCATACATAGCGGTTGCTCGAGATATATGTGTGGCACAAAAGATTTGTTTGAAAATATTGATTACCAAGAACGAGGACACGTAACCTTTGGTGACAACAAAAAGAGAAAGATTATAGGCATCAAGAAGGTAGGCAATGAACCTTCACCCTCCATTAATAAAGTTTTATTTGTTGAAGGTTTATATCATAATTTACTTAGTGTATCTCAACCCTGCTATGACGGATTTAAGATTCTCTTTGAAGAAATGCATTGTACTGCCTTCAAAAATAATAAAGTTGCATTTATTGGATTAGGATGTGGAAATTACATTGTTGATCTTTGTGATGAAAATTCTTTGAATGAAAAATATCTCATGACTCTAGATGAAAATGTATTTTTAAGGCATCGAAAATTAGGACATATGTCTCTACCAATCGTTTCAAAATTATTAAGATATAATTTAGTTCGTGGTTTACCAAATTTAAAATCTGATCGAAATCACTATTGTGAATCATGCATCAAAGGAAAACACATAAGATAATCTTTTAAACCCAATTTTGAATTTCTACTAGTCGCATTCTTAAACTTGTTCATAAGGGTTTAATTGGTCCATCTAGAAATGTTAGTTTAAATGGCAAATTTTACATTTTGGTAATTATAAAAGATTTCTCTCGATTTACGTAGATTAGATTTCTTACTCATAAAGATGATACATTTATTGAGTTTTCTAAATGGTGTCGTTTAGTATGAAATGAGAAAAATATTTCTATCATTATTATTCAAACAAACCATGGTGGAGAATGTGACTGCTCTCCTTTTGAAATTATGTGTGGCAAGTATGGAATTAATCGTGACTTCTCAGCTCCTATAACTCCTCAACAAAATAGAATTGTTGAAAAACAAGTCACACTTTGGAAGAAATGTGTAAAACTATATTAAATGAATACTCTCTTCCACAATACTTTTGGACTGAAGCTATTAATACGTCATGTTATATAGTAAATTGAGTTCACCTTTGTAGAGTTCAACTTAAAACTCCTTAGAAATCTGGAAAGGTAAAAAGCCAAACACTCCAATTTTCATCCATTTGGTATCAAAGTTTTTATCTTAAATAATGGTAAAGAGAATTTGAGGAAATTTGATTCAAAATCCGATTCAGGTATTTTTCTAGGCTATTCATTGATAGAAGAGCTTTTCATATCTATAATATTAGAACAAACAAAGTTGTGGAATCCATTCATGTCAAATTCGATGATACAATTTACTTCAAGAAAGGTAGAATGTTTTGATGATGCAGATACACTTCCTGATTTTCAATCCTGAAATGAAATGTAGAAGAATCCTAAGATCAAGAAAGAATACTTGATGATTTGCCTAAAGGTTAGAGACATATCAAATATCATCCCAATGATCTTGTAATTGGAAACATCGAAGATGGCATTCAAACTCGAACGAGAACTCTTGACCATCTGAACACTTATGCCTTTGTATCCGATATTGAACCTAAAAGTGTTTCTGAAGCTCTAGATGGTGAGAGTTGAGTAATGGAAATGCAAGAAGAACTTGCGCAGTTCCAGCGCAATAAAGTTTGGGATTTGATTCCAGCATCGAAAGATTATTATCGGGACCAAATAGGTGTAATTAAGTGCGATGAAGATGATTATATAGTGAGAAATAAATCCCATCTAGTTGACCAAAGGCTACAATCAAGAAGAAGCCCTTGACTATGAGGAAAGCTTTGCACCCATAGGTCGACTTGAATCCATCCGACTACTTTGTGCATTTGCATCTCATAAAAAGATCAAACTCTTTCAAATAGATGTTAAGAGCGCCTTCCTTAATAGTATCATTCAAGAAGAAGTCTATGTGAAGTAATGATACGATATGGGCTTGTGGAGGAGACGATTTGGTGATCGACGTAGAAGACAATGCACGCTATGCACATGCACGACGGATCACGTACCTATGCGAGATGACGAGCTCGGAACTTGGAGTGACTTTGGTGGTCGGTCTTGGGATTACGTATTTTGTTCGTTTTATTTATTTATTTGCATAGTAGGAAATATTATTTATAAGGATGCGACATGTGCATGCCTATTTTGCTTTACTTTGTTCGTTTTATTATTTTCCTTAGGCATTAATAGCCTAAACTTGTTTAAGGGTGTTTTAGGAAATAGCCTTTTATTATTATGCTTGGTACTAGGGTTCGGAGGCTATAAATATCACATATAGCTCGGCCGACTTGCATATTGAATACACTTGATATTTTGTTCGCCTTTGAGTTCTACTTGTTTGACGAGTTTTCAAGCAAACTTTTCATTATTTTTTGACGCGTTTTCAAAGATTAACGTGATCAATTCTCAATAGGTCGTGGGAAGATATCTCCTTTATCAAGTTATAGGTCTAACTTGATAAAACCTTATTCTTTTTTTTTTTGTTGTGTTCGGCCGATCGAAATCCTTCGGTGTTCATCTGGATGGTGTTTGTTCGATCGTGATTATTGATCCATCGAAGTGTTGTTTGTGTTACCTTATTCGAGAAATTATTTCCACTTCGTTCGAGACGATTCACATCATATTTTGAATCGTATCATTAGTGGTGTCAGAGACAGATTTTTGATCCTTCAGCGGGATGGAGTTCAACGATGATTTTTTGGGCAAGCTACACGACGTGCTACGGGACTTGCTGGAGCAGAGCGATCAGCACTGGCCCCCGAGACGAGGAGATTACGATCGTCCTACACGTCAATCCGACGAGTTCAAGGTGAAAGAACTTCTGGAGTTCGTTGGGGGTACCGATCTAGAAGCATACTTGGACTGGGAATGGAAAATCGATCGCATGTTCGATTTCAAGGACCTTGATGATGAGAAAAGGTGAAAATATGCGATCCTCAAACTAAGTAAAGGCGCTTATCTTTGGTTCGAAGGAGTTAAATCAAAAAAAGCTCGTGATGAAAAAACAAAGATTAATTCGTGAGATTCATTGTGATGGAAAATTCGCAAAAGATATGTACCCACATCACATAGAATGACCTTGTATTGCAAGATTGCCGATTGCATGCAAGGAAAGATGAGTGTTAGTGAATATATTGATGAGTTCGAGAATTTTGCCTTGATAGGAGAATTGAAGAAGAATGAAGAACAAAAGATGGCGCGTTTTTTGCGTGGTTTGAATCAAAACATAGCTAATTTGGTGGAGTTGAATCCATACGCCGATTTTGACACCTTGTGTGGATTATGTTTGAAGGTTGAGGCTCAAAATAGACCAAAGGTGGGAGGTTCGAATATGGAGCATTACAAGTCAAGCAGGTGGGCTAAACCCGAGTTTCCCTCAAAATTCAGAACCATGGGTAGCGGCTCTTATTCGGCTACCAAAACCGTGCCAACTCCAGCCCCTTATCCGGTTCATAAGGCTCCCAACGTGAATAAAGAGACAAGTCTGTCGAAGGTGCACTATTTTAAATGTCAAGGTTTTGGCCATTATCAAAACGTTTGTCCGAATAAGCGAGTCGTGACGTTAATAGAGGCTCTCGCGGCCCGAGAGGAATTGTTAGACGAGGAAGAAGTAGAGAGGTTGTATTATCTATTTGATTTGGGAACCGAAGAAGAGGAAGATTGTGAGGCTTACGATTCTCCGAATTATGATACAACCTTGGTCCTTCGCACTTTGCAAGCTAAGTCAGTTCCGAGTGAGTCAGAACAACGGGACCAAATATTCCATACGAAGTGTCAGGTTGGAGATAAGTGGTGTAGTTTGATTATTGACGGAGGGAGTTGCACCAACGTAGCTTCGAGTGAGATGGTGACAAAGCTTGGGCTGACCACCACGGTTCACCCTAAACCATATGCTTTACATTGGCTTGATGAAGGGAGTAAGGTGAGGGTTTCGAAGCAAGTTTGGACCGAGTTGGCAATGGGTTCATATCATGATGAGATATTATGTGATGTGATTCCGATGGATGCTTGTCACGTACTTTTGGGATGTCCTTGGTTATTTTATAGGGATGTTTTGCGTCGGAGCAGGAGTAATGAATACGAGTTGTGAGATAAGGGCAAGAAGATCGTGTTGAAGCCGATGTCACCTCAAGTTGTTCGTTCCATGAGTGCCAAATGAGGGGGAAAGCCGAACCTAACCATGTTCGCTAGCGAGAGGGAAATTGAACACGCTATTGAGGGTGGTGAGCATGTTTACGTGCTGGTGATAAAAGAGACTCGAGATAATTTTGTGGTAGAGAAAAACGAGAGTGGAGTGGCCGATTTATTACATGAGTTCGCGGATGTCTTCCCCGAAGAATTGCCGTCGGGTTTGCCGCCAATTCGTGGAATTTAGCATCAAATCGACCTTATACCGGGTGCGTCTCTTCCGAATAAGGCTACCTATAGGTGTAATCCCGAGGAAACGAAGGAACTTCAGAAACAGATTGAAGAATTAATGAGCCGCGGATATGTTTGTGAAAGTTTAAGTCCTTGTGCGGTTCCGGTTTTGCTTGTTCCTAAGAAGGATGGGTCTTGGAGGATGTGTATCGATAGTCGGGTCGTGAATAATATTACCGTTAAGTATCAGTTCCCGATTCGGAGACTGGATGACATGTTGGATGAGCTACACGGGTCAGTGGTCTTTTTGAAAATCGACTTGCGAAGTAGTTATCATCAGATTCGCATGCGAGAAGGAGATGAGTGGAAGACGGCATTTAAAACCAAGCACGGGTTATACGAATGGGTCGTCATGCCATTCGGCCTTACGAACGCCCCGAGTACCTTCATGCGCTTGATGAACGAGGTACTTAAGCCATTTTTGGGACGATTTGTAGTGGTTTACTTGGATGATATTTTGGTTTATAGTAGATCGGTGGAGGAGCATCTCAGTCACCTACGGAAAGTATTCGAGACTCTTAGGTCTCAAAGGCTTTATGGGAAGAAAGAAAAGCGTTTCTAGTCGAGAGCATAACTTTTCTTGGATATGTTGTTTCAAGGGACGGAGGTCAGTTGATCAAACCAAAATTGAAGGGATCAAGGCATGGCCAACGCCTAAGTCCGTGACGGAGGTTAGATCATTCCACGTGCTGGCCTCTTTTTATCGGAGGTTTATTGGAGACTTTAGCACCATTACGAGTCCAATAACGGAGTGTTTGAAGAAGGGTCCATTTGTCTGGAGCGGGGCTGCCCAAGAGGCCTTTGAAAAGTTGAAAACAACACTATGTGAGACATCTATCTTGGTGTTGCCCGATTTTTCACCACTATTCGAGGTAGAATGTGATGCGAGTGGAGTGGGTATTGGGGCGGTTCTCGTCCAAGGGGGAAGGCCAATCGCATACTTCTCGCAGAAATTGAGTGGGGCTCGACTCAACTATTGTACTTATGACAAAGAGTTCTATCCCATTGTGAGAGCTCTTGATCATTAGAGTCATTATCTTCGGCTAAAACACGTTATTCTACATTCAGATCATGAGCCTTTGAAGTATATTAATGGGCAACAGAAGTTGAGTCCGAGACATGCTAAGTGGGTGGAGTTCTTGCAATCATTCCACTTTTCTTCGAAATATAAGGATGGCAAGAGCAACATTGTAGCGGATGCGTTGTCTAGACGGTATGCCTTGCTCTCTACTCTTGATGTTCGTTTGCTTGGGTTCGAGACATTGAAGGAATATTATGATGGTGATGCGGATTTTGGTGAGACTTTCACTCGTTGCAAAGCTGGTCTGTTTAGAGAATTTGTGATTCAAGAAGGCTTCCTCTTTAGAGGAAATCATCTTTGCTTGCCCAAACACGCGGTTCGGGAATTGTTGGTTCTGGAAGCTCACGGTGGAGGCTTGGCTGGTCACTTTGGTTTGGCTAACACATTGGAGGTACTTAAGGAACATTTATATTGGCCAAAGATGCAAGGGGATGTGAATGACATAATTAGTAAGTGTGTGACATGCCATATTGCGAAGAGTTCATTCAAGCCGGGAGTATACATGCCTTTTCTGATTCCAGAAAGGTCGTGGGAATATGTCTCGATGGATTTCATTGTTGCTTTACCTCGTAATCAACGAGGGAGGGATGCTATTATGGTTGCTGTAGATCGATTTTCGAAGATGGCTCACTTTGTGGCTTGTCACAAGATGGACGACGCAAGTAACATCGCCGATTTATATTTTCGAGAGATCGTACTATTGCATGGGGTCCCGAAGACGATTGTTTCGGATTGGGACTCAAAATTCCTTAGCTATTTTTGGAACACCTTGTGGAGAAAGGTGGGAACCAAGCTTCTATTTAGCACGTCGCATCATCCGCAACCGAGGTAACCAATCGAACTTTGGGCACTTTATTACGTGGTCTTGTGAGCAAGACACAAAAGGATTGGGATTTGAAGCTTGCACATGCGGAGTTTGCTTATAATCGTTCTCCTACTCATGCCACGGCACACTCTCCGTTTGAAGTAGTTTACGGGCTGAATCCTTACATGCCGTTAGATCTAATTCCATTCCCGAGTGATGAGTTGGTGCATAAGGATGCAGAGTCGAAGCTGAAGTCTATGATGAAATTACACGAGCAAGTACATAACCGAATCAAGGAGATAAACGAAACTTACAAAAGAAAGTCGAGCAAGCAAAGAAAGCCGAGATTATTCGAAGTTGGTGACTTGGTTTGGGTGCATTTGAGAAAATAGCGATTTCCGAGTAAGCGTAAGAACAAGTTGATGCCGCGAGCTGAGGGACCGTTTAAAGTAGTTGCTAAGGTGAACGACAATGCATACAAGATAGAACTTTCGGGAGATTATGGGTTGCATGCATCCTTTAATGTTGGGGATATTTTGCCTTATCTTGATGATGATGGAATTTCAGAATTGAGGACAATTCCTTTTAAAGGGGGAGGAGATGATACGATATGGGCTAGTGGAGGAGACGATTTGGTGATCGACATAGAAGACCATGCATTCCATGCACATGCACGACGGATCACCTACCTAGGCGAGAAGACGAGCTCGGAACTTGGAGTGACTTTGGTGGTCGGGCTCGGGATTACGTAATTTGTTCGTTTTATTTATTTATTTGCATAGTAGGAAATATTATTTATAGGGATGCGACATGTGCATGCCTATTTTGCTTTACTTTGTTCATTTTATTATTTTCCTTAGGCATTAGTAGCTTAAACTTGTTTAAGGGCATTTTAGGAAATAACCTTTCATTATTATGCTTGGTACTAGGGTTCGGCGGCTATAAATATCACATATAGCTCGGCCAATTTGCATATTGAATACACTTGATATTTTGTTCTCCTTTGAGTTCAACTTGTTTGACGAGTTTTCAAGCAAACCTTTCGTTATTTTTCGGCACGTTATCGAAGATTAATGTGATCAATCCTCAATAGGTCTTGGGAAGAGATCTCCTTTGTCAAGTTATAGGTCTAACTTGATAAAACCTTGTTCCTTTTTTTGTTGTTGTGTTCGGCCGATCGGAATCCTTCCGTGTTCGTCCGGACGGTGTTTGTTCGATCGTGATTATTGATCCATCAAAGTGTTGTTTGTGTTACGTTGTTCGAGAAATTACTTTCGCTTCGTTCGAGACAATTCACATCAGATTTTGAATCGTATCAAGTAACCTCGAGGATTTGAGGACCATGGATTTCCAGAACATATCTACAAGCTCAACAAAGCCTTTTATGGATTGAAGCAAGCACCATGAACCTGGTATAATCGTCTAAGCCAATTCCTGAGTTCAGATAACTACAAAAGAGGTAACATCGGCGACACCCTTTTGTGAAAACTTTGATAAAGATATACTTGTATTCAAATCTATGTAGATGATATTATTTTTGGTGCTACTAACGACCTTTTTTATCAAGAATTTCTTATGAAAGGGAGGTTCGAAACAAGTATGATGGGAGAACTAACATTATTATTTTGGCTCCAAATCAAACAATGTGAAGATGGAAATTCATCAAACTAAATATAAAAATGGTCTATTAAAAATTCAAAATGGAAGGTAGGAAATCTATTCCTACTCCAATGTCATCTTCACTAAAGCTGGAAAAAGATGAGAGTGGAAAATCAGTTGATCAAAAGCTCTTTCAAGGTATGACCGGCTCCCTCTTTATTTAACTGCATCTAGACCACACATAATATTTGCAACTTACTTATGTGCTAGATTTCAGTATAATCCTAAGTAATCGCATTTGATTGCATGTAGACGAAATTTTCATTATTTGAATGGTACTATTGGTCTGGGATTATGGTATCCGTCTTGCCTTGACTTTAACTCAATTGCATATAGTGACGCCGAATTTAGCGGCTGTAAAATTGATAAAAAAGAGTACAAGCGGTACATGTCACTTCATTGGTTCATGTTTGATTTATTTGGGTAGCAAGAAGCAAACGAGAGTACCAATGTCTACAGCCGAGTGTAGCTGCTGGTAGTGTAACACCCCCAATCCGCTCAGGGATATTACACGCCGTAGAACCTTTCCTCAAGGATCTACCAGGCTGGTAACAACATCGAACATCTCAACAATGCCTTTAAGGCTAAAATAACTCCGTAGACCGATTTGGTCTTTCAATAAATACATACAACTCCATCACAACACATGCCCACGCAGGGGTCGAGTACAACACAATCCCGTACAACGGGGAAAGAATACTGCAGCAGAAAATAAAATACACTAAACCAAAAGAACTATGTACGGGTCCTCATGTGATTAGTATCGATCATCTTTCATCATCCTTCGTGGCGACCCTGTGTTATGCTCCCAAAACCTGAATACAAAAACAGACATCCACCCCCCGAATACTCGGGATTAGCAAAACTCCAATGTTTTGCTAGTGCAAGTACAAAGTGCAAAAACAAGCCATACAATACAAGTTCCAAGGACAATAATAACCAGGAATTCTCAAAGATTTAAACATAACGAAAATACTTCCCGAGGCAAGAGTTTAGGTAAAGCATTCCAAAATCGAAAGATCCCAAGTCAAGGGAAATAATTTATAAAGTGATTTAAAATGCCATTGAGAGTTTTGATAGAAACAACTCAGGATTTTCGAATCCTTCTCTTTCCAAAATCAACAGGGGTCACAACCCAAAGGTTTCATTTTCACAAATAGAACCAACAACAATTCACAGGGCCAGAGCCCACATCAAGCGTCCTCAACGGACATAAAATCAACACAACATAATCACATACAAGCATCGCCTAGGACCGGGACGAAGCCACAAATCTCACTTGAGGCCTCTAAGGACCCTCCCGGGCTGGCCACAATCATAAAACAAATCACGCACATGCATCGCCTAGGACCGGGACGAAGCCACAAATCCCACTCGAGGCCTCTAAGGACCCTCCCGAGCTGGCTAGCAAAATAGATCACACACCATATCTCACGGTTGGATCAATCACTTGTTGCATCCTGATCACATGATCACAAGCCATGTGTCGCCGTAGATTATCTTAGGTTCTCACGGTTGGAACAATTGCTTGTTGCATCCTGACCACATGATCCCATGCCATGTGTCATCGTAGACCTTCAACCATATCCACATATCCACACAAATAACATATCACATCAATAATATCCAAGTAATTCACTCAATGGCAACAAACACAATGCACGACGCAATGGTCAAATCACAATGCACCGATATGAGATAATATATACATATATTATCAAAGCACAATGACAACACCAAGTGTATTCATAGTAATTCACGTAACCATCCACGAACACAATGTCCACAAAACACACGAGTTTTGTAAGAGGGCCTCTAACAAGGCTAACCGAATCTTTGAAAGTGAAATTCAAACGATCAAATAAACACAAGGAGACGATCACTAATTATCATATCCATAAAACAAGAATTGTTTGGACAAGGTACTTGCCTCGAACAACCACAAACGCGAAGAACCGATCGAAGTAGGTTGGCACGAACCGACTACGAACCCGCCGACTCCACCAAGCGCTAACTCGCGACAATAAACTACGAACAAAAATAACAACAATGAAAATGAATTCCATTGCACGACCTAAAGTCGCTGAATCCAAAGAACAAACGACGAAAGTTCAAGGGTTTTCCCCCAAAACGGCCAAGAACACGAATCAACCCGACATGAAAATGGAATTCCCAACCAAAATATAGATATTCAATCCATAGGATATGTTTAAAAACATCATTTTACAACAATCGGTTCATCAAAAACGGATGGAAAACGGAATCAAGAACAATTCCCCCAAAAAGTCAACTCTAGGGATTCAAGAAAAATACCTAGATCCGGCGAAGAACAATGGATTAGATGATGTTATAATCACCTAGGATACTCCAAAACACCTTCTGATGGAAGAAAATCAGCCCAGATGCGAAGCCTAGTCGCCACGTCTCAAACTCGCGGAGGAAGAAGAAGAAATGAAGAAAATGCAGATTCTAGACTGGTGTCCAATATTTATACTGGACACAATTAGCGTGCGCTAATCATTAAGGTTAGCGTGCGCTATCGCGGCACCGAACAAAACTCCTGACCAAAAATACACTGTTAGCGTGCGCTAACCCCAAGTGATAGCGTGCGCTAACGAGAACTTCAGACCCAGTCCAGTAGCTCCTGGACTGCCCTGAACTACCAGGTAGTGTGCGCTATCCTCCCCTTAGAGTGCGCTACCAACGCACTCTAGCGCGCGCTATGATACAAAATAGCGCGCGTTGATCAACGTCTGAGCCCCGGCCCAAAGGGCTCTCGGATCATTTCTGCACCACCCGTTAGCGCGCGCTAACTACAACACTTAGCGTGCGCTAACTACGGAACCTTAGCGCGCGCTAGCCGCAAGGCGTAGCGTGCGCTAACAACTCAGAGAGATAGCAACAGAACATCTCATAAATGGGTATGACGACAGATACCCACAACTTTGGAAAATTACAAAATGGCCCAAAAAGCCCGAAAATCTCGATACGTGATCGAATAACCAAACCGAAGTTCACAACACGTCTAACAAAGTTAAATGGACTTACGGGAAACTCAAAACAATAGTTTCGAATTAGATTCGCAAGAATCGAACTCAAGTGCGGAAAAGTCGCTAAGAAGCACGGAACTCAACAAAATGACACCGAAACAAACTCGGACGTCAAAAAGTGCAGAATTAATCATTCTCAAAATGACGAAACGTCCCAAGAGAGTCGTCAAAATGGATTCTCGCCAAAAAAAGAAAATTACCGGAAATCAAATTTGCGGATATTATAGGTAGTGCATGTGCATAGGTCTTGTGGATTAAAAATCAACTTCGAGATTATGGCATTTTTATTCAAAATACTCCTATCATGTGTGATAACACTAGCGCAATTAATCTTAGTAAAAATCTTGTTCTGCATAGTAGAACCAATATATAGATATCATACATCATTTTTCACGTGACCATGTACAGAAGAAAGATATCTATTTAATTTTTTTCGATACAAAGGATCAATTAGCAGATATTCTTACAAACCTTTACCTGAGGAATCTTTTAACACAGTTCCTTTACAACTCAGATTGGGCCATATCAATAATTTTTAAAAATTGTTTTTCTTCTAGTATTGATCTTGATAAAATCGAAAAATAAAAAATTTCACACCTACTCCTAGCGCATGCAAACAGCGCGCGCTAAACTCAGTATCTAAAGTTTTGCACAGCAACTGAGCCAGATTACCCTAAGTTTTGGACTTGATTGTGTATGCTAATTCTAAAGCATAGCGCAAGCTAATGGGTCCTCAATGTATTTAAAATCCCAAAATCAGCCAATCCTTTTCATTTCTACATTAACCCTATGCAATCTGAGGCCTCTAGCTTTCGGAATTCTCAAAATTTTTCGTCTAAACATCAAATTAATCCACCAAATTCTCATATTATCATCTCGTAATATCATCCTTACCATCAAGGTCTAAAGGATCAAGAGTGCCTATGAAGAAGCAATACAAAGGGGCGAAACGCCCTAGAAATACTGAGTTCGATATCGACTATTCATCTTGACCAAATTTCAAGAGGTATTTATGAAATATCATGCCTCAAGAACTATAACGCCCCCAGATCCATCCGGGAATAGTACAACGCTGCGGGCCCCGCACTGAAACCCACAAAGCTAAAATATATTTCGCAATCAGTACATAATATGCCCAAGAGGCTAACAACGGTAATATCTTTAAAAATATTCAAATACTTTACCAAATTCATTTATAATACCGTCGTATAATCTCATTTAAAAATACAAGGCCAAAATACCAAAACTCAACTGTTTCCAAAATATACGTTAAGCCACCGCTTAAACATACCGACAAAAATAGTTTAGGAAATCTATTTTTCAAAATAAACCCAAGTTCATAAAATACCAGTAAGCCATTATAAAACATACTCACATGGGATAAAACAAATAGTTAAAAGTACTTTTGCAGCAGAATAAAACAATCAGACAAAATACTTGATTCGGAAAATACATGTCGTAGCCAGTATCATGCAAGAATCTCATCTCTTCACGACCGCTACAAGCTTGATCTTCGAGTACCTAAAAACAAAGCCCATGACGGAGTCAGCCATAACGGATGCAAAAATGATGAAAAATCTCGGCGAGATATTTGGTCATCAAACCGGGTGGCTAGAAAAAATGCGGATAACGATCGCATCACATTCATAATTATATACCAATGAAATTACCAAGTAAGATTACTAACAATGGAATCTTACTGTCATAACCTTACCAACTCATGATAATCCTCATCAAAATAATACTTACCAAATTTCACAGCTCGTATTCTCAATAGCACAATGAACTCATACACAAACATCTGTATTGTATTCCAAACAATATCGAGATCCTCAAACATCATCGTAACTAACCAATACGAAGTATACTAGCTCTGAACAATCCAATCCATCGAATAACACCATCAAATATCAACATGATAATCGATTGCCAATCAAAATACAGGTACCAAAAAGGAAGTATGGAACATACCTCGAGATACGTAATACCACGATGAATCACGTCAGTCAAATCCAAGATTAGATCAAAACAACATACCGACATGGTCCTAACAAAAGATGTACAAATGTATACTCACATGACATCAATATGCTCAACAAGACAACAATGCCAACAACATGACAATGACAAAATATACTCAAAACGACAATGACAACATACACTCATGGTAATCCGATGATCCATCGTTCACTGTATAGATCCCAAGATGATCCCATCGGACCAACACGAGGTGGAAAACCATTCCAATGATCCAGTGCACGCTAGCATAGATCCCAAGATGAATCCATCGGACTAACACGAGGTGAACAAACGACAACAATGCACAAATGCATGATAACAACAATACACAAATATATCACTACACAATCAACTCTAAATGACACAATGATTGGCGTATTTGCCCCGAATCCTTCTAGAAGCAATCTCGATGTTGAAAACCATCACCAACGATTATCCTCAACATATGGCGACCCAAAATATTGCTAGACTGTAGATAACTCATATCCTCGTCTTTACCAAAAATATATCCCGGATACCCAAGTATACCAATAATGAATATAAACCATATACCTTATGATTTAACTCCAAAACCCGGAAGACAACATAAAATCCAAATCTCCAGAATTCACATTTATAATCATTGATATATGCATTATAAACAAAATGAAACTAAAAACCATTCATTAAATATTATAAGCTAAACAAGTAATAACTTGCCTCAAATACCGACATGACAGCAATCTAATTCTGATATATGAATACTCCGAACTTTTTAGTTCTTCAATCATGACCTAAATAAAATAAATCTATCCAAATAATCATAAACATGAAATTGGTATCCTTGAATATACCAATGCCGATTTCAAGCAACAACATCCGAATTACTAGGACCAATTAACAAGAAAGATCCCGTGACTTATTCAACATACACTTAACTCCAATATTCCCACAATTCCTCAAAGTCCATATATCAATTCGATAAGGCGATTATACAAACCTAAACAAAATATTTCAACCAATTTCTCTTTCAAATATTCAACAGTCAATTTGTCACATCCCGGGACCCCTCCGCCGTAGCATGATATTGTCCGCTCTGGGCACTCTCCTCTGAGCCGGCCCTCACGGTTTTGTTTCTGGGAATCCAGCGAGCAGTTTCCCAGGAGGTCACCCATCCTGCGGTTGCTCCTCGCGCCAGCACGCTTAACTTCGGAGTTCTCATCACCCCGAAGCCAATGGGCTCCCAAAAGGCCTCATGTTATAAGGTGTCACGGCACACTCAAATAAGGCACTTAGCCCGCTCTCTGCTAGTCGGTGTGGGATATCACAATCCGCCCCTCCTCAAAGAACCCGACGTTCTCGTCGGCACACTCGCACGACACGGCAGAGTGGCTCCGATACCAAATTGTCACATCCCGGGAGCCCTCCGCCGTAGCATGATATTGTCCGCTCTGGGCCCTCTCCTCGGAGCCGGGCCTCACGGTTTTGTTTCTGGGAACCCAGCGAGCAGCTTCCCAGGAGGTCACTCATCCTGCAGTTGCTCCTCGCGCCAGCACGCTTAACTTCGGAGTTCTCATCACCCCAAAGCCACTGGTCCCCCAAAAGGCCTCATGCTATTAGGTTTCACGGCACATTCAAATAAGGCACTTCGCCCGCTCTCTGCTAGTCGGTGTGGGATATCACCAATCCGACCCTCCTCAAAGGACCCGATGCCCTCGTCGGCACACTCGCACGACACGGCAGAGTGAATCCGATACCAAACTGTCACATCCCGGAACCCCTCCGCCGTAGCATGATATTGTCCGCTCTGGGCGCTCTCCTCTGAGCCGGCCCTCACGGTTTTGTTTCTGGGAACCCAGCAAACAGCTTCCCAGGAGGTCACCCATCCTGCGGTTGTTCCTCGCGCCAGCACGCTTAACTTCGGAGTTCTCATTGTAACACCCCAAACTAGGCGGACATTACAGTGCCGTGGACCCCCGACTGGGACCCACTAGGCGAGTGAAAACTGATGAATTACACAGGGTAAATGTAGTACCAAACCACATTACAACAATAATTACTCCGATGAGGAGTTTCATACAACACATCCAGGATATTTCAGAATACGTGTATATTTTATATGGAGATAAAATATACAATACTAAATAAAATGAGTATTCAAACGGAACGTCTGCAGCGGAATAAATGAAAGAAACATAAATGACTGAAAAGACTGGGGCCCCCTTCTAGTATCATTGGAACTCCTCGCCGTCAACGTGCTCTCCCTGTGCCTTTGCCTTGCCATGACCTGAGAAACAAATATCCCCAAACGGGGTCAGTTATACAGAACAATAATCCTCCAGAGTTGAATAAACACAATCATATATATACATGTGGTATAAACCACAAGTTCGATCAAAATAAAACGGTTAGATTATAACCCAGTCTTGTTGAAAACATACGCAATCAAACATGCTGTATGAATCAACTAACAGTACGGCTAAAAGGGTGGCGCCACACTACGCCCGGGATGGAAATGTGTCCGTGCACAAGCCACCAACGAGTATCGATCGAATACACGCGTGGTCTTGTACCTAATCAGTCTCACGAAGCAATCGACTCGTGTGCACAGTCCAATGTGAGGCCAACAACCAACACAAGACATAAATGTGCCCGACATGAAAATCCTACACATACCAACTGGCACGCCAGTATGACCCGGAATGCCACGATATAACAAAAATGACATCGGAAATGAATAATGACTCACCGAGATGAAATGATAGTGAAACGAATGATAGCTCAATGAAATGATTGGAACCGCCGTTCCTTGTGACTGACGTGATTAATTGACAATGACAAGTTTTGATAAGGTTAACACAATGATGTATGAGTTATGATTATGAATGAACAACAACAAAAGGAAATGAATATCCTTTTCACTGAGTAAGAATCAACTTACACAACACCGGTGACAATTATCCTTCCATGAACAACGTCCTAATTGAGTTATCAGTCGCTCGAACAACCTTGAATTATACAATATCCAACAACCCGTTCAATATACGAATCAAACACGAAAATAACGAACTCAAAACGTCGATACGATTAAACCAAGTTCATTGGGGCATTATATCGAATACGTTGTGGCCAAACTCCAATTGTTTACAATAAAATCTCAATAAGCCATTATCAAATCCCCCAAGAAGTGTTTCAAACCAACAAACATATTCCAAATGATCAATAATCCAAAATGAATAACCGAAAACGTGATTATAACGACAATTAATCGAAAACCCCCAATTTCAACTCGATATTCAAAGTGTTCTTGAATAATCCCTCAATAATCCAATGAATCCTTATACAAACTCATAATCATATACATATCCCTTCATATAACATGATTATAACGTCCAAAACATCATATCTCAACATAAAATCGAAATCCAAGGTGTTGAAGAAATTACCTCTTGAAGATCGAACCATTTCGATACGATGAACACGAGTTAAAACGAGTATCCAAGCTTCCCAAATGAATGAAGATGATGAAAATTAAACACTCAAATGATTGATGATGGCAAAATCTCTCCCTCAACCCTCTCTCTCGGACAAAAGAAGAAAAGGGATGAAAATGATGAAAAAGTCCCGGCCGGATCCTTATATACTGCCGGAAGTTACGGCCATAAGTCGGCCCTCATACGGCCGTAACATCCCAGGTCAACGGCCTTACGGCCGTAACCAGCCAACTCATACGGCCGTAACTCGGCTTCATCCAAAATCCTGCCGACAAACTTACGGTCGTAACCGCTCCTGAGTTACGGGCGTAACTCGCCTTCGTCAAGAACAACTGCCGACACCTTACGGCCGTACCCGCACACCTTACGGGTGTAACTCGGATGATACGGCTGTATCCGGCCGAACTTACGGGCGTAATCCCCCTTCGTCGAAAATGACCAGGCACCCTGCCTGCAGCGTACGGCCGTATCCGGCCAAGCCTTACGACCGTACCTTCCTCGACTTACGGTCGTATGCCGCAACCCTTACGGCCGTAAGTCCCCCCTTGCCCGACAACACCTGAATTTACGAAGATCACTTACGGCCGTATCCAACCCTCCTTACGGCCGTAACTCGCCTTCGGCCAAAATGCCTGGGCAGCCTGCTGGACCACGTACGGCCGTAACCTGCCAGCCTTACGGCCGTACCTGCCCAACTTACGGCCGTATTCCGAAACCTTACGGCCGTAAGTCCCGTTCGTCCAAAATGGCCTGAAATCAACGAACCCTTGTTACGGCCGTAACCCAAAGTCCTTACGGTCGTAACTCGATGCTGGCCAAGGTGAAAAAATCCGATACTCCGATTCCTCGCTCGACTAATGAATGATCCGACAAACCATACGAAAGTGAACAAGTCTAACACGAGCTAAAGATGATACTCTCAGTACAAGGCTATCAATCACAATGAAAATGATAATACTCCCGTCTCGATCTATAAACGGAGATAAAATGACGATCGGTAACTGATATACGATTACAACATGCCAACAGTGAACGCAAACGAATGATTCATGAATGATGAGTGATTATTAATGAGTGAAAATTACAGACTGATAATTACTGAATGAAAATGAATGAGTTACAACCGGGTATTACATACCCCCCCCCCCTTAAAAAGAGTTTCGTCCCCGAAACTAAGGGCCAAACAACTTGGGATAACTCTCCCGCATACTCTCCTCGGTTTCCCAAGTGGCCTCTTCGACTCCGTGTCTAGACCACTGAATCTTGACCAAAGGGATCGTCTTGTTCCTCAACTGTTTGATTCGCAGCTCCAACACTCGTACAGGACGCTCCTCGTACGAATGATCATCTGCGATCTCGATTTCGTCGAACTGAAGTATGTGACTCGGGTCGACAACATACTTCCGCAACTGAGAGACGTGAAAAACATTATGAATTCGGCTCAATGCCGGAGGTAAAGCCAATCGATAAGCTAACTCGCCTACTCGATCCAAAATTTCAAACGGTCCAATGAATCTTGGACTCAACTTCCCCCGTTTTCCGAAACGGAAAATACCTCGACTCGGGGATACCTTGACCAAAACGTGGTCACCCGTCTCGAACTCTAGTGGTCGACGACAAGTATCTGCATATGATTTCTGTCGACTCTGATCTGTCAACATACGACTCTTGATCAAAGCTACCTTCTCCCGGGCGGCTATAAGCATATCGGGCTCGGTGCCGATTGATTCTGACAAGTCATCCCAACACAAAGGAGATCGACAACGACGACCGTACAAGGCCACGTAAGGTGCCATCTTAATGGAAGCATGCCAACTATTATTATATGTTAACTCGATCAATGGTAGTTGGGCTTCCCAATCGTCCTTCCAATCGAGGACGCATGCCCTCAACATGTCCTCTAATGTCTGTATAGTCCTCTCTGATTGTCCGTCGTACTGAGGATGAAAGGCGGTACTGAGATTGAGCTGAGTTCCCATAGAACGATGAACTGATTTCCAAAAATGAGACACAAATCGTCCGTCACGATTAGAAACGATACTCTTAGGAGTACCGTGAAGTCTCACTATCTCTTTGATGAATAACTGGGCAAGTCTCTCGGGACCCCAAGTGTCCTTAATCTCAAGAAAATGAGCTGATTTAGTTAAGCGGTCCACAATCACCCAGATCGTATTCATGCCATGACGACTCGTCGGCAAACTCGTGATGAAATCCATAGAAATGTATTCCCACTTCCACTCTGGAATAGGGAGAGGTTTCAGCATACCCGCCGGTCGCTGATGTTCAATCTTAACTTGTTGATAGGTTAAGCATCTCGAAACAAATTTTGTGACTTAACGCTTCATATTACTCCACCAGTAATTTTGTTTCAAGTCCTTGTACATCTTGCTAGACCCCGGATGAACAGAATAAGGGGTAGCATGAGCTTCTCTCAAAATCGAGTTTTTCAACTCGTCATTCGCCGGTACGCACAACCGATTCTTAAATCTCAAAAGTCCATCCTCGTGGACCAAGAATCCAGGGGCTTTCCCCTGAGCCACATCCTCACGGATGCGCAATAATGCTGGGTCTGAACCCTGATTCTCCCTGATTTTCTCCTCAAGTGACGATGAAATCTCTAACATACAAAGCTGTCCCTGAATTCGCTGAAGCCAGACCTCGATCTCGGGTCTAAGGAATTCCTGCTGAAGCTCCTTCTGAACTGTTAAACGAGCAAGCATCTGCTCCTGCACGGACTTACGACTCAAGGCGTCGGCGACAACGTTCGCCTTGCCCGGGTGGTAAAGGATCTCGATATCATAATCTTTGATTAATTCCAACCACCGCCTCTGTCGCATATTTAACTCCTTCTGAGTAAATATATACTTTAAACTCTAATGATCGGTGAATATCTGACAGGTAACGCCATAAAGATAATGACGCCAAATTTTCAAAGCGAACACCACGGCTGCTAGCTCCAGATCGTGGGTCGGATAATTAACCTCGTAAGGTCTCAATTGCCGTGAAGCATAGGCAATAACCTTTCCATTCTGCATGAGCACACATCCGAGACCCTGTCCGGACGCATCACTATAAACCACAAATCCCTTCATCCCCTGTGGCAAGGAAAGTACAGGCGCTGACATTAACCGGCTCTTGAGTTCTTCAAAACTCTGTTGACACGCGTCGGACCATGTGTATTTCTTATCCTTTCGCAAAAGGTTCGTCAAGGGTTGAGCGATTTTAGAAAAACCTTACACAAACCGCTGATAATAACCGGCTAATCCGAGAAATCTTCGGATTTCCTTAACATTCTTTGGAGGTAACCAATCTCGGATAGCCTCTGTCTTCTGAGGGTCGACACGAACTCCGTCTGATGAAATTACATGTCCGAGAAACGTCACTTCGGACATCCAGAACTCACACTTGGAAAACTTTCCATAAAGTTGCTCTCGTCTCAACACGTCGAGCACTTGAAGAAGGTGAAACTCGTGTTCCTCCCGGTCACGAGAATAAATCAAAATGTCATCGATGAAGACAACAACAAACTGATCCAAAAAGTCGATGAAAACCCGATTCATTAACTCCATGAAGACCGCAGGTGCATTAGTCAATCCAAATGGCATGACCACAAACTCATAATGACCATAGCGTGTTCGAAATGCCGTCCTCACGATATCCGACTCTCGAATCCGTAACTGATGATAGCCAGATCGTAAGTCGATCTTGGAAAATACTGAAGCTCCCTGAAGTTGATCTAAGAGATCATCAATACGGGGTAAAGGATACTTATTCTCGATCGTCACTCGGTTCAATTCCCGGTAGTCAATACACAAGCGGGATGAACCATCCTTCTTCTTGACAAACAACACTGGTGCTCCCTACGGGGACGCACTCGGACGGATATAACCTTTCTCGAACAACTCCTCAAGTTGGTTCTTTAATTCCTGTATTTCGGTCGGGGCCATCCGGTACGGTGCCTTCGATATCGGGGACGTACCGGGCTCCAACTCAATCGTGAATTCCACATCTCTCTGTGGAGGCAAACCAGGTAACTCGTCTGTAAAAACGTCGGCATATTCCCTTACTACCGGAATATCCGACAACATTACTGATGATTCCTCGGTTTTGGTCATATAGCACCAATAACCAATACATCCCTGACTGAGTGATCGCACTGCTTTCATCAAATTAATGACCTTACCAGAACAACCGGGATTACCTCCCTAAAACACACATTCAACCCCATCATCTGAAATGATAGTGATCATACGCTTACGGACACTAATGATGGCATCATGACGATCCATCCAATCAATACCCAAGATGACATCGTCCCTCGGCAAATCTGCTACGATTAGGTCTGCTGGCCATACACGACCATGGCCCAATCGGACAATTACGAATCTCACGACACGATAATTCGTCTACCATCAGGTAGGCCAATGACATAAGGCTCACAACTAGTAGCACTACCCAGACGTAGTCTACTCAAACATGACTCGGAAATTAATGAATGCGATGCACCAGTATCAAAAAAGGTACACACAGGCTGGGATAGAATATCGAGTGTACCTGAGATCATTCGGGCCTCTGGATCATCGGTCTTCTTCATCTCGTAGATTCGGGGCTTGCCGGCCCCCGAACCGGACGTTCCCGTCTGATAGCTCTTGGCTCCGCCTTTGTTAGCTCCTGTCGTCTTAAACGACGCTGACTGAGTGGCCTGAGTCTGCACCTTTGAATGTCCTGGGGCCTGAGATGACGCCGGAGTGGGTTTAGAGTCCCTTCGGCAAAAACGGGCTCTATGCCCAGCAATTCCACAGTTATGGCACGTGACAGTCTGTTTCGGACATTTGGTGCTGAAATGACCCTGTTCTTCACAGTTGAAATAGGTGACGGCCGAACTGGCCGCTCGAGACTGAGATTCCGCGGGTTTAGGTGCCATAGGAGGTCGCTCAGAAAGGGTAGAGCCCGCCCGTGGTTTCTTGAAAGTGGCCTGACTGCCGTCAGACTGATTACAGTTCTTAGACTTCTTGCCAGCAGATGAAGGTTGTTGCTTAGCAATCTCCTTAGCAGTAAGCTCGTAAGTAAGAGCTTTCTCAATAAATTCGGCCAACGTGGTGCAATTCTGATTAAGCAACTGTATCCGCATACGAGGTTTCAGCCTCTTGCTGAAATACTTGATCTTGTTCGCCTCAGAGTGAATGATGGATGAGGCGAACGGAAGAAGTTCCTGAAATTTCTCGGTAATGGCGAGAACATCCGCATCTGATGAGGGGTCGGGAGTGAGTAACTCTGACAGCTTGGCCTCTCTAGGTGGGGCCGGATAATACCTCTCCATCATGAGAGTATTGAACTGATCCCAAGTACACGATCCTTCGGTGGGCTTCAATGACAACCACCAAGAATGAGCGCTCTTACCCAGATAGTAAGCCGCAACTGAAACTTTGTGTCCTTCGGGACACTCTACCATCGCAAATAGCTTCTCGAAGTGTTCGAGCCAATGAACAATATCTGCCGGCTCAGATGAGCCTTCAAAAGTAGGTGGCCTTTGGCGAGAGATGTCGCCGATGATACTGCTCACATTCCTCTCTTGCCTCTGAGGTGGCGGCGGAGGAGCCTGTTGATTTTGATTGACTGAATTGTGCATCGTCTCCATAAGTTGCGCCATCTGCATCATTTGGGCCATCATGCCCTGCATAAAAGCAAGTGGGTCAACCCGAACACCTTGGTCGAGCCGTGTCAGTGCGACTCCCCGATAGTGAATGATCACGTCCAGATGAATGAGTGACAGCGTCGCTGCTCGATGAATTAGCATTATTTCTCGCATTCGCACGTGTATTCACACGAGCTCTCGGGATTCGGCCGGCACCACGGCCTCGTCCTCCTCGTCCTCTGCCAGCTCTTTCCATACTGAAGTGGAAAGTCACATGATGATTATATCTCTCGCATGAATATCACATTATGACTATGACATGAGATGATGAAAATGAGCATACGCTCTAACACAGTGATTACATGAATGATTAACCGAGGTGACATGATTATCTGATGAAATTATTGAAATGATTATCTTGAACAAGTTAACAAGATTAATTATATGATCTTCCAAATCAACAACTGAGTAATGAAATGAATTGAGTGATTAGTGCGTTAAAATGACCATCCTAGTCAAAAATGAAAATGATGTTTGAGGATTGTTAACTGCTGAATTATGAATGAATGATTACTGCCAGAAATTATACCCTGGCTATAGAAATCTTACAGTTCTTGGTCTGATTGGCTCGGCATCTGCACAGGTCACACGTGACGCGAAAGTCAAATGATACTAGTCCGATGACGATGATTTCAAATGAGACATGACTCGGAAGGTAATATTCAAAACCACGCTCCGATACCAACTATGTAACACCCCAAACTAGGCGGACATTACAGTGTTGTGGACCCCCGACTGGGACCCACTAGGCGAGTGAAAACTGATGAATTACACAGGGTAAATGTAGTATCAAACCACATTACAACAATAATTACTCCGATGAGGAGTTTCATACAACACATCCAGGATATTTCAGAATACATGTATATTTTATATGGAGATAAAATATACAATACTAAGTGAAATGAGTATTCAAACGGAATGTCTGCAGCGGAATAAATGAAAGAAACATAAATGACTGAAAAGACTGGGGCCCCCTTCTAGTATCATTGGAACTCCTCGCCGTCAACGTGCTCTCCCTGTGCCTTTGCCTTGCCATGACCTGAGAAACAAATATCCCCAAACGGGGTCAGTTATAAAAAATAACAATCCTCCAGAGTTGAATAAACACAATCATATATATACATGTGGTATAAACCACAAGTTCGATCAAAATGAAACGGTTAGATTATAACCCAATCTTGTTGAAAACATACGCAATCAAACATGCTGTATGAATCAACTAACAGTAGGGCTCAAAGGGTGGCGCCACACTACGCCCGTGATGGAAATGTGTCCGTGCACAAGCCACCAACGAGTATCGATCGAATACACGCGTGGTCTTGTACCTAATCAGTCTCACGAAGCAATCGACTCGTGTGAACAGTCCAATGTGAGGCCAACAACCAACACACGACATAAATGTGCCCGACATGAAAATCCTACACATACCAACCGACATGCCAGTATGACCCGGAATGCCACGATATAACAAAAGTGACATCGGAAACGAATAATGACTCACCGAGATGAAATGATAGTGAAACGAATGATAGCTCAATGAAATGATTGGAACCGTCGTTCCTTGTGACTGACGTGATTAATTGACAATGACAAGTTTTGATACGGTTAACACAATGACGAATGAGTTATGATTATGAATGAACAACAACAAAAGGAAATGAATATCCATTTAACTGAGTAAGAATCAACTTACACAACACCGGTGACAATTATCCTTCCACGAACAACGTCCTAATTGAGTTATCGGTCGCTCGAACAACCTTGAATTATACAATATCCAACAACCCGTTCAATATACGAATCAAACACGAAAATAACGAACTCAAAACGTCGATACGATTAAACCAAATTCATTGGGGAATTATATCAAATACGTTGTGGCCAAACTCCGATTGTTTACAATCAAATCTCAATAAGCAATTATCAAATCCCCCAAGAAGTGTTTCAAACCAACAAACATCTTCCAAATGATCAATAATCCAAAATGAATATCCGAAAACGTGATTATAACGACAATTAATCGAAAACCCCCAATTTCAACTCGATATTCAAAGTGTTCTTGAATAATCCCTCAATAATCCAATGAATCCTTATACAAACTCATAATCATATACATATCCCTTCATATAACATGATTATAACGTCCAAAACATCATATCTCAACATAAAATTGAAATCCAAGGTGTTGAAGAAATTACCTCTTGAAGATCCAACCACTTCGATCCGATGAACACTAGTTAAAACGAGTATCCAAGCTTCCCAAATGAATGAAGATGATGAAAATTACACACTCAAATGATTGATGATGGCAAAATCTCTCCCTCAACCCTCTCTCTCGGACAAAAGAAGAAAAGGGATGAAACTGATGAAAAACTCCCGGCCGGATCCTTATATACTGCCGGAAGTTACGGCCGGAAGTTACGGCCGTAACTCGGCCCTCATACGGCCGTAACATCCCAGGTCAACGGCCTTACGACCGTAACCGGCCAACTTATACGGCCGTAACTCGGCTTCGTCCAAAATCCTGCCGACAGACTTACAGCCGTAACCGCTCCTGAGTTACGGGCGTAACTCGCCTTTGTCAAAAACAACTGCCGACACCTTACGGCCGTACCCGCACACCTTACGGGCGTAACTCGGATGATACGGCCGTATCCGGCCGAACTTACGGGCGTAAGCCCCCTTCGTCAAAAATGACCAGGCACCCTGCCTGCAGCGTACGGCCGTATCCGGCCAAGCCTTACGGCCGTACCTTCCTCGACTTACGGCCGTATGCCGCAACCCTTACGACCGTAAGTCCCCCCTTGCCCGACAACACCTGAATTTACGAAGATCACTTACGGCCGAATCCAACCCTCCTTACGGCCGTAACTCGCCTTCGGCCAAAATGCCTGGGCAGCCTGCTGGACCACGTACGGCCGTAACCGGCCAGCCTTACGGCCGTACCTGCCCAACTTACGGCAGTATTCCGAAACCTTATGGCCGTAAGTCCCGTTTGTCCAAAATGGCCTGAAATCAACGAACCCTTGTTACGGCCGTAACCCAAAGTCCTTATGGCCGTAACTCGATGCTGGCCAAGGTGAAAAAATCCGATACTCCGATTCCTCACTCGACTAATGAATGATCCGACAAACCATATGAATGTGAAAGTGAACAAGTCTAACACGAGCCAAAGATGATACTCTCAGTACAAGGCTATCAATCACAATGAAAATGATAATACTCCCGTCTCGATCTATAATCGGAGATAAAATGACGATCGGTAACTGATATACGATTACAACATGCCAACAGTGAACGCAAACGAATGATTCATGAATGATGAGTGATTATTAATGAGTGAAAATTACAGACTGATAATTACTGAATGAAAATGAATGAGTTACAAGCGGGTATTACATTCATCACCCCGAAGCCACTGGGATCCCCAAAGGCCTCATGCTATTAGGTGTCACGGCACGCTTAAATAAGTCACTTCGCCCGCTCTCTGCTAGTGCCACTCTGCCGTGTCGTGCGAGTGTGCCGACGAGGGCGTCGGGTCCTTTGAGGAGGGGTGGATTGGTGATATCCCACACCGACTAGCAGAAAGCGGGCCAAGTGCCTTATGTGAGCGTGCCGTGACACCTAATAGCATGAGGCCTTTTGGCGAGTCCAGTGGCTTCGGGGTGATGAGAACTCCAAAGTTAAGCATGCTGACGCGAGGAGCAACCGCAGGATGGGTGACCTCCTGGGAAGCTGCTCGCTGGGTTCCCAGAAAAAAAAACCGTGAGGGCCGGCTCAGTGGAGAGCACACAGAGCGGACAATATCATGCTACGACGGAGAGGTCCCGGGATTTGACACAATTCCTTAACTACGATCCTTGAACAAACACCTTGAAGGCAAAATTCAAAGGTATCTTTGAATCATCAATTAATAAACACCAACCACATCAAGAATGTTGGCCACTAAGTATACAAAATACAGCTTGGAAAAGTGTTAGTACAACAAGCTGTACAATTTTGAATATGAGCGCGTAGAGGAAGTTCGTTTAAGTGAGTTGCTGTATAGCAACTAGGCTTTCTCTTGTTAGCTTGGTGCGTACAGGGTTTTGCAATGTATACTTATATATAATCACGATTATGAAAACAATAAAGACAGGAGGTAAATAACATGCAATATAAAGTAGTTCGAGGTAAACCCCTGTACGTCGACTTGTCATCCACACAGGAGTAAAATGTTTATTAAAATCACTACGTACACAACTATGTGACATTAATCAAACCTATCCTTGTATCGCTCACACAGATTGATACAAAGACTGTATCTTTCAACCGTTCACATAGATTGGGTGTAGGCTTCATTGACTTTGCTTCTTGACACATAGATTGAAGCTTTGTACTATTTGTCCCACACAGGTCAGAATATCTTTTCCTTAGTCCACACAAGGCTAAGTTTACTCAAAGGTATTCAATGGTGAAATCACTGGTTTGAACAGCAGCTTGAACACTTGATGATCTTAGGCTGATGATGTCCTGTTCACGTTGATTGAATATATTTCTCCTCTCGGATATTGATATATGCTCGAGGAAATATATTTGCTCTTGTAAGCTTTATTGACAGAATAATCTCTTGATATGGTTATTCAGTTCAGTCGTTTGTCCAGTCGTCTTTTTCTGAGTGTTGCAATGTCCTCTTGCATAGGCTATTTATAACTTTGGAATAGATCCGTTATAAATTTGTCCGTTGGCTGGTTGGTGAGCAAGAGTCCATTCTGATTAGTTGATTGACTTTCAAGATGCTTGATCCAGATTTTGCTCCTTGTCTGAAGATCCTTGTCAGTTGATATTTAAATACTTTATTCAATCAGTATTTAAATACCTATTTCAAAATGATGTTTTTTGTTTTTGTGAATAAAGCACATTCCATCACAACGGTCTTTAGTCCTGTTGGATAAGTGTTTATTTACCCAACACTTTCAGCTTTTAGGCTGTATCCAACATGTTATATCTTATTGTTGTAGTTGTAGAGTAGACTATCTTCAATTATGTATGGAAGGGGCTGTATGGAGATTTCAGACAGCTTCCATACTTAGCGGCATTTCGAATCCTTTGCTGTATGATGGCTAATCTTGCTGTATGTTGGCAATTATCCAAATAAGATACAGGATTGTTTATCCCAATAATTTCTCCCTTTTTGATAATGACAAAACCTCTTTAAACTTCTTGATCCAGAGAGGCTGACTTCTTGGCCTTCTGTCGAATGATCTGATCTTCAGCACTTAGTCTAAAAAAATGTAAACTGCTCGCAGGCAAGTTCTAGGAATTTGTAAACATCTAACAAGGATGTGTATTACAACTTCAAACTTATGATTGGCGCGCAGGCAAAATCTTACAGTCTGATCTAGGTTGAATACAACTCAACTTATGAACTGTTCGCACACAAGTTCTTACAGCTTAACAAGTCTTATACTTGTTGTTTGCAGCAGATAAATTGAATTTGTAATCAAACAGAAAGCGTAGATTACGATCTGTAATATTTCAAGAGAAATTTAATTTTATTGATAAAGATCAAAAGATTACAATGCTTGAAATAAAAATACAAAGTGCATACTGCAAGACTAAAACAATTACAATGATAAAGGAGCATACAGGCTTATTCCTGTAATGAGCATGCCTCCAAGGCCTCCTGTCAGGATCATTGTTGGTTCCTTTCCACCAATTCTCCAAAGAATCCTTGCCTTGATCTAGATAAACCGCTCTTCCTTCAGCCGGTTGGTCGAAGGCAAGTATCCAATCATCAGGTTGAGTGAGCTGATCACCTTTCCGGTGCCTTGATTTCATTTGAATTTGCATGGGGAGCAATTCTTTTTCTAACATCCTCACAAATTCATCTGCAGCCTCTGCTAGAGTCTTAAATTTGTTGAACATAGTGGATTCCCTAATGAGTTTGACAAAATATCTCATCCATTCATTTCTCCTCCAATTCTTCACTTCATCTATTGTAGGCTGACAATTGGCAGACAGACAAATCTCCGGTTATCTTTGAACATTATTCTTCCAGGGTATATTGGTATCACTGAACTATGGACAAGAACCAATTACCCTGTATCCTTTTGTAGCAGGCGAGGCCAAACAGCCTATTTCAGCCGTAATGCTTTCCTCTTGAGCAGCGTCGAACTCTTTCTCTCTCAATCCTCCATTGCCGACCAGCCTCTCAGTCTTCTTCCCCCTTTTTGCAATCATCAAGATATGCGACCGTAGAATCAATGCGTTCGAGGATCTTCATAGCATTATCCTGTTTGGTCTCAATATGCGTGATTTTGTCAAAGAGAGAACTGCGTACCAAGGACATGTCATCGATTTTCTTGTCATGTCCTGACAATCTGGATCCAATCTCTTAGAGGGCAGCAACAGTCTTGTATTTGGATATACGGAGATTTTCCTGCTCTTGTTTGAGAATATGTTCTTGGCGCTGTTGAAGTTGAGCAAGTGCTTGTCGTAATGTACTAGGCACTATGCAAAATGCCTCTTCAACTTTTGTGATTTCTCTCTTTAATCCAATCATCTCATCAATCACAGTCTCTCGGATACAATCGAGCTCTTTGCTAATATCATACAGTGCTTTCACGGCATCCTGCATGAACACTCTTTGGCGACCGATTGCTTGAAGTTGCTCTATCCGGGCCTCAGTTTGTGGAG
The DNA here is from genome assembly GCA_033398695.1 of Orobanche coerulescens. Classification (NCBI taxonomy): domain Eukaryota; kingdom Viridiplantae; phylum Streptophyta; class Magnoliopsida; order Lamiales; family Orobanchaceae; genus Orobanche; species Orobanche coerulescens. The sequence continues at coordinate 90,102,213 of CM065815.1, read as the reverse complement.
AGCCGGGGTGCGCTAATTTCTCATCCTCTGCTCCATTGAGTTGATGCATGACCACATGATGATGAAGGAGTTGTGGTCTACCGTCAGGTAGGAATTCGATATTGGACTCGGACTTGGAGCTCATAAAGATTGGAGATGCAGGCGCATCTTGCACAGGCTCGGTAAATGGTTGTGCAGCATTGTCAGTCTCGGGGACAGGTGGATGATTCCTCCTGTTCCTGTTGGTTTTTTGTAGTCATGCGTACAGGAGGGATTGATTCCTCCTGTTGACTCTCAGCTTCCGCCTGCTCTGGTAAAGGGCCATATTCCTCCTGCGGGATAGCGCGGGCTTCTTCTTCTTCAGTTTGGGCTACCTGTTCCAAAACTTCAGGTTGGACGGGAGGGACTGAATCCTCATGTAAGTTGTCCTTCGCATCTTCTTGTTGATGGGGAGAGGACTGATTTTGTCCGAGGACCCCTGACCCTGATATTCTTGGTCGTCATCGTCGTCTGAGTCATGATAAGATTTGGGGCTATTAGGAACTGTGTCACCGGATTGGGACTTTTCCATCAATCGAGCTTTTTTTTTGCCAGATAGTAATTTGTGATCATCTCTCAGCAAAAGTCGTTATCCCATTGAATCAAGACTTGGATATATTGAGTATCCGTGGCCTCCAGAGCAAAACTTTCTTCTTCCTTCCACTCCTTCCAATTTTACAGGACGTCGTATGGGGCCACCCTATAGTTCTTCCAAGCAACAAAGTGCTCAAAGGGTTGTTTGATGTGTACCTGGAGAAGAGTTTCGTTAATGACAGTAGTGGGGGAGGGACTCCGTACAGTAATGGGTTCTACTGTAGGAATGTGATCCACAACAGGTGTGGCAGCCTATTTTGGAGAGGGATCCTGAACAGGGGTTGGTACCTTGCTGGAAGAGGGATACTGTATGGGTGTGGGTTCCCTTACAGGCGAGGCAGCTCTCGGCTCTAAACGGGCAGCCGATTCGCCAGTTCCTTCCTATTTGGCAAATAATTGGCATCCATCATAGCCGCCATTTGCTCGGGATCTGCAGATTTTGCAGCAATTATTTCTTCCGGGGGGTTACACCCTCGGGGTGTTGTACAGCGGGTTGTACCGTAGTCAGGACATCTACAGAGATTGTTGTAATCTATGTAGCCTTTGCTTTATAAGCTCTCTTCAGCTTCTTTTTTGGCTTCTCAACAGCAAGCAGTGATTTGCTGTGAGATGTACTCTTTTTTCTCTTCTTCAATTTCTCTTCACTCACGGACTTGAGAGTGACATCCCTTGGATTATCAGAGATGCACAAACATCTAGCAAAGGGTCTTGTCGAAACTAGTCCGTCTCTGTTGTAGGCAGATGGCTTTCTTCCGCTAATGTACTTCCCAGGTCCAATCTTCTTACCTCCTTTGGATTGTGTCACATCGCACTTGGTGAGAATGTTGTTGAGTATAAGCCAAAAGACTTCTTCTGAGTACCAGGCTTGGAGGCCTCTTCCTGTAGCTTCTTCAGAACAATCTGGCACTAGTTTACTCGTTCGCGAGACATGATTGCGACCATCATTCTGAAATGTAGGTTTTGTGCACATTTCAAATGCGCCAGTTCTGTTCTCAACAACACGACAACAGAAATTGTGTAAATACATAAAAGACAGACAACATCTTTTCTTGTGGCAGGATTGATGGACGTTCTTGTCCGAAGCATTGCCAATGAACAATCCCCATTAAGCAGTGAGGAGTTCTTGTGACCCAAAGGTCTCAAGCTCTTCCATCGTCAGGCCATCAGACGACAGCCTGTAAATGTTTTCCAGAAGCTCTCGATCGATGCAGATCTCAACTCCGCGGACGGTACCACAAATGTCGGACACATCTCCTCCTCTTTTCAGAGAAAAGAATCTAATAGAGGCGTCGAGATAGAATTCCTCGACAATACGCTCATCATAGACCTCATGATGAAGACTTCCAAGGCGGTAGAGGCCTTGTTGCCGGATTCTGGAAACAATCAGTTCCATCGCGTCAACATCGTCAGATTCAATGTTCAAGGACGATGGATCTGGCGAAGAATCGCCCATCGATAATGTAGTCTTTCTTCTTGAGGAACAAAGAAGATGTCTGAGAAGATGCCATTGATACTGAAGAAAAGTAAGTGAAGTAGCAAAGAAAAGGCAGTAAATACACTCAGCGATATAAGCTATTTGCTCTTAAACTCGTTTAATATGCAGAAAGCGTAAATAGTCGAAGGGAGCAAGAAAAAGTCCTTTTATATTGTGCAGAGAGAATTAGGGTTACAAACAGTGAACGGTCAGATTTAAGGGATGGGAACCGTCTTTGAAAAGAACGAACAGGATGAACTGAGATTAACTTGTATATCGTATCCATCCGTTTTTCAAAATGACAACCAGTTCCACTTCGGACAGTTCATACTCCCTCATTGCACGAAACGACGATTTTGAAATTATTAACATCGCAATATTTTAGAAAATGAAGTCCAGATGTCATGTAGAGAATTAAATGACAAAACGTTTGAATTTTGAATCAGGGCATGTGGACTAAAACGATTTTATTACGAATAGAGTAATAATAAAATATTAATTGACGTCTCATTGTGTATGTACTGTATCCGCGAATAATACAGCATTCCTCCTTAAAAGGTACATACATGATTCAATTCTTACAGCAATGTTTGGATTAACATTGTATTCATGGGTCGTACTATATTCCCCCTTAATTAATGCACACGTCACCTGTAGGAAGGTTTCGTGCCTTCTTTGTCCTACAGTGTTGTCTCACTATCTGAGTGTATAGTTAATTAACGGTGGATAATGTATTATTGGGTCTTACAGCATTCCTCATCAATTGATGAGTAAAAGCATAAAAACTTACAGGGAGTCAGGCTGTAGCATTCCCAATTCTTGTCGAAGCATACAGAATCTGGTGGTACTGATAGGTTTTGTAAAGATGTCCGCAAACTAGATATCTGTATGAACTTTCTCAATCCAAACATCCTTATTCTCAACATGATTCCGGATGAAATGGTGCTTCATATCAATATGCTTAGTTCGCGAGTGCAATATAGGATTTTGCACTATTGCAATTGCACTCGTGCTATCGCACATGATCAGCATTTCCTTGGCAATGATTCCATATTCAGATAATTGCTGTTGCATCCCGAGAATCTCCATACAGCAAATTCCAGTAGCATAGTATTCCGATTCAGCTGTTGAAAGTGAGTTTGCCAATTTCTTCTTACTGAACCAAGAGACAAGTCTATGTTCAATAAAGTGACAAGTACTGCTTGTACTCTTCCTATCTAGCTTACAGCCACCGAGATCCAAATCGCTATATCCAACCAAATCGAATCCACCTTTCTCAGGATACCACAATCCTGCATCGATTGTTCCTTTAACGTACTTAAGGATTCGTTTGGCTATTGTGAAGTGTGATTATTTAGGTGCTACTTGATACTAAGCACACACTCCTACAACAAACTGGATATCAGGTCTGCTAGCTGTTAGGTACAGGACCGAGCCTATTAGCTTCTTGTGGAGTGATTGATCAACCGGCTTTCCAGCTTCGTCAGTACTAATTTGCACGGAAGTGCTCATGGGGGTCGATGATGATTTTGAGTTATTCATCCCAAACTTGTTGAGTAGCTCCTTGTTGTACTTCTCTTGGTTGATGATGATTCCTGTAGGCAACTGGCAACTGCTTTACCTGCAATCCTAGGAAATAACTAAGTTCCCCCATCATATTTACTTTGCATGAGATGAGAGAACCTTTGACACAAACCAAGGTTATTGGAACCGAATATAATATCATCTACGTATATTTGAACCATCAACATGTCTTCTCCTTCTTGTATCTTAAATAGAGTCTTATCCACAACAGCTTTCTCAAATCTAGTATTAGTTAGGTACAGGGACAGGGTTTCATACCACACTCTAGGTGCTTGCTTAAGTCCATACAGAGCTTTCTGTAGTCTGTATACAAGGTCTCCGCCTTCTGTGTTGACAAACCCTCGTGGTTGTTCAACATAGACTTCTTTGGCGAGGTATCCATTAAGGAATGCGCTCTTAATACCATTTGATATGAAATAAAGCTCTTATAGGTGGCAAAATCTAAAAATATTCTAATGGCTTCTAGTCTGGATACAGGGGCAAATGTTTCATCGTAGTCTATGCCTTCTTCCTGTCTGTAGCCTTGTGCGACTAGATGGGATTTGTTCTTAATAACAAGTCCATTCTCATCATTCTTGTTTCTAAATACCCATTTGGTTCCAATCGCGACTTGATGCTCAGGTCTGGGTACTAGATATCATACATTGTTTCTTTCGAAACAATTAAGTTCTTCTTCCATTGAGGTGATCCAGTGAGAATTGTTCAGAGCTTATTTGGTAGAAACATGTTCGGATTGTGCTAAGAATACAGTGAGTCTGAACATGGCAAGTCTTCTAAGTTCTGCTTGAGATTTCCATACAGTAAATGGAGATTTCTCAGATTCGGGTTCTTCTTGCGCACACAGTACAGTTCCTCGTGTACTATGTATTCTCCAACGGTTAGATACTCCAGCATCAATGTCTCCTATGATTAACTCCTGTGGGTGATCTCTCAACCATCTTCTGTCGGGTTCTAGTTCGGCATCCCGTACTGTATCTTGAGGTGTTGTAGTTTCAGCGTCAGCTTGTACAGCATCAGCTCTGACTACTTCTGTTCTTACAACTGCGGGGTTGATTTCTAAGTCCACAATAGGCTATATTGGAGTTGGAGGGTCATTAATGGAGAGTGTTTGGATATTCTGAGTCAGATCCTCTACTCCTGTAGGGCCATGTTGAGGTTCATCGAACACCACATGTACAGATTCCTCGACTGTCATCTTTCTTTTGTTAAAGATTCTGAAAGCCTTGTTGACAGAGGAATATCCTACGAATATCCCTTTAGTTAACTTCTCATCGAAGGTTTTGAGTTGGTATTTCCCGTTATTCAGAAAAGAACATCTGCATCCAAATATGCGAAATATGAAACCAATGGAGTTTTGTTGTTCCATACCTCATAAGCAGTTTTGTTGTGATGCTTGTTGATGATAAAGCAGTTTTATGTATAACACGCTGTATTTGTTGCTTCGCCCTAGAAACACTACGGCAACTTGCTTGCGGCGATCATGGTTCTTTTTGCTTCTTTGAGCATCCTATTTTTTTGCTCGGCAACACCATTTTGTTGAGGAGTCCAGACTACTGAGTATTCGTGTTGTATTCCATTTTATGAATAGTATTGCTCTATAAAGCGGTTTGTGAATTCAGTACCTCTGTCGGAATGAATGGACACGATACTCAACCCTTTATCATTCTGAATCTTTCTCAGGTGCTCGGGCAGTTTTGTCGTGGTTTCCTTCTTCTTGCTCAGGAAGATTGTCCAAGCATACCTGTAATAATTATCAACAATAACGAGACAATATTTCTTACCTCCCAAACTTAGAGGGTTTATAGGACTGTAGAGATCCATATGTAGCATTTCCAGAACTCTGTGAGTGTACAGGTATGATTTGCTTTTCAGGGTGGTTTTGACTTGTTTGCCTTTCTGACAGGGTCCACAGACGTTGTGTTTTTGGAATGACACATCGGGCAAACCTCTAACCATTCCCTGTCTAGCGAGCTTGTTGATCGTCTTGAAGTTGATGTGAGACATCCTCTTGTGCCATAGCCAGCTTTGATCTACAATGCCTTTGGCAACAAAATATGGAATTGTGTAGCTCGTAGGCTTCCAGTTAGCAATATACATGTTATCTGACCCACTTCCTGTGAGCACAACTTCATTGCTCAGAATGTTCTTGAATCTACAATGATCTATATAGAATTTCACCGAGAATTGTTTGTCACATAACTGGTTAATACTAAGTAGATTATACTGTAAGCCTTCAACATAAGCTACATCGGTGACTTTGAATTTTCCTACAAGCAGGGTTCCCTTCTCTCTTATATTTCCCATGGATTTGTCACCGAATCATACTTTTGGACCGCGACCTTCTACATAATATGACAGCTTGCTTCTATCTCCTGTCATGTGCCGAGAACATCCGATGTCGAAGTACCAGATGTCCTTTTCTTTGATGTCCCGTAAGCAAATAAATTAAGTAGATTTAGGTCCCCTTTGTTTGTTGGGTCCATGTATGTTAGTGCCTTTTGGTACCCAAATTTGCCTGACAGCAATTGGCTTGCTGTAGGTTACTTTTTAGTCCGTTCTTGCGATGTCTATGTGGGGCAGGCATGTAGTCGCTGTAACCTTGGTAATTATGATGCATGGGAAATCGAGGGTTATTATTATTAATCCAGTACGAATGCCGTCTTGGAGGTGGATCCATTTTCTTAGGCCTTACAGCTTGCCTCGTGGGCCTCCAGTTGGATTCCCAAAGCTGGTGCTGATATTGCGCAACGACCTGCTTTCTTGATAGATAATGGGGCTCCTATATCCAATATCTAGGCGCACTGTACGGTTGGAAGTACTGCTGTGCAGGCCTTTGATATTTGGATATAGCTTTCTTTCTGAATGGCTGTTGGCACTTCTGATATGCTCGGGCAGCATGCTGTTGGTTACGCCTAACAGGTCCTTGAGGCTGAGGATTCCGCTGTCGATGATATGACTTTGGTGGAGGAATGGCAGCCTTTGCTATACGCGGTTCAGCTGTTACCTTTACGTGACTCGGGATCTCTTCAGGTACAGGAATGGGTTCCACACCCCTGACAAACACTGTACTAGTTTTCCCTTTATTGGATATTGAGTTGTATCCTAAGCCACTTTTATCGTGAGCATGTTGCCTGGTGCTTAGAATTTCTTCAATCCTTTTAAGAGGCATTCTCGAAAGATTTCAAGATCGTCTCTAATTCTCCTTCTTGTTTCTCGAGAGTTTTTACTTTGGCTTCAAGTAGAGCGAAATCATTTGTCTTGCTATCATTATGAGACTTGGTCTCATTTAGGTCGTGGGCAAGTTGATGGTTGCTCTCCATGAGTTTTTCAAGTGAGACTTTGCTATTTTCACAATCGATATACATGTTTTCGTAGTTATTTCTCAGCAAGTCATTTTCTTCTTTCAGCTCTAAGTTAGAAATTTGAGCTGTATGTTTTCTCGTTTTTAACATCTCATGGGCCTTTTTAATGTTTTTAAATTCATTCATCATGTTTTCAAAGGTATGAGATGCATTTATAGGAGTATTGGATGTTGAGCTTACCTCATCATCGCTATCTTCATCGTCCTCTATTTCTTTGGCCATAAAGCACATATATGCTTTATGTTCTAGCTCATCATCGGACGAGTCACTGTTAGTGACTGCCTGAAGACATTCCTCGGTCTTATTTTGTGCGGCGGGGCTTCTGATTCGCCGATCATGGCCTTGAGCTTGTTTTTCCAAGCATGCCTCCTTTCATCTTTTTCCAATTGCTCGGCTTCCGTTAACTTTTGAACCTTAGGATGTGGACACTTATTTGCATAGTGCCCAGGTTTTCTACAGTTTTAGCATAGATTAGAATCACCAGACTGCTTGGTAGACTTTTTGAATTTGTGCATGAGAAGGGCCATTTCATCTTGTGACAAAATATCATCGTCATTGTCAGCAGTCTTGTGGGCAGATTTGGATGTGATGGGCATGCTGTGTCTTCTATTTGATACAGCGGCTAGTGCTATAGTCTTAGCTGGTGACTCTCCAGCCTTCTCTATCCAGTCAATATCATACTCAAAATCTTTGAGGCAAGAGAAGAGATCAAAATTATAAATGTCATTAAGATTACATGATACATGCATAGCCGTGGTTTTAATGTCCCATCGGGCAGGGATTGATCTAAGAATTTTCAAATTTTTCTCGGCAAGAATAAAATACTCCAACGAATGTCACATGTCCGTAGGCCACCACCCCTCGATCGACCCCTATGCAAGGCTCGGACCTTGTTCAAAAAGAGATACAAGGAACTTAACAAACTACTCGATACTAACGTACGATCACCGAATAACTTTATTAGAATCGTAAAATAGTGACATAAGGCCGGTTCGTGGTTAGTATAGAGCTGAATCGGAAATGATAATACACTTCAAGAGAGTTGAACGATCATTTTGGAGGTGAAGTGCCGATGTTTATGAGTTCAAGGATTTACAAGATATTAAAGATTTCGGGTTTAAATAAGGGATTCAATTCTAAATTCTCATATGTTCGGCTATTACGATTTTACCACAAATGTTACTCAAGATGGCAAGCATGCCCAAGTATTACGCAAGCAAAATGATACTACGGTGATCCGGGTTGAGTTCAATGACATGGCCGATTCATCATCCTCAAGAACATGAAGAATATTTTCAAAACAAATACTCTTAGCAAACATGAATTTCATCGGTGGAACATCAAAGGAATTCATAGAATTTAACTAAAATCATGCTCATGATTCCAACGAGGAAAGGATACTACATCCTAAGGTTTATATCCATCAAGGCTCGATCAACATTCTTAACAACGAGGGAAAAAAAGGTATAATCGGTTTCTAATCTTCAAAAATATGGTGCTGGACTCAAAAGATCTTTAACTAGTCCAATGATTTCCGAAGCAAGCTCAAAGCATAGCTAAGAACATAAATTCTAGCTTGGTGGATCGTAACATACCTTAAACGGAAGGATAAGTTGGAATAACTTGATGAACTCTATGCCCAAAAGCTAGAACACCAATCCTCAAAGCCCCTTTGTCTTCAATGGTGATGTTAGGAGGCTGGTATGCAGGATTTGGATGGAGGAAATAAATCTTAAAGTCTCAAAAATCGAGTATGCAAAGTGGTGAAAACTGAAAAATGAAGATGGGTGCTGTCCTATTTATAGAAAAAGGATTATTAGCGCGCGCTACTCCTTCAATTTAGCGTGTGCTAACGGGCTATTAGTTTACTGTCTCTGACGTGTCTCGGCATAGCATATGCTAAACAGCCTTACGTGTGCTAAAATCAACGGTTAGCGTAAGCTAACAACTATTTTTAGCATGCGCTGACGACTGAACGAAGCTTCACTGACCTCACTGTACTAGACTTAGCGTGCGCTAGCCTCATAGCATTAGCGTGCACTAAGTACTGTTGACTCGACTTTTCCAAAAGCCATCCAGATACATCCCGACATGTCCCGACCAAGATCCGCAGCTGATCTCACCTACCACCCTGTCATAATCAAGCTGACTACGTATAGCGCGCGCTAAGGTTCATACACAGCGTGCGCTATGAAACCAAATTAGCGTACGCTACGCCTTGTGGTTAGCGTGCGCTACTAGTGCAAAAATTACAAATTTTGAACACATTCATAAAATCATACGTTCAACAATACCGGATCATGAAATACTCTGGATAATACTCAGATCAAATACAACGTATACAATGTCACAATGTTCAAAATACACATTAGAATCTCGGGTATTACAGTCATTCTTCCATGACACATATTCTCCTTCTCTCATCATTTTTCTCGACATTCTCCCCCTTTTTATTTAAAGAAAAGGGCAAAGTCATGGAAGAATGACGAGAAGAATAAAATAAAAACAATATCTCGATCATGAAAGTGGGAGAAAATATGAAGGAGAATAAAATTGAGAAAACAAAGAAGAAAGTTGAAAAAGAAAATAATATGAAGAAATTGAAAAGAAGAAAAGAAAAGATGGGAGATGATAACAAACGAAACGGACAAAGCCGAAAACTCTGATATGTAATTTTTTTAATTTTGCAGGTACAAAATCCCATTGAAAGGTTGTTGTTTTGTCATCATTAAAGAGGGGGAGATTGTTGGAATATCCTATTCCACATTATCATAAATTGATTTTGATGACGAGCTAATGATGAGTTGATGATGAGTTACCGATCAAAGAAAACAACAATAGAACGAAGGAAAACAACAAGAAGTGGAAGTCACACAATCTGAGTAGATAATGCACACTAAGGTGCAAGTCTAGCGCACGCTAATTGAAGAACATAACGTACGCTATGAATACAGCATAAAATACGTAATGGAAACTCAGCTGAAGACCCACCAGATGTCACCTGATGGGTTAGCGCACGCTACGAAGTCTTATTAACATACGCTCCAAAGGACACTTAACGTACGTAAGACAACATGCTTAACATACATAATGTAGTTTGAATATGAATTCAAACTAAACAACCGTTGGAAGATTTGTAGTCAAAGTAAAAAAGGCAACGGATCTATGACTTTGGGAAGTTAACGTACGCTACAAATCAAGGTTAACGTACGCAACATCAAGCAGTTAACGTACGTAATGGAGAAGAGTTAACTTACATAAAGGATGGACTGAAACCACAAGTAGATAACATACGCTACAAGAGGGCTATAACGTACGTAATGGAGGTAACGTACGCTATGCATGAAGCATAACGCATGCTAAAGAGAGGCAGTGGGCTAACGGCTAGTTGAGGCTTTATGGCTATAAATACCAAGCCATTTGGTATCATTCCAAACAACAACTTCAAGCAAAGTCTCTACACTTCATATATTATTATATTCATCTTTGTTGTTGTAATTGTGCTAAATTGATAAGTGTTTGAATAAAATACTCCAACAAATGTCACGCGTCCGTAGGCCACCACCCCTCGATCGACCCCTATGCAAGGCTCGGACCTTGTTCAAAAAGAGATACAAGGAACTTAACATACTACTCGATGACATCATTATATTCACACGGGCTGTGGATGATGGTCTGGTTGATCTTATGCGTCTCCTGGATCACTACTCTATGGCTTCGGGCCAGATGGTTAGTATCCAGAAGAGCACTTTTATTTTCGCTCCCAAGCATGCGTCTCGTTGGCATCAGAGAGATTACGGTCTTACTGGTTTTCGCCAGGGCGATCTCCCCATCACCTATCTAGGTGTGCCCCTTTACAAAGGCTTTAAGAGACGAGAGCTCTTTGCTGGGGTGAAGCAACGGATGTTGGATAGGATCTCTGGTTGGTCCCATCTCCACCTTGATTTTGGGGGCCGTTTGGCTCTTATTAAGAGCACTCTCTGCACGATTCCTCTTCACCTGCTTCAGGTTTTGGATCCCCCACAGTACATTATCCAGGAACTCGAGCAGATCATTGCGAGATACTTCTGGGGTGCTGTTGGTCCAAAGAGGAAGACGCATTGGGTCAGTTGGCGGTAGATTTGTCGTCCGGTCTCTGAGGGAGGCCTCGGGATTTGGAGCCTTTCGGATATGGCAAGAGCTTTTAGTTATAAGCTCTGGTGGCGCCTTCGCGCGGGCACATCTTTGTGGGCGCAATTTATGCTCCGTAGAAACTGCTCTGCTGGCCTTTATACGCCTATGCGTACTGCTCTTAAAGCTCGTGCCAGCCACCCTTGGCGCCGTCTCTTGCGCGTGGGTATTGAGGCCCAGGAGTTCATTCGCTGGACTCTTGGTCGTGGCTGCGGGGAGGTCAGCTTTTGGGACGATACTTGGATTGGGGATAGGCCGATATCTTCTTATTGTCAGGTTTCTGGTAGACCCCATCTTAGGATTAATGAGTTATGGGTTGATGGGTCTTGGGACATGGGTAGGTTGTAGACTATTGTTGGAGAGGAGATAGGATTTACCCCTCAGTTCATCCAGGAGATCTCCGCGATTCCCATCGCCGAGGAGGATTCGGATAGTATGTGCTGGACTCTTACCTCTTCGGGTGCGTTCTCATTATCGTCGGCTTGGTCTCACATCAGGGTGAGCAGTTAGGCTAATCTTATTTACGGGGCCATATGGACAGCCTTACTCACACCGACCATTTCGGTGTTTATTTGGCGACTTCTCATGCGACGGATCCCGACTGATGACATCCTACAGAGGAGGGGCGTTTCATTGGCTTCTAGATGTTTGTGCTGCTCGCATACCCTTACCCAGACCTACCATACCGAGACCATTGCCCACCTTTTCTTGGAGAGTGATGTGGCCCGTGACGTATGGGAGTATTTTGGCGCTTGGACTCATTTATCCCTAACCTATTCTCAGAATATTTTTGAGCTCCTGAGTTTTTTCGCACACGGCACACACTTTAGGCACGCGACTTTCATTATTCCTTGTCTGATCCTATGGTTTATCTGGACAGAAAGGAATAGTGCAAAGCATAGGGCGGTTACTTTTGTTTCCTCTCATGTTATTGTGCAGGTGGAGCGCCATGTTGCTTTATTAGCTGCTGCGGGGCTTATTGGCTCTGAGTTATGGGCGGGTTGCTCGCCTCCTGATCGCTTCCAGCGAGCTACATCTTCCCCCGCTCAGACTCATCGCCCCATCCCGGTGGTTTGGCTTCGACCCGAGACCCCTTGGATCAAGCTGAACATGGATGGTTCGTTCGATAGAGACACACAGATTGCGGGTGGGGGAGGTCTGATTAGAGATCATCACGGAGAGCTCCTTCTTGCTTTCCATTCCTCTTTTCAGGCCTCTTCGAGTTTTGATACAGAGGTCCAGGCGTTGGCAATTGGATTGATTCTAGCCTCCTAGATATCGAGACATGTTTGGATTGAGCTTGATGCTGCTGCTGTAGTGACCCTGCTATCATCTGGCCATCGGGGCTCTTGGCAGGTTCGTCACACTCTTATGCGTATCCGACACATTCTCAGAGATATTCAGTTCAGAGTCACTCATATTGTCCGGGAGGGCAACAGGCCGGCCGACTATCTTTCTGAGCTCGACATGTCGTCCCTCGGCATTCAGACTTATACTTACGATATTGCTCCTCCGTTTCTCCTCTCCCTTATACGGATGGATCAGCTTGGTTATCCGTCATTCAGATTTAGATATGATTTATTTTTAACCGATTGATTGGTTGCTTATGGGTCCGCACATTAGCCCACGGTTTTAGTGGTGCACCTTGTACTGATCTAGCGGGCCGTAGGCACTTTAGTTTTTAGGTCCCGGATTATGGCCCATTTTGGTCATAATTCGGTGTTGAGTTATTTGGTCTACGGGTCCACATATTAGCCCACGATTTGTGGTGCACTTTGTATTTCTTTAGCGGGCCGTAGATTTCTCCGATGTTTGGACCCAAATTATGACCCATTTTTGGTCATAATTCGGGGCTGATACTTTGTATTTATTGATTTTATTATCTACAGGTTGGTGGGTCCCGCCTCAACCCCCCGTCCACTCTGGACGTTTTTTATTTTTAAAAAAAAAATGAAGAACACAATCACAAACATATATATCCTTCAAAATAATACGATTCTAGCCATCGATACGAACGAAGCAACCCAAATATACCAAGACTCAAACATCTCAAAGTATTAGAGTTCAAGCCAATTACCTTCAATCCGGCGAAAGAAACAAGAACAATGTTATAATCCTTGTTCCAAGTTTTCTTATATGTTAAACCAACTCAAAATCTGAGATTTAGGGGTTAAAAATCGAGTTTGGGTGTCTTGGGGTGTGTAGGAAGAGTTCGGAAGTGAAATTCCCGATTGTTGAACATATTTATATGTCTTGTCATGTTAATGTACGCTAACTTCAACCATAACGTACGCAACATGTTCTCCGATTACAGATAGTATTGTTTTTGCCATTTTGGTCATAACTCACTCATCCGGACTCCGATTAACTCACCGTTTGAACAATTATAAAACTAACTCGATGATCTGACTATTATGTTTAAGAACTTTTTGAGTTTTCAAGAATCGGTGGCAATTTTTCAAAGGCGGACCTTGTGCATAATACTTTCCAGAAACTCTCCAAATCTTAATTCCTTTAACACTTCAACATATAATCATCTTAATCATGTCATATGCACCAAGAACTTATTCAAGAATATAAATTAATCCATAGCCACATTAAATTAACATTACTTTGTTCATAAACATTAAAACAACATAATTTAATATGTGTTCTAACATCTAAACCACCATCTTAACTCATAATCCAACAAATATCAACATATCATCATTTTTTTCAGCACGAACACCATGAAACACCAATAATATTAACAATACTTCCATAATACATCATTATACTAAGTAAACAACAACAACAACAACAACAACATGGACCCGGAAATGACGAGAGAGATTAACCAATTTATCCCCTGAAGATAAACAACACAATTTAAAACCACAAGAACCATCAATAATCATTGTCCGAAGAGATAAGCATATCTGTCTCATACTCATACATATCAACTCGTATATATGATGATTATCAATTCAGGAACACCAATATTCAGTCCAAGACGAAATCCAAAGTGAGGAGTAATTACCTCTTTGAAGAAATGGATTGAATCCCAAGGATGAATTCGTTTCCAATCACTTCCAAGGTCAATATTGTTAAAGATGATCAACTCCACAAATACTCAAGTGTTTGGTACCTCAAAATCCTTTCCAACAACTCTCTCTATTGGATAAAATGAAAGAATTACCGGAATGAACAATAATTCCCAATTCCATACACATACACGCGCACACACACACACACACACACACACACACACACACACATATATATATATATATATATATATATGTGTGTGTGTGTGTGTGTGTGTATGTTGCCCATTACTAGCGTACGCTAACGGGTACCTTAGCATGCGTTACCTGCCATAACGTATTCTAAATGACTTTGATAGCGTACACTATCGTGTTTCCAGAGGCTACTACCTTACTTCGCACAAGGACTTACGTACGCAAATCTTATGCAATAGCGTACGTTAACTCTTTGTTGACTGGCTTGTATGCACTTGCTCAGCAGATTCCTAGGTCCCACCCATCGAAAGCAAACCATAAAACCGAGATTCCCTTTGACTGATCTGCCATTAGCGTGTGCTAACCTTAGACTTCAGCATGCGCCAAATGCCATTGACTCGAGTCATGGCCCACCTGTCGGCCATAGTCTGGATCCAGTCCGATATGATCTTATGTACGTTAACTATCCTTCTTAACGTACGCAAGCTTTTCACATTAGCGTATGCTAAGTCCTCACTTATGGGTACGTTAATTAGGCTATATTTAGCTAATTCCAATTCTTCTTATCCATCGTCTCGATATACTGGGTACATATACGCGACATGATGAATATATATACTCGTTCCAATAATATTCTCATACGATACATCTGACGTCAAAAGTATGATAACTTGATACACGATATCCCAAAATGCAGTTGTCGACCAAGTACGACAATTATACCAATACAGTTGTCTTAGTCCTTCAATTATTATATCCATACTGTACAGATTCCACAATGTGCAATATAACTCGGATAAATTAATATTAAACAACTATTGTATAAATTCAGGATATTATATTCTACCACACCTAAAATAAGTTTTGTCCTTGAAACTTGCAATTATGTCATAAACAATAATTAAACCAAGATTTTCAAAATCATCACGAAGATAACAATCATCACCACAAGCGAATAACCAAAACAGTATACCTATAGGTGCGTGAAGTCGATGATCTCCCGTGATACTAGCATACATCTACATTTTCAAATCCTCAACACAGATACAAACACAACGAACACAAGCCTCAACAAAATCCAACAATTTACCAATACCGCAACTATGGCAATTAAAAAAAATATCTCAAGATTTTGGTAATTCCAAGAATAATTAACTCAAAAGTCAAGAAATCACTTTACCAAAAGCCACACTACTACAACACCGATTGAGCCACATAACACATGTCCAAGTTTCACAAAACCCATAATCTGTATTGAATCTACAAATTGGAGCATATTTCTCTTATCTGATCAACCAACCAATTATCCCTGGATAATCCACGCTACCATGCTGAGTTCGAATCTCTTTTCATCGTACCATACTGATGTGTTATCCAACTTATGAGTCTTACTCATAACTTCATCATGATATGCATTATGCACTAAATTTGTACGTATACCAATTATATTTTCAAAACGACTTTGAAATCATATAATCTTGTCAATAAAAGCCCATTTTCGAAAGTCCTTTCATGAATTTCAAAACTCAATATATATATATATATATATATATATATATATATATATATTCGTAAAACTATAAAAAATCAATTTCCGAAAATTTAAACCGGGCTCGCTTATGTCAAGTACTCAATGACAATTCTTTTCGAATACAAATAAAATTATGCAAATGATTGACTACGTCCATACTCCTGTATACCAATTCACCTCCTCACCAATTCTACTGACATTCGATCAAAATATCACACGATAGAATCCCAAATTTTATTGTATAAACTTTGGTAAAATCGCCCTTTTCCACAGATTACTCGCTATATCGATCATTATTTCATTGTGGATTACCTCAACTACCATGATAGAACATGTTTTAAGGACACAACTGTTTCTCAAAATAAGTTTAAGAAAAGATATTTTCCCAATAGCGAGCAAAATAGTTTATTCAAAATATATTGTTTTGAAAAGTATCATTTCTAGATGTTCAAAAACAGTATCGTGCATCCTAAAATGAATTAGAATGACTACCACTTCCTCTTAACATTCACAACATTTCTCCAAAATCCACAACTCCATTTTCTAAGTTTAGCCTACTCATTGATTTTTCATAATCATAGTTTCTCAAGATCATCGGTTTAAACTATTATATTCTGTTGGAATATCCTATTCCACATTATCATAAATTGATTTTGATGATGAGATAATGATAGGTTGATGATAAGTTATCGATCAAAGAAAGCAACAATAGAACGAAGCAAAACAACAAAGAGTCGAAGTCACACAACCTGAGAGTTAACGTGCGTAATGAAGAGGAGTTAATGTATGTAAAGGATGGACAGAAGCCATTGGACTAAAACCACGAGCAGATAACGTATGCTACAGGATGGCTATAACGTATATAACGACGATAACATACGCTATGAATGAAGCATAATGCACACTAAAGAGAGGCAATGGGCTAACGGCTAGCTGAGGCTTTATGCCTATAAATACCAAGCCATTTGGTATCATTGCATACAACAACTCCAAGTAAAGTCTATACACTTCATATATTGTTATATTCATATTTATTGTTGTAATTGTGCTAAATTAATAAGTGTTTGAGTGTTCATACACGAAAACATACATGAGAGGAAAGATAGTATTATAGATTGGTTCGGTGTTATTAGGATCATTGATCCGGTATTATTAGAATCATATCTAAACCCAAGAGAGGTTTGTCTAGTACCAATAGAAAGCTAGATAGACTGCTTCCTTGTCCGATAGAAAAGGAAAACAGTTTATCTTGGACCGACATAATGACAAGAGTGTAACGGTTTATCTCAGACCGATAGAAGACGAGATTGTAATGGTTTACCTTGGATCGATAGAACACAAGGCGGAAAAGGTTGATCTTGAGTCTATAGAAAAAGATACGGAGAGAGCACGTGGACACGTTTGGCCGAACCTCAATAAATCTTGTGTCGTGTATCTTCTGCAATTTAATTATGCTTCCGCAATGCAAAAGAGTTTGAAAACTCTACTCTGCGATATTATCCACCATTCTAAGTAGGGTGCCAATTTCCCAACAATTGGTATCCGAGCGGTCCATATAAGTCGGCTTAATATCCGAGGACAAAAAGATCCAATGGCGCTCCAATTTGCACCAGTCGAAGGTCTGGTCTTAAACCGACCTTCTTTCTTTGATGGATCGAACTTCATGACATGGAGGAAGAAAATGTCGATATTCATCCGAGCCTATGATATCGATCTATGGAAAGTCATATGTCTTCGTCCGAAAATTCCCATGAATTCAAACAGTACTCCCAAAAGCTTTGAAGATTATGATGATATGGATTGGAAAAACTACCAATATAATTGCAAAGCAAGCAATTATTATATTGTGCTCTAAATCCGGAAGAACAGAACCGGATATCATCATGCGATAGTGACAAAGAGATTTGGAAAATGCTTGAGGTAACTCATGAAGGAACATCACAAGTCAAGGAGACGAAGATAAATATGCTTCTCCACGACTACGAGCTATTTATGATGAAAAGTGACGAGTCCATAACGAACATGCTCGACCAATTTTCGGCCATCACAAATGGACTAGCTTGTTTTGGAAAACCATTATCAAGTAGTGAAAAAGTGAAGAAAATCTTACGATCACTACCTGTTGAATGGGACAGGACAGTTACGTCAATTAGGGAATCGAAAGATTTAAATAATCTTGATTTTAGTGCCCTCGTTGGTTCACTAATAAACTACGAGATAGTTCTTAAATCTCGGAATGCCAAGCCAAAACCGAAAGAAAGGTCAATAGCTTTGAAATCTAAGATGTCAAGAAAAGAAAAAATCCCAGTAGAAGAAGATGATGAAGAATCGGCATATTATGCCAAAAACATAAATAAGTTCCAAAACTTATTAAACCGGAGAATAAAAGACATCTCGAGTGAGTCAAAGAAATTCGACAATAATTATCGAGACTGTGGAAAACTGGGCCACTATGCTAAAAATTGCCGAGGCTTGACTTCTAAGAAAGAAGTCTTAATAGCTACTTGGTGTGACGAAGAGGAAGATGATGAATATATTCAAAATAACCTCGCACTCATGGCAAGAATTTCACTAGACAAAAGCGACGTCGAAAGCCAAGTAAGTATTTCCTCTCAAGACGAACTATTTGAAGCATTTGAACTTTTGCATGTGGATTTTCAAAATCCTTTATTTGATAACAAATCCCTCAAAGCGAAAAATAAATTATTGAAAATCTAAATTTCCAAAATTAATAAAAAAAGGGAAATTTATTGAAACCGATCGTTCTGAATGTCTTATAAATGAAAAGAGATTAAAGAATGATTTGTTAGAAGTTCAGAACGAACTTAAAGAGCTAACAAATAAATTTTTTGTGGAAACGACAAATTTGAACAATTACTTTCGATTCAAAAAATTTCATTGAATAAACAGGGTTTAGGATTCAAACCGTGCGACCGAATCCTTAAATTTTAAAATAACCCGATGTGATAAATGTTTAACAATTGGCCATCATATTTCGATTTGTCAAATCCCAAGACGGACAATCAAAATTAAAAAGCTTTGGATTCCTAAAGGAACCACAACATCAAATATCGTCTATATCAAATAAAAAACCAACTCTCGGTTGGATTCCCAAAAATCAAATTGATATTTTCAAAATTGATATTTAACTCACGGGGAGTTATAATTATTTCTACAATGAGGAGATCTATTTTTCAAGGGGAGTTTTACCCATTGTCATATTTAATGTGTCAATTTTTTATTTATTTATTATGCACTTTTTGATTATGACAAAAAGGGGGAAAATGTCGAGAAAAATGATGGGAGAAGGAGAATACGAGTCATGGGAGAATGACAAGAAGAAAAAAAATAATATCCCGATCATTAAAGGAGGAGAAAAAATGAAGGAGAAGAAAATCGAGAAAACGAAGAAGAAAGTTGAAAAAGAAAATAATATGAAGAAGTTGAAAAGAAGAAAAGAAAAGATGGGAGATGAAAACTAACGAAACGGACAAAGCCGAAAACTTTGATCTGTAATTGTTTTGATTTTGCAGGTATAAAATCCAATTAAAATTAAAATAATTACAGATCAAAGTTTTCAGCTTTGTCCGTTTTGTTCGTTTTCATCTCCCATCGTTTCTTTTCTTCTCTTCAATTTCTTCATAGTATTTTCTTTTTCAACTTTCTTCTTCGTTTTCTCGATTTTCTTCTCCTTCACATTTTCTCCCCCTTTCATGATCGGAATATTATTTTTATTCTTCTCGTTATTGTAACACCCCGATATGTTCGAGATAATTAGAGCGCCGTAAATCCTTTGTATAAGAATTTACAAGGCTAATTTGCGAAATACGGAAATAATACTGAAGTGTCATTAATAAAAGGAAATTCAAACTCGTTCGACAATTCAAATAAGTCCATTATTACAAAATGTCCCCAAAACATCAACAACATAAACGTACTCGAGTACTGAAAATAACCGGAAAAGAAGACAACATGATCCATATCACTGAGCCACTTCATCGTCGTATCGGTACTTTGGTGATATCCCACACCGACTAGCAGAGAGCGGGCGAAGTGCCTTATTTGAACGTGCCGTGACACCTAATAGCATGAGGCCTTTTGGGAGCCCAGTGGCTTCGGGGTGATGAGAACTCCGAAGTTAAGCGTGTTGGCGCGAGGAGCAACCGCAGGATGGGTGACCTCCTGGGAAGCTTCTCGCTGGGTTCCCAGAAACAAAACCTTGAGGGCCGGCTCAGAGGAGAGCGCCCAGAGCGGACAATATCATGCTACAGCGGAGGGGTCCCGGGATGTGACAATTTGGTATCGGAGCCACTCTGCCGTGTCGTGCGAGTGTGCCGACGAGGACGTCGGGTCCTTTGAGGAGGGGCAGATTGTGATATCCCACACCGACTAGCAGAGAGCGGGAGAAGTGCCTTATTTGAGTGTGCCGTGACACCTAATAGCATGAGGCCTTTTGGGAGCCCAGTGGCTTCGGGGTGATGAGAACTCCGAAGTTAAGCGTGCTGGCGCGAGGAGCAACCTTAGGATGGGTGACCTCCTGGGAAGCTGCTCGCTGGGTTCCCAGAAACAAAACCGTGAGGGCCAGCTCAGAGGAGAGTGCCCAAAGCGGACAATATCATGCTACGGCGGAGGGGTCCCGGGATGTGATAGTTTGGTATCGGAGCCACTCTGCCGTGTCGTGCGAGTGTGCCGACGAGGGCGTCGGGTTCTTTGAGGAGGGGCGGATTGGTGATATCCCACACCGACTAGCAGAGAGCGGGCCAAGTGCCTTATTTGAGCCTGCCGTGACACCTAATAGCATGAGGCCTTTTGCGAGCCCAGTGGCTTCAGGGTGATGAGAACTCCGATGTTAAGTGTGCTGGCGCGAGGAGCAACCACAGGATGGGTGACCTCCTGGGAAGATGCTCGCTGGGTTCCCAGAAACAAAACTGTGAGGGCCGGCTCAGAGGAGAGCGCCCAGAGCGGACAATATCATGCTACGTCGGAGGGGTCCCGGGATGTGACACAATTCCTTAACTACCATCCCTGAACAAACACCTTGAAGGCGAAATTCAAAGGTATCTTTGAATCATAAATTAATAAACACCAACCACATCAAGAATGTTGGCCACTAAGTATACAAAATACAGCTTGGAAAAGTGTTAGTACAACAAGCTGTACGATTTTAAATATGAGTGCGTAGTGGAAGTTCGTTTAAGTGAGATACTGTACAGCAACTAGGCTTACTCCTGTTAGCTTGGTGCGTACAGGGTTTTGCAATGTATACTTATATATAATCACAATTATTAAAACAATAAAGACAGAAGGTAAATAACATGCAATATAAAGTGGTTCGAGGTAAACCCCTCTACGTCCACTGGTCATCCACACAGGAGTAAAATATTTATTAAAATCACTATGTACACAACTATGTGACATTAATCAAACCTATCGTTGTATCGCTCACACATATTGATACAAAGACTTTAGCTTTCAACCGTTCACACAGATTAGCTGTAGGCTTCTTTGACTTTGCTTCTTCTCACATAGATTGAAGCTTTGTCCTATTCGTCCCACACAGGTCAGAATATCTTTTCCTTAGTCCACACAGGGCTAAGTTTACTCAAAGGTATTCAATGGTGAAATCACTGGTTTGAACAGCAGCTTGAACACTTGATGATCTTAGGCTGATGATGTGCTGTTCACATTGATTGAATATATTTCTCCTCTCGGATATTGATATATGCTCGAGGAAATATATTTGCTCTTGTAAGCTTGATTGACAGAATAATCTCTTGATATGGTTATTCAGTTCTATAACACCCCTGATATGTTCAGGAATATTACAGCGCCGTAAATCCTTTACATAAGGATTTACAAGGCTGAAGAATTGAACATACATTAAAAGGTACTAACGAATGGAAATAACAGAATTAAGATACAACAGTTGTGACCAAATACTGAAAGTACAGTTGTTCAACAGGAACTTAATAATACATCGCCAAATTCAAATTCAACATAAATTACTTCGTACTCGAGTACTTATTGAAATAACCAATAAACAACAGACAAATGAACCCGGCCAAAACATCACTTTGCACCCTCGTCGTCATGCAGCTCTAGTGGTTGTTTTCCTGCTCTCCTGGATCCTGAACATAAACAAAATGTTCACCCCCGAAGGGGTTAGCACAACGATGCTAGTACAAGTACCACAACATATTATTCATATCTCACGAAGAATAATAACGTAAACGACAAAAATACCAACGAGTCTTCTCCTACGAGAAACTCAAAAATGACATACACAACTTATAATCACAACATGATATCATAACATACACATGGTAATTCCGTCGATCCAGTGTTCACTGCCTAGAACCCACGATGATCCCATCAGACCAACCCGTGGTGGAAAAACCCATCCGATGATCCAGCGCACGCTAGCATAGATCCCCCGATGATCCCGTCGGACCAACACGAGGTGGACATACAATAACGACATACATGCACGACAATATGTATAACAACAATACATAAAACAAATAAGGTACTTGCCTCGATTCGAAGACAAGAACAATACTTCCACGAAAACGAACACTCGAAGGTCGTCCTCCTCAATCAATCACGTAACGAGATCAAACCTTAACAAAAGAAATGATATAGGATTTATCTCACGTCGTACGACTGTTTAACAATTCCATTTACGGCCAAAAGTTCATAAAATGTAATCTGCCTGAACTGCTTAGCGCACGTTAAGTACTCTGTGTAGCGTGCGTTAAGTCTGATCGATAGCGCACGCAAACAACAAAGCCTAGCGTACGCTAACTATGCATGGTCAGTACTTCACTGATCAGTCGACTGACTCGTCTGATGGTCTAGCGTACGTTACGTACCAAACGTAGCGTACGCTAACTCGTGCTCGATAGCGCACGTTAATCTTCATAGCATAGCGTGCGGTATCTGCGCATGGCAGTTTACTGCTGGGCAGTAAACTGTTCTCATCATGATCAAAACAATGAAATCTTCCGTGATAATTCATGTTACCTCCATGAATATCATGTTCATACGATTATGAATGATTTTACGGATAACAGCAACTTCGGATTCAAGGATATGCATACCATTATAAAACCATATTCCATTTCGACTACAAATATTCATACGACAATTCGAAAGGCTTAACGGTTGATATCAACACCTTTATATCAATCAATATTATCATGCTGAAGTTGTTTAACATTCCATCTATACTAGATAAATCCTTCCATGATCAATCCTTTATATTTATCTAACAATAATGATGTTAAAGTCAAGTCCATGATTGCTATGAAGTCATCTACTAGATTCGGATTACCAATGATAGAAGCTTCCTTTACTTGTTCAATGTAATAAGATTCGAATCATGATGATCATAATCAAGATACTTAAGGCTTATTCATCTCAATATTCCAAACATGATGTACTTTGGATAAATCACTTATGAAAATCAATATCTTGTTAATATGATCATCCAATTCTTTAGAATCCAACTCTAAGTCTGGAGATAGGTTGAACATACCTTAATATGACGAAAATCACTAAACCGTAAGGTAGAATCCGACTCCGGTTGGTTGCATGCCACTCCAAGGTGCTATTATACTTCGATGATTACTCCCAAGTGATAACCAATATACAAATACTAACAAGATGTGTTCTAAGTGTGTAGAAGGATTAATACAGCTCTCTGGCCTCTCAAGGATGAAGAATGGACGGATGAAATGTAAGCCAAAACGGGTTGTTGTCCCATTTATAATATTCTGTATTTTAACAAGTTAGCGCACGCTACTAAGCTTCCTTAGCGTGCGCTAATAAGAGTTGACTTCAGAACTGTCCAGGTTCATCCGCGGGAATCTTATCCGGACCCATGTCTCGGCTGGCGCATGTGCTAGCCGTCCCGCTCAATAATTGAGTTCTTAGCGCACGCAACTCCTACATGCATAGCGTGCGCTAGTAGTATCCCGATAGCGCGCGTTAAGCTACATTCTTAGCGTGCGCTATCACGAGTTTGCATGAGAAATTTTGCATGTTTCTATACTTATGTACAATGATATCAATGCAAGAAATATCATACTCCAATAATCAAAACCACAAATCCGAATAATACAGGGTTTGAATACAGATGAAATACACCGTAATAAATCTGGATATTACATACTCTCCTACTAAAAAGGAGTTTCATCCCGAAACTCAAGACGAAAATAACTCGGGATATCTAGACTTCATATCAGCTTCCGTTTCCCAGGTGGCTTCTTCCATTCCGTGACGTGACCATTGAACTTTGACCAAAATGATTGGTTTGTTCCTCAGCTGCTTAAATCGACTCTCGAGTATCTTGACCGGTCTTTCCTCAAACGTCCCATCCTGCGCGACTTCGATCTTGCCGAAATCAATGATATGACTGGGATCTGGTATATACCTCTGTAACTGGGATACGTGGAACACGTTATGAACATGGCACAATGACGGCGGCAATGCCAATCTGTATGCCAACTCCCCAACTCTCTCGAGGATCTCAAATGGTCTGATATATCTCGGACTCAGCTTTCCTTTCCTTCCGAAACGAAAGATTCCCCGAGTAGGAGAAACCTTCAAAAGTACGTGATCTCCAGTACTGAACTACAATTGGTGACGGCGTACGTCTGCGTAAGATTTCTGGCGACTCTGGGCGGTCAACAGCACGATCAACTCTGGTTCTGTTCCGATCAAGTCTGACGAATTGTCCCAACATAGGGGCGATCTGCATCTCCTCCCGTATAATGCCTCAAACGGTGCCATCTTAATGGAAGCATGCCAACTATTGTTGTAGGTAAATTCAATCAATGGTAGATGAACTTCCCAATCGTTTGACCAATCTAAGGCACAGGCCCTTAGCATGTCTTCCACCGTTTGTATAGTCCTCTCGGATTGTCCGTCAGTCTGCGGGTGGTAAGCTGTGCTGAAGTTCAATTCGGTCCCCAAGGCCTTATGAACTGCTTTCCAGAAGTGAGACACAAAACGACCATCTCGATCAGAAACAATGGTCTTCGGCGTACCATGCAATCGAACTACCTCCGAAATAAATACCCGTGCTAACCTTTCTGGTCCCCATGTATCCTTAATGCCTAGGAAATGAGCGGATTTGGTTAAACGATCAACTATCACCCAAATCATGTTCATTCCTGTCCTGGTTCTCGGCATATTAATGATAAAGTCCATCGATATGTCCTCCCACTTCCATTCAGGAATCGGGAGTGGCTTCAACATTCCGGCAGGCCGTTGATGCTCGATCTTAACCTGCTGACAAGTCAAGCATTTCGAAACATAGTCCGCTACATCTTTCTTCATGTTGCCCCACCAGAAATTCTGCTTCAAGTCCTTATACATTTTACTGGTGCCCGGGTGGATAGAATAGGGCGAACTGTGAGCTTCCTTCATAATCGTCTGTTTCAGAACATCATCATCGGGAACGCAGAGTCGGTTCTAAAATCTCAAAACTCCATCATCATGAATTATGAATCCGGGGGCCTTTCCTTTGATCACTTCATCACATAACTGAATCATCAGAGGATCATCTGCCTGTCTAGATTTGATTCCTTCGGTTAATGATGAAGTTATCTCCATCACGCAAAATTGTCCTTGGACTCTTTGTAACCACACTTCAATTCCTTCACGAATCATCTCTCGTTGCAGGCTAAGTAGGGAGGTCAGCGTCTCCAGCATCTGAATAGAAACAGGCTTGCGGCTAAGTGCATCGGCCACTACATTTGCTTTGCCTGGATGATACAAAATCTCCAAGTCATAGTCCTTGATCAGCTCTAACCATCTTCTTTGCCGCATGTTCAACTTTTTCTGACTGAATATGTACTTGAGACTCTTATGATCCGTAAAGATCTGACAGTGAGTCCCGTACAGATAATGTCTCCAGATCTTCAAAGCAAAAACTACTGCTGCTAGCTCCAAATCATGTGTTGGGTAATTCACTTCATAAGGTTTCATCTGTCGCGATGCATAAGCGATCACCTTATCATTCTGCATCAATACGCACCCAAGTCCTTGGCTCGAAGCATCACTGTAAACTATAAATCCTCCAGTTCCCTGTGGAAGTGATAGAATCGGTGCCGTCGTCAATCTCTTCTTCAATTCATCAAAGCTAATCTGACACAACTCATTCCACTCAAACTTTTGAGTTTTCTGCAGGAGTCGAGTAAGTGGGCGGGAGATTTTAGAAAATCCTTCCACGAATCGACGATAATATCCAGCAAGTCCTAAGAAGCTTCGGACTTCTTTCACGTTCTTTGGAGGATTCCAGTCCATAATTGCTTCGATCTTCTGAGGATCTACTCGGACTCCTTCAGCTGACACCACATGGCCGAGGAACATTACTTCTTTTAGCCAGAATTCACACTTAGAAAGTCTGGCGTACAATTGCTCGTTTCTCAAAAGTTCCAATACAATCCGCAAATGTTGCGCATCTTCTTCCGGGCTCTTAGAATACACCAGAATGTCATCAATGAACACGACCAAAAATTTATCCAAAAATTCAATGAACACTCTGTTCATCAATTGCATAAATACAGCAGGTGCATTAGTGAGACCAAACGGCATCACTACAAAATCATAATGTCCGTAGCGAGTTCTGAATGCTGATTTCAGAACATCAGATTCTTTAATCCTCAGCTGATGATACCCTGATCTCAGATCGATTTTAGAAAATATTGTTGCCCCTTGCAACTGGTCAAACAGATCATCAATCTGTGGCAACGGATACTTGTTCTTAATCGTCATCTTGTTCAGCTCTCGATAGTCAATACACAGTCGGAGCGATCCATCCTTCTTTCTGATAAAAAGAACTGGCGCTCCCCAGGGTGAAATGCTTGGCTGAATATAGACCTTGTCCAGTAACTCCTCCAGCTGCTTCTTCAGTTCGAACATCTCAGTAGGTGCCATACGATACGGCGCCTCAGAAATTGGTGTAGCTCCGGGTTCCAGCTCAATGGTAAATTCTACATCCCTTCGTGGAGGTAGTCCAGGTAACTCGTCAGGAAATACATCTGGAAATTCGTTCACAACAGGAATGGATGAAAGTTCCACAATTTTGTCTTCTTTCTTCATTGCATAACACGATTACCCGTCTGACACTGTTTCAACAATCTGACAGCTTTCATCGCTTTGATCAATTTTCCTGAGCTGCCCGGTTTCCATCCCTCAAACAGAATTTCGGAACCATCGTCAGCGATCAGCGAGATATTCCTCCTTCGGTAGTTTACAATTTCTCCATATCGATTAAGTCAATCGTCTCCGAGTATCAGGTCATCTCCTTGCATTTCTATCACAATCAGATTTGAGAGCCACTCTCTGCCTCCAAATGATACAGGGAAATTTCTAGTTTCTAAGTTTCTGACAATCCTCTCTCCACTCGGTAAACCAACAACATAAGGTTCACAAGTATGAAAACCGGAAATATTCAAACGATTTACACAAGACAAGGATATAAAAGAATGTGTAGCTCCTGTATCGAATAAAACGCTAACTGGCTGGGAAAGGATCTGGACAGTACCTGATGCGACAGCAGCATCCTGATCGTCTGTCCTTCTCATCTCGTACAGACATGGGGGAGTAGATCCAGCACTCGATGTCCCCTTTCGGTCCCATTGTCCTCTGCCTCGTCTGCGGCCAAAATTCTGAGGCATCTGAACACTTTGCTGCGTTTGTTGGATACTGGCTTTCTTCTGGACTGGCTGTGGTGTACGGGCTCTAAAAGACTTTGCAGCCTCTTCACAAAACACTGCCCGATGTCCCTCTTGTCCACAATCAAAACAAGTCACGGCAGGAAGGGGGCAATTCCGTCGATAGTGCCCCGTCTGGGCGTAGTTAAAGCATTTCCTGATAACATCAGTAATAGTTGATGTCGCTCCGAAATTCTTTCCGCTCCTAACTGGGTGCGGAGGTTTCTTGAAAGAGTGAAAGGATGACTGGGCCTTACGGGGCCCGCTTTTCTTGTGCTCTGTAAAAGTACCAGAGACTTTCTGTTTCTTGGATTCCGAAAATTTCTCCATAGCTGCTTCCTTGATCTCATACGCCAATGCCTTATCCTGGTATTGACAGAGTGTGGTACATTCAAATCCGGTCATGTACCTCTGGATTTCTGGTTTCATCCTCATATCGAAATGGATCATCATTTCTGCATCTGTTCTGACCAGATGTCGAACATATGCCAGCTGTTGGTTAAACGTCTTAATTGCCTGGGATACTGGCACATCAGAAGGCTGAGCGGAGAAAAACTCCCGAATTTTGGCTTCCCTCACAGGACGAGGGCAATACTGAGCTTCCATCATCAATCTAAACTCTGTCTAATCGGCATCATGGTCTACAGGCCGGATAGCTTCCCACCATTCGGACGCTTCCCCTATCAGAAAATATTGAGCGATAGAGGCTCTCCGGTCGTCTGGGCAGTTAATTCCGGCAAATATTTTCTCCAGTTCCTTCAACCAATGGTCCCAGGTGGGAGTCTCAGAAATACCGTCGAATTTGGGTGGTTGCATCTTCGCCACCTCTTGCAGCCACCGGTCACCTCGATTTCCCATGTCTGGGATCCCTTGCTGTCTCTCTCCCTGCTGTAGTCCCACCGCCACTTGCATTCGGTCCACGACTTGGGCGAACTGAGTCATCTGGTTCACCACTTGACGAAGGATCTCTGGTACAGCAGGATCTGGTTCGTTATTAATAGATTGCTGCGGCTCGCCTGAGCTCTGACTGGCCTGGTTAGAAGGCGACGCTTCCCTTTCAGCATTTCTTCGTCCGCGTCCATGACCGCGACCACGTCCACGTCCGCCTCTCAACATACTGTAAGCATAAATACTCAATATACAGGAAACAACATCGTTCTAATATTCGAGTATAAATAGACACAACATGTAAAGAATGAGATAGAGTTTAGGAACTTACAACCACCGTTCGCATGAAGACGTAGGCAGTGCAGTGATGTCATTCACGGCCGGTTACCTCAAAAGACATAAATGACCCCTATTTTAACCCAACAGCCAAGATATCCATAATCTTAGCTCCGATACCATATTCTGTAACACCCCCGATATATTCAGGAATATTACAGCGCCGTAAATCCTTTACATAAAGATTTACAAGGCTGGAGAATTGAACAGACATTAAAAGGTACTAACGAATGGAAATAACAAAATTAAGATACAACAGTCGTGACCAAATACTGAAAGTACAGTTGTTCAATAGGAACTTAATAATACATCGCCAAATTCAAATTCAACATAAATGACTTCGTACTCGAGTACTTATTGAAATAACCAATAGACAACAGACAAATGAACCCGGCCAAAACATCACTCTACACCCTCGTCGTCATGCAGCTCCAGTGGTTGTTTTCCTGCTCTCCTGGATCCTGAACATAAACAAAATGTTCTCCCCCGAAGGGGTTAGCACAACGATGCTAGTACAAGTACGACAACATATTATTCATATCTCACGAAGAATAATAACGTAAACGACAAAAATACCAACGAGTCTTCTCCTACGAGAAACTCAAAAATGACATACACAACTGATAATCACAACATGATATCATAACATACACATGGTAATTCCGTCGATCCAGCGTTCACTGCCTAGAACCCACGATGATCCCGTCAGACCAACCCGTGGTGGAAAAACCCGTCCGATGATCCAGCGCACGCTAGCATAGATCCCCCAATGATCCCGTCGGACCAACGCGAGGTGGACATACAATAACGACATACATGCACGACAATATGTATAACAACAATACATAAAACAAATAAGGTACTTGCCTCGATTCGAAGACAAGAACAATACTTTCACGAAAACGAACACTCGAAGGTCGTCCTCCTCAATCAATCACGTAACAAGATCAAACCTTAACAAAAGAAATGATATAGGATTTATCTCACATCGTACGACTGTTTAACAATTCGATTTACGGCCAAAATTTCATAAAATGTAATCTGCCTGAACTGCTTAGCGCACGTTAAGTACTCTGTGTAGCGTGCGTTAAGTCTGCTCGATAGCGCACGCAAACAACAAAGCCTAGCGTACGCTAACTATGCATGGTCAGTACTTCACTGATCAGTCGACTGACTCGTCTGATGGTCTAGCGTACGTTACGTACCAAACGTAGCGTATGCTAACTCGTGCTCAATAGCGCACGTTAATCTTCATAGCATAGCGTGCGCTATCTGTGCATGGCGCTTTCTTTGGGCGATGCTGTTCTCATCATGATCAAAACAATGAAATCTTCCGTGATAATTCATGTTACCTCCATGAATATCATGTTCATACGATTATGAATGATTTTACGGATAACAACAACTTCGGATTCAAGGATATGCATACCATTATAAAACCATATTCCATTTCGACTACAAATCTTCATACGACAATTCGAAAGGCTTAACGGTTGATATCAACACCTTTATATCAATCAATATTATCATGCTGAAGTTGTTTAACATTCCATCTATACTAGATAAATCCTTCCATGATCAATCCTTTAGATTTATCTAACAATAATGATGTTAAAGTCAAGTCCATGATTGTTATGAAGTCATCTACTAGATTCGGATTACCAATGATAGAAGCTTTCTTAGCGTGCGCTAATAAGAGTTGACTTCAGAACTGTCCAGGTTCATCCGCGGAAATCTTATCCGGACCCATGTCCCGGCTGGCGCATGTGTTAGCCGTCCCGCTCAATAATTGAGTTCTTAGCGAATGCAACTCCTACATGCATAGCGTGCACTAGTAGTAGCCCGATAGCGCGCGTTAAGCTACATTCTTAGCGTGCGCTATCACAAGTTTGCATGATAAATTTTGCATGTTTATATACTTATGTACAATGATATCAATGCAAGAAATATCATACTCCAATAATCAAAACCACAAATCCGAATAATACAGGGTTTGAATACAGATGAAATACACCGTAATAAATCCGGATATTACAAGTTCAGTCGTTGGTCTAGTCGTCTTTTTCTGAGTGTTGCAATGTCCTCTTGCATGGGCTATTCATAACTTTGGAATAGATCCATTATAAATTTGTCTGTTGGCTGGTTGATATTTAAATACTAACTTACAAGGATCTTCAGACAAGGAGCAAAATCCCGATCAAGCATCTTGAAAGTCAATCAACCAATCAGTATTTAAATACTTGTCAGTTGATATTTAAATACTTTATTCAATCAGTATTTAAATACCTATTTCAAAATGATGTTTTGACTTTTTGTGAATAAAGCATATTCCATCACAACGGTCTTCAGTCCTGTTAGATAAGTGTTTATTTACCCAACACTTTCAGCCTTTATGCTGTATCCAACATGTTATATCTTATTGTTGTAGCAATAGAGTAGACTATCTTCAATTCTGTATGGAAGGGGCTGTATGGAGATTTCGGACAACTTCCACACTTAGCGGCATTTCAAATCCTTTGCTGTATGATGGCTAATCTTGTTGTATGTTGGCAATTATCAAAACAAGATACAGGATTGTTTATCCCAATAATTTCCCCCTTTTTGATAATGCCAAAACCTCTTTAAACTTCTTGATCCAGAGAGGCTGACTTCTTGGCCTTCTGTCGAATGATCTGATCTTCAGCACTTAGTCTAAAAAAATTTGAACTGCTCGCAGGCAAGTTCTAGGAATTCGTAAACATCTAGCAAGGATGTGTATTACAACTTCAAACTTATGATTGGCGCGCAAGCACAATCTTACAGTGTGATCTAGGTTGAATACAACTCAACTTATGAACTGTTCGCAGACAAGTTCTTACAGCTTAAGAAGTTTTATACTTGTTGTTTGCAGCAGATAAATTGAATTCGTAATCAAACAGTAAGCGTAGATTACGATCTGTAATATTTCAAGAGAAATTTAATTTTATTGATAAAGATCAAAAGATTACAATGCTTGAAATAAAAATACAAATTGCATACTGCAAGACTAGAAAAATTACAATGATAAAGGAGCATATGGGCTTATTCCTGTAATGAGCATGCCTCCAAGGCCTCCTGTCAGGATCATTATTGATTCCTCTCCACCAATTCTCCATCAGGTTGAGTGAGCTGATAACTTTTCTGGTGCCTTGATTTCATTTGAATTTGCATGGGGAGCAATTATTTTTCTAACATCCTCACAAATTCATCTGCATCCTCTGCTAGAGTCTTGAATTTGTTGAACATAGTGGATTCCCTAATGAGTTTGACAAAATATCTCATCAGTTCATTTCTCGTCCAATTCTTCACTTCATCTATTGGAGGCTGACGATTGGCAGGCAGACAAATCTCCGGTTATCTTTGAACATTATTCTTCCAGGGTATATTGGGATCATTGAACTATGGACAAGAACCAATTACCCTGTATCCTTTTGCAGCAGGCGAGGCCAAACAGCCTATTTCAGCCGTAATGCTTTCCTCTTGAGCAGCGTCGAACTCTTTCTCTCTCTCAATCCTTCATTGCCGACCAGCCTCTCAGTCTTCTTCCCCCTTTTTGCAATCATCAAGATATGCGACCGTAGCATCAATGCGTTCGAGGATCTTCATAGCATTATCCTGTTTGGTCTCAATATGCGTGATTTTGTCAAATAGAGAACTGCGTACCAAGGACATGTCATCGATTTTCTTGTCATGTCCTGACAATCTGGATCCAGTCTCTTGGAGGGCAGCAACAGTCTTGGATTTGGATATACGTAGATTTTCCTGCTCTTGTTTGAGAATCTGTTGGCGCTATGTTTAAGAATCTGTTCTTGGCGCAGTTGAAGTTGAGCAAGTGCTTGTCGTAATGTACTAGGCACTATGCAAAATGCCTCTTCAACTTTTGTGATTTCTCTCTTTAATCCAGTCATCTCATCAATCGCAGTCTCTCGAATACAATCGAGCTATTTGCCAATATCATACATTGCTTTCACGGCATCCTGCATGAACACTGTTTGGCGACCGATTGCTTGAAGTTGCTCTATCCGGGCCTCAGTTTGCGGAGAGACGGGGTGCGCTAATTTCTCATCCTCTGTTCTGTTGAGTTGACGCATGACCACATGATGATGAAGGAGTTGTGGTCTACCGTCAGGTACGAATCTGATATTGGACTCGGACTGGAGCTCATAGAGATTAGAGATGCAGGCGCATCTTGCACGGGCTCGGTAGATGGTTGTGCAGCATTGTCAGTCTCGGGGACAGGTGGCTGATTCCTCCTGTTCCTATTGATTTTTTGTAGTCATGCGTACATGAGGGACTGATTCCTCCTGTTGACTCTCAGCTTCCGCCTGCTCTGGTAGAGGGACAGATTCCTCCCACGGGATGGCACGGGATTCTTCTTCTTCAGTTTGGGCTACCTGTTTTGAAGCTTTAGGTTGGACGGGAGGGACTGAATCCTCATGTAAGTTGTCCTTCGCAGCTTCTTGTTGATGGGGAGGGGACTGATGTCTGTCCGAGGTCTCCTGACCCTGATATTCTTGCATTCTGGAGATTTCCCTTTCGCGAGCCTTTTCACGACTCATTCTCAGACCAGCCTGTAGGGCGTCATCATCGTCATCTGAGTCGGGATAAGATTTGGGGCTATTAGGAACTGTGTCACCGGATTGGGACTTTTCCATCAATCGAGCTTTTTCTTTTGCCAGATAGTAATTTGTGATCATCTCTCAGCAAAAGTCGTTATCCCATTGAATCAAGACTTGAATATCTTGAGTATCCGTGGCCTCCAGAGCAAAAGTTTCTTCTTCCTTCCACTTCTCCCAATTTTACAGGACATCGTATGGGGCCACCCTATAGTTCTTCCAAGCAACAAAGTGCTCAAAGGCTTGTTTGATGTGTACCTGGAGAAGAGTTTCGTTAATGACAGTAGTGGGGGAGGGACTCCGTACAGTAATGGGTTCTACTGTAGGAATGGGATCCACAACAGGTGTGGCAGCCTATTTTGGAGAGGGATCCTGCACAGGGGTTGGTACCCTGCTGGGAGAGGGATCCTGTATGTGTGTGGGTTCCCTTACAGGCGAGGAAGCTCTCGGCTCTAAACGGGCAGCCGATTCGCCAGTTCCTTCCTATTTGGCAAATAATTGGTCATCCATCATAGTCGCCATTTGCTCGGGATCTGCAGATTTTGCAGCAATTATTTCTTCTGGGGGGTTACACCCTCGGGGTGTTATACAACGGGTTGTACCATAGTCGGGACATCTACATAGATCGTTGTAATCTATGTAGCCTTTGCTTTACAAGCTCTCTTCAGCTTCTTTTTTGGCTTCTCAACAGCAAGCGGTGATTTGCTGTGAGATGTACTCTTTTTTCTCTTCTTCGATTTCTCTTCACTCACGAACATGAGTGTGACATCCCTTGGATTATCAGAGATGCGCAAACATCTAGCAAAGGGTCTTGTTGAAACTAGTCCGTCTCTGTTTTAGGCATATGTCTTTCTTCCGCTAATGTACTTCCCAAGTCCAATCTTCTTACCTCCTTTGGATTGTGGCACATCGCACTTGGTGAAAATGTTGTTGAGTATAAGCCAAAAGACTTATTCTGAGTACCAGGCTTGGAGTCCTCTTCCTGTAGCTTCTTCAGAACAATCTGGCACCAGTTTACTCGTTCGCCAGACATGATTGCGACCATCATTCTGAAATGCAGGTTTTGTGCACATTTCAAATGCGCCAGTTCTGTTCTCAACAACACGACAACAGAAATTGTGTAAATACACAAAAGGCAGACAACATCTTTTCTTGTGGCAGGATGGATGGACGTTCTTATCCAAAGCATTGCCAATGAATAATCCTCAGTAAGCAGTGACGAGTTCTTGTGACCCAAAGGTCTCAAGCTCTTCCATAGTCAGGCCATCATACGACAGCCTGTAAATGTTTTCCAGAAGCTCCCGATCGATGCAGATCTCAACTCCGCGGACGGTAGCACAAATGTCGGACACATCTCCTCCTCTTTTCAGAGAGAAGAATCTAACAGAGGCGTCGAGATAGAATTCCTCGACAATACGCTCATCATAGACCTCAAGATGAAGACTTCCAAGGCGGTAGAGGCATTGTTGCCGGATTCTGGAAACAATCAGTTCCATCGCGTCGACATCCTCAGATTCAATGTTCAAGGATGACGGATCTAGCAAAGAATCGCTCGTCGATAATGTAGTCTTTCTTCTTGAGGAACAGAGAAGATGTCTGAGAAGATGCCATTGATACTGAAGAAAAGTAAGTGAAGTAGCAAAGAAAAGGCATAAATGCACTAAGCAATATAAGCTATTTGCTCTGAAACTCGTTTAATATGCAGAAAGCGTAAATAGTCGAAGGGAGCAAGAAAAAGTCCTTTTATAGTGTGCAGAGAGAATTAGGGTTACAAACAGTGAACGGTCAGATTTAAGGTATGGGAACCGTCTTTGAAAAGAACGAACAGGATGAACTGCGATTAACTTGTATATCTTATCCATCCGTTTTTCAAAATGACAACCAGTCCCACTTCGGTCAGTTCGTACTCCCTTATTGCACGAAACGACAATTTTGAAATTATTAACATCGCAATATTTTAGATAATGAAGTCCAGATGTCGTGTAGAGAATTAAATGATAAAACGTTTGAATTTTGAACCAGGGCACGTGGACTAAAACAATTTTATTACGAATAGAGTAATAATAAAATATTAATTGACGTCTCATTGTGTATGTACTGTATCCATGAATAATACAACGTTCCTCCTTAAAAGGTACATACATGGTTCAATTCTTACAGCAATGTTTGGATTAACATTGTATTCATGGGTCGTACTATATTCCCCCTTAATTAATGCACATGTCACCTGTAGGAAGGTTTCATGCCTTCTTTGTCCTACAGTGTTGTCTGACTATCTGAGTGCATAGTTAATTAACGGTGGATAATGTATTGTTGGGTCTTACAGCATTCCCCATCAATTGATGAGTAAAAGCATAAAAACTTACAGGGAGTCAGGCTGTAGCATTCCCAATTCTTGTCAAAGCATACAAAATCTGGTGGTGCTGATAGGTTTTGTAAAGATGTCGGCAAACTGGATATCTGTATGAACTTTCTCGATCCGAGCATCCTTATTCTCAACATGATTCCGGATGAAATGGTGCTTCATATCAATATGCTTAGTTCGCGAGTGCAATACAGGATTGTGCGTTATTGCAATTGCACTCGTGCTATCGCACATGATCAGTGTTTCCTTGGCAATAATTCCATAATCAGATAACTGCTGTTGCATCCCGAGAATATGCATACAGCAACTTCCAGTAGCATAGTATTCCGATTCAGCTGTTGAAAGTGAGTTTGCCAATTTCTTCTTACTGAACGACGACACAAGTCTAGGTTCAAGAAAGTGACAAGTACTGCTTGTACTCTTCCTATCTAGCTTACAGCCACCGAGATCTAAATCGCTGTATCCAACCAAATCGAATCCACCTTCCTTAGGATACCACAATCCTGCATCGATTGTTCCTTTAACGTAATTACGGATTCGTTTGGCTATTGTGAAGTGTGATTATTTAGGTGCTACTTGATACTGAGCACACACTCCTACAGCAAACTGGATATCGGGTCTGCTAGCTGTTAGGTACAGGACTGAACCTATTAGCTTCCTGTGGAGTGATTGATCAACCGGCTTTCCATCTTCGTCAGCACTAATTTGCACGGAAGTGCTCATGGGGGTTGATGATGATTTTGAGTTATTCATCCCAAACTTGTTGAGTAGCTCCTTGCTGTACTTCTCTTGGTTGATGATGATTCCTGTAGGCAACTGCTTTACCTGCAATCCTAGGAAATAACTAAGTTCTCCTATCATATTTACTTTGCATGAGATGAGAGAATCTTTGACACAAACCAAGGTTATTGGAACCGAATATAATATCATCTACGTATATTTGAACCATCAACATGTCGTCTCCTTCCTGTATCTTAAATAGAGTCTTATCCACAACACCTTTCTCAAATCCATTATTAGTTAGGTACAGGGACAGGGTTTCATACCACACTCTAGGTGCTTGCTTAAGTCCATACAGAGCTTTCTGTAGTCTGTATACAAGGTCTCCGCCTTCTGTGTTGACAAACCCTGGTGGTTGTTCAACATAGGCTTCTTTGGCGAGGTATCCATTTAGGAATGCGCTTTTAACACCATTTGATATGCAATAAAGCTCTTATGGGTGGCAAAATCTAAAAATATCCTAATGGCTTCTAGTCTGGCTACAGGGGCAAATGTTTCATTGTAGTCTATGCCTTCTTCCTGTCTGTAGCCTTGTGCGACTAGATGGGATTTGTTCCTAATAACAAGTCTATTCTCATCCTTCTTGTTTCTAAATACCCATTTGGTTCCAATCGCGACTTGATGCTCAGGTCTGGGTACTAGATATCACACATTGTATTCCATTTTATGAATAGTATTGCTCTATAAAGCGGTTTGTGAATTCAGTACCTCTGTCGGAATGAATGGAAATGATACTCAACCCTTTATCATTCTGAAGCTGTCTCAGGTGCTCGGGTAGTTTTGTTGTGGTTTCCTTCTTCTTGCTCAGGAAGATTGTCCAAGCATACCTGGAATAATCATCAACAATAACGAGACAATATTTCTTACCTCCCAAACTTAGAGGGTCTGTAGGTCTGTAGAGATCCATATGTAGCATTTCCAGAACTCTGTGAGTGTACAGGTATGATTTGCTTTTCAGAGTGGTTTTGACTTATTTGCCTTTCTGACAGGGTCCGCAGACGCTGTCTTCTTGGAATGACACATCGGGCAAACCTCTAACCATTCCCTGTCTAGCAAGCTTGTTGATAGTCTTGAAGTTGATGTGAGACATCCTCTTGTGCCATAGCCAGCTTTGATCTACAGTGCCTTTGGCATCAAAACATGGAGTTGTGTAGCTCGTAGGCTTCCAGTTAGCAGTATATGTGTTATCTGAACCGCTTCCTATGAGCACAACTTCTTTGCTCAGAATGTTCTTGAATCTACAATGATCTATATAGAATTTCACCGAGAATTGTTTGTCACATAACTGGCTAATACTAAGTAGATTATACTGTAAGCCTTCAACTTAAGCTACATCGGTGACTTTGAATTTTCCTACAAGCAGGGTTCCCTTCTCTCTTATATTTCCCTTAGATTTGTCACCGAATCATACTTTTGGACCGCGACCTTCTACATAATCTGACAGCTTGCTTCTATCTCCTGTCATGTGCCGAGAACATCCGATGTTGAAGTACCAGATGCCCTTTTCTTTGATGTCCCGTAAGCAAAGAAATTAAGTAGATTTAGGTCCCCTTTGTTTGTTGGGTCCATGTATGTTAATGCCTTTTGGTACCCAAATTTGCCTGACAGCAATTGGCTTGCTGTAGGTTACTTTTTGGTCCGTTCTTGCGATGTCTATGTGGGGCACGCATGTAGTCGCTGTAACCTTGGTAATTATGATGCATGGAAAATCGAGGGTTATTATTATTAATCCAGTACGAATGCCGTCTTGGAGGTGGAGCCATTTTCTTAGGCCTTTCATCTTGCCTCTTGGGCCTCCAGTTGGATTCCCAAAGATGGTGCTGATATTGTGCAACGACCTGCTTTCTTGATAGATAATGGGGCTCCTATATCCAATATCTAGGCGCACTGTACGGTTGTAAGTACTGTTGTGCAGGCCTTTGATATTTGGATATAGCTATCTTTCTGAATGGCTGTTGGCGCTTCTGATATGCTCGGGCAGCATGCTTTTGGTTACGCCTAACAGGTCCTTAAGGCTGAGGATTCTGCTGTCGATGATATGACTTTGGTGGCGGAATGGCAGCCTTTGCTATACGCGGTTCAACTGTTACCTTTACGGGACTCGGGATCTCTTCAGGTATAGGAATGGGTTCCACACCCCTGACAAACAATGTACTAGTTTTCCCTTTATTGGAGAATGAGTGGTATCCTAAGCCACTTTTATCGTGAGCATGTTGCCTAGTGCTTAGAATTTCTTCAATCCTTTTAAGAGGCATTCTCGAAAGATTTCAAGATCATCTCTAATTCTCCTTCTTGTTTATCGAGAGTTTTTACTTTGCCTTCAAGTAGAGCGAAATCATTTGTCTTGCTCTCATTATGAGACTTGGTCTCATTTAGATCGTGGGCAAGTTGATGATTGCTCTCCATGAGTTTTTCAAGTGAGACTTTGCTATTTTCACAATCGATATACATGTTTTCGTAGTTATTTCTCAGCAAGTCATTTTCTTCTTTCAGCTCTAAGTTAGAAATTTGAGCTGTATGTTTTCTCGTTTTAACATCTCATGGGCCTTTTGAATATTTTTAAATTCATTCATCATGTTTTCAAAGGTATGAGATGCATTTATAGGAGTATTGGATGTTGAGCTTACCTTATCATTGCTATCTTCATCGTCCTCTATTTCTTTGGCCATAAAGCACATATATGCTTTATCTTCTAGCTCATCATCAGACGAGTCACTATTAGTGACTGCCTGAAGACATTCCTCGGTCTTAGTTTGTGCGGCGAGGCTTTTGATTCACCGATCATGGCCTTGAGCTTGTTTTTCCAAGCATGCCTCCTTTCATCTTTTTCCAGTTGCTCGGCTTCCGTCAACTTTTGAACCTTAGGATGTGGACACTTATTTGCATAGTGCCAAGGTTTCCTACAGTTGTAGCATAGATTAGAATCACCAGATGCACAAGATTCGGAATTTACCTTGTGAAAAGGCTTGGGCCTGTATGCAGTCTTTCCAGACTGCTTGGTGGACTTTTTGAATTTATGCATGAGAAGGGCCATTTCATCTTGTGACAAAATATCATCGTCATTGTCAGCAGTCTTGTGGGCAGATTTGGATGTGATGAGCATGTTGTGTCTTCTATTTGATAAAGCGGCTAGTGCTATAGTCTTAGCTGGTGACTCTTCAGCCTTCTCTATCCAGTCAATATCATACTCAAAAGCTTTGAGGTAAGAGAAGAGATCAAAATTATAAATGTTATTAAGATTACATGATACATGCATAGCCGTGGTTTTAATGTCCCATCGGGTAGGGATTGATCTCAAAATTTTCAAATTTTTCTCCTTTTGGGTATACACTTTACCCAATGCTTCAAGTTCACCGACAATGCCAGTGAATCTGAGGTCAAGCTCCTCAAGAGTTTTAGATGATTTCATTTCAAACGATTCAAATTGCTCAGTGAGTTTTGAAATCTTATTTTCTTTTAAGAG
The DNA here is from genome assembly GCA_033398695.1 of Orobanche coerulescens. Taxonomy (NCBI): domain Eukaryota; kingdom Viridiplantae; phylum Streptophyta; class Magnoliopsida; order Lamiales; family Orobanchaceae; genus Orobanche; species Orobanche coerulescens. The sequence continues at coordinate 90,062,070 of CM065815.1, read as the reverse complement.
CTCAGTTCCCTCACAAATCAACTTGAGTTTCTCCTAGATTTACTTGGCTGTCTTGCAGCTGGTTACCTTCAAAAATGTGGCTTTGTCAAGAGTGACAAACAACACATTCTTAGCAACATTGTCGAGGTTCGTACGCTTTCGATCATCGATTGTCCATTGCTCTCGCACCTCCTCGAGCATTTCAGCATGAGGTTGTCCTTCTATCCTTGCAGCGGGATTAACCTTCATTATCTTTATGGGACCATCTTGGATGGCAAATATCATCTCTCCGTGCATGGTGGGAAGATGTGCTTCCATCCTAATTCTCCAATCATCAAATTCGTTAATCGAGAACATATGAAACTTGTTTATCATTGAGGTATCCATGTAAGAGAATATAAAAGATAAAGACTATTTTCAAAAAGAATGTGTGATTATTGGATCTGATTCGGTTAAAAATACGACTGACTCATTTTAGAATCAACCACTCCGATACCACTAGTTGGCCACTAAGTATACAGAATAAAGCTTAGAAAAGTGTACTACAATAAACTGTATGATTTTGAATGTGAGTGCATAGCAGAAGTTCATTTAAGTGAGTTGCTGTAAATATAACAACTAGGCTATCTCCAGTTAGCTTGGTGCGTATAGGGTTTTGCAATGTATCTATAATCACAGTTATGACAACAATAAAGGTAGAAGGTAAATAACACGTAATATAAAGTGGTTCGAGGTAAACCCATCTATGTCCACCGGTCCTCCACACAGGAGTAAAATATTTATTAAAATCACTATGTACACAACTACGTGACTTTAATCAAACCTATCCTTGTATCTTTCACACAGATTGATACGAAGACTGTAGCTTTCAACCATTCACATAAATTGGCTGTAGGCTTCTTTGACTTTGCTTCTTTTCACACAGATTGAAGCTTTGTCCTATTCGTCCCATACAAGTCAGAATATATTTTCCTTAGTCCACACAGGGCTAAGTTTACTCAAAGGTAAACAATGGTGAAATCACTGGTTTGAACAGTAGCTTGAACACTTGATGATCTTAGGTTGATGACGTGTTGTTCACGTTTATATTTCTTCTCTCGGATATTGATATATGCTTGAGTAAATATATTTGATCTTAGCTTGATTGACAGAATAATCTCTTGATATGGTTATTCAGTTTAGTCGTTGGTTCAGTCGTCCTTTCCTGAGTGTTGTGATGTCCTATTGCATGGACTATTTATAACTTTGGAATAGATCCATTATAAATATGTCAGTTGTCTGGTTGGTGAGAAAAAGTCCATTCTGACTAGTTGATTGACTTTCAAAATGCTTGATTCGGATTTTGCTCCTTGTCTGAAGATCCTTATCGGCTGATATTTAAATACTTTATCCAATCAGTATTAAATACTTCTTTCAAAATAGTGTTTTGACTTTTGTGAATAAAGCAGATTCCACCACAACGGTCTTCAGTCCTATTGGATAAGTGTTTATTTTCCCAACACTTTCAGCCTGTTTGCTGTATCCAACATGTTACGATTTTATTATTGTAGTTGCAGAGTAGACTATATTCAATGCTGTATGGAAGGGGCTGTATGGAAATTCCGAACAACTTCCATACTTAGAGGCATTTCGAATCCTTTGCTGTATGATGGCTAATCTTGCTGTATGTTGGCAATTCTCAAAACAAGATACATGACTATTTATCCCAACAAAGAACATGAAGAACACAATCACAAACATATATATACTTCAAAATAATACGATTCTAGACATCGATACGAACGAAGCAACCCAAATATACCAAGACTCAAACATCTCAAAGTATTAGAGTTCAAGCCAATTACCTTCAATCCGGCGAAAGAAACAAGAACAATGTTATAATCCTTGTTCCAAGTTTTCCTATATGTTAAACCAACTCAAAATCTGAGATTTAGGGGTTAAAAATCGAGTTTGGGTGTCTTGGGGTGTGTAGGAAGAGTTCGGAAGTGAAATTCCCGATTGTTGAACATATTTATATGTCTTGGAATGTTAATGTACGCTAACTTCAACCATATCGTACACAACATGTTCTCTGATTACAGATAGTATAGTTTTTGCCATTTTGGTCATAACTCACTCATTCGGACTCCGATTAACTCACTGTTTGAACAAGTATAAAACTAACTCGATGATCTGACTATTATGTTTATGAACTTTTTGAGTTTTCAAGAATCGGTGGCAATTTTTCAAAGGCGGACCTTGTGCATAATACTTTCCAGAAACTGTCCAAATCTTAATTCCTTTAACACCTCAACATATAATCATCTTAATCATGTCATATGCACCAAGAACTTATTCAAGAATATAAATTAATCCATAGCCACATTAAATTAACATTACTTTGTTCATAAACATTAAAACAACATAATTTAATATGTGTTCTAACATCTAAACCACCATCTTAACTCATAATCCAACAAATATCAACATATCATCATTTTTTTCAGCACGAACACCATGAAACACCAATAATATTAACAATACTTCCATAATACATCATTATACTAAGTAAACAACAACAACAACAACAACATGAACCCGGAAATGACGAGAGAGATTAACCAATATATCCCCTGAAGATAAACAACATAATTTAAAACCACAAGAACAATCAATAATCATTGTCCGAAGAGATAACCATATCTGTCTCATAATCATACATATCAACTCGTATATATGATAATTATCAATTCAGGAACACTAATATTCAGTCCAAGATGAAATCCAAAATGAAGAGTAATTACCTCTTTGAAGAAATGGATTGAATCCCAAGGTTGAATTCGTTTCCAATCACTTCCAGCTCAATATTGTTAAAGATGATCAACTCCACAAATACTCAAGTGTTTGGTACCTCAAAATCCTTTCCAACAACTCTATTGGATAAAATGAAAGAATTACCGGAATGAACAATAATTCCCAATTCCATACACATACACGCGCACACGCGCACACACACACACACACACACACATATATATATATATATATATATATATATATATATATGTGTGTGTGTGTGTGTGTGTATATTGCCCATTACTAGCGTACGCTAACGGGTACCTTAGCATGTGTTACCTGCCATAACGTATTCTAAATGACTTTGATAGCGTACACTATCGTGTTTCCAGAGGCTACTACCTTACTTCGCACAAGGACTTACGTACGCAAATCTTATGCAATAGCGTACGTTAACTCTTTGTTGACTTGCTTGTATGTACTTGCTCCGCAGATTCCTAGGTCCTACCCATCGAAAGCATACCATAAAACCGAGATTCCCTTTGACTGATCTGCCATTAGCGTGTGGTAACCTTAGACTTCAGCATGCGCCAAATGCCGTTGACTCGAGTCATGGCCCACCTGTCGGCCATAGTCTGGATCCAGTCCGATATGATCTTATGTTCGTTAACTATCCTTCTTAACGTATGCAAGCTTTTCACATTAGCGTACGCTAAGTCCTCACTTATGGGTACGTTATTTAGGCTATATTTAACCAATTCCAATTGTTCCTATCCGTCGTCTCGATATACTGGGTACATATACGCGACATGATGAATATATATACTCGTTCCAATAATATTCTCATACGATACACCTGACGTCAAAAGTACGATAACTTGATACACGATATCCTAAAATGCAGTTGTTGACCAAGTACGACAATTATACCAATACAGCTGTCTTAGTCCTTCAATTATTATATCCATACTGTACAGATTCCACACTGTGCAATATAACTCGGATAAATTAATATTAAACAACCATAGTATAAATTCAGGATATTATATTCTACCACACCTAAAATAAGTTTTGTCCTTGAAACTTGCAATCCTGTCATAAACAATAGTTAAACCAAGATTTCCAAAATCATCACGAAGACAACAATCATCACCACAGCGAATAACCAAAATAGTATACCTATAGGTGCGTGAAGTCGACGATCTCCTGTGATACTAGCATACGTCTACGTTTTCAAAGCCTCAACACAGATACAAACACAATGAATACAAGCCTCAACAAAATCCAACAATTTGCCAATACCGCAACTATGGCAATTAAAAAAAATATCTCAAGATTTTGGTAATTCCAAGAATAATTAACTCAAAAGTCAAGAAATCACTTTACCAAAAGCCACACTACTACAACATCGATTGAGACACATAACACATGTCCGAGTTTCACAAAACCCATAATCTGTATTGAATCTACAAATTGGAGCATATTTCTCTTATCTGATCAACCAACCAATTATCCCTGGATAATCCACGCTACCATGCTGAGTTCGAATCTCTTTTCATCGTACCATACTGATGTGTTATCCAACTTATGAGTCTTACTCAGAACTTCATCATGATATGCATTATGCACTAAATTTGTACGTACACCAATTACATTTTCAAAACGACTTTGAAATTATATAATCTTGTCAATAAAAACCCATTTTCGAAAGTCCTTTCATGAATTTCAAAACTCAATATATATATATATATATATATATATTCGTAAGACTATAAAAAATCAATTTCCAAAAATTTAAACCGGGCTCGCTTATGTCAAGTACTCAATGACAATTCTATTCGAATACAAATAAGATTATGAAAATTATTGACTACGTCCATACTCCTTTATACCAATTCACCTACTCACCAATTCTACTGACATTTGATCAAAAGATCACACGATAGAATCCCAAATTTTATTGTATAAACTTTGGTAAAATCGCCCTTTTCCACAGATTACTCGCTATATCGATTATTATTTGATTCTGGATTACCTCAACTACCATGATAAAACATGTTTTAAAGACACAACTGTTTCTCAAAATAAGTTTAAGAAAAGATATTTTCCCAATGGCGAGCAAAATAGTTTATTCAAAATATATTGTTTTGAAAAGTATCATTTCTAGATGTTCAAAAACAGTATCGTGCATCCTAAAATGAATTAGAATGAGTACATATTCCTCTTAACATTCACAACATTTCTCCAAAATCCACAACTCCATTTTCTAAGTTTAGCCTACTCATTGATTTTCCATAATCATAGTTTCTCAAGATCATCAGTTTAAACTATTATATTCTGTTGGAATATCCTATTCCACATTATCATAAATTGATTTTGATGATGAGATAATGATGGGTTGATGATGAGTTATCGATCAAAGAAAGCAATAATAGAACGAAGCAAAACAACAAGGAGTCGAAGTCACACAACCTGAGAGTTAACGTACGTAATGGAGAAGAGTTAATGTATGTAAAGGATGGACAGAAGCCAGTGGACTGAAACCACGAGCAGATAACGTATGCTACAGGAAGGCTATAACGTATGTAACGATGATAACATACGCTATGCATGAAGCATAATGCACACTAAAGAGAGGCAATGGGATTTATGCCTATAAATACCAAGCCATTTGGTATCATTCCATACAACAACTCCAAGTAAAGTCTATACACTTCATATATTGTTATATTCATCTTTATTCTTGTAATTGTGCTAAATTGACAAGTGTTTGAGTGTTCATACACGAAAACATACATGAGTAGAAAGATAGTATTATTGATTGGTTCAGTGTTATTAGGATCGTTGATCCAGCATTATTAGAATCATATCTAAATCCAAGAGAGGTTTGTCTAGTACCAATAGAAAGCTAGATAGACTGCTTCTTTGTCCGATAGAAAAGGAAAATAGTTTATCTTGGACCGACATAAAGACAAGAGTGTAACGGTTTATCTCAGACTGATAGAAGACGAGATTGTAATGGTTTACCTTGGATCGATAGAAGACAAGGCAGAAAAGTTTGATCTTGAGCCTATAGAAAAAGATACGGAGAGAGGACGTGGGCACGTTTGGCCGAACCTCAATAAATCTTGTGTCATGTATCTTCTGTAATTTAATTATGCTTCCGCAATGTAAAAGAGTTTGAAAACTCTACTCCGCGATATTATCCACCATTCTAAGTAGGGTGCCAATTTCCCAACAATTGGTATCCGAGCGGTCCATATAAGTCGGCTTAATATCCGAGGAGAAAAAGATCCAATGGCGCTCCAATTTGCACCAGTCGAAGGTCTGGTCTTAAACCGACCTTCTTTCTTTGATGGATCGAACTTGATGACATGGAAGAAGAAAATGTCGATATTCATCCGAGCCTATGATATCGAGCTATGGAAAGTCATATGTCTTCGTCCGAAAATTCCCATGAATTCAAACAGTACTCCCAAAAGCTTTGAAGAGTATGATGATATGGATTGGAAAAACGACCAATATAATTGCAAAGCAATGCAATTATTATATTGTGCTCTAAATCCGGAAGAACAGAACCGGATATCATCATGCGATAGTGACAAAGAGATTTGGAAAATGCTTGAGGTAACTCATGAAGGAACATCGCAAGTCAAGGAGATGAAGATAAATATGCTTCTCCACGACTACGAGCTATTTATGATGAAAAGTGATGAGTCCATAATGAACATGCTCGACTGATTTTCGGTCATCACAAATGGACTAGGTTGTTTTGGAAAACCATTATCAAGTAGTGAAAAGGTGAAGAAAATCTTACGATCACTACCTGTTGAATGGGACACGACAGTTACGTCAATTAGGGAATCGAAAGATTTAAATAATCTTGATTCTAGTGCCCTCGTTGGTTCACTAATAAACTACGAGATAGTTCTTAAATCTCGGAATGCCAAGCCAAAACCGAAAGAAAGGTCAATAGCTTTGAAATCAAAGATGTCAAGAAAAGAAGAAATCCTGGTAGAAGAAGATGATGAAGAATCGGTATATTATGCCAAAAACATAAATAAGTTCCAAAACTTATTAAACCGGAGAAGAAAAGACATCTCGAGTGAGTCAAAGAAATTCGACAATAATTATCGAAACTGTGGAAAACTGGGCCACTATGCTAAAAATTGCCGAGGCTTGACTTCTAAGAAAGAAGTCTTAATAGCTACTTGGAGTGACAAAGAGGAAGATGATGAATATATTCAAAATAACCTCGCACTCATGGCAAGAATTTCACTCGAGAAAAGCGACGTCGAAATCCAAGTAAGTATTTCCTCTCAAGACGAACTATTTGAAGCATTTGAACTTTTGCATGTGGATTTTCAAAATCCTTTAGTTGATAACAAATCCCTCAAAGCAAAAAATAAATTATTGAAAATCGAAATTTCCAAAATTAATAAAAATGCGAAATTTATTGAAACCGATCATTCTGAATGTCTTATAAATGAAAAGAGATTAAAGAATGATTTGTTAGAAGTGTATGTTGGCAATTATCAAAACAAGATACATGACTGTTTATCCCAACAAAGAACATGAAGAACACAATCACAAACATATATATATCCTTCAAAATAATACGATTCTAGCCATCGATACAAACGAAGAACCCAAATATACCAAGACTCAAACATCTCAAAGTATTAGAGTTCAAGCCAATTACCTTCAATCCGGCGAAAGAAACAAGAACAATGTTATAATCCTTGTTCCAAGTTTTCCTATATGTTAAACCAACTCAAAATCTGAGATTTAGGGGTTAAAAATCGAGTTTGGGTGTCTTGGGGTGTGTAGGAAGAGTTCGGAAGTGAAATTCCCGATTGTTGAACATATTTATATGTCTTGGCATGTTAATGTACGCTAACTTCAACCATATCGTACACAACATGTTCTTCGATTACAGATAGTATAGTTTTTGCCATTTTGGTCATAACTCACTCATCCGGACTCCGATTAACTCACCGTTTGAACAAGTATAAAACTAACTCGATGATCTGACTATTATGTTTATGAACTTTTTGAGTTTTCAAGAATCTGTGGCAATTTTTCAAAGGCGGAGCTTGTGCATAATACTTTCCAGAAACTGTCCAAATCTTAATTCCTTTAACACTTCAACATATAATCATCTTAATCATGTCATATGCACCAAGAACTTATTCAAGAATATAAATTAATCAATAGCCACATTAAATTAACATTACTTTGTTCATAAACATTAAAACAACATAATTTAATATGTATTCTAACATCTAAACCACCATCTTAACTCATAATCCAACAAATATCAACATATCATCATTTTTTTCAGCACGAACACCATGAAACACCAATAATATTAACAATACTTCCATAATACATCATTATACTAAGTAAACAACAATAACAACAACATGAACCCGGAAATGACGAGAGAGATTAACCAATATATCCCTTGAAGATAAACAACACAATTTAAAACCACAAGAACCATCAATAATCATTGTCCGGAGAGATAAGCATATTTGTCCAGTATTATAAAAATGCCTTTAGGTAACACCTATAAAGTGTTCCCTATGCTCTTAGGTAACACTTTTGATCAATTCTGGTAACACTTTAAAACGTGTTCCCCAAAGTCATCTTAAGGAACACCTTAGTAACACTTTAGAAATTTCTTAGGTAACACCTTGGTAACGCTTTCAGATTGTTTAAGGAACACTATTGTAACACCTTTGTAACACTTTTAAATGTATCCATTTTTTTAAGTAACACTTTAAATACCTTAAGGAACATTTTTGATTATATGGGTGCTAGCTTAGGTAACACCTTATTCATTATTAAGTAACACTTGCTATTATTATTATTATTATTATTCTGATTAATATTTATCAATAATATGAAGACTAGAAGAAACCATTTTTCATATATAAATAACGAGAAAATATATTGATAAAACTCAAATAAATAATCCAATAACAATAAGACATAGATCATAGTATGTCAAACACATATCCAATAACTAAAAAAAATAATAACCTAATTGTTGTCTAATTTGTAACTTGTATAAAAATAGCTCCCATATATCTTCAATTCATTGTTGATATTAATGATGACATTATTGTTGTTGTCTTGAACTTCCACATGCTTTCTTGAACGGGGTAGGCCTCTATACATATGCGTTCACAAGAGCAGGCAGCCCATCCAACAACTTTCTTGCTATATAACCGTTCGATCGGCTTGCTTAAAGAAAGAACGTTTGAGTAGTTTTTTGGCAGTAGGTCGTTTTGAAGGCAGCTAGCAATCATCTGCTTAAACGACTAAGAAAGAAAAACAAATCTATGATTAATAAAATGATCGTAAAACTAATATAGTTCAGCTTATTAATGGCATACCTTTGAGAACTTGTTATGTCTCATAGTCAAGTCCTGGTGGTGCATTTTGTAGAGTCATAAGCAACACCTACCAAAATAAAAATAATTGGAGCTTAATAATAAGGGTCCATTTCAGATCAAAGTAAAACAACTTAGGATTGTCAGTGGACCTTCATTGGCGGATACTTTGATAAAGGAGCATAGCCATGAGCAAGCTCCAATGTAGTTATATCCCAAATGACCAAATATACGCTCTGAGAAAAATGGAGAAATTTTATTAACTTCGTGACCTATCTAGTCTGGTACCCAAAAAATAATAGAAAGTGTGCATGTACAGACTTAAAGTCCTAACCATGCACTTGCTCCATAACCTCTGGAGCCATCCTACAATGTCCTACAATGTCCTACAATGTTACAGAACATTTAGTCAGCAACCACACCGAGCTAGGAAAATGGACATTGTAGAACCCCGATTGAGTAAAGGAAAATTTGAATAAGGATCATATCAGTCCTTACCTTGCACAGCGCAGCGAAGAAAGAGCAGCCGAGATTGAATCACAGATAGAAAGCAAGCAACTGTGAGCGATCCTGAAATCAAAATTGATGGGGTATTTCAAAATGGTAATAAAGTATACTCAAGAAAAAAAAACTAAAATGTTAGATCAGGAATACCTACATTACTGGGGAAATATATGACAAAATACAAAAACCAAAAACGGACATGAAAGATACCTGATATTGGAAGCCACTCATATAAGTAGATATCAAACAAAAAAAAGGTTCAGTGTTTATCATTATTGCCCCCAAAATGCTCAACCTAAACTCGTACTGGCCTGGTACAACAAAGAACTAAGATTTTGTGCGATTGCTATTCCCACATCTAATATTAAATGCTGAAAATAAAAGTCATCATTACCTCCGGAAAATTTCCCAATGAAGATGTTACTTTTTGAGATAGTATGAAGTTGTGCACAACATCAGTATAATCCATTACTGACATGATTGAAACTTTTCCTCTTGCTCCATTTGGATACTGTGAACCATAGTGGAATAAGTTTGAATCCAAACATACTACAGAATGAAAACCTGTGGATGATAAATGTAAGCAATTACCTTGAAAGAGCATGAACAATTATTTTCTTTGTGGAAGTAGTATTCAAGCAAACACCACATCGCCTTTCCATCCAATAAGGAAGATCGGCTTTCAACCTTTAACTCGTAAGTTTCACATATTGCCTGAAAAGTAAGTTAAAATGTATCATGTTAAAAGAAACATAGGGAACAATAGTTCAAATGTATGAATGCATCAAATAGCTCACTTGCCTACTCGCACTCACCATAACAAACACCAGAAAAGTACAGGGCTAACGAATGATCTTTTTTTATTTAGATCATAAGGAGCTTATGCTTTGGCCTTTGTGTAGCATATAACGTCTATAAGATGTATCCCAGACCAGAACACTAACAGCAAGCCTCATATGAACAATAGTCTCCCTTTTACATATATCTATTTGTTTCTTAGCTTGCTTTCCATGAAAAGAACAATACCAATCAATAATATTTATTCTACCCTCTCACTATATGAAAAGAAAACATGACCAGAAGCTTAAGAACACCTGAATCCAGCTAATAAAATCTAACCTAGTCACTCAACATTCTAGTTCCATAACATCAATATCACACAAGACAAAAGGAATTGAGAAAAACAAGAAGGTGATCAGAACAACAAACCTGTATTGTTATAAACTTGTTTTTTTTTTAATTATACTACGCTATTCTCATTTTTTCCTCCAATACTCCAACCTGATGATTCAGCGGCTGAATGTTTCATTATGTTGGCAATTTTTTATTCACAAACAATCTAGCAAGCAAAAAATTAAAATGCAAGTCTTTTTTGCCTCTTCTACTGACACCTATTTATTTATTTTAATGAATATATATATTTTATGTTAAATACATTATCCTGCAGCACCTTCAACTTCAAACAATAATCTGTTTCAATATAGAATGAATCAGGGTCCGTTTCATATGTTTCAATACATATTCCCAAATCATCATTCTAAATTATACTAGCTCAAGAATGTAAATCACAACGATAAGCATAAGCGCTACTCAGAACACCACTTATAACATAACAAAAAGATTGAAGATTATCCCAAAAAAAAGGCCCATCCACTCTCACAGCAATGACCAATGTATACAACCACAGAGTGTAACAACTGTAAAATTATTGATGTTCTACCTAGTAAGGGATAAAAGACCCTTTCTTGGTGGATTATCCGACAAATCTGAACCAAAAGAAAAGGTAAAAATACCTAAGTCTATTTCGAAAGGAGTTGAAAGAAGAAAAAAAAACAGTAGCTTACCGGAAGGGCAGAAATAATCAGAACTACGTTTTCCTCCTAAGACGCTTTCTAAGCTTCCTCAGCTTGTGTTTGTTCATCTTCTTTTTCCTCTTCTTCTTCACACTGTCGGCTCGTATGATAACAGACTCATCAGGCGTCGTTTCCTCTTCGGTCTCAAATCGGATTGACTGGATAGGAGAAATTGGGTCGAGAAAAAACTGAAAGGAAACTAGGGTAGAAATGCGAACCAAATGAATGACAGGTGGGTTTCGAATAACCCGTTTCGGGTGGATGCAAAGACGTCACTGTATCGTGGGTTTTGGTGATTTCGGGAATTACGGATGGCTGGCGGAAATAGGTTAGGGTTTTGAAGGCGGAATGGTATGGATTTCTGAGTAGCTTCTGGAATATAGGAGACGCCATTGTTGTACCATAAAAATTTGCTGAATTAATTCAGCTGTGATGTGAAAGACGAAAGGGGGATGCTTGATTTTGGGGCTTTCTGACAGGGTTTTGGAGCTTTTGGATGCACGCGTCACAATCAGGAAAGTGACGGAACCCCTGTTTTGAAAAGGTGAGGTATTTTAGCTAAGGCGATTTTGGTTTATTTCTGGAGAAGATCATCTCACGCTTTTTGGTAGAAATACGATGAGTTTATTTTAAATAATTAATAGAACATAAAAAAAGAAAAAAAAAAGGAATATTAAAATTGCTAAAAACAGGTAGATGGGAGGCATTGTATTATATTTTGGTAAAACATTGTGTTATATTTAAATCCTTATTGTTATATATTTTTAATGTGCAGTTAACAATAATATTATTATAACGCAAAAAAAGTGATAATATAATTTTAAATAATTATACATATTCTCTAAGTGTTACATAGGTGTTACTTAAATTATGTAAGACACAAAAAGTGTTATCTGAAGTGTTACCTATTTTGAAAGTGTTACTTGGAGTGATACCTAAACTAAGTAATACAAAAGAGTATTACCTGAAAGTGTTACCTATTTTGAAAGTGTTACCGTGAGTATTACCTAAACTAAGTAACACAAAAATTGTTACATGAAAGTGTTACCTATTTTGAAAATATTACCTTGAATGTTACCTAATAAAAAAGTGTTACCTAAGTGTTACCTATGCACTCTCCAATTTTCAATTATCAAAAGTGTTACCTGCAGGGTGTTACCTAAAGTCATTTTTCTACTAGTGGTCTCATAATCATACATATCAACTCGTATATATGATGATTATCAATTCAGGAACACTAATATTCAGTCCAAGACGAAATCCAAAATGAAGAGTAATTACCTCTTTGAAGAAATGGATTGAATCCCAAGGTTGAATTCGTTTCCAATCACTTCCAGCTCAATATTGTTAAAGATGATCAACTCCACAAATACTCAAGTGTTTGGTACCTCAAAATCCTTTCCAACAACTCTATTGGATAAAATAAAAGAATTACCGAAATGAACAATAATTCCCAATTCCATACACATACACGCGCACACGCGCGCACACACACACACACACACACACACACACACACACACAGATATATATATATATATATATATATATATATATATGTGTGTGTGTGTGTGTGTATATTTCCCATTATTAGCGTACGCTAACGGGTACCTTAGCATGCGTTACCTGCCATAACGTATTCTAAATGACTTTGATAGCGTACACTATCGTGTTTCCAGAGGCTACTACCTTACTTCGCACAAGGACTTACGTACGCAAATCTTATGTAATAGCGTACGTTACCTCTTTGTTGACTCGCTTGTATGCACTTGCTCCGCAGATTCCTAGGTCCTACCCATCGAAAGCAAACCATAAAACCGAGATTCCCTTTGACTGATCTGCCATTAGCGTGTGGTAACCTTAGACTTCAGCATGCGCCAAATGTCGTTGACTCGAGTCATGGCCCACCTGTCGGCCATAGTCTGGATCCAGTCCGATATGATCTTATGTTCGTTAACTATCCTTCTTAACGTACGCAAGCTTTTCATATTAGCATACGCTAAGTCCTCACTTATGGGTACGTTAATTAGGCTATATTTAACCAATTCCAATTGTTCCTATCCGTCGTCTCGATATACTGGGTACATATACGCGACATGATGAATATATATACTTGTTCCAATAATATTCTCATACGATACACCTGACGTCAAAAGTACGATAACTTGATACACGATATCCTAAAATGCAGTTGTTGACCAAGTACGACAATTATACCAATACAGCTGTCTTAGTCCTTCAATTATTATATCCATACTGTACAGATTCCACACTGTGCAATATAACTCGGATAAATTAATATTAAACAACCATAGTATAAATTCAGGATATTATATTCTACCACACCTAAAATAAGTTTTGTCCTTGAAACTTGCAATCCTGTCATAAACAATAGTTAAACCAAGATTTCCAAAATCATCACGAAGACAACAATCATCACCACAAGCGAATAACCAAAATAGTATACCTATAGGTGCGTGAAGTCGATGATCTCCTGTGATACTAGCATACGTCTACGTTTTCAAAGCCTCAACACAGATACAAACACAATGAACACAAGCCTCAACAAAATCCAACAATTTGCCAATACCGCAACTATGGCAATTAAAAAAAATATCTCAAGATTTTGGTAATTCCAAGAATAATTAACTCAAAAGTCAAGAAATCACTTTACCAAAAGCCACACTACTACAACACCGATTGAGCCACATAACACATGTCCGAGTTTCACAAAACCCATAATCTGTATTGAATCTACAAATTGGAGCATATTTCTCTTATCTGATCAACCAACCAATTATCCCTGGACAATCCACGCTACCATGCTGAGTTCGAATCTCTTTTCATCGTACCATACTGATGTGTTATCCAACTTATGAGTCTTACTAAGAACTTCATCATGATATGCATTATGCACTAAATTTGTATGTATACCAATTACATTTTCAAAACGACTTTGAAATCATATAATCTTGTCAATAAAAACCCATTTTCGAAAGTCCTTTCATGAATTTCAAAACTCAATATATATATATATATATATATATATATATATATATATTCGTAAGACTATAAAAAATCAATTTCCGAAAATTTAAACCGGGCTCGCATATGTCAAGTACTCAATGACAATTCTTTTCGAATACAAATAAGATTATGCAAATGATTGACTACGTCCATACTCCTGTATACCAATTGACCTCTTCACCAATTCTACTGACATTTGATCAAAAGATCACACGATAGAATCCCAAATTTTATTGTATAAACTTTGGTAAAATCGCCCTTTTCCACAGATTACTCACTATATCGATTATTATTTCATTCTGGATTATCTCAACTACCATGATAAAACATGTTTTAAAGACACAACTGTTTCTCAAAATAAGTTTAAGAAAAGATATTTTCCCAATGGCGAGCAAAATAGTTTATTCAAAATATATTGTTTTGAAAAGTATCATTTCTAGATGTTCAAAAACAGTATCGTGCATCCTAAAATGAATTAGAATGACTACATCTTCCTCTTAACATTCACAACATTTCTCCAAAATCCACAACTCCATTTTCTAAGTTTAGCTTACTCATTGATTTTCCATAATCATAGTTTCTCAAGATCATCGGTTTAAACTATTATATTCTGTTGGAATATCCTATTCCACATTATCATAAATTGATTTTGATGATGAGATAATGATGGGTTGATGATGAGTAATCGATCAAAGAAAGCAATAATAGAACGAAGCAAAACAACAAGGAGTCGAAGTCACACAACCTGAGAGTTAACGTACGTAATGGAGAAGAGTTAATGTATGTAAAGGATGGACAGAAGCCAGTGGACTGAAACCACGAGCAGATAACGTATGCTACAGGAAGGCTATAACGTATGTAACGACGATAACATACGCTATGCATGAAGCATAATGCACACTAAAGAGAGGCAATGGGATTTATGCCTATAAATACCAAGACATTTGGTATCATTCCATACAACAACTCCAAGTAAAGTCTATACACTTCATGTATTGTTATATTCATCTTTATTATTGTAATTGTGCTAAATTGATAAGTGTTTGAGTGTTCATACACGAAAACATACATGAGTGGAAAGATAGTATTATTGATTGGTTCGGTGTTATTAGGATCGTTGATCAGGCAGTATTAGAATCATATCTAAATCCAAGAGAGGTTTGTCTAGTACCAATAGAAAGCTAGATAGACTGCTTCCTTGTCCGATAGAAAAGGAAAATAGTTTATCTTGGACCGACATAAATACAAGAGTGTAACGGTTTATCTCAGACCGATAGAAGACGAGATTGTAATGGTTTACCTTGGATCGATAGAAGACAAGGCGGAAAAGTTTGATCTTGAGCCTATAGAAAAAGATACGGAGAGAGGACGTGGGCACGTTTGGCCGAACCTCAATAAATCTTGTGTCGTGTATCTTCTGCAATTTAATTATGCTTCCGCAATGTAAAAGAGTTTGAAAACTCTACTCCGCGATATTATCCACCATTCTAAGTAGGGTGCCAAATTCCCAACAATTGGTATCCGAGCGGTCCATATAAGTCAGCTTAATATCCGAGGAGAAAAAGATCCGATGACGCTCCAATTTGTACCAGTCGAAGGTCTGGTCTTAAACCGACCTTCTTTCTTTGATGGATCGAACTTCATGACATGGAATTAGAAAATGTCGATATTCATCCGAGCCTACGATATCGAGCTATGGAAAGTCATATGTCTTCGTCCGAAAATTCCCGTGAATTCAAACAGTACTCCCAAAAGCTTTGAAGAGTATGATGATATGGATTAGAAAAACGACCAATATAATTGCAAAGCAATGCAATTATTATATTGTGCTCTAAATCCGGAAGAACGGAACCGGATATCATCATGCGATACTGACAAAGAGATTTGGAAAATGCTCGAGGTAACTCATGAAGGAACATCGCAAGTCAAGGAGATGAAGATAAATATGCTTCTCCACAACTACGAGCTATTTATGATGAAAAGTGATGAGTCCATAACGAACATGCTCGACCGATTTTCAGTCATCACAAATGGACTAGCTTGTTTTGGAAAACCATTATCAAGTAGTGAAAAAGTGAAGAAAATCTTACGATCACTACCTATTGAATGGGACAGGACAGTTACGTCAATTAGGGAATCAAAAGATTTAAATAATCTTGATTCTAGTGCCCTCGTTGGTTCACTAATAAACTACGAGATAGTTCTTAAATCTCGGAATGCCAAGCCAAAACCGAAAGAAAGGTCAATAGCTTTGAAATCTAAGATGTCAAGAAAAGAAGAAATCCCGGTAGAAGAAGATGATGAAGAATCGGTATATTATGCCAAAAACATAAATAAGTTCCAAAACTTATTAAGTCGGAGAAGAAAAGACATCTCGAGTGAGTCAAAGAAATTCGACAATAATTATCGAAACTGTGGAAAACTGGGCCACTATGCTAAAAATTGCCGAGGCTTGACTTCTAAGAAAGAAGTCTTAATAGCTACTTGGAGTGACGAAGAGGAAGATGATGAATATATTCAAAATAACCTCGCACTCATGGCAAGAATTTCACTCGACAAAAGCGACGTCGAAAGCCAAGTAAGTATTTCCTCTCAAGACGAACTATTTGAAGCATTTGAACTTTGCATGTGGATTTTCAAAATCCTTTAGTTGATAACAAATCCCTCAAAGCAAAAAATAAATGATTGAAAATCAAAATTTCCAAAATTAATAAAAAAGGGAAATTTATTGAAACCGATCGTTCTGAATGTCTTATAAATGAAAAGAGATTAAAGAATGATTTGTTAGAAGTTCAAAACGAACTTAAAGAGCTAACAAATAATTTTTATGTGGAAACGACAAATTTGAACAATTACTTTCCATTCAAAAAATTTCATTGAATAAACAGGGATTAGGATTCAAACCGTGCGACCGAATCCTTAAATTTTAAAATAACCCGATGTGATAAATGTTTAACAATTGGCCATCATATTTTGATTTGCCAAAGCCCAAGATGGACAATCAAAATTAAAAAACTTTGGATTCCTAAAGGAACCACAACACCAAATATCGTCTGTATCAAATAAAAAACCAACTCTCGGTTGGATTCTCTAAAATCAAATTGATATTTTCAAAATTGATATTTAACTCATGGGGAGTTATAATTATTTTTACAATGAGGAGATCTATTTTTCAGGGGGAGTTTTACCCATTGTCATATTTAATGTATCAATTTTTTATTTATTTATTATGCACTTTTTGATTATGACAAAAAGGGGGAAAATGTCGAGAAAAATGATGGGAGAAGGAGAATACGAGTCATGGGAGAATGATGAGAAGAAAAAAAATAATATCCCGATCATGAAAGGGGGAGAAAAAATGAAGGAGAAGAAAATCCAGAAAACGAAGAAGAAAATTGAAAAAGAAAATAATATGAAGAAGTTGAAAAGAAGAAAAGAAAAGATGGGAGATGAAAACTAACAAAACGGACAAAGCAGAAAACTTTGATCTGTAATTGTTTTAATTTTGCAGGTATAAAATCCAATTAAAATTAAAACAATTACAGATCAAAGTTTTCAGCTTTTTCCGTTTTGTTCGTTTTCATCTCCCATCGTTTCTTTTCTTCTTTTCAATTTCTTCATAGTATTTTCTTTTTCAACTTTCTTCTTCGTTTTCTCGATTTTCTTCTCCTTCGCTTTTTCTCTCCCTTTCATGATTGGAATATTGTTTTTATTCTTCTCGTCATTGTAACACCCCGATATGTTCGAGATAATTACAGCGCCGTAAATCCTTTGTATAAGAATTTACAAGGCTAATTTGCGAAATACGAAAATAATACTGAAGTGTCATTAATAAAAGGAAATTCAAACCCGTTCGACAATTCAAATAAGTCCATTATTACAAAATGTCCCCAAATCATCAACAACATAAACGTAATCGAGTACTGAAAATAACCGGAAAACAAGACAACATGATCCATATCACTGAGCCACTTCATCGTCGTATCGGTACTGTGGTTGCTTCCCCGCTCCTCGGCTACGTGAACATCAAAACAAATATCCATCCCCGAAGGGGTTAGCAAAACGATGCTAGTACAAGCATCATAATACATAAGCCAACAATGCATCATAAACATACGAAACGGATTTCCATCGCCGGAATCCAACGATGCGAATCCTCGCGATTCCATCAACACAATACAGGGTAATCCAACGATCCAGCGCCCTCAGTATAGATCCCCATGATGATCCTGTCGGACCAACGCATGGTGGAAAACCCGTCCAACGATCCAGCGCCCTCAGCATAGATCCCCATGATCATTTACAATATAAACCATGCAATCATGCATACACATATGCATTTCAATATGTTCATCAACACGAACAATTAATAACGAATACCACAACAAATCAAAGAAAATAACCTCATACTCGACAACATAAACAAAACCGTATGCATGATCAAAGTTCCAAATATAAACCAAACTCAATATATGATACTTGCCTCGAAAATGGCAAGAATAAAATACTCCAATGAATGTCACGCGTCCGTAGGCCACCGCCCCTCTATCGACCCCTATGCAAGGCTCGGACCTTGTCCAAAAAGAGATACAAGGAACTTAACATACTACTTGATACTAACGTACGATCACCGAATAACTAGATGAGAGCTGAACCGGAAATGATAATACACTTCAAGAGAGTTGAACGATCATTTCGGAGGTGAAGTGCCGATGTTTATGAGTTCAAGGATTTACAAGATATTAAAGATTTCGGGTTTAAATAAGGGATTCAATTCTAAATTCTCATATGTTCGGCTATTACAATTTTACCACAAATGTTACTCAAGATGGCCAACATGCCCAAGTATTACGCAAGGAAAACGATACTACGGTGATCCAGGTTGAGTTCAATGACATAGCCGATTCATCATCCTCAAGAATCGTAAGAATATTGTCAAAGCAAATACCCTTAGCAAACATGAATTTCATCGGTGGAACATCAAAGGAATTCATAGAATTTAACTAAAATCATGATCATGATTCCAACGAGGTAAGGATACTACATCCTAAGGTTTTTATCCAATATGGCTCGATCAACATTCTTAACAACGAGGGAAAAACAAGGTATAATTGGTTTCTAATCTTCAAAAATATGGTGCTGGACTCAAAAGATCTTTAACTAGTCCAATGATTTCCGAAGAAAGCTCAAAGCATAGCTAAGAACATAAATTCTAGCTTGGTGAATCGTAACATACCTTAAACAGAAGCATAAGTGGGAATAACTTGATGAACTCTATGCCCAAAAGCTAGAACACCAATCCTCAAAGCCCCTTTGTCTTCAATGGTGATGTTAGGAGGCCGGTGTGCAGGATTTGGATGGAGGAAATAAATCTCAAAGTCTCAAAAATCGAGTATGCAAAGTGGTGAAAACTGAAAAATGAAGATGGGTGTTGTCCTATTTATAGAAAAGGGTTATTAGCGTGCGCTACTCCTTCAATTTAGCGTGCGCTAATGGGTTATTAGTATACTGTGTCTGACGTGTCTCGGCATAGGGTACGCTAAACAGCGTTACGTGCGCTAAAATCAACGATTAGCATAAGCTAACAACTATTTTTAGCGTGCGCTAATGGCTGAATGAAGGTTCACTGACCTCACTGTACTAGACTTAGCGTGCGCTAGTCTCATAACATTAGCGTGCGCTATTGACTCGACTTTTCCAAAAGTCGTCCAGATACATCCCGACATGTCCCGACCAAGATCCGCGACTGATCTCACCTACCACCCTATAATAATCAAGTTGACTACGTATATCTCAGGCTAAGGTTCATACACAACGTGCGCTACGAAACCAAATTAGCGTACGCTACGCCTTGTGGTTAGCGTGCGCTACTAGTGCAAAAATTACAAATTTTGAACACATTCATAAAATCATACGTTCAACAACACTGGATCATGAAATACTCTGGATAATACTGAGATCAAATACAACGTATACAATGTCACAATGTTCAAAATACATATTAGAATCTCGGGTATTACATTCTCTCTCCCTAAAAAGAAGTTTCGTCCCGAAACTTAAGATGAGAATAACTCCGGATATCAAGTCTTCATACCATCCTTTGTTTCCCAAGTGGCCTCCTCGACTCCATGTCGTGACCATTGCACTTTAACCAAGGATATTGGTTTATTCCTCAATTGTTTGATCCTACTCTCAAGTATTCTGATTGGTCTCTCTTCGAAGGTGCCATCATTAGCTATCTCGATTTCGCCAAAATCAGTGATATGACTGGGATCTGGTATATATTTCCGTAACTGGGATACGTGGAATACACTATGAACGTGACTCAGTGATGGTGGTAAAGCCAACCTGTATGCTAATTCCCCAACTCTTTCAAGGATCTCGAATGGCCCGATATATCTAGGACTAAGCTTTCCTTTCCTCCCAAAATAAAAAATTCCCCGGGTAGGAGAAACCTTCAATAGTACATGATCCCTAATATCAAACTCCAATGGGCGACGGCGCACATCTGCATAAGACTTCTTTCGACTCTGGGCAGTCAACAGTCGTTCCCGAATTAGAGCTACCTTCTCTTGAGTCTGAACTATCAACTCTGGTTCCGTCCCAATCAAGTCAGAAGAATCATCCCAACACAGGGGCGATCTACATCTTCTTCCATACAACACTTCAAACAATGCCATCTTAATGGAAGCATGCCAACTATTGTTGTAGGTGAATTCAATCAAGGGCAAATGAACCTCCCAGTCGGTTGACCAGTCTAAGGCACAAGCTCTAAGCATGTCCTCTACTGTCTGTATAGTTCTTTCGGACTGGCCTTCCGTCTGAGGATGATAAGCCGTACTAAAGTTCAGCTCGGTTCCCAAAGCCCTGTGAACTGCCTTCCAAAAGTGTGACACGAAACGACCATCTCGATCCGAAATAATGGTCTTTGGCGTTCCATGCAATCAGACTATCTCTGTAATGAACACTCATGCTAATCTTTCGGGTCCCCAAGTGTCTTTAATACCCAGCAAATGAGCCGACTTGGTTAGTCGATCACCTATAACCCAAATCATGTTCATTCCCGTCTTGGTCCTTGGCATATGTAACAGCCCAAAAATAGTGGCTATTACAGTGCCGTGGACCCCCTACCGGGACCCACCAGGCGATATCACGATATAGACTTACAACCTGACAACGTGGCACCGTACCACAATAAAAACCCCGATGTGGAGTATAAGTTATACATGTCTTTAATACGAGCAAGCGTACACATGATCCAAATTCGGTACAGACCATATGACGATGGGCAATACCTAACAGATTATAGTACATTCATCCGACACAAAATAAAATGAAAATCACAATAATACATTACCGAATATCAAAGGACTCGGGCCCCCCGAAATAGCATACTTCAAAACCCTCCGTCGCCATTGTGCTCCTCCTGTGCCTTGCCCTTTCCACGCCCTGAAATACAAGTATTTCGCCCCAAACCACAGGGTCAGCTATACATGATAATAATTCTCATGACATTATACAATTCATATATATACTGATCTAAAAGAAAACCATCGACTACTGAATATACCCCGAAGGCGTATAAACAATCAGTCCCAACTGTCGAATATAACCAAATATACGAACGACCATATAATATGGCTCAAGACGGACGTCACAGTACACCCGATCCGGAAATGTGTCCGTGCACATGTCCACCCCGTATACGGAATCCAGAATATACGTGGGACGATGTACCTAATTAGCCTCACGAACTACGTCTCGTGTGCACGATCTAAATGCGGAAAACATCCACGCATGATCATCAAGTGCCCGGCTAAAAATCCTACACATAACCAATCGGCACGCAGATATGACTCCAGAGATGTCACGATACAACATGACAACGAAACTCAACGAATTACACCTTTATCAAGGAATCGAACGACTTACCGAAGTGTCAACAAAGCTCAAAAGAACTAACGGTAACAAGGACGGTAATTTTGGGTATATCATCCCCAACACCATGACAATACGATCAAGGGTATCACCATATCACGAATCATAGAATATCAGAACATTTCATGCACACGAAACGTATAATAATCACAAGAATTCAATCATCATTATAACTAAGCAAGATAACTTGCCTCAATTCCGTAGATGAATAATCCTTCTGTGAATGATCAAACGAACGGTATCCTCGTCTAACAATACTCACGTGAACAAGCAACCTTGAATGAAATGTAATTCATTCAACAACACATTCGTATGATAACGGTATTATTACATGAACAATATTCGTAAATTTACTTGAATAAATCAACTATCCTATTGATCACTTTAATGGTCCAATCATAAATCATCATATGTTTATCATGTTCATTTACATATTCTAACATTAATGTCAAATACTTGAGGTCTAGTTTATTATCAATGTAATATCGTGAAAATATCTTTTCAAATCATCGACACTTCCAATTACGATATAAGTTTGTGTTTAATTACGTTCTTCTTTATTTTACCAATGATTACATTCAAAACTGATTACTATATGAAACATAAGTTTAAGTTTTTAGTGAACTAAGAACATCATCTTAATTTATGTCTCTTAACACGCACGGATTAATGAAATAGAATTCGGCTACTCCTCTACCGCATTTGTATCATCATATTCAACACAATCCTCTTAAGAACATTATCAACCTATTAATGTAGATATTAACACCCCCTAACGAAATCGATTGATTTGAACATATGAAGATTACAACTTCCTTCTATCAACATCCATTGTTTTACTTTTGAAGAATTTATTAAAAGCCTAGTTATATCATTGGATACTTGAAATTTTAAAAGTAACTTCATCCCATCTTGCGAAGATCATCTTCAAAGGGTTAACATAATATTTCCAACAATTTTATTACAAAGGTTTTAGAGGCCAAAAATCATGGTTCCATATCACCTTCAAAAATCAATTGAATGTTCAAGACCAATTTAACATTCCTCACCTTTAATCATTAAGGATATCATCCCTAACATGTTCCTAGTGTTGAGACTATAATCAACTTCCGATTATCATGTTATACATCAGGTTTTATGTATATCATTATCAACACAATCACATTATGAAGTTATTTACATCAAGAAGTAACACTAATACCCTCAATGTTAATCTTCACTTAGTTTGAGCATGATTCAATTAACTTATCATGTTTACACTAGCTTAAACTAACATTATGTGAAATATTTATCTACTAACATCATCATAAGCATGGAATTGATTTGAGTTAAAGAAAGTCCAACCTCAAAATGAAGAACAACACCAACACTTCAAGGGATACACTTCAATCTCTAACTCTCCAAGTCACCAATCAAGTGTTGAAGCTCCAACACAAGTTAGAAGGGCTTAGAAACGGAGTTGGAAGGGAAAGGAATCGTTTTTCTCAGTTGGGAGGTTGAAAGGGTCGAGTAGGAAATGAATGGAAAGTCATTCTTTTATTATCTGAACTCGGCATTACGTACGTTAACGAAAGTGGTTAACGTACGTTATAGTCCTTACATATGTAATCTCCTGATCATTACGTACGTAACCAATTTCATCAGATCTTTCTGCCTCAAAACACGCAATTCGTTACGTACGTAACTATATAGCTATTACGTACATAATAGCCGTTGACTTGGCTGTCGCGATCGACTCCCGACCACCTACCCCCGCTCGGCCCCACCCGCCGAAAGGCTATCGGTGGATCTCCCGCATTACGTACGTTAACATATGGATGTTACGTACGTAAGGCGACATACATAGCGTACGTTAAGAAGATAGGTTAACGTACGTTAAGTGCTATAACAAGCATAAATGGAATTCTCCCAATATCACCCAATAATTAATATAGTATGAATGACCATGATTCCAACTTAACATAATTCGTTGATATACTTGCTACAACAACACAGATATGGTGTGAAAATACTTAGCTTAAATCAGAAAATGCAATATTAAAGACGAGGGTATTACATACTCCCCCCCCTTAAAAGGAGTTTCGTCCCCGAAACTAAAGGGTAAACAGTTCGGGGTATTTCTCTCGCATGCTATCTTTAGTCTCCCACGTAGCTTTCTCGACTCCATGTCTCGACCATTGAATTTTTAATAAGGGAATCTCCTTGTTCCTCAGCTGTTTAATTCTTCTCTCAAGTATCTGCACAGGCCGTTCTTCATACGAATGGTCATCGGCTATTTCGACCTCGTCGAAGTGAATAATGTGGCTTGGATAAGCAACATACTTCCTTAACTGAGATACATGGAATACGTTGTGAATCCGGCTCAAAGCTGGTGGTAATGCTAAACGATAGGCTAGGTCGCCTACTCGTTCCAGGATCTCAAACGGACCAATATACCTTAGGCTCAACTTGCCTCTCTTCCCGAATCGGAAAAGACCTCTAGTAGGAGATACTTTGACTAGTACATTGTCACCAACCTCAAACTCGAGTGGTCGTCGACGATTATCTGCATATGATTTCTGGCGGCTTTGCGCTGTTAAAAGACGACTCTTGATCAGGGAAATCTTCTCGCGGGCTGCCAATAACATATCAGGTTCCGTACCAATAGATTCAGACAAATCGTCCCAGCACAAAGGGGACCTACAACGATGACCATACAATGCCTCATAAGGTGCCATCATGATCAAGGCATGCCAGCTGTTATTATATGTGAATTCTACCAACGGCAGTTGGGCTTCCCAGTCAGGCTTCCAATCGAGAGCACATGCCCTCAACATATCCTCTAGAGTTTGAATTGTCCTCTCAGACTGACTGTCGGTCTGAGGATGAAAAGCCGTACTGAAGTTCAACTGTGTACCCATAGCACGATGAACCACCTTCCAGAAGTGCAACATGAACCGTCCGTCCCAATCTGATACAATACTCTTAGGGGTGCCATGCAGTCTCACAATCTCTTTGATGAATAATTGGGCCAATCTCTCAGGGCCCCACGTATCCTTGATCTCCAAGAAGTGGGCTGATTTAGTCAATCGATCCACAATCACCCAAATCGTATTCTTGCCTCGACGGCTCGTCGGCAAGCTAGTAATAAAATCCATCGATATGTCTTCCCACTTCCACTCGGGAATCGGAAGCGGTTTCATCATGCCAGCTAGTCGTTGATGCTCAATTTTGACCTGCTGACAGGTCAAACATTTCGAAACGAATTCGGCAACCTCCCGTTTCATGTTACCCCACTAATAATACGACTTCAAATCCTTATACATTTTGTTCGATCCCGGGTGTATGGAATACGGGGTAGCATGAGCCTCCTTCAGAATAGTATTCCTCAACTCTTCGTCTGCTGGTACACATACTCGGTTTTTAAAGCGTATCAGTCCATCCTTGTGAACCACAAATACAGGGGCCTTCCCCTGATCGATTTCTCCTCGAATTCTGGATAAGAATGGGTCCGTCATCTGTTTCGTCCTGATCGTCTCATCAAGGGATGATGAAATCTCAAGCGTGCACAGTTGTCCCTGAATGCGTTGTAACCAGACCTCAATCTCTGGTCTCATGAACTCTAATTGCAATTCCTTCTGGGCGGTCAAACTAGCCAGTATCTGCTCCTGCACCGTCTTGCGGCTCAAGGCATCGGCAACCACATTTGCCTTGCCTGGATGATAAAGGATCTCGATATCATAGTCTTTGGTTAGCTCTAACCACCTCCTTTGTCTCATATTCAACTCCTTCTGGGTAAAAATATACTTCAGGCTCTTGTGGTCCGTAAAAATCCGGCAGGTAACTCCATACAGATAGTGGCGCCAGATTTTTAAAGCAAACACTACGGCTGCTAACTCCAAGTTATGATTCGGGTAGTTGACCTTGTAAGGACGCAACTGTCTGGACGCATAGGCGATCACTTTCCCGTCCTGCATTAATACGCAGCCAAGGCCCTGTCTCGATGCATCGCTATATACCACGAATCCTTCCGTTCCTCTAGGTAGTACCAAAATAGGTGTTGAAATTAATCGACTTTTAAGTTCATCAAAACTTTGCTGACATGCTTCCGACCACAAGTACTTCTTATCTTTTCTCAACAGATTAGTCATCAGTTGAGCAATTTTGGAAAATCCTTCCACGAATCGTCTGTAATAGCCTGCTAGACCCAGAAAACTACGAACTTCCTTCACGTTATTCGGAGGTAGCCAGTCTCGGATAGCTTCTGTCTTCTGTGGGTCTACTCTTACTCCATCTGCTGATATCACATGTCCCAGAAAAATAGCTTCAGACATCCAGAATTCACACTTAGAAAATTTTCCATAGAGTTGTTCTCGCCTTAATGCATCGAGAACCTGGCGGAGGTGACACTCATGCTCCTCATTATCACGAGAGTAGACTAGGATGTCGTCAATAAAAACGACTACAAAACGATCCAGACAATTAATAAAAACCCGATTCATCAATTCCATGAACACTGCAGGTGCATTAGTCAGTCCGAATGGCATGACAACAAACTCATAATGCCCATAGCGAGTGCGAAAAGCTGTCTTCGGGACGTCAGACTCTCGAATCCGCAATTGGTGATACCCGGATCTCAAGTCGATCTTGGAAAATACAGCGGCTCCCTGGAGCTGATCCAATAGATCATCGATGCGAGATAAAGGATATTTGTTCTTAATTGTTACTTTGTTCAGCTCCCGGTAATCAATACACAAACGCAGCGATACATCCTTCTTCCATACGAATAACACCGGCGCTCCCCAAGGGGATGCACTGGGTCGAACATATCCTTTCTCAGTTAATTATTCAAGTTGTCTTTTCAACTCCTGCATCTCAGTCGGGGCCATACGATATGGTGCTCTCGAAAGCGGGGACGTCCCTGGCTCCAACTCAATGGTGAATTCTACCTCTCGCTGTGGGGGTATTCCTGGAAGCTCTTCTGGAAATACATCTGGATAATCTTGAACTACTGGAATATCAACCAATTCGACTGGCCGGTCAGTTGTCTTGGTCATGTAACACCAATAACCAATGCATCCATGGTTTAGTAATCTCACCGCCTTCATAGCACTGATGACTCTCCCAGAATGATTGGGATTATCACCCCGAAAAATACACTCGACGCCATCCTCCGATGTGACGGTCACCATTCGCTTACGGACGCTAAGAACGGCATCGTGACGATCCATCCAGTTGATACCCAAGATTACATCATCTTTAGGTAAATCAACCACAATCAAGTCGGACAACCACTCACGGTTGTTCATGCTACCTGGACGATTCAGTACTTTCACGACTCCCAATAATTCTTCTACCATCGGGTAGACCAATTACATAAGGTTCACAATCAGTAACATGATTCAAATGCAAACGACTCAAACAAGAACTAGACAAAAAGGAGTGTGAAGCATCAGTATCAAAAAGAACACAAACGGGCTGAGAGTGGATCTCGAGAGTACCTGCAATCATGCTGGCTTCGGGATCATCGACTTTCTTCATCTCGTAGAATCTGGGTTTTGCAACCCCGGAAGCAGGTGTACCAGCTTGATTTCCACGGCCCATCCCTTTGTTCGCCTTAGTCCAGTAAGAAGCGGACGGAGGAGCACGTTCTGAGCAAGATCAGATCGAGCAAGAGATGCTACAGGAGCACGCCCGAGTCCACCCCGGCAATAGCGAGCACGATGACCATTCTTTTCGCAAGTGTGACAGGCAACGGCCGGCTTCGGACACTTGGAGCTGATATGCCCCTGGTCCCCACAGTTATAACACACGATAGGTGAGCTGATTGCCCGAGAGTGCGTTCCTGTCAGTTTCGGTGCCATAGGTGGCCGTTCAGAAGGATTTGGTACAGGCTGGGGTTTCTTGAATACCCCCCGGTTACTGTCTCCTTGGGTCTGGTTCCTAGATCTCTTGTTGGAAAACTGAGGCTGCTTCTTAGAAATCTCCTTCGCAGTAAGTTCATACTCCAAAGCCTTCTCAATAAACTCTGGTAAGGTCATACAGTGGTGATTGAGTAATTGCATCCTCATTCGGGGTTTAAGCCTCTTGAGGAAATATTTGATCTTATCAGCTTCCGAACGAACAACTGACGTAGCAAAAGGGAGAACTGCTTGGAATTTTTCATCAATCGCTAACACATCCTCGTCTTCCGATGGGTCGGGGTTTAGTAATTCGGACAGTTTGGCTTCACGGAGGCATGCAGGATAGTAACGATCTAGCATAAGATTCTTGAATTCCTCCCAAGTACTCGCGCCATCGGCAGGCCTCACAGAAAGCCACCAAGTATGGGCACTCTTACTAAGGTAGTAGGTTGCCACGGCAACTCGATTTTCCTCTAGGCACTCCACCATCTCGAACAGTTTCTCGAAATGCTCTATCCAGTGTACAATGTCAGCAGGCTCAGATGAGCCTTCAAAAGTCGGAGGTCGCTGTTGTGATATGTCGCTAATAATCCGGCTCACGATCCCGCCAGGCACCAGAGGCGGAGGCTGTTGTCCCTGCTGTTGACCAGTAGTATTTCTCTGCATAGCTTCCATCAGCTGACCCATTTGGGTCATCTGGGCCATCATGCCCTGCATCACGGTGTAAGGATCGACACGTGCATTCTCTCCGGTGTGGTGTGATTGGTCCCTAGAAGGCGAATCACTGCCTACGGAACTCTGTTCCACATTCGCGCGTCTGTTGGCTCGTGGTATCGGAATTCGGCCTCTTCCGCGGCCTCGTCCCCCTCTGCCACGGCCTCTCGGATTCCTTTCCATACTAAAAGAATCAAGTCACAAGTACAGTTCGATTTATCAATCATAATTCATGCTAAGTTAATAGCAACAGGGAATTTCCTATCGAACAAAGCAGTTCGTAAAGAATCACTGGCACTACAGGTGTTACACACTCAATATCATATCAACATCAAGTCGAAACAATTCCAATCACATAATTAATTTAGGTTCACCTCAAACAGGTGAATTTTACCTCATGTTAGCAAGATTCCAAGATAAGTTACGAGACCAATACATCGTCAATATCATGCCAGTAATAAAATTTTGGTTCATGAGAACATACCATATTTGACGGGTCAGGTGCTTGCACAGGTTACACGTGGCACGAAGGTTTCTTGATGCTATTTCGATTCCACAATGACTCAAAATAAAAACACACTCTCCGATACCATCTTCTGTAGCAGCCTGAAAAACAGTGGCTATTACAGTGCCGTGGACCCCCTACCGGGACCCACCAGGCGATATCACGATATAGACTTACAACCTGACAACGTGGCACCGTACCACAATAAAAACCCCGATGTGGAGTATAAGTTATACATGTCTTTCATACGAGCAAGCGTACACAGGATCCAAATTCGGTACAGACCATATGACGATGGGCAATACCTAACAGATTATAGTACATTCATCCAACACAAAATAAAATGAAAATCAGAATAATACATAACCGAATATCAAAAGACTCGGGCCCCCCGAAATAGCATACTTCAAAACCCTCCGTCGCCATTGTGCTCCTCCTGTGCCTTGCCCTTTCCTCGCCCTGAAATACAAGTATTTCGCCCCAAATCACGGGGTCAGCTATACATGATAATAATTCTCATGACATTATACAATTCATATATATATTGATCTAAAAGAAAACCATCGGCTACTGAATATACCCCGAAGGCGTATAAACAATCAGTCCCAACTGTCGAACATAACCAAATATACGAACGACCATATAATATGGCTCAAGACGGACGTCACAGTACGCCCAATCCGAAAATGTATCCGTGCACATGTCCACCCCGTATACGGAATCCAGAATATACATGGGACGATGTACCTAATTAGCCTCACGAACTACGTCTCGTGTGCACGATCTAAATGCGGAAAACATCCACGCATGATCATCAAGTGCCCGGCTAAAAATCCTACACATAACCAATCGGCACGCAGATATGACTCCAGAGATGTCACGATACAACATGACCACGAAACTCAATGAATTACACCTTTATCAAGGAATCGAACGACTCACCGAAGTGTCAGCAAAGCTCAAAAGAACTAACGGTAACAAGGACGGTAATTTTGGGTATATCATCCCCAACACCATGACAATACGATCAAGGGTATCACCATATCACGAATCATAGAATATCAGAACATTTCATACACACGAAACGCATAATAATCACAAGAATTCAATCATCATTATAACTAAGCATGATAACTTGCCTCAATTCCGTAGATGAATATGTAATACCCATACCTTTATTGACTGTTTGACTCTGTCATCCTCCTCATTTTGTCGCTCTGTAAATGCTTGGAGATGTTGTTGATATTGTTATTGAGTTTCGTATCTCGTTTGGTTTTTGATCATGTCGTTTAGACCTTGCGGAAATGTTCTGTGCCAGAGATATAGCGCACGCTAGGCCTAGTCTAACGCACGCTAATTCTGCTTGATTAGCGCACGCTAGCTCTGAGCCGTAGCGCGCGCTAAGAGGATCGATCAGTCGAACCGGTATTTGGATGCTCTGCGGATCGGCGGATTAACGCACGCTAGGAGTTTGTTAGCGCGCGCTATCCATGGATAGTAGCGCACGCTAACATCCGTCCGTAGCGCACGCTACCGGGCTGGTCAGCAGAAGCAGTGAGGTTGCCAGGTTTTCTAGACTATCAGATAGCGTACGCTAGGCTTCGGCTAGCGCACGTTAAAGTTATTGCATAACGCACGCTAAACAATAGCGGTAGCGCACGCTAAGTTTTGAGCAGGGCAGAGACAGTAAGTTCTGGACTCCAGTACTGGATGCCATATTTTGGGCTAGCGCACGCTAGGGACAGACGGTTAGCGCACGCTAACGGGGCCGACAGAAGCCACTGGACTATCCGGTGACTTCGCTAGCGCATGCTAATGAAGGAGGCGTAACGTGCGCTAGACTGGACAAATATAAATATGGCAGTTGACTTTGTTTTCGTCATTTCTCACCTTCTTCACTCCTTTTCGACGGAAATCACTTGGGAGAGGCGATCTTAGGCGATTGGAAGCGATCTTCCTTCTAACAACAATATATTTGGTTGGAGAACAAGGATTTCTCAACATCTAATTCCTCCTAACGTCCGAATCAAGGTAAAAATCCTTAGAACCCTACCTTTTGGGAATTTTGGGGTTTTTCATAGATTCGTCCGATTTACCCGCTTTGAAGCTTGAGAACTTTGAGATTATGATGTATCTATACCGTATGCATGCTTTTCCTACGATTTTATGGTTTGGATTGTGCTGTTTTCGGACTTGTGAGATTTTGGACGATTTTCCAACCTCTAGTTGATTATCCGTATATCCTTATGAATCGTAGACAGGTTTCGGGGGTTTCTTCGTGTAATTTGAATATGGATAATTGATTATCATATTCCTTGCGAATCGTTTAGGTGCCGGAAGCACGTTCTTGGACCTACCGAACTCATACCTTTTTCCATTCCAATTGTCGATGTCTCAAAGGCAAGTATACATTTATGATTGTACGTTCTCGACTTTGAAAGTAAGAAATATTGATGGCATATCATGAACGAACCGTTTTTACGGCATTCATAGATATATTGTTGGCATGTAATGAACGAACCGTTTTGACGGCATTCCTACATGTATCGGCGTATGAGGTGAACGAACCGTTTCTACGACATTCACATACGTATCGGCGTATGAGGTGAACGAACTGTTTCTACGGCATTCACATACGTCTTATGAGATTTTAGTTATTCCGGAATACTAGTCTTGAATTGATGAATTGACGGATTATATTTACTTTATTGTCGAGGAGTATTGTGTTTCATACTGTTATACTTGCACTAGCTATTCGACGGCTAACCCCTTTATGGGGGAAATACGTTTCATGTATTTCAGGTTCCAGGAGAGCGGACAGGCGGGTACCGGCGAGATATGGGCATTATGAATTTGTAGTTATGCCTTTTGGGTTGACTAATGCACCGGCAATTTTCATGCAATTAATGAATAAGATATTCATTGAGTACCTCGACAGATGTGTAGTCGTCTTTATTGACGACATCTACTCTCGAGATAAGGAGGAACATGCCCGACACCTGCGTTTGATATTAGACATTTTGAGAACCGAGCACCTCTATGCAAAATTCTCGAAATGTGAATTTTGGTTGGAAGAAGTTATGTTTCTCGGCCATGTGATTTCGGCCGAAGGGGTTCGTAGACCCGAGAAGATCGAGGCGGTGCTAGATTGGGCACCGCCTAAAAATGTTAAGGAGGTTCGTAGCTTTTTGGGCCTTGCTGGGTATTACTGTCGGTTTGTCGAGGGTTCTCGAAACTCGCTCGACCGCTACGAAATTACTCCAGAAGACCGAAAAGTTTGTTTGGACGGATGAGAGACGGCAGAGCTTCGATGAATCAAGAAACGTTTGACTTCAGCGCCGATTTTAACCTTACCACATGGTAGCGAGGGCTTTGCAGTTTATAGTGACGCTTCGAGTCAAGGCCTGGGCTGTGTGCTCATGCAGCATGATAAGACGATAGCTTTTGCGTCTCGACAATTAAAGCCTTATGAGATGAATTATCCTACTCACGATTTAGAGTTGTCCGCAATTGTCTTCGCACTCAAGATTTGGCGACATTATTTGTATGGTTCGCCGTGCGGATTTATACCGATCACAAGAGCACGAAATATATTTTCAGTCAGAAGGAGCTGAATATGAGACAGAGGCGTTGGCTAGAGCTGATAAAGGATTATGATTTGGAAATTCTTTACCACCCCGGAAAAGCTAATGTCGTTGCGGATGCTTTGAGCCGCAAATCGGCATCTCTTCAAATGCTCGAGGTTCTTACACCTCGCATTTAAAATTCGTCGGGACTTAATTGAGCAAGGGATAGAAGTTTGGCTTCAACGAGTACAGGGCATTGTGTACTCTCGAAATTACTTCGTCTTTAGTTGATGACATCAAAGGGAAGCAGTGGAGTGACCCGATGATTTCTCAACTGAAGGAAGATGTAATTAAAGGAAAAGCTCCTGGCTTTATGGTGCACGAGGATAGTATTCTGAGATTTCAGGGCAGGCTTTGTGTTCCGAACGATTTAGAGTTGAGACAGAGAATTCTCCGAGAAACGCATGCTACGCCTTACTCAATCCACCCCGGGACGAGTAAGATGTACAAAGATTTGAAGCGTAATTTTTGGTGGAATAACATGAAGAAGGATGTTACGGAGTTTGTACTAAGGTGCTTGACGTGTCAACAAGTCAAGATCGAACATCAATGACCAGCGGGGTTGTTGAAACTGCTTCCCATTCCCGAGTGGAAGTGGGAAGACATTTCTATGGATTTCATCGCTGGCATGCCGAGAACTCGGGCCGGAATGAATATGATTTGGGTAATTGTCGATCGGCTGACCAAGTATGCACACTTTTTGGGTATTAAGGATACTTTGGGACCGGATAGACTAGCTCGAACTTTTATCGCTGAGATTGTGAGGCTACACGGTGCCCCCAAAACCATTGTTTCTGATCGAGACGGCCGTTTCGTATCGCACTTTTGGCAGGCCGTTCATCAGGCTTTGGGTACTGATTTGAGATTGAGCACTTCTTTTCATCCTCAATCGGATGGTCAGACAGAGAGGACGATTCAGACGTTGGAAGATATGTTACGGGCTTGTGCCTTAGACTGGAGTAATGATTGGGAGCTTCACTTGCCGTTGATCGAGTTTGCTTACAATAATAG
Source organism: Orobanche coerulescens (assembly GCA_033398695.1). NCBI lineage: Eukaryota > Viridiplantae > Streptophyta > Magnoliopsida > Lamiales > Orobanchaceae > Orobanche > Orobanche coerulescens. Next base: position 90,027,855 of record CM065815.1, on the reverse strand, counting down.
TTGGCATGCGTCGATCCAAATGGCACCCTTCGAGGCACTTTATGGTAGGCGATGTAGGTCACCATTATGTTGGGACGAGGCTTCTGAGCTAGTTAGTACGGAGCCGGATATGTTGATGGAGACTAAGGAAAAGATTACTATTATCCGGGACCGATTACTGGCTGCCCAGAGTCGTCAGAAATCTTATGCTGATACTCGTCGTCGACCCTTGGAGTTCTAAGTGGTGGATCATGTCTTACTCAAGGTGTCGCCGACCCGTGGAGTTTTCCGCTTCGGGAAAAACGGGAAACTTAGTCCGAGGTATATCGGACCTTTCGAGATTTTGGACAGAGTTGGAGATTTAGCTTATCTCTTGGCATTGCCTCCAGCTTTGAGTCACGTCCATAGTGTTTTTCATGTGTCTCAGTTGAGAAAGTACGTACCGGATCCGAGCCACATCATCGACTACAGTGAGATTGACATAGCCGAGGATATTACCTTTCCGGAGAGACCCGTGAAGATCCTTGAGCGCGAGAAACAACTCGCATAAGACCATTCCACTGGTTAAAGTGCAATGGTCGAGACATGGAGTCGAGGAGGCAACTTGGGAGACGGAAGAGAAGATGCGGGTGGAATACCCCGAACTATTTATTTCTTAAGTTTCGGGACGAAACTTCTTTTTAGAGGGGGAGAATGTAATACCCGTACCTTTATTGACTATTTGACTCTGTCATCCTCCTCATTTTGTCGCTCTGTAAATGCTTGGAGATGTTGTTGATATTGTTATTGAGTTTCGTATCTCGTTTGGTTTTTGATCATGTCGTTTAGACCTTGCGGAAATGTTCTGTGCCAGAGATATAGCGCACGCTAGGCCGAGGCTAACGCACGCTAATTCTGCTTGATTAGCGCACGCTAGCTCTGAGCCGTAGCGCGCGCTAAGAGGATCGCCGATCGTAACCAAGATTTCGGATGCTCTGGATCGGCGGATTAACGCACGCTAGGAGTTTGTTAGCGCGCGCTATCCATGGATAGTAGCGCACGCTAACATCCGTCCGTAGCGCACGCTACCGGCCGGTCGCCAGGCGATGAGGTTGCTGAGTTTTACGGACTATCAGATAGCGTACGCTAGGCTTCGGCTAGCGCACGCTAAAGCTATTGCATAACGCACGCTAAACAATAGCGGTAGCGCACGCTAAGTTTTGAGCAGGGCAGAGACAGTAAGTTCTGGACTCCAGTACTGGATGCCATATTTTGGGCTAGCGCACGCTAGGGACATACGGTTAGCGCACGCTAACGGGGCCGACAGAAGCCACTGGACTATCTGGTGACTTCGCTAGCGCACGCTAATGAAGGAGGCGTAACGTGCGCTAGACTGGACAGATATAAATATGGCAGTTGACTTTGTTTTCATCATTTCTCACCTTCTTCACTCCTTTTCGACGGAAATCACTCGGGAGAGGCGATCTTAGGCGATTGGAAGCGATCTTCCTTCTAACAACAATATATTTGGTTGGAGAACAAGGATTTCTCAACATCTAATTCCTCCTAACGTCCGAGTCAAGGTAAAAATCCTTAGAACCCTACCTTTTGGGAATTTTGGGGTTTTTCGTAGATTCGTCCGATTTACCCGCTTTGAAGCTTGAGAACTTTGAGATTATGATGTATCTATACCGTATGCATGCTTTTCCTACGATTTTATGGTTTGGATTGTGCCGTTTTCGGACTTGTGAGATTTTGGATGATTTTCCAACCTCTAGTTGATTATCCGTATATCCTTATGAATCGTAGACGGGTTTCGGGGGTTTCTTCGTGTAATTTGAATATGGATAATTGATTATCATATTCCTTGTGAATCGTTTAGGTGCCGGAAGCGCGTTCTTGGACCTACCGAACTCATACCTTTTTCCATTCGAATTATCGATGTCTCAAAGGCAAGTATACATTTATGATTGTACGTTCTCGACTTTGAAAGTAAGAAATATTGATGGCATATCATGAACGAACCGTTTTTACGGCATTCATAGATATATTGTTGGCATGTAATGAACAAACCGTTTTAACGGCATTCCTACATGTATCGGCGTATGAGGTGAACGAACCGTTTCTACGGCATTCACATACGTATCGGCGTATGAGGTGAACGAACCGTTTGTACGGCATTCACATACGTCTTATGAGATTTTAGTTATTCCGGAATACTAGTCTTGAATTGATGAATTGACGGATTATATTTACTTTATTGTCGAGGAGTATTGTGTTTCATACTGTTATACTTGCACTAGCTATTCGACGGCTAACCCCTTTATGGGGGAAATACGTTTCATGTATTTCAGGTTCCAGGAGAGCGGACAGGCGGGTACCGGGTCGGCATGAAGATGATGGGCAAGTGTGATAATGTGTCTTGTCTCCGGTTATCTTTTCGGATTCCTCCATTCAGTGTTGTTGTACTGGAATGGATTTTAAATACTCGAGTATTGTATTTCAGTTTCCTTGATGTTCCGGCCTGTGTTGCCGAGGTATTGATTTGTGCAGTGATGTATATTTTTTCATTGGTTATGGTTTTGAATACCATTTGTATCGTCTTTCTTTCCATTGTATGTAGACCTTCTCGGTCAAGTTTTATAGTTCCGCGTATGTTTAGCCTTGTGTGTCCCACGGCGGGGCTCACGGCGCTGTAATATACCCTGAATAACTTGGGGGTGTTACAGAATAATCCTTCTGTGAATGATCAAACGAACGGTATCCTCGTCTAACAATACTCGCATGAACAAGCAACCTTGAATGAAATGTAATTCATTCAACAACACATTCGTATGATAACGGTATTATTACATGAACAATATTCATAAATTTACTTGAATAAATCAACTATCCTATTGATCACTTTAATGGTCCAATCATAAATCATCATATGTTTATCATGTTCATTTACATATTCTAACATTAATGTCAAATACTTGAGTTCTAGTTTATTATCAATGTAATATCGTGAAAATATCTTTTAAAATCATCGACACTTCCAATTACGATATAAGTTTGTATTTAATTACATTCTTCATTATTTTACCAATGATTACATTCAAAACTGATTACTATATGAAACATAAGTTCAAGTTTTTAGTGAACTAAGAACATCATCTTAATTTACGTCTCTTAACACGCACGGATTAATGAAATGGAATTCGGCTACTCCTCTACCGCATTTGTATCATCATATTCAACACAATCCTCTTAAGAACATTATCAACCTATTAATGTAGAGATTAACACCCTCTAACGAAATCGATTAATTTGAACATATGAAGATTACAACTTCCTTCTATCTGTAACACCCCGAGATATTCGGAATAATTACAGCGCCGTAAACCCTTTAGGTAAGGATTTACAAGGCTAATTTTAAAAAGAGTGTAAATATAATCTAATCGTACAACTGAAGTTCAAATACAGATTTGATGCAACCGATCAAATGAGTTAACTTATACAACCATATCGAAAAGACGTTATTAAAAACAGATGTACTCGAGTACTAAATAGACCAAGAAGACAATTCACAATAACAATAAACATCAACCACATCACTGAGCCATTTCATCTTCCTGTCGGTACTGTGGTTACTTCCCCGCTCCTCGGCTACCTGAACATCAAGACAATGTCCACCCCCGAAGGGGTTAGCAAAACAATGCTAGTACAAGTATCGTAATACAATTAATCATCAATGCATCATAAAACATGCAAAACGGACTTCAGCCACCGGAATCCAACGATGCGAATCTTCACGATTCCATCAACACAGTACAGGGTAATCCAGCGATCCAGCGCCCTTGGTATAGATCCCCATGATGATCCCGTCGGACCAACGCATGGTGGAAATTCCGTCCAGCGATCCAGCGCCCTCAGCATAGATCCCCATGATGATCCCGTCGGACCAACGCATGGTGGACATTCGATCCAGCGCCCTCAGCATAGATCCTCATGATCCCCTCGGAACATTTATACCATAAATCAATCAACTATGCATACACATATGCATTTCAATATATTCATCAATACGAACAAATAAGAATGAGTACCACGAGAAATTTTAGAAATACATATCATATTCAACAACATGAACAAAACCACAAGAATGATCAAAGTTTCAATATAAATCGACATATGATACTTGCCTCGAAAATGGCAAGAATGGAATACTTCAATGATCTCAACACACTCGAAGGCCGCCTCCTTCGATCAACGTAACAAGCTCGAACCTTAACAAAAGGAATGATATACAAATCATCTCAAGTCGAACGATGGCCTAGCAATTCGGTCTACGGCCAAAAAGTTCAAAATAAACAATCTGCCTGGACTGCTTAGCGTGCGCTACGTACTCTACGTAACGTGCGCTAAGCCTGCCTGTTAGCGTATGCTATCGTATAAGCCTAGCGTACGCTAGCCACGGATCGGCGCTTGACTCGCTGATCTCATAACGACGTTACGCACGTAATCGTGCGTTAACTTAACCCGATAGCGCACGTTAACTAACGTATGTTAGCGTGCGCTAATCGTGCATGGCGTATCACCACCGGCGTAAAATCGGGTTGAATGGTGATGAACTCATGAATTCTCTGGTGATAAAACAAGTCATCCTCAAGCATATCATGCTAATAAGGTTTGTGGAAGTTCTATGATTATGAGATACAAATATACGGATAATCATCTCAACATCATATATCATCTTCGATCTACAAGAAAATACTCTAAGTTCCGTTCGTCCTACGTTCCAAAACGCATGATTCCAATGTGTAAAACGTAACAACTAGGTAAATCCGTCTACTGATCACAAATAGGTTTGAAGTTTCAGAATATGCTAGGAGTTCAAACACCAAGAGGTTCAATGGTTTATACGGTGAATAAGTATTGAAACATCGAAAATATCCTTCTACTCATGATGTTCGACTACTTAAGAATCTAACTGACAAGATAAGCATGATCAAACGTCCTTTAGAACACTACTAGTATTGGTGAAGAATCACCTACCTCAAAGTAATGAAGAACACGGAGGAAATCGAAGCAATCCAACGCCGAAGGCTTGAACACCAATCTCCAATGATATACGATCTTCAATCACGAACTAGGATGTTGATATGAAGTGTTTAGGATGAAGGAAGTTATGCTCTAAGTGTAAGAATTCGGGTATGGGAGAAAGAAGGAACTGAAATCACGAATAGGATGCTGTCCTATTTATAAGAAATGGCTATTAGCGCGCGCTAGTCCCTGTTCGTAGCGTGCGCTAACGGCTCACTGACTAAACTGTACTCAACACTTAGCGCGCGCTATGCACATGCCTGTAGCGTGCGCTAAGGCGTTGACTCGGCTTTTCCCGAAAGCCGTCCAGGTTCATCCCGACACGATCCGACAAGGGTCCCCGGCCAGATCTCACCTACCGCATGTCTCAATCAATTTGACCACGCAGAGCGTGCGCTAATGCTCCTTTGTAGCGTGCGCTATTGAGTCCATGTTAGCGTACGCTACTCATAGCCGATAGCGTGCGCTACATGCGCAGAATTACAATTTTTAAATCACATACATGAAATCATACGCTCGACAACATCGGATTATGAAATACGGAGAATAATACTCAGATCAAGTACAACGATTACAATATCACAAGTTCCAAATACATATCAGAAATCTCGGGTATTACATCCTTCCTCCCTAAAAAGAAGTTTCGTCCCGAAACTTAAGATGAAAACAACTCTGGATATCTAGCCTTCATACTGTCCTCCGTTTCCCAAGTGGCCTCTTCGACTCCATGTCGTGACCATTGTACTTTAACCAAGTGTATTGGTTTATTCCTCAATTGTTTGATCCGGCTCTCAAGTATCTTGATTGGTCTCTGTTCGAAGGTGCCATCATTAGCTATCTCGATCTCGTCAAAATCAATGACGTAACTGGGGTCCGGTACATACTTCCGCAATTGGGATACGTGAAACACATTGTGAACGTGACTCAGCGATGGCGGTAAGGCCAACCTGTATGCTAAATCTCCAACTCTCTCGAGGATCTCGAATGATCCGATATATCTTGGACTAAGCTTGCCTCTCCTCCCAAAACGGAAAATCCCTCGTGTAGGAGACACCTTCAATAGTACATGGTCCCCAGCGTCGAACTCTAGAGGGCGACGACGTATATTTGCATAAGACTTCTGTCGACTCTGGGCAGTCAACAATCTTTCTCGAATCAAAGCTACCTTCTTTTGAGTCTGAATAATCAATTCCGGTTCCGTCCCGATCAAATCCGAAGAATCATCCCAACACAGGGGTGATCGGCATCTTCTCCCGTACAAAGATTCAAATGGTGCCATCTTAATAGAAGCATGCCAACTATTATTATAGGTGAACTCGATCAAGGGCAAGTGAACTTCCCAATCAGTTGACCAATCTAATGCACAAGCTCTAAGCATGTCCTCTACTGTCTGTATAGTCCTTTCGGACTGACCGTCCGTTTGGGGATGATAAGCCGTGCTAAAGTTTAGCTCAGTTCCCAAAGCCCTGTGAACTGCTTTCCAGGAGTGCGACACGAAACGACCATCTCGATCCGAAATAATGGTCTTTGGCGTCCCATGCAATCTGACTATCTCCGCAATAAATACTCGCGCCAATCTCTCGGGTCCCCATGTATCTTTAATTCCTAGGAAATGAGCTGACTTGGTTAGTCGATCAACTATAACCCAAATCATGTTCATCCTCATTCTAGTCCTTGGCATACTGGTGATGAAATCCATCGAGATATCCTCCCACTTCCATTCAGGGATCGGAAGCGGTTTTAACATTCCGGGAGGTCGCTGATGTTCAATCTTAACCTGCTGACAAGTCAAGCACTTCGAAACGTACTCTGCTACGTCCTTCTTCATATTTCCCCACCAGAAATTTTGTTTTAAATCCTTATACATCTTACTGCTGCCCGGGTGAATGGAATATGGCGCGCTGTGAGCTTCCTTCAGAATAGTCCGTCTCAAATCACCATCATCGGGAACGCAAAGTCGATTCTGAAATCTCAGAACTCCATCATCTTGTAACACGAATCCTGGGGCTTTTCCTTTCTTTACTTCATCACATAATCGAAGGATCGAGAATCGTCCAACCGCTAGACTTGATCTCCTCGACTAGTGATGAAGTCGGTTCCATCACATAAAGTTGCCCTTGATTCCCGGTGCCCATACTTCAACCCCTTCACGGATCGGTTCATTGAATCTTTGGTTTGGGATGTAAGTGCTTCCAACACTCGAAGAGAAACAGGTTTACGGCTCAAAGCATCGGCTACTACGTTTGCTTTCCCCGGATGATAGAGAATCTCCAAGTCGTAATCCTTGATCAATTCCAGCCACCTTCTCTGCCTCATGTTTAATTCTTTCTGACTGAAAATGTACTTGAGGCTCTTATGATCGGTAAAGATCTGACAATGAGTGCCGTACAAATAATGTCTCCAAATTTTCATGGCAAAGACCACAGCTGCTAGCTCCAGATCGTGAGTTGGGTAATTAACCTCATACGGTTTCAATTGCCGAGAAGCATAAGCAATCACCTTATCCTTTTGCATCAATACACAACCTGCACTCGATTCAAGCGTCAGTATACCATGAATCCATCGGTTCCATCCGCAATGCTAAAATAGGTGTCGTCGAGTCTCTTCTTAAGCTCATCAAAACCACTGCATTTCTCGTCCCACTTAAACTTTTGAGTTTTACTCAGAATAATGAGTGAGCGGACGAGAGATCTTGGAAAATCCCTCTACAAAGCGGCAATAATATCCCGCAAGTCCTAGGAAACTCCGGACTTCTTTCACATTACTAGGAACTTCCCATTCCAAGATTGCTTCAACTTTCTTCGGGTCCACCTGAACCCCGTCGACTGATATCACATGCCCAAGGAAGGTTACTTCCCTAAGCCAGAACTCGCATTTAGAAAGCTTTGCATACAGCTGTTCCTTCCTCAAAGTGCTCAAAACCACACGCAAATGTTCGGCATGCTCCTCTGCGTCCTTCGAATATATCAAGATGTCATCAATGAAGACGACCACAAATTTATCCAAGTATTCCAAGAATACCCGATTCATAAATTGCATGAAAACTGCAGGAGCATTGGTAAGTCCAAATGGCATTACTACAAATTCATAATGCCCGTACCGGGATCTGAAAGCAGATTTTGGTATATCCGATTCCATAATTCTCAGCTGGTGGTATCCTGATCGCAAGTCAATCTTCGAGAATACCCTTGATCCTTGCAGTTGATCAAACAAGTCGTCGATCCGAGGTATAGGGTACTTATTCTTGATCGTCATCTTGTTGAGCTCCCTGTAATCAATACATAGTCGGAGGGATCCGTCTTTCTTCCGGACAAAGAGAACGGGCGCTCCCCAAGGAGAAACGCTAGGTTGGATGTAGCCCTTCTGTAACAATTCCTCCAGTTGCTTCTTGAGTTCATACATCTCGGTTGGCGCCATGCGGTATGGTGCTCTGGAAATAGGAGCTGCTCCAGGCTCTAATTCGATAGTGAATTCCACTTCTCTCTGTGGAGGTAACCCAGGTAGTTCGTCAGGAAATACATCTGAGAACTCATTCACAACTGAAATAGACGAGAGCTCTACTCCTTCCTCTTTCCTCATGGCATAGCACCAAAGTCCGTGACATCCCTGCTTCAGTAATTTCACGGCTTTCATTGCTTTGATCAATTTTCCCGAGCTTCCTGGTCTCCATCCTTGGAATAAATGTTCAGATCCGTCATCAGCAATGATAGAAATGACTCTCTCTCGGTAATTCAGAATAGCTCCATAATGGTTGAGCCAATCGTCTCCGAGAATTAAATCATCACCGTAGATGTCAACCACAATAAGGTTCGATAGCCAATCTCTCCCTCCTATAGTTACTGGAAAATCCCTAGCTTCTAGGGTTCCCACAATTTTCTCTCCGCTCGGTAATCCCACAACATAAGGTTCACAATCATACAAGCACGGGATTTTCAAACGATTAACACAGTTCAAAGATATAAAAGAATGCGTAGCTCCCGAATCGAACAAGACACTAACTGGTTGCAAAAGGATCTGAATCGTACCTGATGCAACAGCTGCGTTCTGATCATCCTTCTTCATCTCGTAAATACGCGGAGGAACAGACCCAGCACTGGATGCCTCTCTTTTCCCAACATTCTGCTGCGGGAAACCGCTCTGCTGCGTCTGGTTTACACTAGTGTCCTTCGAACTGCACAGAGTGCGAGTACCAAAAGATCGGGTCGCATTCCCACAAAATGTTGCGCGATGTCCTTCCTATCCACACTCGAAACAGGTCACAGCAGGCGCGAAACAATCACGTCGAACATGTCCTGCTTTGCCACAGTTATAACACTTCTTCCCTGCGTCTGAAACAGTTGGTGTTGCCTGGAACTTCTTTCCACCTCGACAAGGATGCGGAGGTCTCCTGGATGAATGAAAAGAGGACTGACCCCTGCGAGGCCCGCTACTCTTATTCTCCGTGAAGTTGCCAGACACCTTCTATTTCTTTGCTTCCGTCGATTTCTCTACTGCTGCCTCCTTCATATCATAGGCCAACGCCTTGTCCTGATACTGTCGCAAGGTGGTACATTCAAATCCGGACATATATTGCTGAATTTCCGGCTTCATTCGCATGTCAAAATGGAAAATCCTTTTCGCCTCGGTCCTGACCAAGTGGCGCACATAAGTCAGCTGGTGATTAAAGGTCTTAATCACGCCCGTCACAGATGCTTCTGAATTTTGTGGTGAGAAAAACTCCCGAACTCGGGCTTCTCTAACTGGGCGAGGACAATACTGCGCTTCCATCATCAATTTGAATCCCGTCCAGTCAACATTGTGCTCCTCCGGTCGAATGGCCTCCCACCAGTCGAAAGCCTCCCCTGTCAGAAGATACTGGGCGACCGGAACCTTCCTATCGTTGGGACAGTTAATCCCTGCAAAAATCTTTTCTAATTCCTTCATCCAGTGATCCCAAGAAAGCGTCTCAGCAGAACCGTCAAATTTCGGAGGGTGCAATTTGATCACTTCGGTAAGCCATTTATCTCCTCGATTATCCATGTTATGCTGCTGTCCCATCGCCATCTGCATGCGATCCACAACTTGAGCAAACTGGTTTATCTGGGCAACCACCTGCTGAAGCACTCCTGGCACGTTTAGGATCTGCATTATTATTTGCCGATCCCTGCTGTCCCCCGGAATGGGAATCCGTTCGACTAGCGGTTATCTCTGGGGTAGATACCGACTCTTCTTGTCTCGCATTTCCGCGTCCGCGTCCACGACCGCGTCCGCGTCCACGACCTCCTCTCAATATACTGTAAACATAATTACTCAATATCCAGGGCAAACTTTCTAAAAGTACATCCATCAATGTTCACAAAACATGAATAAAATAAAACGGTAGTATTTGAGATTTAGAAACTTACAACCACGGTCCACATGACGATGCTGGCTCAGCAGTGATATTACGAACGACCAATAATCAAATAACATAAACTGACCCAACTAACCCGACTGCCAAGATATCCATGAATCTTAGCTCCGATACCATATTCTGTAACACCCCGAGATATTCGGAATAATTACAGCGCCGTAAACCCTTTAGGTAAGGATTTACAAGGCTAATTTTAAAAAGAGTGTAAATATAATCCAATCGTACAACTGAAGTTCAAATACAGATTTGATGCAACCGATCAAATGAGTTAACTTATACAACCATATCGAAAAGACGTTATTAAAAACAGACGTTCTCGAGTACTAAATAGACCAAGAAGACAATTCACAATAATAATAAACATCAACCACATCACTGAGCCATTTCATCGTCCTGTCGGTACTGTGGTTGCTTCCCCGCTCCTCGGCTACCTGAACATCAAGACAATGTCCACCCCCGAAGGGGTTAGCAAAACAATGCTAGTACAAGTATCGTAATACAATAAATCATCAATGCATCATAAAACATGCAAAACGGACTTCCGCCACCGGAATCCAACGATGCGAATCCTCACGATTCCATCAACACAGTACAGGGTAATCCAGCGATCCAGCGCCCTTGGTATAGATCCCCATGATGATCCCGTCGGACCAACGCATGGTGGAAAACCCGCCCGATCCGGCGCCCAAGATAGATCCCGATGATGATCCCGTCGGACCAACGCATGGTGGACATTCGATCCAGCGCCCTCAGCATAGATCCTAATGATCCCCTCGGATCATTTATACCATAAATAAATCAACTATATATACATATATGCATTTCAATATGTTCATCAATACGAACAAATAACAACGAGTACCACGAGAAATTTCAGAAATACATCTCATATTCAACAACATGAACAAAACCACAAGCATGATCAAAGTTTCAATATAAATCGAACTCGACATATGATACTTGCCTCGAAAATGGCAAGAATGGAATACTTCAATGATCTCAACACACTCGAAGGCCGCCTCCTTCGATCAACGTAACAAGCTCGAACCTTAACAAAAGGAATGATATACAAATCATCTCAAGTCGAACGATGGCCTAGCAATTCGGTCTACGGCCAAAAAGTTCAAAATAAACAATGCTCGGGATCTTAGCGTGCGCTACGTACTCTACGTAACGCGGCGCTAAGCTCGCTGTTAGCGTACGCTATCGTATAAGCCTAGCGTACGCTAGCCACGGACTGACAGTTTGACTCGGCTGATCTCATAACGTACGTTACGTACGTAATCGTGCGTTAACTTAACCCCGATAGCGCACGTTAACTAACGTATGTTAGCGTGCGCTAATCGTGCATGGCAGATCACCACTGACAGAAAACTGGGTTGAATGGTGATGAACTCATGAATTCTCTGGTGATAAAACAAGTCATCCTCAAGCATATCATGCTAATAAGGTTTGTGGAAGTTCTATGATTATGAGTTACAAATATACGGATAATCATCTCAACATCATATATCATCTTCGATCTACAAGAAAATACTCTAAGTTCCGTTCGTCCTACGTTCCAAAACGCATGATTCCAATGTGTAAAACGTAACAACTAGGTAAATCCGTCTACTGATCACAAATAGGTTTGAAGCTTCAAAATATGCTAGGAGTTCAAACACCAAGAGGTTCAATGGTTTATACGGTGAATAAGTATCGAAACATCGAAAATATCCTTCTACTCATGATGTTCAACTACTTAAGAATCTAACTGACAAGATAAGCATGATCAAACGTCCTTTAGAACACTACTAGTATTGGTGAAGAATCACCTACCTCAAAGTAGTGAAGAACACGGAGGAAATCGAAGCAATCCAACGCCGAAGGCTTGAACACCAATCTCCAATGATATACGATCTTCAATCACGAACTAGGATGTTGATATGAAGTGTTTAGGATGAAGGAAGTTATGCTCTAAGTGTAAGAATTCGGGTATGGGAGAAAGAAGGAACTGAAATCACGAATAGGATGCTGTCCTATTTATAAGAAATGGCTTTTAGCGCGCGCTAGTCCCTGCTCGTAGCGTGCGCTAATGGCTCACTCACTAAACTGTACTCAACACTTAGCGCGCGCTATGCACATGCCTGTAGCGTGCGCTAAGGCGTTGACTCGGCTTTTCCCGAAAGCCGTCCAGGTTCATCCCGACACGATCCGACAAGGGTCCCCGGCCAGATCTCACCTACCGCATGTCTCAATCAATTTGACGACGCATAGCGTGCGCTAATGCTCCTTTGTAGCGTGCGCTATTGAGTCCATGTTAGCGTACGCTACTCATAGCCGATAGCGTGCGCTACATGCGCAGAATTACAATTTTTAAATCACATACATGAAATCATATGCTCGACAACATCGGATTATGAAATACGGAGAATAATACTCAGATCAAGTACAACGATTACAATATCACAAGTTCCAAAAACATATCAGAAATCTCGGGTATTACACTATCAACATCCATTGTTTTACTTTTGAAGAATTTATTAAAAGCCTAGTTATATCATTGGATACTTGAAATTTTAAAAGTAACTTCATCCCATCTTGCGAAGATCATCTTCAAAGGGTTAACATAATATTTCCAACAATTTTATTACAAAGGTTTTAGAGGCCAAAAATCATGGTTCCATATCACCTTCAAAAATCAATTGAATGTTCAAGACAAATTTAACATTTCTCACCTTTAATCATTAAGGATATCATCCCTAACATGTTCCTAGTGTTGAGACTATAATCAACTTCCGATTATCATGTTATACATCAGGTTTTATGTATATCATTATCAACACAATCACATTATGAAGTTATTTACATCAAGAAGTAACACTAATACATTCAATGTTAATCTTCACTTAGTTTGAGCATGATTCAATTAACTTATCATGTTTACACTAGCTTAAACTAACATTATGTGAATTATTTATCTACTAACATCATCATAAGCATGGAATTAATTTGAGTTAAAGAAAGACCAACCTCAAAATGAAGAACAACACCAACACTTCAAGGGATACACTTCAATCTCTAACTCTCCAAGTCACCAATCAAGTGCTGAAGCTCCAACACAAGTTAGAAGGGCTTAGAAACGGAGTTGGAAGGGAAAGGAATCGTTTTTCTCAGTTGGGACGTTGAAAGGGTCGAGTAGGAAATGAATGGCAAGTCATTCTTTTATAATCTGAACTCGGCATTACGTACGTTAACGAAAGTGGTTAACGTACGTTATAGTCCTTACGTACGTAATCTCCTGATCATTACGTACGTAACCAATTTCATTAGATCTTTCTGCCTCAAAACACGCAATTCGTTACGTACATAACTATATAGCTATTACGTACGTAATAGCCATTGACTTGGCTGTCGCGATCGACTCCCGACCACCTACCCTCGCTCGGCCCCACCCGCCGAAAGGCGGACTGCTGGTGGATCTCCCGCATTACGTACGTTAACATATGGATGTTACATACGTAAAGCGACATACATATCGTACGTTAAGAAGATAGGTTAACGTACGATAAGTGCTATAACAAGCATAAATGGAATTCTCCCAATATCACCCAACAATTAATATAGTATGAATGACCATGATTCCAAATTAACATAATTCGTTGATATACTTGCTACAAAAACACATATATGGTGCGAAAATACTTAGCTTAAATCAGAAAATGCAATATTAAAGGCGAGGGTATTACAGCATACTGGTGAGGAAGTCCATCGATATGTCCTTCCACTTCCACTGAGGGATTGGAAGTGGCTTCAACATTCCGGCAGGTCGCTGATGTTCAATCTTCACTTGCTGACAGGTTAAACACCTCGAAACGTATTCTGCTACGTCCTTCTTCATATTTCCCCACCAAAAAATTTGTTTTAGATCCTTATACATCTTACTGGTGCCCGGGTGAATAGAATAGGGCGCACTGTGAGCTTCCTTCAGAATGGTCTGTCTCAAGACATCATCATTGGGAATGCAAAGTCGATTCTGAAATCTCAGAATTCCATCGTCTTGAATCACGAATCCTGGGGCCTTCCCTTTCTTTACTTCGTCACATAACCGCAGAATTAGCGAATCATTCGGCTGCTTAGATTTGCCCTGAAAATTTGGCGACATTATTTATACGGCACTCATTATCATATCTTTACAGATCATAAGAGCCTCAAGTATATTTTCAGTCAGAAAGAATTAAACATGAGGCAAAGAAGGTGGCTGGAATTGATCAAGGATTACGATTTGGAAATCCTCTATCATCCAGGCAAAGCAAACGTGGTAGCTGATGCACTAAGCCATAAACCTGTTTCTCTTCGAGTGTTGGAAGCGCCCACGACCTACCCTCAACATACTGTAAACACAAATACTCAATATCCAGGGCAAACTTTTCTAAAAGAAAGTCCGTCAATATTCACAAAACAGGAATTAAATAAAATGGTAGTATTTGAGATTAGGAGACTTACAACCATGGTCCACACGACGATACTGGCTCAGCAGTGATGTTACAAACGACCCATAAATCAAATAACATAAACAGACCCTGCTAACCCGACTTCCAAGATATCCATGAATCTTAGCTCCGATACCATATTCTGTAACACCCCAATATGTTCGAGATAATTACAGCGCCGTAAATCCTTTGTATAAGAATTTACAAGGCTAATTTGAGAAATACGGAAATAATACTGAAGTGACATTAATAAAAGGAAATTCAAACCCGTTCGACAATTCAAATAAGTCCATTATTACAAAATGTCCCCAAAACATCAACAACATAAACGTACTCGAGTACTGAAAATAACCGGAAAACAAGACAACATGATCCATATCACTGAGCCACTTCATCGTCGTATCGGTACTGTGGTTGATTCTCCGCTCCTCAGCTACCTGAACATCAAAACAAATGTCCACCCCCGAAGGGGTTAGCAAAACTATGCTAGTACAAGTATCATAATACATAAGTCAACAATGCATCATAAACATACGAAACGGATTTCCGTCATCGGAATCCAACGATGCGAATCCTCACGATTCCATCAAGACAATACAGGGTAAGGCAACGATCCAGAGCCCTCAGTATAGATTCCCTTGATGATCCCGTCGGACCAACGCATGGTGGAAAACCCGTCCAATGATCCAGCGCCCTCAGCATAGATCCCCATGATGATCCCGTCGGACCAACTCATGGTGGACATTCGATCCAGTGCCCTCAGCATAGATCCTCATGACCCCCCTCGGATCATTTACAATATAAACCATGCAATCATGCATACACATATGAAGTTCAATATGTTCATCAACACGAACAATTAATAGCGAATACCACAACAAATCAAAGAAAATAACCTCATACTCGACTACGTAAACAAAACCGTATGCATGATCAAAGTTCCAATATAAACCAAACTCAATATATGATACTTGCACGAATAAAATACTCCAACGAATGTCACGCGTCCGTAGGACACCACCCCTCGATCGACCCCTATGCAAGGCTCGGACCTTGTTCAAAAAGAGATACAAGGAACTTAACATACTACTCGATACTAACGTACGATCACCGAATAACTTTATTAGAATCGTAAAATAGTGACATAAGGCCGGTTCGTGGTTAGTATAGAGCTGAATCGGAAATGATAATACACTTCAAGAGAGTTGAACGATCATTTCGGAGGTGAAGTGCCGATGTTTATGAGTTCAAGGATTTACAAGATATTAAAGATTTCGGGTTTAAATAAGGGATTCAATTCTAAATTCTCATATGTTCGGCTATTACGATTTTACCACAAATGTTACTCAAGATGGCAAGCATGCCCAAGTATTACGCAAGCAAAACGATACTACGGTGATCCGGGTTGAGTTCAATGACATGGCCGATTCATCATCCTCAAGAACATGAAGAATATTTTCAAAACAAATACTCTTAGCAAACATGAATTTCATCGGTGGAACATCAAAGGAATTCATAGATTTTAACTAAAATCATGCTCATGATTCCAACGAGGAAAGGATACTACATCCTAAGGTTTTTATCCATCAAGGCTCGATCAACATTCTTAACAACGAGGGAAAAAAAGGTATAATCGGTTTCTAATCTTCAAAAATATGGTGCTGGACTCAAAAGATCTTTAACTAGTCCAATGATTTCCGAAGCAAGCTCAAAGCATAGCTAAGAACATAAATTCTAGCTTGGTGGATCGTAACATACCTTAAACGGAAGGATAAGTTGGAATAACTTGATGAACTCTATGCCCAAAAGCTAGAACACCAATCCTCAAAGCCCCTTTGTCTTCAATGGTGATGTTAGGAGGCTGGTATGCAGGATTTGGATGGAGGAAATAAATCTTAAAGTCTCAAAAATCGAGTATGCAAAGTGGTGAAAACTGAAAAATGAAGATGGGTGCTGTCCTATTTATAGAAAAAGGATTATTAGCGCGCGCTACTCCTTCAATTTAGCGTGTGCTAACGGGCTATTAGTTTACTGTCTCTGATGTGTCTCGGCATAGCATATGCTAAACAGCCTTACGTGCGCTAAAATCAACGGTTAGCGTAAGCTAACAACTATTTTTAGCGTGCGCTGACGACTGAACGAAGCTTCACTGACCTCACTGTACTAGACTTAGCGTGCGCTAGCCTCATAGCATTAGCGTGCACTAAGTACTGTTGACTCGACTTTTCCAAAAGCCATCCAGATACATCCCGACATGTCCCGACCAAGATCCGCGGCTGATCTCACCTACCACCCTGTCATAATCAAGCTGACTACGTATAGCGCGCGCTAAGGTTCATACACAGCGTGCACTATGAAACCAAATTAGCATACGCTACGCCTTGTGGTTAGCGTGCGCTACTAGTGCAAAAATTACAAATTTTGAACACATTCATAAAATCATACGTTCAACAATACCGGATCATGAAATACTCTGGATAATACTCAGATCAAATACAACGTATACAATGTCACAATGTTCAAAATACACATTAGAATCTCGGGTATTACAGTCATTCTTCCATGACACATATTCTCCTTCTCTCATCATTTTTCTCGACATTCTCCCCCTGTTTATTTAAATAAAAGGGCAAAGTCATGGAAGAATGACGAGAAGAATAAAATAAAAACAATATCTCGATCATGAAAGTGGGAGAAAATATGAAGGAGAATAAAATTGAGAAAACAAAGAAGAAAGTTGAAAAAGAAAATAATATGAAGAAATTGAAAAGAAGAAAATAAAAGATGGGAGATGAAAACACACGAAACGGACAAAGCCAAAAACTCTGATATGTAATTTTTTTAATTTTGCAGGTACAAAACCCCATTGAAAGGTTGTTGTTTTGTCATCATTAAAGAGGGGGAGATTGTTGGAATATCCTATTCCACATTATCATAAATTGATTTTGATGACGAGCTAATGATGAGTTGATGATGAGTTACCGATCAAAGAAAACAACAATAGAACGAAGGAAAACAACAAGAAGTGGAAGTCACACAATCTGAGTAGATAATGCACACTAAGGTGCAAGTCTAGCGCACGCTAATTGAAGAACATAACGTACGCTATGAATACAGCATAAAATACGTAATGGAAACTCAGCTGAAGACCCACCATATGTCACCTGATGGGTTAGCGCACGCTACGAAGTCTTATTAACATACGCTACAAAGGACACTTAACGTACGTAAGACAACA
Organism: Orobanche coerulescens; assembly: GCA_033398695.1. Taxonomy (NCBI): domain Eukaryota; kingdom Viridiplantae; phylum Streptophyta; class Magnoliopsida; order Lamiales; family Orobanchaceae; genus Orobanche; species Orobanche coerulescens. Next base: position 90,009,707 of record CM065815.1, on the reverse strand, counting down.
TGCGTAACATACATAATGTAGTTTGAATATGAATTCAAACTAAACAACCGTTGGAAGATTCGTAGTCAAAGTAAAAAAGGCAACGGATCTATGACTTTGGGAAGTTAACGTACGCTACAAATCAAGGTTAACGTACGCAACATCAAGCAGTTAACGTACGTAATGGAGAAGAGTTAACTTACGTAAAGGATGGACTGAAACCACAAGCAGATAACATACGCTACAAGAGGGCTATAACGTACGTAATGGAGGTAACGTACGCTATGCATGAAGCATAACGCATGCTAAAGAGAGGCAGTGGGCTAACGGCTAGTTGAGGCTTTATGGCTATAAATACCAAGCCATTTGGTATCATTCCATACAACAACTTCAAGCAAAGTCTCTACACTTCATATATTGTTATATTCATCTTTGTTGTTGTAATTGTGCTAAATTGACAAGTGTTTGAGTGTTCATATACGAAAACATACACGAGAGGAAAGATAAGATTATAGATTGGTTCGGTGTTATTCGAATCGTTGATCCGGCAGTATTAGAATCGTATCTAAATCTAAGAGAGGTTTGTCTAGTACCAATATAAAGCTAGATAGGCTGCTTTCTTGTCTGATAGAAAAGAAAAACGGTTTATCTTGGACCGATATAAAGACAAGAGTGTAACAGTTTATCTCGAACTAATAGAAGACGAGATTGTAACGGTTTACCTCGGATCGATAGAAGACAAGGCGGAAAAGGCTGATCTTGATCCTATAGAAAAATATACGGAGAGAGGACATAGGCACGTTTGGCCGAACCTCTATAAATCTTGTGTCGTTTATCTTCCGCAATTTAATTATGCTTCTGCAACGCAAAAGAGTTTGAAAACTCTACTCCGCGATATTATCCACCATTCTAAGTGGGGTGCCAATTTTCCAACATATTCTGCTACCTCATACTGTAACACATAATATTTTTCCGAAGGATTCTCAAAGCACCTCTACTTATAACTGCCAATAACCTCAACGCAATCCAAAAATCTAAATACTTACAGATCATGAAGCCGACGATTCTCCGTGATACTGACATATGTCTCAACTTTAGAAATATACTCGATAGAGATATTGTTCAAAGCACGCATTTGAAAAATCAGTTTGTCTCAGAATACAACACATCTCTTTCCAAAGTATCACGTTATTACCATTTAGATAAATTTAAAACAACCACAGTATCACACTGGTAAACCACATAACACACAAGCCCGGGTAATCATTAAAAATACAAAGCTCCGACACCACATACTTAACACCCCCAGTGCCATCAGTGCCGCGGGGCCCGCACCGATACCCACAAAGCGAAATGATATTTTTGCAATCAGTACAGAATATGCCCAAGAGGCTAATGATAGAAATATCTTTATGAATTTCAAAGACTTTACAAAATTTATTTACAATACCGTCGCAAAATCTTATTTGAAAATACAAGGCCAAAATGCCAAAACTTAATGGTTTAAAAAATATACGTTAAGCCACCGCTTACACATACTGAAAAATAGTTTAAGAAATTGATTTTCCAAAATAAACCCAAGTTCATAAAATACCAAAAAGCCATTTTAAAACATACTCGCAACGGATAAAGCAAATAGTTAAAAATACTTTTGCAGCAGAATAAAACAATCAGACAAAATACTCGATTCTCAAAATACATGCCGTATCCAGTATCATTCGGGAAGCTCATATCTTCACGACGGCTACAAACTCGATCTCTGAGTACCTAAAATAAATCCCACGACGGGGTCAACCATAATACTCAACAATAATAACGATCGCATCACTTTAATAATTACATACCAACAAAATTACCAAGTAAGAATACTATCAATGTAATCTTACTGTCATAAAACTTACCAACTCGTGATAATCCTCATCAAAATAATACTTACCATATTCCACATCTCGTATTCTCAATAACACAATGAACTCATACACAAACATTTGTACCGTATCCCAAACAATATCGAGATCCTCAAACATCATCGTAACTCACCAATATGAAGTATACTAGCACTGACCAATCCAATCCATCGGATAACACCATCAAATCTCAACATGATAATCGATTTCCAATCAAAAGACAAGTACCAAGAAGGAAATACGGAACATACCTCGAGATACGCAATACCACGATGAATCACATCAATCGAATTCGAGATTAGATCAAAACAACATACCGACATGGTCCTAACAAAAGACCTACAAATGCATACTCACATGACAACATCAATATTCTCAACAAGACAACAATGTCAACCACATGACAACGATAATATATACTCAAAACAACAATGACAACATACACACATAGTAATCCAATGATCCAGCATTCACGCCATAGATCCCAAGATGATCCCGTTAGGTCAACACGTGGTGGATATACAACAACGATACATATGCACGACAAAACATGATAATCCTATGATCCAGCGCTCACTGTATAGATCCCAAGATGATCCCCTCGGACCAACACGAGGTGGAAAATCCGTCCAATGATCCAGCGCACGCTAGCATGGATCCCAAGATGATCCCATTGGACTAACAGGAGCTGGACAAATGCCAACAATGCACAAATGCATGATAACAACAATACACAAATGTATCACGACACGATCAACACTATATGACAAATGATTAGAGTATTTGACCCGAATCCTTCGAGAGCAATCTCGATATTGAAAAACATCGCCAAATATTATCCTCAATATTCGGAGACCCAAAGTATCGCAAACTGTAGATAACTCATATCATCGTCTTTACCAAAATATATCCGTGATACCGAAGTATACCAATAATGAATATAAACCATATACCTTATGATTTAACTCCAAAACCCGGAAGACAACATACAATCCAAATCTCCCTAATTCACATTTATAATCATTGTTATATGCATTATAAACAATATGAAATAGAAACCATTTATTAAATATTATTAGCTGAACAAGTAATAAATTGCCTCAAATACTGACATACCAGCAAGCCAATTCGGATATCTGAATACTTCAAACTTGATAGTTCTTCAATCACAATCTATATAACATCAATCTATCCAAATAATCATAAACATGAAATTAGTGTAACACCCCAAACTAGGCGGATATTACAGTGCCGTGAATCCCCGACTGGGACCCACCAGGCAATTGAAAATGATGAATTAAATAATATAATCGTAGTACCGAACCACATTATATTACCAAGTACTCCGATGAGGAGTTTAAGTACATTACACCAGGACAAAACGGAATACTAGTATATTTTATATGGAGATAAAATACACCACCCTGAACAAATAAGCATCTCAAACGGAATTTGCAGCGGAAAAATACAAATGACGGAATAACTGAAATGACTGAAAATGACTGAACAAACGGAATGACTGGGGCCCCCTACTAGTATCACTGGGACTCGTCGCCGTCAACATGCTCTTCCCGTGCCTTTGCCTTGCCGTGACCTGAAAACAAAATCCCCCAACGGGGTCAGTTATACAGAACAACAATCCTCAAGGGTTGAAAATACACAATCAAGATTAACTGAAGTTATGAAATATTCTTAGTTATGAATTACGCTGAAGAGGAGTATCATAGTACGCCCGTAATGTTCTGTGCGAGTGTACAACACCCGTCCGTGTACCTAATTAGTCTCACGGTGTAACGCTTTCCCGTGTGCACGGTCTAATGTATCGGTGAACCCAATACATAACCATCGTGTGCCCGACTAAAAATTCCACACAGCCACACCCGGCCACGCAATATGAACCCAGAAGGTCATATGAACGAGAATGACCGTAATGAATATCAACGAATAAATAATAATCTGACAAAGTCAAGAATGACTCACCGAAATGAGGGTAATAATGAAATGAATGATAGCTCAACGAAAGGATTGGAACCGTCGTTCCTTATGACTGAAGTGATTAATTGACAATAACAAGTTTTAATATGATTAGTACAATGATGAATGAGTTATGATTATGAATGATCAACAACAAAAGGTATGAATATCCTTTTAACCGAGTAAGAATTAACTTACTCAATACCGGTGACAACAATCCTTCCACGAACGACGTCCTAATTGAGATATCGATCGCTCGAACAACCTTGAATTATACAATATTCAACAACCCGTTCAAAAAAACGAATCAAACACGAATATAACTAACTCAAAACGTCGATACGAATAAACCAAGTTCATTGAGGTATTAAATCAAACACGTTGCGTCCAAACTCCGATTGTTTACAATCAAACTTCAATATACCAATATCAAATCCCCCAAGAAGTGTTTCAAACCAGGAAAACATCTCAAATACGATTAATAATCCGATATGAATATCCAAAACGTGATTATAACAACAATTAGTCGAAAATCCCCAATTCCAACTCGATATTCAAGGTGTTCTTGAATAATCCCTCAATAATCCAATGAATCCTTATACAAACTCATAATCATATACATATCCCTTCATATAACATGATTATAACGTCCAAAACATCATATCTCAACACAAAATCGAAGTCCAAAGTGTTGAAAGAATTACCTCTTGAAGATACAAGTACTTTAATCCAAGAACACGCGTTAGATTGATTATCCAAGCTTCACGATCGAAAGGAGATGAAAAAAATCAAACACCCAAATGATTTGTGAAGGAAAAACCCTCCCTCAAGCTTCCTCTCTCGGTTTCAAGTGAAAAAATGGGAAAGGAATGGAAGAAATCTTTGAAAAAAGCGAATTTAAAGGAGTTGATGCTGCCGGGACACGGCCCGTGCCGATCGGCACGCGGTCGTGTCGCGTGATTGGCCGGCTGGTGGCCGACAGGACTCGGACCGTGTCCCGATTGACACGGTCGCGGCGCCGAGGGCCTTCCGATAGCGACCGCTCGACAATGACTTCGGCATGACTCGACCGTGTCCCGGGACACGGTCGGGCGTGTCGGCGATCGTTCCAGTGCTTAACCAAGAGTACGCACGGGCCGTGTCGGACGACACGGCCGAGTCCGGTCGGCGTAACTTCGCATTTCGGACGAGTACGGCACGGGCCGTGTCGGACGACACGGCCGAGTTGGTCGGCGATGATCGCCAAAATCGAAACGACCATAACTCTCTCGTCCGACTCGATTGACTCACCGTTTGAACCATTGGAAAGCTAATTCGATGCTCTATAATATTGCAAAGATTTAGAATTTTTGGAGTTACCAAAAATTAATGGTGATTTAACAAAGTCGAACTCATAAGAGGAAAGTTGAAACAATGAACAATAATGATACACAACTCGAAGTTTTTCCGAACGGTGAACCCGGTGAATGAACATGATTGATGAATGATTATAATTGAGTGAAAATACACTGAGTGACAATTACAGACTAATAATTACTGAATGAAAAGGAATGAATTACAACTGGGTATTACAATTAGTGTCCTTGAATATATCAATACCGATTTCAAACAACAACATCCGAATTACTGTGACCAATTAACAAGAAAAATACCACGAGTTATTCAACATACACTTAACTGCAACTTTCCTACAATTCCGCAAAGTCCGTTTATCAATTCGATAAGGGGATTATACAAACTTAACCAAAATATTACAATCAATTTCTCTTTCAAATCTTCAGTCAAACACCTTGAAGGCAAAATTCAAAGGTATATACGAATCATCAATTAATAAACACCAAACACATCACGAAGATGTAGAACGCAATCACAAACATATATATCCTTCAACATAATATGATTCTAGCCATCGGTACGAACTAAGCAACCCAAATAAATCAAGACTCTCAAACATCTCAAAATATTAGAGTTCAAGCCAATTACCTTCAATCCGGCAAAAGAATCAAGAACGATGTTATAATCCTTGTTCCAAGCTTTCCTAGATGTTAAACCAACTCAAAATCAGATATTTAGGGGTTAAAAACCGAGTTGGGGTGTCTTGGGGTGAAAGGGGATAATGTAGGAAGGGTTGGGAAGTGAAATTCCCGATTGTTGAACATATTTATACGTCCACGCATGTTAACGTATGCTAACTTCAACCATAACGTACGCAACGTGTTCTCCGATTATAGACAGTATAGTTTTTGCCATTTTGGTCATAACTCACTCGTCGAGACTCTGATTAACTCACCGTTTGAACCATTATAAATCTAATTTGATGTTATATCGTACTGTTATATTTCAAAATTCTTTGAGTTTTCAAGAATCGGCGGTAATTTTTTAAAGTCGGACCTTGTGCATAATTTTTTCCAGAAAATGTCCAAATTTTACTTCCTTTAACACTTCAACATATAATTATCTTAATCATGTCATATCCACCAAGAACTTATTCAAGAACATAAATCAATCCATAACCAAATTCAATTAACATTACTTTTCATAAACATCAAAACAACATAATCCAATATGTATTCTAACATCTAAACCACCATCTTAACTCATAATCCAACAAATATCAACATATCATCATTTTTCTCAACATGAACTCCATGAAACACCAATAATATTAACAATACTTCCATAATCTATTATCATACAAAGTAAACAACATCAACATCAAGAACCCTAAAATGACGAGAGAGATTAACCAATATATCCCTTGAAGATAAACAATATAATTCAAAACCACAAGAACCATCAATAATCATAGTCCGAAGGGATAAGCATATCCATCTCATAATCATACATATCAACTCGTATATATGATTATTATCAATTCAGGAACACCAATATTCAGTCCAAGACGAAATCCAAAGTGAAGAGTAATGACCTCTTTGAAGAAATAGATTAAATCCCAAGGTTGAATCCGTTTCCAATCACTTCCAAGCTAAATATTGTTAAAGATGATCAACTCCACAAATACTCAAGTGGTTGGTACCTCAAAATCCTCTCCAACAACTCTCTTTATCGGCTAAAATGAAAGAATGGTCTAAATGAACAATAATTCTCAATCGCATATATATATATATATATATATATATATATATATATACACACACACTGTCCATTACCAGCATGCGCTAACGGTACCTTAGCATGCATTATCTGACATAGCGTATGCTAACTGACTTTGATAGTGTACACTATCGTGTTTCCATATATATATATATATATACAACCAACTACCTTATTAGATGGCATGTTTACAATTTAGTCCCTATTGTTTCATAAATTACAGTGAAGGACAGAAATCTGGTTTGGTGTTGGCTTCCATTAAAAAGATGAAAATGCCCCTCTATTTAATTGAATAAAACATTTCTTTTAAAATACATTACATATGAAACAAATAGCTTATAAGTTATCAAAGTATTTGGCTAATACATTTCTTTAAAAAAATATTTTTTTTCAGAAAATAATTTTTTTCGAAATATAATTTTTTTCCAGAAAATATTGTTTTATTTTTTCGCAAACAATATTTTTTATATTTTTTTAAGAAAATAATTATTTTTATTTTTTCAAAAAATAAAAAAACTCCAGAAAATAATTTTATTTTTTCGAAAAAACAACATTTTTTTTCCAGAAAATATTTTTTTTTTCGAAAAATTATGTTTTTCGCAAAAAAAATTTTTTCTCCAGAAAATATTTTTTTAATTTTTTTTCGAAAAAATAAAAAAAATCCATAAAATAATATGTTTTTCGAAAAGATAACTTTTTTCCCAGAAAATATTTTTTTTATTTTTTCGAAAAATAATATATTTTTTCAGAAAATACTTTTTTTTGGAAAATATATTTTTTTCTAAAAAGTTTGAAAATTTATTACACTGAAATCCAAAAGTGTTATATATTATATATTACAATGAGGTCCAGCATATGCCACCCATGTGAGGCCAAAAATAAATGGGTAAAAACAAAGAAGAAAATAAAAGGACAAATCCGGAATATTAGTACTCTCTCTCCTGTGACATTATCTGAAAGTTTGACTTTTGGCCTTCGTTGTAAATATAGTTTCTGGACAGAGAAAGATCGTTCTTCATTGTAATATCTGAAACAATACGGTCTAAATTGTAATTAGGCCATCTAAAAAGCTAGTCACATGTAAATCGCCCATATATATATATATATATATATATTTATATATATATATATATATATATATATATATATACATATATATATATATATATATTATATGACTTTTGTCCTTCGTTGTAAATATAGTTTCTGGACAGAGAAAGATTGTTCTTCATTGTAATATCTGAAACAATAGGGTCTAAATTGTAATTAGGCCATCTAAAAAGCTAGTCAGATGTAAATCGCCCATATATATATATATATATATATATACACACACTGCCCATTACTAGCGTGCGCTAACGGGTACCTTAGCATGCGTTACCTGCCATACCGTATGCTAAGTGACTTTGATAGCGTAGACTATCGTGTTTCCAGATCTACTGCCTTACTTCGCACAATGACTTATGTACGCAAATCTTATGCAATAGCGTACGTTAACTCTTTGTTGACTCGCTTGTCTGCACTTGCTCAGAAGATGCCTGGGTCCCACCCACTTAAAGCAAACCACAAAGCCGAGATTCCCTTTTACTGATCTGCCATTAGCGTGCGCTAACCTTAGACTTTAGCATTCGCTAAATGCTGTGACTCGAGTTGGGGGCCACCTGTCGGCCACAGTCTGGATTCTCTCTGATATGATCTTATGTACGTTAACTATCCTTCTTTACGTATGTAAGCTTTGCACATTAGCGACGCTAAGACCTCACTTTAGCGTACATTGATCACGCTATATTTAGCCAATTCCAACTATTCCTGTTTGTCGTCTCGATATATTGGGTACATATACACGACATGATGAATATATATACTCGTTCCACTAATATTCTCATATGATACACCTGATGTCAAAAGTACGATAATTTGATGCACGATATCCTCAAATGTAGTTGTCGACTAAGTACGAGAATTATACCAATACGGCTGTCTCAATCATTCATTTATTATATCCATACTATACAGATTCCATACTATGCAATATAACTCGGATAAAATAATATTAAACAACCATAGTAGAAATTCAGGATATTACAAGAACAAGTTACAAATTGCTATTACTTTAACACTGCAAAAAATAACACTTTAGCCGACGACTAGCCGGAGAACGGCCGACGACCGGCGTATGTCGTCGGCTAAAGGCCGAAGGTTTAGCCAACGGCTTGTGAGTTGTCGCCTAAAGATGTTTAGCCGACGACTTTGCTTTTTGTCGTCGGCTAAAGTCATGTTAGTTGTCGGCTAAAGATTTGTAGTTTAGACGACAACGACGGGAGTTTAGCCGACGACTTTGTAATGTTTGGACGATGACTATTAGACTTTAGCCGACGGTTTGTCATCGGATAAAGGGTTACATATTTCTTTTGTGTAGAATATATTACCATCTAATACTTCAACACACTCAGAAATTACAAAATAAAAACACGAAAAATAATAATTTTCTCTGGTTTGATCATTCAATAAACCATATTGAAGGTATGTTTATTGAACTTTAAATTCAATTATAATTATATTATGCACATAATATATCCATTTTGATGATTATGAACATGTTTAAGAATTAGTTTGTTTTCTTGAAGATTTTTTGGTGTACACACACACACACACACACACACACACACATATATATATATATATATATATATATATATATATTGATGGTTATATGACCAAGTATCATTTTTTTTGAATAATAGGTATATATATGATTTTGACATCTTGAATTCGTGCTATGATGATTGTAGTCGTAATTTTTGTATGTTCTTGATAAATACGACTTATGATTGTGTAATATTATTGTTATTTTTGTTATAGGATGGATAAAAGTTGGATTGATCTGCAAAAATGGGATCCAAGAGTCATAGATGGAAGGAGAGGCTTCATTCAATTTGTGAAGGAGCATAATAGAGATAGTATAATTCATTACTGTCCATGCAATAAATGTAAATGTCGCAGCGATATGTGCCATTTTCAACTTGATGTAGTATGGGAGCACTTGAAAAAGAATGGACTTTAGATAAATACACATGTTAGATTTACCACGGTGAAAGATCAAATTCAATTATTCCCCATGATCACGGACAGTACAGTGGTAGCACATCCAATAACCCCACAAGTAGGTTGATTGACGACGTGTTTGGTTATTACGAGAGGGGCGTATCGGCTGAAGGTCAGGAATTCCATATAGCTGATCAACCAGTCATCTGAACGCCTACATTGATACCCGTTAACACTATTTCCGTTGATAGATACATCAAGCTAATCCAGCTCCAACAGACACTTCTTTATCCTGGGTGTCACATGACGGTTCTTGATAGTGTCATAGAGACTATGAGAGTCAAGGTGGAGAACAAAACCATTATTAAAGTTGTGGATGATTATTCGGAACTTAAAGGGAAAATGCTCCCAGAAGGTCATCATCTTCCTAATAATCCCAGTAAAATGAGACGTATCCTAAAAGGTCTTGGGGTATCGTACATCAAGATCCATGTATGCATATATGATTGTGCTTTATTTTGTGTAAAGCCTAACGAGGACCTAAAGAGATGTCCAGTATATGACACATAGAGGTATAAGTTCACTCCTTCTGGTAAAGAGAAATCTATGAAGCTTCTTTGGTACTTCCCTCTGAAGGATAGATTGGAGAAGCTTTTCATGTCTCCTCACACAACCAAGGCGATGAGATGCCATGACGAGCCTCGCGTTACTGATGAGGATACTATGATACACCCTTCTGATGGAGAGGATTGGAAGCATATATATAGGGAGTTTCCAGAGTTTGCATCAGATGTCCTAAATGTAAGACTTGGACTTGCATCTAATGGATTCAACCCTTTTGGCAACATGAGTCTTTCGTATAGTATATGGCCAGTGCTAATGGTTCTTACAACCTTCCGCGATGGATGTGCACGAAGGAGTATAATATGTTCACTCTCTTAGTATGCGGCCCTAGATATCCACGAAAGTGTATTGATGTTTATTTTAGACCTTTGATATATGATCTGAAGTTGTTGTGGGAGCAAGGTCATCCGACGTACGATAGTTACTCACATGAGATGTTCTACTTACGTGCTATATGTACCGGTACAATTAGTGATTTTCCTGCATATGGGATGCTGTCCGGATCTATTATTTGTGCATATAGAGGATGTCCAGTGTGCTTGAATGCAGACTGGGCAAGGTATCATTGTCGGAAGGTTATTAGAATGCGTCACTGTCTATGGCTTGAGATGATGCATGTCTGGCGTACAGATGCTGCAACATTTGATGGGACTAAATAGGTTGGTGATCCACCACGGGAGTGGACTGGTGAGGAAATTTTGGCTGTGCTGAGTGAGTATGATTATGGGCACTTGAGCAACCATCTTGATATAGTACTGACAACTCCAGAAAGACCGGACACGTATAAGTACTGACCCCACAAAAGTATCTTCTGGGATCTACCTTATTGGAGTAAGTTGTTGATTAAGAACTACCTAGATGTGATACACATAGAAAAAAAATGTTTGTGAAAGTGTTTTCGGTACAGTGTTATGTTGGGAAGGGAAGACTAAAGACGGCCCTAAGGTGTAATATCCGCAATTTTGATTTTCAGTAAATTTCTTTTTCTGGAAGGAGTCCGTTTTAATGGCTCACTTATGACCGTTTTGTCATTCCGAGAATGATTAATTATCCACTTTTTGTCATTCGAGTTCATTTTGGTGTCGTGTTGTGGGAAAATCCCTCACAATATGCCGCAAGTGCACGGTGTCAACAAGTAATAAAGTGATAAGTAAAGTATCGTTCCCTCGAGGACTGATTTCACTAAGTACCAAAATATAGTCGACTCATAATTTTATTTGAAGAACAATTATACGGAATTTACGCCTAAACTAATTGCAGAAAATAAATAATAGTATTAATATTAATAATATTAATAAGGGTGTAGGATTATGATTTTTACCTCAAACAATCAGGATTGATATTTATTCAATTCAATTCACTTTTATTCAATTGATTGTAAGCCAAGAATTCCTAAATTATTCTAAAGCCTTTCCCAAGGTCGATAGAAAATACTACGAATTATTAACTCGATATATCCCTATTCGAATTAGATAATTAATAGCTAAAACAGTTCAAGAATTCCCACAATAAATAGGATTCACAATTCCATGAGTATATCCCTATCTCACGAAAATTATGATTTGTCTCACAAGAACTATGCCTAAATTTCATCTCCCGAATCCATAAAGACATTCAAAACAAATTAACTGTTGGCCAGACAATTAAAAAGCATTAAGAAGAGTAAGAAGAATCCAACTCAATAGAATAATGAGTAAATCAAAATAATAATAAATAATCAAACCGTCATGAAATCGGCTACAATCAAAATCCTACTCGAATAGATCTAGAAACTAAGATGCAGAAAAACTAAGAAAAACCGTAGGGAATCCGTGGTCTTGTCGTCGCCCACAAATCTCCTCCTTGTGTTCCTTGCCCTAGATCTAATCCACCTCCAGATTCCTTATGATCGATCCCCCTCTTCTTCAGCCCTATGATGCTTATTTATAGTCGTCCTCAGCCTCGAAAACGCGTCCGTGTGATCAGGTCGAGAACAGGCTCCAAAACGGCCCAAACCCGCGCGGAGTACACCAAAACCACCCCGTGTGCCGTGGCTCACTTAAGCTGTGCCGCGGCTCACGGGGCACAGATTAAAACCTGGGCGGTGTTTTTCCTTCCTGTGCCGCGGCTCGGCCTTGTCTCGTGCGGCTCGAGTCTGCTTTGCTCGGGCGCTTTCAGGCCATCTTCCTGTGCCGCGGCTCACATGGTTTGTGCCGCGGCTCATGGCCAAAAACTGCTGTTTTCGCCCGTTTTGCCTCGTTTTAGCTTCCGGACTCCAATTTCCTGCAAAACATATAAAAATAATGCATTAAAAGCTCATTTAGGCTGAATTAGGCTCAAGATGGATATAAAATAATGATATAAAAGCGCATAAAAATACACCTAACAAATACCCCCAAACTTGAGCCTTTGCTTGTCCTCAAGCAAAGATTATCAATTTTAAACAAAATGCATCGTGAATAATCATGCAAGTACATAGTGCTCGACTTAATCAATACCACCCTGAAAATCTCAAAGAATAGTACAAGTATCGTAATAGCGAGTCACATCCAGGACAGTGATTCCACTAAGTAACCAATTTCAGTCCTAATCAATCGTTCATGAAGAAAATCAAGCTCAAAGATTAACAAGCGTGAATTTAACCGACCGTCAATATGAAGGGTTAGATTAAACAAGCCAATTCGCCCAGTCCCACAGTCTAGTGGCAAAATTCAAGAGTTTCATTATCAAAATTATTCCTAGGACAGCATTCCCTTATGTATGATCAATAATATGATTCGAGTTCACCACTAGGTTTCGGCTCTCGGGATGTTTCATCGGGATAATCCTAGGGTGGAATTCCATTCTCATGCATTGGGGAACCGTTTGACGTAAAAGACACTCATGGGGCACATGGATGCTTCTAGTTACTAAGTTCCCCTCCACAGCGGAGAAACAACTCGAATAGCTATTTCCGCATGTCAAGGTTGCTGTTTTACGCGAGAGTAAACAACGGGTCACGTGAATACCCCCGGTTACTAGACTTCCCATCATCGGTAATACGATATTTCTAAATTATTAATCTATTCAGGGTCGTCGTTTTATGCGAGAGTAAACAACGGGTCACGTGAATACCCCCGGTTACTTAACTTCCCATCATAGAACAATTAATATCTCGAATTTTTTCTTGGGAAAAACTGTTCGACTCTAAACTCAATTTAAGTGCCCACAAGACTTATGTTACTGGACGATTAGCTACGCGAAAAGTTTAACCAAACGTATAAACGGTGATTTGAAAACACGTACGTCTCCTTTCTTATCTGCTAAAATTTCTACAAAAACGATAAAATTTCGGACCTAATTGAATATTCAACAGAAGCAGAAATCGCTGACTGCAACTCGACCAAAAGTCAACCGTTTCTTCAAAGAGACATCAGTATCATAACATCAGTTTTACACACAAGGAAGCACAAAAAATTCACGAAAAGTAACGCACTGATGAAATCACAATTTATAACCAAGAAAAATTAAGAGATTAACGCATGCTTTAATCTATTCCACTACACATACATTCATCAACAATAAAACTCATGTGAAAATAAAAGAGATAAGGAAAAGTGAAACTTATTCCAAATGTCTTCTTGAAACCCAACACATGTCTAAGTGGAATCGTCTGCCCAACATCACGAGGGACCCCCAAACTTAGTCTCTAGTCATGAATTAACAATAGACATTAAATCCAAGAAAGACTAGAATATGAAGAATAATAACTCATTGGGGTTATAAAGAAATATTAGAGAAATAAGGGCCAACAAGAATACACGAATCCAAACGAATTAACAAAATAAAGAAAAATTAAAAACGAAAAATCAAATAAAAACAACTAACTAGAATGCAAGTAAAAATGATGGGTTGCCTCCCACCAAGCGCTCTATTTTACGTCTTGAGCACGACGTGGCAAAAAGAGTTTAACGTGGCTTTTTTCTAGTGAGATTGCCAAATGCCCCCTTCATGCAATCTATAAGCCTCTTATTCCATAGGGGAGGCTTTGGTTCATGCCCGGTTGCCACAAATAATGAGTAAGAATAATTATGAGGACAACCAAAAAATGATGGAAGAATATAATAATGATAAGGCATGAAAAAATAAGCAGAGTTCGAATGGGTATCTAATAAAGACTTATCATGAACAACCTCATTAGAACTCATGGTATCAGCCTCAACAGAATCAAAAGTAATAGGGTCAATCTCTCCCATTATGGATTTAGGAAAGATTATGCGTGGCACCATTAATAAAATTTTAGGCACATAAGTGTTCACCTTATTAGTCGAAGTTTGATGACAATTTAATGAAATTTCTTGGGAAACATCATCAATGGTAACTTCTTCTATAGGCTCATCACACTTTATGTAATTATCGGGTGCTGGGGGATCGACCCCAAAACTTAGCATGTCTTTCTTCTCAACCTCCCCCTCAACTTCACTACTAAATATATGAGCTGGAATACAACCATAGTGAATCTCAAGACCACGACGTGCACATTCTAGCTCAAAAAGGGTACTATCAGGATTTTTGAGAACGTCTATACATTGTTCAAGCATGGTCTTTTGTTTTGGGGGAGGGGGCTGACTGACCCTATTTGGCAAATTATTAAGACCATCGAAATTTATGAAATGCCAAGGGCCACGATACTCAAAGGGAAACATAATGAAGAAAACAAAAATATAAATACCAAAGAAAGAAAAACTTCAAATTAAAATTAGAGTCGCTTGGTATTGATATTAGCGAAAAATCAGTCCCCGGCAACGGCGCCAAAAACTTGTTGTGGGAAAATCCCTCACAATATGCCGCAAGTGCACAGTGTCAACAAGTAATAAAGTGATAAGTAAAGTTTCGTTCCCTCGAGGACTGATTTCACTAAGTACCAAAATATAGTCGACTCATAATTTTATTTGAAGAACAATTATACGGAATTTATGCCTAAACTAATTGCAGAAAATAAATAATAGTATTAATAATAATAATAATATTAATAAGGGTGTAGGATTATGATTTTTACCTCAAACAATCAGGAATGATATTTATTCAATTCAATTCACTTTTATTCAATTGAGTGTAAGCCAGGAATTCCTAAATTATTCTAAAGCCTTTCCCAAGGTCGATAGAAAATACTACGAATTATTAACTCGATATATCCCTATTCGAATTAGATAATTAATAGCTAAAACAGTTCAAGAATTCCCACAATAAATAGGCTTCATAATTCCATGAGTATATCCCTATCTCACGAAAATTATGATTCGTCTCACAAGAACTATGCCTAAATTTCATCTCCCGAATCCATAAAGACATTCAAAACAAATTAACTGTTGGACAGACAATTAAAAAGCATTAAGAACAGTAAGAAGAATCCAACTCAATCGAATAACGAGTAAATCGAAATAATAATAAATAATAAACCGTCATGAAATCAGCTACAATCAAAATCCTACTCGAATAGATCTAGAAACTAAGATGCAGAAAAACTAAGAAAAACCGTAGAGAATCCGTGGTCTTGTCGTCGCCCACAAATCTCCTCCTTGTGTTCCTTGCCCTAGCTCTAATCCACCTCCAGATTCCTTCTGATCGATCCCCCTCTTCTTCAGCCCTTTGATTCTTATTTATAGTCATCCTCAGCCTCCAAAACGCGTCCGTGTGATCAGGTCGAGAATAGGCTCCAAAACGGCCCAAACCCGCGCGGAGTACACCAAAACCGCCCCGTGTGCCGCGGCTCACTTAAGATGTGCCGCGGCTCACGGGGCACAGATTAATACCTGGGCGCTGTTTTTCCTTCCTGTGCCGCCGCTCAGCTTGTCTGTGCCACGGCTCAGAGTACAGTTTTCCTGGGCGCTTTCAGGCCATCTTCCTGTGCCGCGGCTCACATGGTTTGTGCCGCGGCTCATGACCAAAAACTGCTGTTTTCGCCCGTTTTGCCTCGTTTTAGCTTCCGGACTCCAATTTCCTGCAAAACATATAAAAATAATGCATTAAAAGCTCATTTAGGCTGAATTAGGCTCAAGATGGATATAAAATAATGATATAAAAGCGCATAAAAATACGCATAACATGTCGTGTTGTTGAGTTCCGTGCTTCTTAGTGATTTTTCCGCACGTGAGTTTGATTCTTGCGAATCTCGCTCAAAACTGTTGCTTTGTGTATCCCGTAAGTTTGTTTAACTTTGTTAGACGTGTTGTGAGCTTTGGTTTGGTTTTTTGATCTTCTATTGGATTTTTCGGATGTTTTGGGCCATTTTGTAATTTCCCAAAGTTTTGGGGAACTTCTTTCGTATTCCTCACTCCGACCTTTTTGGAGTGTCGTTATGAGTTTTGGTGCGATCCCACTGCCTGTGCAGTGGGTATACTGTATGTTGTGGTTTAGATATAGCGCGTTAATGGCAGGAGTTAGTGCACGCTATGAGTAGAATAACGCACGCTAACTGTTGGTCAGCGACAGTCCAGAAGCCACTGGACAGGGTTGGAGGATTTGCTAGTACACGCTAATATTTGTGATTAGCGCACATGTGTAGTTGTACAGAACATCTTTTCGTTGATGACTCGATAGCGCACGCGAATTTGGATGGTTAGCGCGCGCTAATGTTGCGATATTTCTTACACGCAAGTGCACGTCATCGTTTACAAGTAATAAAGTGATAAGTAGAGTATCGTTCCCACGAGGACTGAATCTCTAACTACCGATTTTTGTGTATTCCAATTTTATTTGAACAATCGAATTTGGGTTTTCGCAATTAATAACTAAAAGAATTACAAAGCGACTAAACAGTAGAAAACGATAGCTTGAATAAAATAAATCAAATGATGAATAAGTCTAGGGTTCTGAATCCACCTCGGTTTATCCGAAATTACTCTCGATTATCCGTAATAAATAATTTTCCCAATTTATTGAAGGCGGAGATTGCTAATATATTCTACCGCCTCTCCCGAGGTCAATAGATTTATCTAAAGGCGAATAACGCACTCTATCCCTATGTGAATTAATTCGTCAATAGGCGAAAAGCTTAAAATCTCCCAAAGGCCACGTAGTTCCTATGAGTATATTCCTATCTCACAGAATAAAACGGTCCTCACCAATAGTTCCTCACCAAATCTCCTCTCCCAATTCGAAGTGAATGATTAAATCAATACAACTATTGGCCAGATAATTGCAAGCATTAAATACAATTGGGAAAACTCAACAAAAAGGTAATTAATTAGATAATCTCAATCAATTCATCAAAACCCTAGATTAGGGCTTTAGCCTGACATACTAATAATTGAAAATACAGAAGAGATAAATGAAAGCATAAAAATCAAACGCAGATGAAGCTCGGATTCCTCCGTTCTTCAGCTTCCGCCCTCTGCCTTTAAAGTCTTCTGCTTCCCTCTTCTTCTGCCGTCTCCAAGCTTAAGCTCCAAAATATTCAAGATCCAAAGATAATTAATTAGGGTCTTAAACCCTATTTATAGCTCAGCATATCCTCCAAATCGCGTCCGTATCCATAGGTCGAAAACTGGCTTCGAAACGGCCCTAATTCGCGCGGACAACCAAAAACCGCCAAGTGTGCCGCGGCGCACTAAACCTGTGCCGCGGCACAGAGCCTTCAGCTGGATGTCTGGGCGTCCTCAATTTCTTCTGTGCCGCGGCTCACTGGATCAGGCTGCGGCACAGAGTACGCTTTACTCGCCTTTGGCCGGGTGTCTTCTGTGCCGCGCCTCGCTTCCTTGTGCCGCGGCTCGAGTCCAGATTTGCCGCTACCGCTTTGCCTCATTTTAGCTTCCGGACTTCAATTTCATCAATCATACAAAATTAAGGCATTAAAGGCTCATTTAGACAATTTCACTCTCCAAAATACTACAAAATAATGATAAATAAGCGTATAAAAATACGCCTAACAAATACCCTCAAACTTAAGCCTTTGCTTGTCCTCAAGCAAAAAGAATTAAATTCAATAAAAGAATGTCGTGAATCATCGTGCAATTCATAGTGTTCAACCTAATCAATACTATCCTGTAATTCTCTCTAAATAATACGAGTGTCATAAAAGCGAGCTGCACTCGTAATAATGATTACGCAAAGTAATCAAGTTCACCCTAATCACTCGCTCATGAAGAAAATCCACTTCAAAGATTAACAAAACGTGAGTCAAATCGACCGTCAATATGAAAGGCTAAAATAAACAAGCTAGTTTGTCCTGTTCCACGCCTAATGGCACAATTTTCACGAGTTTCATAACAATTAAACCTCGGACAAGATTCCCTTACATATATGTTCAAGAATTTGATTCGAGTTGACCACTAGGTTAGGATCTCGGATGTTTCATCGGGATAATCCTAGGGTGGAACGTCCATTCTCATGTATTGGGAAACCGTTTGACGTTAACGTCACTCTTGGGGCACATTGATGCTTCTAGTTTCTAAGGTGCCTTCTTCGGTGGAGAAACAACTCGTATATATAATTTCCGCATGTCCGAATCCTGGTCTCCGTTTACGCGAGAGTAAACAACGGTCACGCGAATACCCCGGTTACTAGGCTCCCTATCATTGGCACATGTGAAATATCTATATCACTAGTCTAATCAGTGGTCGCTGCTTTACGCGAGAGTAAACAGTGGGTCACGCGAATGCCCGGTTACTAGACTTCCCTTCATAGAACAACATTATCTCGACTTTTGGGAAAAACTGACCGACTCTAAACTCAATCTAAGTGCCAACACGACAAATGAAACAGTACGACTCACTATCCGGAAAATGTAACCAAACGTATCGACGGTGATTTTAAAACAAGTATGTATCCTCTCTTATCCGCCAAGACCTCTACAATTACGAAAAAATTTCGGACCTAAATGAATACTAAGCAGAAACCGAAATTACTGACTACAATTCGACTAAAACTCGACCGTTTCTTCAGAGAGAAAAACAGTGTCGTAACATCAGTATCACACAAATAGAAGCACGACAATTTCACGAATAGAGAAAAACTAAGACAAGCAAGGCTATCTAAAAGAAAAAAAAATAACGCAAAGCAATGAAAAGTGCATAAACAACTTTCAAATTTAAACCATAAGCAAGTAGAGATTAAAGATTGGAACATACCTTTTGGTTTTGTGAAGATTGCAAGAAGAAATCGCAAGAAAAATTTTTGAAGGATGCTTCGGCCGATTCGCGAGTAAGGGAGAGGGAAGGGAAAAAGAAAACATACACGGGAGTTCGGCCGATTGAGAGTTATAAGGTACCCGCCCTTCGAATTCTCAGATTGTGTGCCGCGAATGCCTAAAGTGAGCCGCGGCACAGGTACGATCCTTTACTGTGTTCTCGTGTTGTCGTGTGCCGCGGCACAGATTTCGTGTGCCGCGGCTCAGTGCTCAAGTGTGCCGTGGCTCATTTATGTTGTGCCGCGGCACAGGGTACAGTTGGTTTAGCCTCCCCTTACGATTTATGTGTGCCGCGGCTCACAATACCTGCCGCGGCTCGGACTTGATTTCTTCCACAGGACTTTTCTGCACATAATTTTGAGCAGAACTCGTTAAAAGCGAGAGGCAGAAGCAAATTGAAGCACAAAAATGAAGAAAAAATAGAAATCAAAGATGCAAGAAAAATAAAGGAACGAAAAAATCTACAACTACGAACTCGGGTTGCCTCCCGAGAAGCGCTAACTTTATAGTCTTCAGCCGGACCTATTTGAAAATATTAGTTCGCTTTTCGCAAACTCCATTTGGTTTCCGCCCCGTTCATCGAACCGTTCATATTTTTGTTAAAATTATGACCATTGGTCATTAGCGATTCGACTTTCGGTTCGGTCATCAAATGTTGTTTGCGAAAAGGTTTCGACGTGAACAACTTCCCGAAACACCCATTTTTTCCATGACTAATTGTCCGCTGGGCTTTCGGCTTACTCTCCTCCTTCACAAACGCACTCAAGACTGCAGCAGATTTGTCCTCATGCTCGAGAAATGCTACTTGTTCTACATCCTTCTTAAAAATTGAACCATCTGCCACCGAATCTGAATTTTTCAACCGACTATGTTTTCGGTGCTTTCCTCTTTCAACTACATCTACACTTTCACCTTGTGACCTTTTATCAACACTTAGGGACATGGGAAAGATTTGAATACTTGAAAAGTAACTTGCTCGTCTTGGACCCTCGAGTTAACTCCCCTTTTTCCACGTCTACAAAGGTTCGGCCATCGCTAAAAATGGTCGTCCCAAGATGATTGGAATATCTTCATCTTCCTCCATGTCGAGTACGATGAAATCGGCGGAAAGATGAACTTATCAACTTTGACTAAAACGTCCTCAATCACTCCTCGATATTTGATTGATCGATCCGCCAATTGTAAGGAGACTGTTGTTGGCTTGGCTTCCCCAATATCCAGCTTTTTGAAAATCGACAGAGGCATGAGGTTGATACTAGCACCGAGATCGCAAAGTGTCTTTTTAAACGAAAGATTCCCCATGGTGCATGGTATGTTGAAGCTTCCCGGATCTTTCAATTTTGGTGGGAGCTTCTTTTGAAGAATTGCGCTGCACTCCTCTGTCAAGGCGACCGTTTCAAACTCCTCAAGTTTTCTTTTCTTCGATAATATCTCTTTCATGAACTTAACGTAACTCGACATCTGTTCCAACGCGTCGGCGAACGGAATGTTTATGTGAAGCTTTTTAAACACGTCAAGGAACTTAGAAAATTGTTTGTCCGCCTTTCTTTGCTGTATTCTCTGCGGAAACGGGATGGGGGACATACATGTCTTCGGGTTATCCGGCAACGTTATTGAAGGTTTCAAATCTTGCGACTCCTCTGGCTTTAAATCCTTCTCTTCCTCAATTTCCTTCTTCTTTTCGCACCGCTCGGGCTGATCCAGCACCTCTTTCCCGCTTCTCAAGCTGATTGCGTTTAGACTCTCTCTAGAATTTGTCTCTATTGTACTCGGCAATGCTCCCTCCGGGCGAGCTGTCAACACATTAGTGATTTGGCCCAGCTGGACCTCCAAGTTTCGAATGGAAGCGGAATGATTTTGCAATGTTGCTTCAGTACGTGTCATAAATTGACTCGTATTTGCCGCCAATTTTGCAAGTGCTTCCTCGAGAGACACTTTGGGAGCGGGAGGGGGCTGCTGTTGATTCTGAGCGAACGGGGGCTGGTTTGAGTTCTGTCCGTTTCTCCATGAAAAGTTGGGATGATTGCGCCACCCCGGATTATAAGTGTTGGAGTACAGGTTATTCTGCCGATTTCCATTTCCCACGAATTGAGCCTGCTCCATCTGATGTTGCTCGAACGGGTTTCCAACTTGACACTCCGCGCTCGGGTGTGATCTGTTACACCAATTGCATGTCTCTATGGTAACGGGGGCTGGTGCGTGCGAAAATGCCTGGAGCTGTTGGGTCAAAGCGGCGACTTGAGCTGACAAGGTGGAAATCGGATCATTACTTGAAACTTCCATAACTCTCTTCGGTGTCAATCTTTCCGATGGCCATTGGTATGCGTTTGCGGACATAGCTTCCCAAAGCGAGTGTGCCTCGGCCATACTCTTTCCCATAAAGGCCCCACCAGAGGCCGCATCCACGAGAGTGCGTGTAGAAGCACTCAAACCAAGATAGAACGTCTGAATCTGAAGCCAATCAGGAAGGCCGTGATGAGGGCATCTTCGTAACAAATCTTTATATCGCTCCCACGCCTCGTGGAGCGATTCCATATCGTACTGACCAAAGGTGGTTATTTCGTTTCTCAACCTCGCCGTCTTAGCAGGTGGGAAGAATTTGGCAAGGAAGGCTTGCGCTAACCCCTCCCATGTTGTAATCGACCCCGGCGGTAAGGAATTTAACCAAAATTTCGCTTTATCCCTCAAAGAGAAAGGGAAAAGCCTCAATCGGATGGCATCGTCGGTGACACCATTGGTCTTGAACGTGTCGCATATCTCAAGGAAAGAAGCAATATGGGCATTCGGGTCGTCATTCGGCAGTCCACAGAATTGGCTCGCCTGCACCATCTGAATAATAGCAGGCTTGATATCAAAATTATTGGCTTGGATAGTGGGACGCCGAATTCCCGAAAAATTAGCATTGATCTGCGGTATGGCATAATCTCGAAGAGCTAGTTCCGGTTGAACTTGCCGCACATGGTTATCTCCTCCTTGGACTTCGATATCCTCGGCCATGTTGACCGTCGTCTGCAACTCTCTTTTCTCCTTTTTGTTCCTTCTTAGAGTGCGCTCGAGCTCGGTATCCATAGGTAGTAGGCCTTCGTTACCGAGTTTTCTCATGCACTACACGAAAGGTCCTGAAAGGAAAAACAAATAAACGAAATTAAATACACAAAAATAAAAATAAAATGTTCAAATTAAGACTAGAAATACTTAAATCGATATTAGAAAATTTCAGTCCCCGGCAACGGCGCCAAAAACTTGTTGCGATATTTCTTACACGCAAGTGCACGTCATCGTTTACAAGTAATAAAGTGATAAGTAGAGTATCGTTCCCACGAGGACTGAATCTCTAACTACCGATTTTTGTGTATTCCAATTTTATTTGAACAATCGAATTTGGGTTTTCGCAATTAATAACTAAAAGAATTACAAAGCGACTAAACAGTAGAAAACAATAGCTTGAATAAAATAAATCAAATGATGAATAAGTCTAGGGTTCTGAATCCACCTCGGTTTATCCGAAAATACTCTCGATTATCCGTAATAAATAATTTTCCCAATTTATTGAAGGCGGAGATTGCTAATATATTCTACCGCCTCTCCCGAGGTCAATAGATTTATCTAAAGGCGAATAACGCAATCTATCCCTATGTGAATTAATTCGTCAATAGGCGAAAAGCTTAAAATCTCCCAAAGGCCACGTAGTTCCTATGAGTATATTCCTATCTCACAGAATAAAACGGTCCTCACCAATAGTTCCTCACCAAATCTCCTCTCCCAATTCGAAGTGAATGATTAAATCAATACAACTATTGGCCAGATAATTGCAAGCATTAAATACAATTGGGAAAACTCAACAAAAAGGTAATTAATTAGATAATCTCAATCAATTCATCAAAACCCTAGATTAGGGCTTTAGCCTGACATACTAATAATTGAAAATACGAAGAGATAAATGAAAGCATAAAAATCAAACGCAGATGAAGCTCGGATTCCTCCGTTCTTGACTTCCGCCCTCTGCCTTTAAAGTCTTCTCGCTTCCCTCTTCTTCGCCGTCTCCAAGCTTAAGCTCCAAAATATTCAAGATCCAAAGATAATTAATTAGGGTCTTAAACCCTATTTATAGCTCAGCATATCCTCCAAATCGCGTCCGTATCCATAGGTCGAAATCGGCCAAACGGCCCTAATTCGCGCGGACAACCAAAAACCGCCAAGTGTGCCGCGGCGCACTAAACTGTGCCGCGGCACAGAGCCTTCACTGGATGCCTGGGCGTCCTCAATTTCTTACGTGCCGCGGCTCACTGGACTGTGCCGCGGCATAGAGTCTGATTTACTCGCCTTTGGCCGGGTGTCTTCTGTGCCGCGGCCCTGCTTCCTTGTGCCGCGGCTCGAGTCCAGATTTGCTGCGCCCGCTTTTGCCTCGTTTTAGCTTCCGGACTTCAATTTCCTGTCAATCATACAAAATTAAGGCATTAAAGGCTCATTTAGACAATTTCACTCTCCAAAATACTACAAAATAATGATAAATAAGCGTATAAAAATACGCCTAACAAATACCCTCAAACTTAAGCCTTTGCTTGTCCTCAAGCAAAAAGAATTAAATTCAATAAAAGAATGTCGTGAATCATCGTGCAATTCATAGTGTTCAACCTAATCAATACTATCCTGTAATTCTCTCTAAATAATACGAGTGTCATAAAAGCGAGCTGCACTCAGAATAATGATTCCGCAAAGTAATCAAGTTCAGTCCTAATCACTCGTTCATGAAGAAAATCCAGCTCAAAGATTAACAAAACGTGAGTCAAATCGACCGTCAATATGAAAGGCTAAAATAAACAAGCTAGTTTGTCCCGTTCCACAGTCTAATGGCACAATTTTCACGAGTTTCATAACAATTAAACCTCGGACAGTATTCCCTTACATATATGTTCAAGAATTTGATTCGAGTTGACCACTAGGTTAGGATCTCGGGATGTTTCATCGGGATAATCCTAGGGTGGAACTTCCATTCTCATGTATTGGGAAACCGTTTGACGTAAAAGACACTCATGGGGCACATGGATGCTTCTAGTTACTAAGTTCCCTTCTACAGTGGAGAAACAACTCGAATATATAATTTCCGCATGTCCGAATCAAGGTCTCCGTTTTACGCGAGAGTAAACAACGGGTCACGCGAATACCCCCGGTTACTAGGCTCCCTATCATTGGCACATGTGAAATATCTATATCACTAGTCTAATCAGGGTCGTCGTTTTACGCGAGAGTAAACAGTGGGTCACGCGAATGCCCCCGGTTACTAGACTTCCCTTCATAGAACAACATTATCTCGACTTTTGGGAAAAACTGACCGACTCTAAACTCAATCTAAGTGCCAACATGACAAATGAAACAGTACGACTCACTATCCGGAAAATGTAACCAAACGTATCGACGGTGATTTTAAAACAAGTATGTATCCTCTCTTATCCGCCAAGACCTCTACAATTACGAAAAAATTTCGGACCTAAATGAATACTAAGCAGAAACCGAAATTACTGACTACAATTCGACTAAAACTCGACCGTTTCTTCAGAGAGAAAAACAGTGTCGTAACATCAGTATCACACAAATAGAAGCACGAAAATTTCACGAATAGAGAAAAACTAAGACAAGCAAGGCTATCTAAAAGAAAAAAAAATAACGCAAAGCAATGAAAAGTGCATAAACAACTTTCAAATTTAAACCATAAGCAAGTAGAGATTAAAGATTGGAACATACCTTTTGGTTTTGTGAAGATTGCAAGAAGAAATCGCAAGAAAAATTTTTGAAGGATGCTTCGGCCGATTCGCGCGCAGGTAAGGGAGAGGGAAGGGAAAAAGAAAAACATACCTGGGAGTTCGGCCGATTGAGAGTTATAAGGTACTGCCCTTCGACTCAGATTGTGTGCCGCGGAACAGCTAAAGTGAGCCGCGGCACAGGGTACAGTCCCTTTTACCTGTGTTCTCGTGTTGTCGTGTGCCGCGGCACAGATTTCGTGTGCCGCGGCTCAGTGCTCAAGTGTGCCGTGGCTCATTTATGTTGTGCCGCGGCACAGGGTACAGTTGGTTTAGCCTCCCCTTACGATTTATGTGTGCCGCGGCTCACAATACCTGTGCCACGGCTCAGACTTCAGTTTCTTCCCTGGGACTTTTCTGCACATAATTTTGAGCAGAACTCGTTAAAAGCGAGAGGCAGAAGCAAATTGAAGCACAAAAATGAAGAAAAAATAGAAATCAAAGATGCAAGAAAAATAAAGGAACGAAAAAATCTACAACTACGAACTCGGGTTGCCTCCCGAGAAGCGCTAAGTTTATAGTCTTCAGCCGGACCTATTTGAAAATATTAGTTCGCTTTTCGCAAACTCCATTTGGTTTCCGCCCCGTTCATCGAACCGTTCATATTTTTGTTAAAATTATGACCATTGGTCGTTAGCGATTCGACTTTCGGTTCGGTCATCAAATGTTGTTTGCGAAAAGGTTTCGACGTGAACAACTTCCCGAAACACCCGTTTTTTCCATGACTAATTGTCCGCTGGGCTTTCGGCTTACTCTCCTCCTTCACAAACGCACTCAAGACTGCAGCAGATTTGTCCTCATGCTCGAGAAATGCTACTTGTTCTACATCCTTCTTAAAAATTGAACCATCTGCCACCGAATCTGAATTTTTCAACCGACTATGTTTTCGGTGCTTTCCTCTTTCAACTACATCTACACTTTCACCTTGTGACCTTTTATCAACACTTCCGGGACATGGGAAAGATTTGAATACTTGAAAAGTAACTTGCTCGTCTTGGACCCTCAGAGTTAACTCCCCTTTTTCCACGTCTACAAAGGTTCGGCCAGTCGCTAAAAATGGTCGTCCCAAGATGATTGGAATATCTTCATCTTCCTCCATGTCGAGTACGATGAAATCGGCCGGAAAGATGAACTTATCAACTTTGACTAAAACGTCCTCAATCACTCCCCTTGGATATTTGATTGATCGATCCGCCAATTGTAAGGAGACTGTTGTTGGCTTGGCTTCCCCAATATCCAGCTTTTTGAAAATCGACAGAGGCATGAGGTTGATACTAGCACCGAGATCGCAAAGTGTCTTTTTAAACGAAAGATTCCCCATGGTGCATGGTATGTTGAAGCTTCCCGGATCTTTCAATTTTGGTGGGAGCTTCTTTTGAAGAATTGCGCTGCACTCCTCTGTCAAGGCGACCGTTTCAAACTCCTCAAGTTTTCTTTTCTTCGATAATATCTCTTTCATGAACTTAACGTAACTCGACATCTGTTCCAACGCGTCGGCGAACGGAATGTTTATGTGAAGCTTTTTAAACACGTCAAGGAACTTAGAAAATTGTTTGTCCGCCTTTCTTTCTTTGTATTCTGCGGAAACGGGATGGGGACATACATGTCTTCGGGTTATCCGAACGTTATTGAAGGTTTCAAATCTTGCGACTCCTCCGGCTTTAAATCCTTCTCTTCCTCAATTTCCTTCTTCTTTTCGCACCGCTCGGCTGATCCAAAGACCTCTTTCCCGCTTCTCAAGCTGATTGCGTTTAGACTCTCTCTAGAATTTGTCTCTATTGTACTCGGCAATGCTCCCTCCGGGCGAGCTGTCAACACATTAGTGATTTGGCCCAGCTGGACCTCCAAGTTTCGAATGGAAGCGGAATGATTTTGCAATGTTGCTTCAGTACGTGTCATAAATTGACTCGTATTTGCCGCCAATTTTGCAAGTGCTTCCTCGAGAGACACTTTGGGAGCGGGAGGGGGCTGCTGTTGATTCTGAGCGAACGGGGGCTGGTTTGAGTTCTGTCCGTTTCTCCATAAAAAGTTGGGATGATTGCGCCACCCCGGATTATAAGTGTTGGAGTACAGGTTATTCTGCCGATTTCCATTTCCCACGAATTGAGCCTGCTCCATCTGATGTTGCTCGAACGGGTTTCCAACTTGACACTCCGCGCTCGGGTGTGATCTGTTACACCAATTGCATGTCTCTATGGTAACGGGGGCTGGTGCGTGCGAAAATGCCTGGAGCTGTTGGGTCAAAGTGGCGACTTGAGCTGACAAGGTGGAAATCGGATCATTACTTGAAACTTCCATAACTCTCTTCGGTGTCAATCTTTCCGATGGCCATTGGTATGCGTTTGCGGACATAGCTTCCAAAAGCGAGTGTGCCTCGGCCATACTCTTTCCCATAAAGGCCCCACCAGAGGCCGCATCCACGAGAGTGCGTGTAGAAGCACTCAAACCAAGATAGAACGTCTGAATCTGAAGCCAATCAGGAAGGCCGTGATGAGGGCATCTTCGTAACAAATCTTTATATCGCTCCCACGCCTCGTGGAGCGATTCCATATCGTACTGACCAAAGGTGGTTATTTCGTTTCTCAACCTCGCCGTCTTAGCAGGTGGGAAGAATTTGGCAAGGAAGGCTTGCGCTAACCCCTCCCATGTTGTAATCGACCCCGGCGGTAAGGAATTTAACCAAAATTTCGCTTTATCCCTCAAAGAGAAAGGGAAAAGCCTCAATCGGATGGCATCGTCGGTGACACTATTGGTCTTGAACGTGTCGCATATCTCAAGGAAAGAAGCAATATGGGCTTTCGGGTCGTCATTCGGCTGTCGAAATTATTGGCTGGCCTGCACCATCTGATTAATAGCAGCTTGATATCAAAATTATTGGCTTGATAGTGGGACGCCGAATTCTAAAAATTAGCATTGATCTCGCGGTATGGCATAATCTCGAAGAGCTAGTTCGGTTGAACTTGCCGCACATGGTTATCTCCTCCTTGACTTCGATATCCTCGGCCATGTTGACCGGCCGTCTGCAACTCTCTTTTCTCCTTTTTGTTCCTTCTTAGAGTGCGCTCGAGCTCGGTATCCATAGGTAGTAGGCCTTCGTTACCGAGTTTTCTCATGCACTACACGAAAGGTCCTGAAAGGAAAAACAAATAAACGAAATTAAATACACAAAAATAAAAATAAAATGTTCAAATTAAGACTAGAAATACTTAAATCGATATTAGAAAATTTCAGTCCCCGGCAACGGCGCCAAAAACTTGTTGCGATATTTCTTACACGCAAGTGCACGTCATCGTTTACAAGTAATAAAGTGATAAGTAGAGTATCGTTCCCACGAGGACTGAATCTCTAACTACCGATTTTTGTGTATTCCAATTTTATTTGAACAATCGAATTTGGGTTTTCGCAATTAATAACTAAAAGAATTACTAAGCGACTAAATAGTAGAAAATGATAGCTTGAATAAAATAAATCAAATGATGAATAAGTCTAGGGTTCTGAATCCACCTCGGTTTATCCGAATTTACTCTCGATTATCCGTAATAAATAATTTTCCCAATTTATTGAAGGCGGAGATTGCTAATATATTCTACCGCCTCTCCCGAGGTCAATAGATTTATCTAAAGGCGAATAACGCACTCCATCCCTAGGTGAATTAATTCGTCAATAGGCGAAAAGCTTAAAATCTCCCAAAGGCCACGTAGTTCCTATGAGTATATTCCTATCTCACAGAATAAAACGGTCCTCACCAATAGTTCCTCACCAAATCTCCTCTCCCGATTCGAAGTGAATGATTAAATCAATACAACTATTGGCCAGATAATTGCAAGCATTAAACACAATTGGGAAAACTCAACAAAAAGGTAATTAATTAGATAATCTCAATCAATTCGTCAAAACAAAGGTTTCATCAAAACCCTAGATTAGGGCTTTAGCCTGACATACTAATAATTGAAAATACAGAATAGATAAATGAAAGCATAAAAATCAAACGCAGATGAAGCTCGGATTCCTCCGTTCTTCAGCTTCCGCCCTCTGCCTTTGAAGTCTTCTGCTTCCCTCTTCTTCTCCCGTCTCCAAGCTTAAGCTCCAAAAGATTCAAGATCTAAAGATAATTAATTAGGGTCTTAAACCCTATTTATAGCTCAGCATATCCTCCAAATCGCGTCCGTATCCGTAGGTCGAAAACTGGCTTCGAAACGGCCCTAATTCGCGCGGACAACCAAAAACCGCCAAGTGTGCCGCGGCGCACTAAACCTGTGCCGCGGCATAGAGCCTTCAGCTGGATGCCTGGGCGTCCTCAATTTCTTCTGTGCCGCGGCTCACCTGGACTGTGCCGCGGCACAGAGTACAGTTTACTCTGCCTTTGGCTGGGTGTCTTCCTGTGCCGCGGCCCTGCTTCCTTGTGCCGCGGCTCAGAGTCCAGATTTGCCGTTTTCGCCCGTTTTGCCTCGTTTTAACTTCCGGACTTCAATTTCCTGTCAATCATACAAAATTAAGGCATTAAAGGCTCATTTAGACAATTTCACTCTCCAGAATACTACAAAATAATGATAAATAAGCGTATAAAAATACGCCTAACAGCTAAGCTGTCCAGTATATAAACTGGACAGCAGTCGTGAATTGTCATTTCCATTTCATTTCTTCTCCTCTCTGCGGGTTTGAGATGAGGGCGACTAGGGTTTGTACTTCTCATCGATTTTTGTTCCATCCAAGGTGTTTTGCAGAGTTCTAGGTGATTGTAACATCATATAATCCATTGTTCTTCGTCGGATCGAGGTATTTTTTCCCAAGAGTTGACTTTTTGGAGTTCTGTTCTTGATCTTGATCCTAGTCCTATTTTGATGAATCGGTTGGTGATATGCGATGTTCTTAATCGTGTTCTATGGATTGTATATCCGTATTTCGAGTTGATTTAACTCAATTGACGATTCGAGTGTTCTTGGGAGATATTGAACATTTAATGATCGATTAAATGTTCCAATGAGTTTTCCTTCGATAGTTTGATGTAATTCCCATTGTTATTGGTCTCGATCCTCGTTGTGATTGTGTTTTTGTTGTTTCTTATGGGAGATGTAGGTTCCGAGGCACTTCAATTGAGCTGTGTTTGTTGGAAGATTCGTGTGCCAATTCCGAGGCAAGTACCTTGTTCATACATTTCTCATTTTGTGGATATGATGATCGGTGATCATCTAAGTGTGTTTGGTTGATTGTTTGAAATGAACTTTCAAATAATTCAAATTAGCCTCGTTAAAGGCTCTCTTTCAAAACGTGTGTATATTGTGAATGTTGTGTTTTGTGAATGATTAAGTGAATCCTATGGATATGTTTGATGTTGGTGTTGTGATTTGATAATATATATTATCTCATTTCGGTGCATTATGTTTCGACAATTGTGTCGTGCTATGTGTTTGTTGCCTTTGGGTGGATTATTGTGATATCCTTGGTGTATTATGTTGTGTGATTTGTGACTGTGTGGTCATAGTCCAACCGTGATGTTCGTACGAGGTTTATGGTGACACATGGCATGTGATCATGCTGGTCAGGACGCGGCGAGTGATCGGTCAAACCGTGAGAGCCTAAGAAAACTTACGGTGATATGTGGCAAGTGATCACGGTATCAGGGATATGATTACGGATGTGTTTTGTTGCTTGATGTTGTGATGTATACCGTAGTGTTGTGTGATTTGTGAATGTGTGGTCATTGTCCAGCCGTGATGTTCGGACGAGGTCTACATTGACACATGGCATGGGATCATGGTGGTCAGGACATGGCGAGTGATCGGTCTAATCGTGAGAGCCTAAGAAGACTTACGGGGATACGTGGCAAGCGATCACGGTATCATGGATATGATTGTGGATGTGTGCTGCCAGAGTCGAGTACCTTGGATGTGTTACCAAGATTTCATATCTTGGGTGGTTATGTTTTGTTGATTTTAGGTCCGTCGAGGACACGTGGTGTGGTTTGTGGACCCCGTGAGTTGTTGTGGGTTTTTATTTGAGAAAGTGAATTTTTGGGATGTGACCCTTTTTGTTTTTTGGAAAGAGAAGGATTAGAGAATCCTAAATGGTTTTCCGTTAAAACTCCCGAGGGCATTTTAAAGCATTTTATAAATTGTTCTCTTGATTTGTGATCTTTCGAATTCGGAAAGTTTTACTCAAACTCTTTGCCTCCGGAAGTACTTTCTTTTCATTATGTTTGAATCATTGAGGATTCCTGATTATTATTATTATTGGAACATGATTTGTATGACTCATATTTGCACTTTGTACTTACACTAGCAAAATAGTGGAATTTTGCTAACCCCCGAGTAATCGGGGGTGGGTGTCTGTTTTGCGTCCAGGTCCATTCAGGTTTTGGGGAGCATGACATAGACATGAAAGATAATGAATGATGATCCATACTAATCACAGCAGGAGTACGATGTTGTATTGGTTTTGATGTAGTTATTTCGCTGTAGGATTTCCCCCGTTGTATGGGAGCATGTTGTATTTTGACCCCTGCATGGGTATGTATTACGGTTGGAGTTGTTGTATTAATGGGAAGACCTAATCGGTCTACTGGGTCGTCATGTAGCCTTAAAGGTGATATTTTTAAGTTTGATTTTAGTTACTAGCCTGGTAGATCCTTGAGAAAAGGCTCTACGGCGTGTAATATCCCTGAGTGGATTGGGGTGTTACATAAATGGTATCAGAGACAGGTTGCGGAAACCAATGCTGTGGAGTCGAGTGTGTATTTTTGAGTTGTTTATAGTCAGGTCGTGCCTGATTGAGTTATGTCGTGACGTGTCGTCTGAGTTTGTTGGTCGTGATTAGTATCATGGGGCGATCATCATCTTCATGCGACCTGTGGATGTAAGTCTTCCATCTTTGTGTTGTGCCTCATGTGGCACGAGCCACTTGTATGATTATTTGTTAAGTGATGGAATCCTTATGTAGATTTTGATTTCGTGATATGTGTTTATTTGACTCTCATATTTTGTTTATATGAGGAGTGGTGTCGCTGCTAATGTATTTTTTACTGTTGATTTTGTCCGCTGCTAATGATTTCCAAAATCATTTGCTCATTTTGCAAGTGTTCTTGTGAAACCCTTATGCTTAACATAGAATAGTAATATATATGTGTGTTATTTGCTCACTCTGAGAGGGTCCGACGAGGCCTCAGAGGAATCTGTGATTTCGCTCCTGATTCACGAGCTTGTTTGGATAGCCAGTCCGGGAGGGTCCATAGAGGCCTCAGATGGGATCAGTGGTTTCGCCCCGGTCCTAGGGGAGTCATGTGCTTGATTTTTATCTATGTCCAGTCCGGGAGGGTCCATAGAGGCCTCGGATGGGACCAGTGGTTTAGCCCCGGTCCTAGGCATTTCAACTCTGATTACCGACTGTTTGTTTTCTGGGAAAAGACATGTCTTGATTTTGAAACAATTTGTTGCATGTACTATGAGATGTGTAAGCGAAAGCCGATACGTGTAAGCAGAGGCTTAACATATACTTTATAACGTGTGAGTTTTTGGGCATTCTGGCCTAATGGATTTTTGAAAATCTTGAGTATCTTAGAGAATAAATTTCGAGTCGTACTTTTAAAATGGATTATTTTCTCGCGGTATTTTCAAGGTACCTACTAGTACGACTGTATGTTTCAAAATTCTTCAACTTTGAGGACCAAAATATTTAAAGTTTTTAACTAAAAGAAAGATGTCCTCATTTTTATCAAATGCAAGATGATTTTTTTTTCAAAATCTTGATAGCGATGCTGTATTACTTTTTGGAAATGTGATACTCAAGATCAACTGGTGTTACCAAAAAACATTTTTCTTTCAAAAAGGTGGCTTTCGTTTTAAAAACCTATCATTTCCTGTTTGCGGTCAAAGAATGTGTGTATGTTGTTAGCATTATCGTTAGGGTGTTAGCCCTCCGAGTTGTGATTGAATTGGTGGTGTGCGCGTTGCGTCGTTCGCCACGCGTTCGTTGTGTATAGCCATTTGTGAGGTGTGATTTTGGCATTAAATATTTGTCTCTTTGTTGTGCTTTGCGTGTTATCGCACCTGTGTGAGCTGTTCAAGCTTGGTTTTGTATGATTGTGTACATATATGATTGTTTCATCATGTTTTTGTATTTGTGCCGGTTATCGTTGAACGGAAGTCGTCGTTGCTGTGATTTTATGTATGTGAGTTGCCTTAGGATGGTAATTGCTGTATGTGATTGTGTTACGATTTTTGCTGGTGCTGAGTGGTTACTTATTTAGCATGCCGAGGGGCAGGGGTCGTGGTCGTGGCGACCAGACGCCTAATCCGTACTACCGGTGATGGTGTTGGTATCGGTGTTGCCACTATTTTGCCGTAGGTAGCTACAAAGATGACTCAGCAGTTCAACGTAATACAGATGCGACCCAGAGCATTGGCGCAAATCAGTGGCTTCGAGAAGTGGTTTGTATGAATCCCCCTCATCTCGCTGGTGCTGCAGATGCATTGGGCTGGGATGGTTGGCTTTCCTAGTTGGGAAAGATATTCGAGGTAGTTTTGTCCAGAAGAATGTAAGTTGTCTGTCGCTCAGTATCTCATTGACAAGGATGCCGCTAATTGGTGGGAGGCTGTTAAGCCTCGAGATCGTGTTGTCACGTGGGCAGAGTTCCATATATTCATGAGAGATGAGTTTTGTCCGGAATCGATCAATAATTAGAGTATTAATGAATTATTTTTGGCAAAACCTCAAGATGTACTGTTGCCTTAAACTATTATTCATTATAGCAAACATCTCAGCTATGTAGAAGATCAGGTGAGGATAGAGGAGGATAAGATCTTTCACTTTATCAGGAGAATGAAGCCGGAGATTCATCAGTACATGGCGGGTTTCACTTATACTTCATTAAGAGAGTATCAGAATAGGGCGTTAGCCTATGAGCTATCTGTATCATCGACTGAACATATATCTGATTCGAAGAAATTGAAAACTATTGGGAACTTCTCAAGAAGTCAGGGAGTGGGCCCCCTGGGACTGGGACTTTGTGTCGTCATTCTAAGTAGGTTCCTCGATCGCGTGAACATGGGAGAGTATCACGCCTGCAGTGAGTAATGTGAGCAGCACGAAGACGTGTTATAACTATAGTCGAGCGGGCCATACCACGAAGAATTGTCGTTCACCGTTAGTCAACTGTTTTGATTGAGGTCAATTGGGACACCAAGCCGTGCATTGCGAGATGGTAGCTGAAAGGTTTGGGGATCGAATTTACGTCTCTGCTCCAAAAGGACAGGGAGATGCCTAGAGTGGTTTTCGAGAATTCCGGCATGGTCGTAGTTCTTCATGGTTACCCTTGCGGATCGTTGTGTGTTTAATTTCTATTTTTCGACTGTGCGTGTTTTTTGTAATAGGTATCTTTTGTTTTGTGATTGTTCGGATAATTGACTTGATTATGCTATCTATTTGGTGATACTTGACACTTGTTGGTTTTATTATGTATCAATTTTAATGGCTCGCTTGTGACTGTTTCGTCATTCTGAGAATGATTAATTCTGCACTTTTTGTCATCCGAGTTTGTTTTGGTGTTGTTTTGTTTAGTTCTGTGCTTCTTAGCGATTTTTCCGCACTTGAGTTTGATTCTTGCGAATCTCGTTCGAAACTGTCGCTCCGTGTATCCCGTAAGTTTGTTTAACTTTATTAGCCGTGTTGTGAGCTTCGGTTAACTTGTTTGATCTTTTATTGGATTTTCTGACGTTTTGGGCCGTGTTGTAATTTCCCAAAGTTTTAGGGAACTTCTTTCGTATTCCTCACTCCGACCTTTTTGGAGTGTCGTTGTGAGTTTTGGTGCGATCCCACTGCCTGTGCAGTGGTAATAGCGCACGTTGTGGGCTAGATATAGCGCGCTACTTGAGATTTCTAGTGCACGCTAACAGAGGGTGCATAATTGAGGCAGAAGCTACTGCCTTCGACTGAGAGTTCGATAGCGCACAATACGTAGTGGTGTAGCGCGCGCTAATGACAGGAGTTAGTGTACGCTATGAGTAGAATAGCGCACGCTAACTTTTGGTCAAGGATAGTCTAGAAGCCACTGGACTGGGTTGGAGGATTTGTTAGCACACACTAATATTCGTGATTAGCGCACGCTAACTGTGCAGTTGCGCATAATGTCTTTTTGTTGATGACTCAATAGCGCACACTAATTTAGATGGTTAGCGCGTGCCAAGCTGTCTAGTATATAAACTGGACTGCAGTCGTGAATTGTCATTTCCATTTCATTTCTACTTCTCTCCGCGGGTTTGAGATGAGGGCGACTAGGGTTTGGACTTCTGGTCGATTTTTGTTCCATCCAAGGTGTTCTGGAGAGTTCTAGGTGATTGTAACATCATTTAATCCGTTGTCCTTCTTCGGATCGAGGAATTTTTTTCCCATTTTTTCGTAGAGTTGACTTTTTGGAATTTTGTTCTTGATCTCGATTCTCGTCCGATTTTGATGAATCGGTTGGTGCTATGCGATGTTATTAATCATATTTTATGGATTATATATCAATATTTCGAGTTGGTTTAACTCGATTGACGATTCGAGTGTTCTTGGGAGATACTGAACATTTAATGCTCGATTGAATGTTCCAATAAGTTTTCCTTCGATAGTTTGATGTAATTCCCATTGTTATTGTTCTCGATCCTCGTTGTGATTGTGTTTTTGTTGTGTCTTACGGGAGATGTCGGTTTCGAGGCACTTCGATCGAGCCGTGTTCATCGGAGGATTCGTGTGCCAATTCCGAGGCAAGTACTTTGTTCATACATTTCTCATTATATGTATATGATGATCAGTGATCATCTAAGTGTGTTTGGTTAATTGTTTGAAATGAACTTTCAAATGATTCGATTTAGCCTCATCAAAGGCTCTTTTTCAAAATGTGTGTGTATTTTATGAATGATTAAGTGAATCCTATGGATATGTTTGATGTTGGTGTTGTGATTTAATAATATATATATATATATATTGTCTCATTTCGGTGCATTATGTTTCGACAATTGTGTTGTGGTATGTGTTTGTTTGGGTGGATTATTGTGATATCCTTGTGGAGACATTAAATTGCCTTTCATGTGATGCTGTTAATGGAGACATTAAATTCCACAATGAAACATTTGCTGATTATTTCGGACAATGGGTAAGTGTGTAATTACTGTTTACTTAATTTTCTAACATAATTTACTTAATTATGACATTCACATTAATTAATATCCAGATGATGCACATACAAAGTGACGACCACCCGATGTGGTTACGTGAGTTGATGCTTCTTTCGATGAAGCCTGTTATATCTAGAGTTTATTCAATGGGGAAGGTAAATAGTGTGACATTTGAATGTATCGATGGAGATCAAATAAGGAGGTGTCAAAATTATGGGGTTATGATTGACGGTGGATATTACGGTGTTCTTCTCGAAGTAGTGGAACTAATTTATGGAGAAGGCTTGACAGTGTACTTGTTCAAGTGTAGGTGGTTTGATACAAATCCTCAAATCAAAAGGGAGAATAATTATGGATTTTTATCTGTTGATACTTCTATAAGTTGGTATGAAGGTGATTCTGTTGTTTTTGCAACATCTGCTAAACCAGTTTACTACCTGGATGACTTGGTAAAAAAAGGAGCATGGAAGATCGTAAATTATGTGGCTGCGAGAAATATATATATAGTGCGGCCACACTTGGACAAGCAGTAGATAAGGATGACAATGAAGCATATCAAGAGCCGGATACAGCTAATATTCCACCATCCTCCACAATACTACTGAATAATGTTGTAGAAGGTCGAGTGGTTCGACTATATAGTGAAGAACGTGGGTTCATAGATGTAGGTACAGATGAATTACATACAGACTCTGATGAAGATGATAATGAAGAGTTCAGAC
This sequence comes from Orobanche coerulescens, assembly GCA_033398695.1. NCBI lineage: Eukaryota > Viridiplantae > Streptophyta > Magnoliopsida > Lamiales > Orobanchaceae > Orobanche > Orobanche coerulescens. The sequence continues at coordinate 89,972,252 of CM065815.1, read as the reverse complement.
AAATGCTGCCAGTTATCAACTCCGACATAGAGACAGACTCAAGTGGTAATTCTGACTACGAACCTTAGAAGGACATATCTTTTGTAAAAGTTCCTTGGATTCATTGTTGTGTGCCGCTCGAACGAATCGACAAAGTGATATTTTTCATCGTTTTAATTTTATTACATTCATTGTTCTATTGATGATTTTTTCAATAATAAAATATTATATATATATATATATATATTTATAACTAAATTCAAATATATATCAAATGTTATTATACAAAAACATGTATAAATATATAAAATATTATTGTATAAAAACATGTATAAATATATAAAATAATATATATAAAAATTGTATTAATTTACATATATATATAATCATATTATATGTTTATATATATATATATATATATATAATAAAATTCAAATATATAAAATATTATTATATAAAAACATGTATAAGTATAAAAACTATGTTCAAATGTATGAATGATAAACATGACTTAGTGGCAAAATGCCATATCACCTATATAAATGGCCCGGGTTCGAATCCCGGCAGCCACTGAGTCATGTTTTTTTTTTTTGTATTTCAGTATAGCCGAAGACAGTCGTCGGCTAAAGTCATGGGTATAGCCAACAGCTTCGTTGTCATCGGCTAAAGTCCTGGTTGGGAACACGCGGTAGTCCTGGACTCGGTCATGTCATATTTAACACAGGCTTTAGCCGACGACAGCTATCGGATAAAGTATAAATATCTTAATTTTTTATTAAACATATTTTTAATTAAATTTAAATATATAAAATATCATTATATAAAAAGCTGTATAAATATATAAAATATTATTATATAAAAATTATATAAATATGTACAAATATATAATCATTATATATATATATATATATATATATATATATATATATTTATAATATATATTTATAATTAGATTCTAAAAATTTAAAATATCAGTATATGTATAAATATAAAAACTCGGCTTAAATGTACGAATGATAAACATGACTCAGTTGCAAAATGCTATATAATCTATACAAATGACCCGGGTTCGAACCCCGGCTGCCACTGAGCATGTTTTTTTTTTAGAATTAAGTTTAGCCGACGATTGTCGTCGGCTAAAGTCATGGGACACGCGAACGAACGTCGAACCTCGTAACATTTATAAGGTTTAGCCGATGACCCCGGATGTCGTCGGCTAAAGTTCACTTATATATAAAAAACAGGCTTTTGTTATTTTTTCTCTTTCTTCATTTCTGTGTCGCTTCTTCCGGGAACCCTCGTCCGCAGCTTCCGTGGTCAGTCTGCCGCTTCCATCGTCAATCCGCCTTCTGCCGCCCACCGCCGTCCTTCCGTCATCCGCCGCGTTCCTGCCGAGCCAAGTGGTTTCGCCACCCTCGTCCGCCGCTTACGTCACCGTCCGCCGCTTACGTCACCGTCCGCCGCCGCCGATGACTCGCGTCATCCGGTACTACTATTTTTCTTAATTCGATTTTATGATGTTTTACTGATTTAGGGTTGGTTTAGGAATTAAAATTGAAATTTATTTTGAGAGGTTATAATTCAGTTTAGATTTTGCTGTTTTAATTCGGTTTTAGAAATTGAATTATCATAAAATCAGAAAACTGTTGTGATTTTACTGTTTTAACGAAACCGAATTACTGTAATTCTCCTACTTCCCTGAGATCAGTTTATTTGTTTAAGAATCATTCTCACATTGTCTAAATAGGCAGAGTAGGAAATAAGAAAAAGAACACCGGCCTTACTCAGTTGTTATTAGCGCACAAATAGCATTTCTTTCTCTTCTTCATATTTGGCAATGATATCTGTCAAAATCCAAGTAATATGTAAATATTAGATAATATTACCTGAACCGGTAGCAATGTAGTCAAAGTTCTAATGTCCTTTCAATGCCAATATAGCAGAATAAACTTAAGAAATATTTTTGAACTCGATATAAATTGTTACATTCTTGCATGAGCTAATATAGCAGACATAGCGTTGCCATGAAAACTATGTCGATCACTTCAGCGAACGAAATATAAAATAATGGCCTTGGTTGAGGCATCAGAATGACCATCATATCAAAACATCAAATAAAAATGGAAAACCAAAATATACTCTCTTAACTTGAAAAATATCTTCGTTTAATTTCTAGACTACTCATTTGAAATTAGGCAAACTTTGTAATATACGGGGTAATTTTTTAACTTTCGTTTCTACTGTTTGGTTGTACGTATTCATTTGGAATTGTACAAGAGCTGTTGTATTTGACTGATACAATGTATATTGTATTGGGATATTTCGGAATCAAAATATTTATACTTGTCGTCGATATTGTATTTGCCGATTGGATGTTGCTTGGTGAGTTTAGATTTTTTTGGCTAAGTATACTAGCCATAGCGTATGCTATATGTATAGCATTACGTATGCTACGTGTGGAGGATTACGTACGTTAAACCGAGAAGGTTACATACGTAACGAAGGGTATCAGATCGCATCTTATTTTCGGCGTGTTGGGCCATGCATGATCCGAATACTTGGCCTTTGGAGACAGCCAAGTCAACGGGCATTACGTACGTAATGCTTAGGCTATAACGTACGTAATGCAGGTGAGTTTACGTATGCCTTTTTCTGACAACATACGTAATGCACGGTTCGTTTTGAGGCAGTAACTTCTGGGAGGACGTAGCATACGCTACGTAGTGAGGATAGCGTACGTAAAATGGTTTAACGTACGTTATGCATAGGGGTTAGCAGCTGTAATGAACTGTGCATATTATAAAGACATGCTTCGTCCTTCATTTTTTCAAGATCCATTTTCGATTTCTCTCCCTAGAAATCATCCCCCTGCATTCCTTACTGATTTCCGACCCCTTCCAACTTGGATTGGAGCTTGGGAGCTTGAAGATTGGAGTGTTTCTTGAAGGGTTTGAGGTTGTTCTTCACTCTCAAGAGGTATGTTGGCTAATCTTATGTTTAACTTGAGATTATGATGATGTTGTGGTTGATTACCTCGTGTAGTTGTTGATTGTTGGAGGATAGTATGATTCTTCATAGTTTTTATGAACTTATGATGAAGAACATGATGATTATGGCTTGAGGTTGATTGTGTTCTTGATGTTTAAGAATACTTGGAGATTATAATCATGTTTAGGAAGAATATGTTAAGATTGTTAGATAATTAACATAGCTTTGAGATGATTATTATTGTTGGTTGTGTGCTTGAGAGATTATAACCATTTAGTAAGGGGTTATGATGAATTAGGAGATGATTATCATAATCTTGAAATGGTTAAGTTAATCTTGTTGATTAATCCAAAATTCTTGATGAATTGGTGATTGATATTGGTAGAGACATCATGTTTATTGTGTTGATGATGTTCTTGAGGTATTGATGATGATATTTGTGATATTATCATTTTGAGATGATTAATTTGATGTTGTTCTTCATAATCCTTGTTGAATTATTTTTCACAAGTGTTAAGAACATTATAATCATATTAATTGATCATTGAGGTGATTGGAGAATGTAAGAATTCATAGTCGAGGACTATGATATTCGTTTGTGTGGTTTGATCAATTTGTGATTGAACCAAGGTTATCTATTGTGTTGTTATCGATTGTTACTATGTTATTGAATGAATTGTATTTCATTCAAGGTTGTTCGAGTGTTTGTGATTGTTGGAGGACGCCGTTCGTTGTTTGTTGGAAGATTTCATCGCCTTCGATTTGAGGCAAGTTTTATACTTGTACTAGTCAATGAGATTAATGTTATCATATATGTGTATGAATGTATATATGAAAACATTAAACCTTTCTGAGACCATGACTGTTGATAGGTGCGCTTAGAGGCGCCAGATCAGAGTTGTGGATTCTTTTGTAGGGAGCGGTGCTGTAGTTGAGAGCCTCAGGGTTGGGTTGTCTCGGTTATCTTTGACCTAGAGCATTGCGTTTTTACTTTTATTGTATATTTTATCCTATTGTCTTTGCGTGTGGTGTATTTTTGACAGGGAGCTGTCAGCGTTCATCGGGAGTGAAGTAGCCAAATTCCGCTTAGGTAAGTCCCATGTGGATCAAGCCATGGGCTCAGGTATGGTCTCGAGCTTTTTCGAATCACATGTTTTCCTTTGTATTTATCACACAAGATTCTGCTGTGCACTAAGCTGGGGGTCTTCACGGAAACAGCCTCCCTACCGTAATAAGTAGGGGCATGGTCTGCGTACATCTTACCCTCCCCAGACCCTGCTCTGAGCGGGATATACTGGGTATGTTTGGTTTGGTTTGGTTTATATATGTGTATGAATGTGTTGTATCATTTCGAGATGTAGTCTCTTCATGATTTTCGTTGATATCAGGAAATTGTTCAGTACAATACCCTTCGGCAATTGTTAGGCGTATTTTTATATGCTTATTTATCATTATTTTGTAGTATTTTGGAGTGTGAAATCATCTAAATGAGCTTTTAATGCCTTAATTTTGCATGATTGACAGGAAATTGAAGTCCGGAAGCTTAAACGATGCAAAACGGGCGAAAAAGCAAAATCGACTATGAGCCGCGGCACAAGGAAGCTGAGCCGCGGCAAAGGAAGACACCAGCCGAAGGGCAGAGTAGGCTGTACTCTGTGCCGCGGCACAGCCCATGTGAGCCGCGGCACAGAAGGATTTAATTACGCCCAGGTATTCAGATTTTAGCGATGTGCCGCGGCACAGCACAGGTGAGCCGCGGCACACTTAGCGGGATTTATACGTCTGCGCGGATTTTGGGCCGTTTCGAAGCCAGTTTTCAACCGATTAATATGGACGCGATTTGTGGAGGTGCTGAGCTATAAATAGGGCTTAAGACCCTAATTTAATTATCTTGGAATCATTGAATCTAAACCTAAGAGAGCTTAAGCTTGGAGACGAGAGAAGAGGAGGAAGCGAGAGGAATTCAAGGGCGAGGCGGAAGGCGAAGAACGGAGGAATCCGAGCTTCATCTGCGTTTGAATTTTATGCTTTTGTTTATTTATTCGTATTTTCACTTTTAGTATGTCGCTAAAGCCCTAATCTAGGGTTTTGATGAAACCTTTATTTTGGAATTGATTGAGATTATCCAATTTATTACCTTTTTATTGAGTTTTCCCAATTATGTTTAATGCTTGCAATTATCGGCCAATAGTTGTATTGATTTAATCATTCACTTGAATCGGGAGAGGAGATTTGGTGAGGAACTATTGGTGAGGACCGTTTATTCTGTGAGATAGGAATATACTCATAGGAACTACGTGGCCTTTAGGAGATTTCATGCTTTTCGCCTAGCGACGAGATAATTCACCTAGGGATAGAGTGCGTTAGTCGCCGTTAGATAAATCTATTGACCTCGGGAGGCGGTAGAATATATTAGCAATCTCCGCCTTCAATAAATTGGGAAAATTATTTATTACGGATGATCAAGATTAAATTCGGATAAATTAAGGTGGATTGAACTCTAGACTTATTTATCATTTGATTCCTTTTATTCAAGCTATCGCTTCTGTTTAGTCTTTTATTCATTCTTGTAGTTATTAATCCAAAAACCCAACTTCGATTGTTCAAATAAAATTGGAATACGAAAACGTCGGTAGTTAGAGACTCAATCCTCGTGGGAACGATACTCTACTTATCACTTTATTACTTGTAAACGATGACGTGCACTTGCGTGTAGGAAATATCGCAACAAGTTTTTGGCGCCGTTGCCGGGGATTGAAATTTCTCTAATATCGATTTAAGTATTTCCAGTCTTAATTTGAACGTTTTATTTTTGTTTATTTAATTTTGTTTATTCGTTTTTCCTTTCAGGACCTTTCGTTAGTGCATGAGAAGACTCGGTAACGAAGGCCTACTACCTTTGGACACCGAGCTCGAGCGCACTCTAAGAAGGAACAAAAAGGAGAAAAGAGAGCTGCAGACGACGGTCAACATGGCCGAGAATATTGAAATCCAAGGAGGAGACAACCAAGTGCGGCAAGTTCAACCGGAACTCGCTCTTCGAGATTATGCCATGCCGCAAGTCAATGCAAATTTTTCGGGAATTCGGCGTCCCACCATCCAAGCTAATAACTTTGAGATCAAGCCCGCCATTATTCAGATGGTGCAGGCGAGCCCATTCTGTGGACTACCGAAGGACGATCCGAATGCCCACATTGCTTCTTTCCTTGAGATATGCGACACTTTCAAAACTAATGGTGTCACCGACGATGCCATCCGATTGAGGCTTTTCCCTTTTTCTTTGAGGGATAAAGCAAAATTCTGGTTGAATTCCTTACCACGGGTCGATTACAACTTGGGAGAGGTTAGTGCAAGCCTTCCTTGCAAAATTTTTCCCACCGGCTAAGACGGCGCGGTTGAGAAACGAGATAACCACTTTTGCCCAAGACGATATGGAATCGCTCCACGAGGCGTGGGAGCGATATAAAGAATTGCTTGAAGATGCCCTCATCACGGCATTCTGATTGGCTTGTGCATACGTTTTATGGTGGTTTGAGTGCTTCTACACGCACTTTAGTGGATGCGACCTCAGGAGGAACATTCATGGGAAAATCTATGGCCGAGGCTCACGTGCTTTTGGAAGATATGGCTGAAAACGCTTACCAATGGCGCAGAAAGATTGACACCGAGGAGGGTAATGGAAGTTTCGAGCAATGATCCGATTTCCACCTTGTCGGCTCAAGTCGCCGCTTTGACACAACAGCTCTGAACTTTTCGCACGCACCAGCCCCCGTTACCATTGAGACATGTAATTGGTGTAACGGATCACACCCGAGTGCGGAGTGTCAATTTGGAAATCCGTTCGAGCAAAATCGATGGAGCAGGCTCAATTCGTAGGAAATGGGAATCGACCGAATAACCCGTACTCCAATACTTATAATCCGGGGTGGCGCAATCATCCCAACTTTTCATGGAGAAACGGACAGAACACACACCAGCCCCTTTCGCCTGGAATCAACAAGGCCCCTTCCGCTCCCAAAGTGTCTCTCGAGGAAGCGCTTGCAAAATTGGCGGCAAATACGAGTCAATTTATGACTCGGACGAAGCTACACTACAAAATCATTCGCTTCCATTCGAATTTGGAGGTTCATTTGGGCCAAATCGCTAATGTGTTGACAGCTCGTTCGGAGGGAGCATTGCCGAGTACCACAGAGACAAATCCTCGCGAGAGTCTAAATGCAATTAGCTTGAGAAGCGGGAGAGATGTGCTAGATCAGCCCGAGCTGGGTAAAGAGAAGAAGGTGATTGAGGAAGAGATGGAATTAAAGCTAGAGGAGTCGAAGGAAGTTCAGTCGGATAACTCAAAGACATGTGTTCCCAGTTCCGTTTCCGCAGAGACTGACAAAGGAGGGCGGACAAACAATTTTCTAAGTTCCTTGAGGTGTTCAAAAAGCTTCACATAAATATTCCGTTCGGCGCGCATTGGAGCAGATGCCGAGTTATGTCAAATTCATGAAAGAGATATTATCGAAGAGAAAGCTTGAGGAGTTTGAAACGGTTGCCTTGTGAGGAGTGCGGTGCAATTCTTCAAAAGAAGCTCCCACCTAAATTGAAAGATCCGGGAAGCTTTAACATACCGTGCACCATGGGGAATCTTTCGTTTGATAAGGCACTATGCGATCTTGGTGCAAGTATCAACCTCATGCCTCTATCGATTTTTCAAAAGTGAATATTGGGGAAGCTAAGCCAACCACAGTCTCATTACAATTGGCGGACCGATCGATAAAGTATCCGAGGGGAGTGATCGAGGATGTATTAGTTAAGGTTGACAAGTTCATCTTTCCAGCCGACTTCATCGTAATAGACATGGAGGAAGATGACAATATTCCGATCATCTTGGGACGACCATTTCTAGCGACGGGCCGAACCCTTATAGACGTGGAAAAGGGAGAGCTAACTCTGAGGGTCCAAGACGAGGAAGTTACTTTTCAAGTATTCAAATCGTTCCCATGTCCCGGAAGTGCTGATAAAGGATCACAAAGTGAGGGTGTGGATGTTTGTGAAAGAGGAAAGCATCGAAAAAATCGTCGTTGGGAAAATTCAGATTTTGTGTTAAATGGCCCAAGTTTGAAGAAGGATGTAGAACTAGTGGCGTTTCTCGACCATGAAGAAAAATCTGCTGCAGTTGTGAGTTCGTTTGTGAAGGAGGAGAGTGAGCCGAAAGCCAAGAGAAAAAGTAGTCATGGAGAAACCGGGTGTTTCGGGAAGTTTCTCAAGTCGAAACCTTTTCGAAAACTGCATTTGATGACTGAACCGAAAGTCGAACGGCTGATGACCAACGGTCATAATTTTAACCAAAATACAAACGGTTCGATGAACGGGGCGGAAGCCAAATGGAGTTTGCGAAAAGCGAACTAACGTTGTTCAATAGGTCCGGCTGAAGACTATAAACTTAGCGCTCCTCGGGAGGCAACCCGAGTATTAGTTGTAGATTCTTTGTTGTGTGCTTGCATTTTTAGAGTCTCTTTTTGTCTTCTTTCCTCTTTGATCCATCCTTTCCTATCATCTTAATGAAGTCGTGTAAAATTTCTGTGCAGGAATCAGCAAAAAGGGGATAAATTCAATAATGGGCCGCGGCACAGTCTAGGTGAGCCGCGGCACACACCAGCTGAGGAAAAATGGCCGATCAAACTGTACCCTGTGCCGCGGCATGATCTTACTGAGCCGCGGCACACCAGGTCTCTGAGCCGCGGCACCCGATAACTGAGCCGCGGCACACTAATGGTCAAGAAACGCCCAGGGCGCCTGTACTTTGAGCCGCGGCATACTAAGTCTGAGCCGCGGCACACTATAGCACTGAGACGCGGCATACTAAGTCTGAGCCGCGGCACCCGACGACATATCAAAACGTCCAAATCCGACTGTACTTTGGGCCGCGGCTCACTTTTATTGTGCCGCGGCCCCCGTCGCAAAATAAGAGCAGCCAGGTCAGGCTCTTTCAGTCGATCATCTGCTTAGCATACTTCTTCCCATCATTCCTTCCTTCCTGCACACGATGAGGTTAGTTGGGTCCATTCTATCAGTCTCCTTCTAAAATTCTCCAAGTAATTTTTGATTTCTAAATCATAGGTGATTATTGATGTGAAAAGATTTGGAGTTTTGTATTGCTAGTTATTCATCATTGTTGTTTCTAGAATGGAGTTGGAATATGGGGAATTTGTTATTGTGATGGAATTGTTATTTATGAACGAATTGTTGATGATGGTTTTCGTAATTCAGGGTTATAATCTGTGTTTTTATTTTGGGGATTTGGAATTAACCATAAAAATTTTTGTTCTTCATTTTAACTTGTGCACACAAGGTGTTTGATACATTGCAGCAATGAAAAATTGTCAAGAAGCATACAAGCTCACCGGACGATGCTGGCACCGGCTCTGAGCAGTGGAGGGGAGTACTTGACCTTTTACTTTTCTTGCATTTCATTTTTTGTCCATTGAGGTCAATGTACGTCCTAAGTTTGGGGGAGGGATTTACATTCAGTCTACATTAATTCTTTGTACTCTATTTTCTTGCTGTACATTATATTTTGTTGCACTTTTCTTTTTAGATAGCCTTGCTTGCCGTAGTTTATTTCTTTATTCGTGAATTTTCGTGCTTCTATTTTGTGTGATCTTGATGTTACGACCTTTGTCTTTCTCTCGAAGAAGCGGGAGAGTTCTAGTCGAGTTGTAGTCGATTATTTACATTGCTTAGTATTCAATTAGGTCCAAATTTTTCGTGATTGTAGAGGTCTTGGCGAGATAAGAGACGATACATACTTGTTTAAAATCCCCATTAATACGTTTGGCTACATTTTCCGGATAGTGAGTAATCTTGTTTCTTTAGTCGTGTGGGCACTTAAATTGAGTTTAGAGTCGGTCGGTTTTCCCTAAAAGTCGAGAGAATGCGTTCTATGAAGGGAAGTCTAGTAAGGGGTATTCGCGTGACCCGTTGTTTACTCTCGCGTAAACGACGACCCCGATTAGACTAGTAATTTAGATATTTCACATGTGTCAATGATTGGAAGCCTAGTAACCGGGGTATTCGCGTGACCATTGTTTACTCTCGCGTAAACGGCAACCTTGATTCGGACATGCGGAAATTTTGTATTCGAGTTGTTTCTCCGTAATGGGAACTTAGTAACTAGAAGCATCCATGTGCCCCATGAGTGTCTTTTACGTCAAACGGTTTCGAATACATGAGAATGGAAGTTCCACCTAGGATTATCCCGATGAAACATCCCGAGATCCTAACCTAGTGGTCGACTCGAATCAAATTCTTGAGCATAGTTATATAAGGGGATCTTGTCAGAGGTTTATTTGTTATAAGACTCGTAAAATTTGTGCCTTTAGGCGTGGAGCAGGATGAACTAGTTTGGTTGTGTTGGCCTTTCATATTGTGGACGATTTGACTCATGTTTTGTTAATCTTTGAGCTGAAATTTTCTTCATGAATGAATGATTAGGTGAACTTGACTTCTTTGCGGAATCATTATTCGAGTGCGGCTCGCTTTTATGACACTCGTATTATTTAGAGAGGATGGCGGGATAGTATTGATTAGGTTGAACACTATGAGTTGCACGATGATTCACGACATTCTTTTATTGACTTTAATTCTTTTTGCTTGAGGACAAGCAAAGGCTTAAGTTTGGGGGTATTTGTTAGGCGTATTTTTATACGCTTATTTATCATTATTTTGTAGTATTTTGGAGTGTGAAATCATCTAAATGAGCTTTTAATGCCTTAATTTTGCATGATTGACAGGAAATTGAAGTCCGGAAGCTTAAACGATGCAAAGCGGGCGAAAACGGCAAAAGCGGACTATGAGCCGCGGCACAAGGAAGCCGAGCCGCGGCAAAGGAAGACACCGGCCGAAGGGCGAGTAGTCTGTACTGCGTGCCGCGGCACGGCCCATGTGAGCCGCGGCACGAAGGATTTAATTACGCCCGGTATTGATTTTAGCGATGTGCCGCGGCACAAAGACAGTGAGCGGCACATTTAGCGGGATTTATACGTCTGCGGATTTTGGGCGTTTGAAGCTTGATTTTCAACCGATTAATATGGACGCGATTTGTGGAGGTCTTGAGCTATAAATAGGGCTTAAGACCCTAATTTAATTATCTTGGAATCATTGAATCTAAACCTAAGAGAGCTTAAGCTTGGAGACAGAGAAGAGGAGGAAAGCGAGAGGAATTCAAGGGCGGAAGGCGGAAGTCAAGAACGGAGGAATCCGAGCTTCATCTGCGTTTGAATTTTATGCTTTTGTTTATTTATTACGTATTTTCAGCTTTTAGTATGTCGCTAAAGCCCTAATCTAGGGTTTTGATGAAACCTTTATTTTGACGAATTGATTGAGATTATCGATTTATTACCTTTTTATTGAGTTTTCCCAATTATGTTTAATGCTTGCAATTATCCGGCCAATAGTTGTATTGATTTAATCATTCACTTGAATCGGGAGAGGAGATTTGGTGAGGAACTATTGGTGAGGACCGTTTTATTCTGTGAGATAGGAATATACTCATAGGAACTACGTGGCCTTTAGGAGATTTCATGCTTTTCGCCTAGCGGCGAGATAATTCACCTAGGGATAGAGTGCGTTAGTCGCCGTTAGATAAATCTATTGACCTCGGGAGAGGCGGTAGAATATATTAGCAATCTCCGCCTTCAATAAATTGGGAAAATTATTTATTACGGATGATCAAGATTAAATTCGGATAAATTAAGGTGGATTCAGAACTCTAGACTTATTTATCATTTGATTCCTTTTATTCAAGCTATCGCTTTCTGTTTAGTCTTTTATTCATTCTTGTAGTTATTAATCCAAAAACCCAACTTCGATTGTTCAAATAAAATTGGAATACGAAAACGTCGGTAGTTAGAGACTCAATCCTCGTGGGAACGATACTCTACTTATCACTTTATTACTTGTAAACGATGACGTGCACTTGCGTGTAGGAAATATCGCAACAGCAATTATGCCAAATGTTATTGTGGTTCGTTAATGGCCGGTTCAAGGCATTGAGATACTTGTTTTTAATGTCTTTATCGGTAGCCGGTTTGCAGTATCGATGTATCGATTGTTATTGTTGACTGATGTTCCATTGAGAGATTGTTGTGATCATTGTTATTGATATCGATGCTTTTCTATTGATGTTGTATTGGCCGATTGAAGGCATTGGCGTATCCGATTATCATCTCTATCTTCGATGGCCGGTTAAAGGCGCCGAGGCATCTGTTATCGTTTTTGTTATCGATTGGCCGTTCTAAGGCAATCGAGGTATTGAATTGGGACCTTCGAGGATAATTCCCATTCGTTGAGTCATTGTTATCGATTGGTTATTCTAAGACAATCGAGGTATTAAATTGGGACTGTCAAGGATAGTTCCCGTCCACCGAGTCGTTGTTATCGATTGGTCGTTCTAAGACAATCGAGGTATTGAATTGGGACTGTCGAGGATAGTTCCCATCCGCTGAGTCGATGTTATCGATTGCTCATTCTAAGAAAATCGAGGTATTGAATTCGGACTGTCAAGGATAGTTCCCATCCATTGAGTCGTTGTTATCGGTTGCCTATTCCAAGGCAATCGAGGTAATTGGGACCTCCGAGGATGGTGCCCATCCGTGAATTATTGTTGTTGTGTTGGCCGACTCAAGGCAGCACACTATCATTCTTGTGAATACGGTAATCTTGTGATCGTTGCCGTTTGTGATTAATTGTGTTTTGGAGGCTAGTCTCGATTAGTGCTCGATGGGTAAGTTTGGGGCTTGAACCTTCGCGGTTGGTTTCCCAACACCTACAGTTCAGTAGGTCACATTCACTGGGTGATCTCATTATGGGTAAGTCTAGGGCTTGAACCTTCGCGGTTGGTTTCCCGGCTCGCAATTCGGAGTCCACGGTCATTGGATGGCCTCATTACGATCTGACTTCGTCTTTGTGTGGCTTTGGCCCCTCATTGTGATACAGCTTCGTGCTGTGTGGCTTCGGCCCCTCATTGTGATACAGGTTCGTGTTGTGTGGCTTTGAGCCCTCATTGTGATATAGCTTCGTGTTGTGTGCCTTCGGCCCCTCATTAGGATACAGCTTCCTGCTGTGTGGCTTCGACCGCTCATTATGATACAGCTTCGTGTTGTGCCCTCATTGTGATACAACTTCGTGCTGTGTGGCTTCGACCCCTCATTATGATACAGCTTCGTACTATGTGGCTTCGGCCCCTCATGTGATACAGCTTCTGGCTGTTTGGCTTCAGGCCATTGTGATGATTTGCAGCTTCGGCTGAGTGGTTTTCAGGCCATTGTGATAATTTGTAGCTTCGGCAGAGGGCTTTTAGGCCATGTGGGATGTATTGGTGTTTCTGTTGGAGCCTTCGAACATTGTGATTCGTATCTATTTCAGATTGGGTTTGGTTTACCTTCGGGTAACTCGTTGTTGTGTTATATATTGATGATTCGCCATTGGGCACTTGTGTTCCAACCTGTTGAGCAGGTATTGATCGTATGCCATAGGCATAGTGTTTCACGAATGCTTGGTTCTTACCTTGGTTTGTGAGCATCGTATTACCATTGTTGTACTGTTTATTTTTCCTTTCGATGCATATCATGTTGTACATGTATTTGTCGTACATTATCTGGATGACTGACCTTGTGGGGGCGGAACATGCTCTTATGTTTCAGGTGTTTGCGAGGAGAGAGTTGAGACAAAGGGGCATGACGATGGCGACGAGTCATTCGAGCGATACTAGTCCCGAGTTGTTTCGGTGTACATGTTGGACAGTTAGTTTGGAGTGTTCTCCAGTTTATCGGTTGTTGTCATTTTGTGTTATCCGAGCGAGGCTCTGTAGGTCACAAGTCGTCCAGAAACAAGTCTAGAGGGGGGGGTGAATAGACTTGTAGAAACTCTTGAACTCTTTTTATCGAAGAGTGAGTTTCTTCAGCTGATGATCAAACAAATGACTAGGAGTCGTTTGTTCTTGGATATGTGCGGAAGTCAGCTGATGACGAATATATATATTAACTTGATGAAACACTTAACAATGGATGCAGCAGTTAGAGTATGATGCAGTAAAGCAGTAAATAACACAGGCAATTTATAGTGGTCTCAGAGGTGGGGTAATCCTCTACTAATCCACTTTTCTCCAAACCAGTTGGAGATGAATTCACTATAATTCTCAACCAGTGATAAATATTACAGTGATTCACTACACACTACAACAGCTTCCAACCAGTGGAATTCCGTGCCGTTGTACACAAACTTGACTGCCTTGCACCTCTTGATCCGCGATCCTCGGATGCCTTTACAGTCTGCTACTTCAACCAGTGAAGTACCCCTTACTCAAGATTTAAAGACAAGAGTGTTTGTCTTCTCCAACTAAAGAGCTTCCTTGAATATGAACTTTTGGATCTGCTCTTTTTCTCGATGCTATTTGTTTGCTTAGGATTGCTTGTTTGCTTTGATCGCTTAGAGTATAAGTTCGCACCGGTAGTTTGCTCAGTTTCAAATCTCTGGATATATATAGATCACGATCTCTGAGCTTCTTCCTTGTAGCCGTTGCAAATCTTGAACAAATCCGTCCGTTGGAGAGAGACTTCATTGTTTAATCTTTTCTGAACGTTGCAAGGCTGGATTCCCATTATTTAATTTCATCTTCCGACCGTTGTGATGACTTCTGCATGTGAGCGCCGAATCTTTTGAATATAAAAGGATTAAAGTCTTTCACGGTGGGTCAGGATGATTTAAATAAATCATATCTCTTGCGGGAATCACTCCAATTTGTCCCTTCACGTTGCATGTGAGCTTTCCGTAATATTTGACTTTTCAAAGCATGCTGACGTGGACTTGGAGTACTAGGCTGTAGTTGAGTAGGCGATGTGCGGCTCACTTCTCTGCGAGTAAGTCGTCTTGGTATTATCTTGTTTGAGACTTGTGCAGTCGGGTGACTTCCACGAGGTTCCTCATTTGATCTGGTCAAACTACTCGACAATTTTTAGTTGACCGGGGCTACTCGATTGGAGTCATTTGTACTTCTACGATAGACTAGACGTACTTTAGTACTTAGCCGATTTTCACTAACTAACTTTGGCCTACAGAAGATACTCATTTGGTTCTTCTTTACATTTTGCCAATTTTATACTTAACATATTTTGGCCTATGGAAGATACTCATTTGGTTCTTCCTTACATTTCGCCAATAAATAAACATTTGATTTTAAATTAATGACATCATCAAAATCTAACAAGTATTCCTAACAAATTCCCCCTATTTTGATGATGGCAAAACTAAGTAAGCAATCAAATGGCCAAGTCTGCACTTAAGTGCAAGACAAAACTGAAATCAGTCTAATATTGAGACAACTGGAAAATTGTCATTCAACAGACTGTTCATAAAAGTTTTCTGACTTTATCATAGAAATTATACAAGAATGTTTAAGTACAGAAAATAAATTACAAGTAAGAAAATATATAAAAGGTCATATGCCTCTTCCTCTGCCTCTGCGAACAGGCTGCTTGGCAGGTCTGAATGGTTTGGCTCCAATGGGTCTTACCTTGACTGGAGCAAGGCCATACTTCCTTTTCACCACTAGGGCTGCGAAGTCCTGCTCCTCCTGCGATCTGAATTTGTTTTCAAGGCAGACTCGCTTGATTTCCTCCTGGAGTTTTAGTTCATCAAGTTCACCATCCATGCGGACTGGTGCTTCTTCGGCTCTGAATTTAGGGATCATGGGAAAAGCTTTTTGTTCTTTTGCATGCTTCTTTAGGATAGCCCAAAGCTTGGGATGAACTGCTTCCATCCAGTTGATGAAAATCTCCTGTGGGGAGAGTTTGTCATCCTGAAGAAGTTCCCAGACATAAAAGTCTCTGATGAACTTCTTCCTAGCGGCTCCCAAAATTCAATAGCTTCAAGTGGGCAGAAATCTTCCACATACCATAGCTCCAGACCTTCCCACTCAAGAGTAGGTTCGAAGCCGCCTCTGGTCCTTCTGCGCTTCCCTTCAGGCTGGTCAGCCTTGTCTTCTGAATCTACAGGTTCCTTCCTCTTCAGGCTAGATGGTCCTTCAAGCTGGGGAACATCCTGCTTTTTCTTACTTCTGAATTCTCTCCCTTCCCCCTGAATCCTCTCTTCCCCCTTTTTGCCAGCATCAATGAGGGTTGTTAATTGTTGCTCCATGCGGCTCATCCAGTCAGACATGCCAAAAGGCATTCTGCTGTTTGTGGGAGGAGGAGGCTGAGGGATCTGTCTTTGCAGCAAGGTATCAATCTTGGCATTTATCTGTTGAAGGTCAGGAGTGACCTGTGTTGACAATGACTCCCCAAGGGTGTCTCGACAATGCTTGATCGGCTCGGTCATGTTGGGAGATAAGCGAGCGATGGGGAGTGTTCTCTGATCCTTGACAAGGGAGCCACTCATTGCAGGCTCTGTCTGCGGCAGGGAGGTCGAGATAGAGTCTTCTGCAGGGTGCACGACCTTGAGTCCTCTGCCGGCTCTGCATCTAGGGTGGTGTCCGGGAGGCACAACAATCCTATCTGCAGCTTCGTTGGTAGGCTCGCTCCTTCTCGGCTCCTTTTCTCTTTCTTCCTCTTTCCCTTCTTCTTCATCGATTTCTCTTTTCTTTCTCCTCATCTTTTTCTCTCTCTTCTCCGGCCGCCACACCGGCTCCTCCTTCACCTCCATCATCATGATCATCATCATCATCATCCTTAGCATCATCTTTTCCTTCTCTCCTTCATCATCATCATCATCCTTATTTTCTTCTTCTTTTTCTTGCTCCACTTCTTCTCCTTCTTCTTCATCTTCCTCATCTTCCACTTCTTGTTTTTTCAATTTCCTCTGTCTCCTTTTCAACTGGTATGTTTTCTTCTTGTTCTTCTTTTGCTTCTTCATCCTCCTCTACCAAATTGATAATTTCATTCTCGTCATCAACTTCTTCTATTCTAATCTCCTTTTCTTCTTTCTCTTCCTCCTCTTCTACAAAAGTACCATAAAAAACACTCAACATTAGAGAGGGGATAAAATGGTCCCTCTTATTCTCCAAGTGAGACATGAACCAGATTATCTGGAGGAGTAAGGTTAAGTCGACTCCTTGCAAAAATCGGTCAACATCCTCCGTGGATTGGTGGTAATGCCTACCACTAGTTTCTATAAATATTTGAAAATTTGTAAAGGACATGGTTTTAAGAGTTTTCCACTCCTTAAAAATATTGACAAAAGAATGTTTTTACGCTTGTGGCTTGACAAGTTTGTAGTTGTTCTATGGAAAGATTAAAAGTGTTGTTTTCTAGCAGTTGAATGAGTAATGCAGCGGGGATAGATATGACTAGACTGCTTCCTCTTCTTCGGTCATGTATACGGGAGGAGTAATGACAGGTACAATTCTTGTTTCGGTGCACAGGGCGAGCAAGTGCAGGTGGTGGGGAGGCGGTGGGCGGCATGATGTTCGGTGATCTCCTTCATCTGACTGCGGCTTCCTTGGCCTCTTTGGAGAGGGTTCGGGTGATGATTGCAGGTTGGAAGGTCCTTCAGGGTGGTCCCCTTCTCTTGAAACGGATGGCGATTGGAGTATCATCGGACTCATGCTCGGACTCATTGCAGTTCCGACCTCATTGCGAGGTTGGTCAGTCGATAAATCGTACCTTGGGCAATAGCTTGAGTGCGGTAAGTCCTTCAATATCCGGGTGCCCTCCCGGTGACTCCAACCTTTTTCTTATCATGGTCCATATGACCTAACCTCTTGTTCGGGTGGAAAGGGTCAATGTTTCCCTTGGCCACTCGATCTGCTCAGAACCAACTAAGATGCGTTCCGAACGCCAACTTAGTCTTGAACTTCTTCTCTCCCTCGAGCCATTCGACCTTGTTCACTTCACGAACAAGTTGCACGAAAAATGTAATCGGCCCAGTCTACTTCCTCTCATGAATTAGCGCACCCAACACCATGAACTTTGAGGATGATAGTTGGTCATAGCTTCTGCCATTCCCATGACTATTTTATTTGTGATGTCAGAGCGACTCGGTAAACTCTTTTCAACTCATTTCTTTTCGCCGTGAACTTCAACTTCTCGGGACATTTTCAAGCTTAATTGTCTTCCATGTTTGGCGGGTGATTGTTTGAGTGCTTGACCGCCAAGCCGCTATTTTTCATCCCGAATACAGAGCGAATCTTCTCTGTATCTATGGAGACGGTACTCCACCGGCCGTGCTCTGAATCGATCTTTGAATCAGGTAAGCGTTGCGGTAAAATTCAACCACGTCTTCTTTGAACAAGTGTTGAGGGTTGATTTCAAGAAACGGGTAGATGCCGTTCAGTTTCATCGCTCGGATTAAGTCGAGCATATCAAAGTCGTCTAGATTTGCTTCGGTAATCCTTCGAAATCGACGACCATGGAAAAGATAACTTGGTCCTTCATCGCCTTCAAGTTTGCTCCGTCAACAGATGCCATTTCTGCAAAAAGATTTTAGGATTTAGTGTGTATTTTGCTCTGTGAATTTTTAGGGTTTCTGAAAGCGTAAAGAGGAAAGTGAAAGGGTTTTCTTCCTTATAAAGAAGATGAAGTGACGTTTGGATTAGTTTATTATAAGTTTAAACGGTGGTACGCCTTTTCATATTCTTTTGAATTTCAAATTTGAATCGGTGGCCCCATTTAAAAATTGACGGTTGATTCTGATTGGCCACCGTAGAGGTTAATTAAATGGGCGTGTGACGCGTGTATTTAAAATTGCCACTTGGCTTATAAAATGTATTTTAAATGCTATTTCTTAAGCCAAAATTATATTATAAATATGGCAGATAAAATTGAAAATTAGAGATCAGTTTAGAGAACTTAGCTGGTCTGATTCGTTGACTGTTGACCGCTCACTGAGGTGAGTTTGACTTCTCGCTGGTACTGCATGACTAAGTTGCTTGACCGCCTTCGTCTTCGCTGCATCGGCTTAGCCGATTCTCGGGGGTTCGTCCTTCCTTCAACTTGCTTGAACTAGATTCCCGATCTAGTAATCCAAGATCTCTGCTCGGCTCTAGGAATCTCTCTTGGCGGGGTTTGGTGAAGATGTCGGCTATTTGGTAGTCTGTTTGACTCTTTCAACTCTAACCCTTTTGTTAAGCACGTGGTCTCGAATGAAATGGTGCTTAACGTCAATGTGCTTCGTCCTTGAGTGCAAAACCGGATTGTTGGTTATTGCAATAGCACTATTGTTGTCACACCACATAGGAACTTCGTTGGCAATAATATTGTAGTCCCTTAATTGTTGTCTGATCCATAGGATGCATGCACATGACTACTGCTGACTAGGTATTACGACTGTAGTGGAGATAGAGTTAGAAACACGCTTCTTGCTAAACCAGATATCGATGGTTCCTAGGAATTGACACGTTCCACTAGTGCTCTTCCTATTGATTTTGCATCGTGAAATCCGCATCCGAGTATCCCGATAGCTCGAAGTTGTCATCCTTGGGGTACCATAGTCCAACATTAATGGTAGACTTTAGGTACTTAATTATTCTCTTGGCTGCGTCTAGGTGTGATTTCTTCGGCTTGGTGGAATCTTGCACAAACTCCAATGCATATGATATGTCCGGCCTGCTTGCGATTAGGTACGAAGAGATCCGATGAGTCCTCTGTAGTGGGTTGAGTCAACTGATATTCCTGCCTCGTCTGCATCCAGGTGAGTACTTGTGCTCATTGGAATTCTTGCAGGTTTGGCTGATTCCATTCCATATCTCTTGATGAGATCTCGGGTATACTTTGCCTGGTTGATGAAAATTCCTTTTTCCATCTGCTTAACTTGTAATCCGAGAAAGAAGTTAAGCTTTCCCATCATACTCATCTCGAATTCTCCTTGCATGAGGTTGGAGAATTTCTCACATAATTCTGGATTGGTTGACCCGAATATGATGTCATCCACATAAATCTGAACTATTAGAATGTGGCCTTCGTGCTCCACCCTGAATAGGGTCTTGTCCACCTTTCCTTTGCAAAATCCATTTTTCTCAAGAAACACAGACAGTGTTTCATACCATGCTCTCGGTGCTTGCTTGAGTCCATACAGAGCTTTTAACAGCTTATAGACTTTGTCTCCTTTGACAAAACCTGGGGGTTGCTCTACATAGACTTCTTCTTCTAGGATTCCATTTAGAAACGCACTTTTCACATCCATCTGGTAGACTTCAAAATCCTTGAATGCAGCATATGCGAGGAATAGTCTGATGGCTTCTAATCTTGCAACAGGTGCATAAGTTTCATCAAAATCTATTCCCTCACATTGTGCATATCCTTTTGCTACGAGTCTGGCTTTATTCCTAACAACAGCTCCGTCTTCATCACTTTTGTTTTTATACACCCATTTGGTGCCAATAACTTTCTTGTGATTAGGTGCATGCATTAGTTCCCAAACATTGTTTCTCTCCATCTGCTCCAATTCCTCTTGCATGGCATTAATCCATGAATAATCTTCCAAGGCTTGTTCTGTTGTCTTGGGTTCAATTTGTGACATGAAACATGAGAACATCGCCATTCCTGCTGGTAGAGTTGACTGTCTTGTCTTGACTCCATCAGTCAACTTTTCGATAATTTGCTGAATTGGATGATCCTTGAGCCATTTGGGGATCTCGTCCTCTTAAGGGTTTGTTCCCCTGTTGGATTGCTCTGGTGGTTGTCTCGCATCTGCTGGATTCAGTGCAATCTGGATCGGCTACGCCTTGTCACTGCAGCTTGGTTCTCAATCGCAGATGAGTCTTTATCGACTCACTGGTCTTCTTCAAGAAGAATCGGATCGATAGGTTTGGTGATCTGTCGATCTGCGATTGGGTCTTCATCACCGCATTGGGTCATCAGCCGATCTGCAGTGAGTCCACCATTCCAGGTGTCATGTACAATGACTTCTTCAAGGGTTGCTGACTTGAGCTTGTTCTCAATTTGCTCAAGTTGTTTCTGTACTCAACGGTAGATTCATCAAAAACAACATGGGGTGTTTCCTCCACAACTAAGGTTCTTTTGTTGAAAACTCTATATGCCTTGCTTCTTTGGGAATATCCCATAAATAGACCATCATCGCTTTAGCATCAAAAGCATTTATTTGTGTTTTACCGTTGTTGTGGATGAAACACTTACAACCAAAAACATGAAAGTAAGCAAGAGGAGTTCTATTATTCCAAACCTCATAGGGAGTTTTGCCATGTCTCCCTACTATCATACTCTGCTCGGTGTGACAGTGTGTTGACTTCACCCGAGAACCTCTTGGGTAGGTCCGCACGCAATCATGGACCTTGCCGCTTCCTTCTTGGTTCTGTTCCTTCTTTCAAGAACACCATTCTCACTGGGCGTCTGGCCGCAGAGCTCATCTGGATCCCATTACGATCGCTGAAATCGATTATCGCCTTGTTGAGAAACTCTCCTCCTCTATCTCGATCTGATCTTGATTATGGAGAGGGATTTCTCATTCGGATCCTTCTCGGCTTTCGGGTAACTTGGTCAAGGTTTCACTTTTCTTGTATAGAAAAATGATCCAAGTGTACCTTGAATAATCATCTACAATCACAAGAGCATGCTTTACGCCGCTCAAAGTCCTTGGCTTGATAGGACCAAATAGATCCATGTGGAGTAGATCTAAGATCCTTGTTGTGAGCGTTGTAGGTTGACTGGCTTGAACGACGCCTTAGTCTGCTTTCCCTTCGACATGCATCACAGAGTGCTTCCTTCTTGAATGCTTCATTTGGAAGTCCTCGACCCGACTTCCGAGAGCTAATCTTGTTGATGGCTTTGAAGTTCGGTGACATAGTCTTTTGTGCTGACCATATCCATTCTCGGCTACTGATCTTGGATAGAAAACAGAGTTAGGTGTTCTGTGTTCCAATCAATCATGTATACATCTCTTCTTCGGAAACCTTGTAGCTTTATTTCTCCGGATAAGATGTCTATCACCATACACTTCAAGATGGTGAAGACTACTAGATTCTTCTCGTCTCAGAACTTGCTTATGCTCAGGAGGTTGTATTTGAGACCTTTGACATAATGGACTTTGGATATTACAATGTTTCCTCGGTGCAGCTCTCCAAAGCCTTTTGTCTGTCCTCTAGAGCTATCTCCAAAGGTTACATCGGGACCTCTTTCTTTGATATATTTGGTCAGCATCTTCTTGTTCCCGGTCATGTGCCTTGAGCATCCAGAGTCTACAAACCACTCTTCACCTCCAAAATTTGAGCTTGAGGAGATGTGGTTGTAGTCCTTCCACCTCTTCTCTCATCAGCCAAGTTTGCCATCAGGCAATCATATTCCTCGTCGTCATCAGAAAAGAAGCCGCCGCTTGATTCGACATGCTCCTGGTCTTCTCCGATGAGAGCTTTTCTTGTCTTCCTTTACGGCCACCTCCTTTTTGGTTTCATCCTTCTTGAGCTCGGGACAATCCATTTGGATGTGTCCTATCTTGTGATTGTAACATTCAACTTTCCGACTTCCACCTTATACGGTTTCTTAAGGGATTCTCCTTGTAGTTTTTCTTATACTTGGAGTAGTTCTTCCCGGTTCTTGAATCTTTGCATGATGAAAGCCATTTCCTCCTCAAAGTCTAGCGGATTTGGAGGTTTCACATCAAACAGGCTCTTAGCAGGGGACTCGGCTGCAAATGCGATTCCCTTCTCTGCAGGCTCAGTTGAGGATGAGCTTGGAAGCTCGAACTCATAAGCCTTTAGATCAGAGAACTGATACTGAATCTTTATCTTATTCAGGTCTTTGGACTCTCTCATAGCTACTGCCTTCATGCTCCATTACGGATTTAGAGATCCGAGGACCTTGAGTGCCATTTCCTGTTGCCATAAGTCTTGCCCGGGAGTTGATTTCATTGATAATTTGGTGAACCTTGTGTCCACTTGGTCTATTGATTCTCCATTCTTCATTTTAAAGTTGTCAAACTTTTGGATAGCTATTGACAACTTGTTCTCCTTGATCAGCTCCGTTCCTTCACACATTAGAGCTAATGTGTCCCATATCTCTTTGGCATTCTTACAATTTTTGATCTTGACCATTGTGGATTTGTCAAGAGTTTGGTCTGACACATCTCCGGCCTGTTGTCAAGATTGGCGGCTTTCTCTCTTCGGGGTCGGCTCGGTTCTCTTCTTAGGAATCTTTTCGGGCCTCCCAGCTGCGATTTCCTCGGGCGTGTTGTCCTTCTCGAAAATGAATGGACCATCTTCAATGATGCACCACATGTCGTCATGGATTGAGGATAAATGTGCCTGCATTCTTATCTTCCAGAGATCATACTCGTCAACTGAAAAGACAGGTAGTCTAGAGTGCATGTGTTCCATTATAACGTGAGAGATAAGATATATATCTTAATATAGATCTGGTTCGTGAAAAAAAAATGAACCAACCTCTCCGATACCACTTGTAGGTCACAAGTCGTCCAGAAACAAGTCTAGAGGGGGGGTGAATAGACTTGTAGAAACTCTTGAACTCTTTTTCTCGAAGAGTGAGTTTCTTCAGCTGATGATCAAACAAATGACTAGGAGTCGTTTGTTCTTGGATATGTGCGGAAGTCAGCTGATGACGAATATATATATTAACTTGATGAAACACTTAACAATGGATGCAGCAGTTAGAGTATGATGCGAAAGCAAGAATAACACAGCAATTTATAGTGGTCTCGAGGTGGGGTAATCCTCTACTAATCCACTTTTCTCCAAACCGGTTGGAGATGAATTCACTATAATTCTCAACCGTGATAAATATTACGGTGATTCACTACACACTACTGACTTCCAACCGGTGGAATTCCGTGCCGTTGTACACAAACTTGTTGCCTTGCACCTCTTGATCCGCGATCCTCGGATGCCTTCTGATCTGCTACTTCAACCGGTGAAGTACCCCTTACTCAAGATTTAAAGACAAGAGTGTTTGTCTTCTCCAACTAAAGAGCTTCCTTGAATATGAACTTTTGGATCTGCTCTTTTTCTCGATGCTATTTGTTTGCTTAGGATTGCTTGTTTGCTTTGATCGCTTAGAGTATAAGTTCGCACCGGTAGTTTGCTCAGTTTCAAATCTCTGGATATATATAGATCACGATCTCGAGCTTCTTCCTTGTAGCCGTTGCAAATCTTGAACAAATCCGTCCGTTGGAGAGAGACTTCATTGTTTAATCTTTTACGAGCGTTGCAAGGTGGATTCCCATTATTTAATTTCATCTTCCGACCGTTGTGATGACTTCTGCATGTGAGCGCCGAATCTTTTGAATATAAAAGGATTAAAGTCTTTCACGGTGGGTCAGGATGATTTAAATAAATCATATCTCTTGCGGGAATCACTCCAATTTGTCCCTTCACGTTGCATGTGAGCTTTCCGTAATATTTGACTTTTCAAAGCATGCTGACGTGGACTTGGAGTACTAGGCTGTAGTTGAGTAGGTGATGTGCGGCTCACTTCTCTGCAGGTAAGTCGTCTTGGTCATTATCTTGTTTGAGACTTGTGCAGTCGGGTGACTTCCCGAGGTTCCTCGGTGTGATCTGGTCAAACTACTCTGACAATTTTTTAGTTGACCAGGGCTACTCTGATTGGAGTCGGCTGTACTTCTCTGATAGACTAGACTGTACTTTAGTACTTAGCCGATTTTTAGCCTAACTAACTTTGGCCTACAGAAGATACTCATTTGGTTCTTCTTTACATTTTGCCAATTTTATACTTAACATATTTTGGCCTATGGAAGATACTCATTTGGTTCTTCCTTACATTTCGCCAATAAATAAACATTTGATTTTAAATTAATAACATCATCAAAATCTAACAAGTATTCCTAACAGGCTCTTGCGTGTTGTATTTTTATTTTCGCCATGTAGGCCATTGTAACACCCCGAGATATTCGGAATAATTACAGCGCCGTAAACCCTTTAAGTAAGGATTTACAAGGCTAATTTAAAAGAAATGTAAATATAATCCAATCGTACAACTGAAGTTCAAAATACAGATTTGGTTCAACTGATCCAATGAGTTAACTTATATAACCATATCGAAATGACATTATTAAAACAGACGTACTCGAGTACTAAAAGAACCAAGAAGGCAAATCACAATAACAATAAACATCAACCACATCATTGAGCCATTTCATCGTCCTGTCGGTACTGTGGTTGCTTCCCCGCTCCTCGTCTACCTAAACATCAAAACAATGTCCACCCCCGAAGGGGTTAGCAAAACAATGCTAGTACAAGTATCATAGTACATAAATCATCAGTGCATCATAAAACATGCAAAACGGACTTCCGTCATCGGAATCCAACGATGTGAATCCTCACGATTCCATCAACACAATACAGGGTAATCCAACGATCCAGCGCCCTTGGTATAGATCCCCATGATGATCCCGTCGGACCAACGCATGGTGGAAAACCCGTCCAGCGATCCAGCGCCCTCAGCATAGATCCCCATGATGATCCCGTCGGACCAACGCATGGTAGACATTCGATCCAGTGCCCTCAGCATAGATTCTCATGATCCCCTCGGATCATTTATACTATAAACCAATCAATTATGCAAACATATATGCATTTCAATATGTCCATCAATATGAACAATTAACAACGAATACCACGAGAAATTACAGAAATACATCTCATATTTGACAACATGAACAAAACCATAAGCATGATCAAGGTTCCAATATAAATCAAACTCAACATATGATACTTGCCTCGAAAATGGCAAGAATGGAAATACTCCAACAAATGACACGCGTCCGTATGTCACCGCCCCTCGATTGTCCCCTATAAAAGGCTCAGACCTAAGAAATAATAAAGAATTCCTCTCAATTCGTACGAACGTCTAACAATCCGGTTTACGGCCACAAGCTCTAAAAAAATGAATTCTGTCTGAACTACTTAGCGCGCGCTACGTACTCTACGTAACGTGCGCTATGCCTGCCCATTAACGTACGCAAATGACCAGGTTTAGCATGCGCTAGCTGTGTACTGACAGTCTTCTCTGAACAGCCGACTGCCCTGCCTGATGATATAACGTACGTTACGTATCCAACGTAGCGCACGCTACTCATTCCCGATAGCGCACGTTAATATATACATCTTAGCGTGCGCTAATCGTGCATGGCGATACTCTGCAGGTAAAACTTGAGCTAAAGGTGATGAAAACTCATGAAATCCTCAGTGTTAATACATGCCCACTCCGTGCATATCATGCTCATACGGTTTATGAAAGATCTTTATGGATTAAATGACTACGAGACACCAGGATACGTATCATCATTACTACACCATAATTCATCTTGATCTCGAGAAAGTATCCTAAGTTCCCTTCGTCCTACGTTATAAAACGCATGATTCCAATGTGTAAAACATAACAACTTGATAATCTCCACCTACTGGTCATAATCGGTTTGAAGATACATGAATATGCTTAGGAGTCCATATACTAAAAAGGTTCAAAGGATTATACGATGAATAAGTGCCGAAACGTCAAAAATATCCTTCTAACGCATGATGATCGACTACTTATGAATCTAACTGATTAGGTAAATCCCAAAACATGATCAAAAATGTCCTCCATAATACTACTAATATTGGTGAAGAATCACCTACCTTAAAGTAGTGAAGAACAAGGAGGAAATTCGAAGCAATCCAACGCCGAATGTTTGAACACCAATCCTCCAATGATCTACAATCTTCAACACGAGCTAGGATGCCGGCAAAAAGTGTTTAGGATGAAGAGAGTGTCTGTCTAAGTTCAAGAATTCGAATGGGGGAGTGAAAAATCTGAAAATATGAAAAAGGATGATGTCCTATATATAGAAAATGGTTATTAGCGCGCGCTAGTCCATATTCATAGGGTGCGCTAACGGCTATTTGAAACGTTACTGATTTCACTGTACTCAGCCTTTAGCGTGCGCTACCCTCATGAGAGTAGCGTGCGCTAACGCGTTGACTTGGCTTTTTCCCGAAAGCCGTCCAGGTTCATCCCGACACAATCCGACCAAGATCCCCGGCCTGATCTCACCTACCACACGTCTCAATCATATTGACCACGTATAGCGTGCGCTAAGGTTCCTTCGTAGCGTGCGCTATGGATCCAAGTTAGCGTACGCTACACTTAGATGATAGCGTGCGCTACAAGCGCAGAAACACAATTTATAAATCACATTCATGAAATCATACGCTCAACTACACCAGATTATGAAATACGGAGAATAATACTCAGATCAAAGTGCAACAATTACAATATCACAAGTTCCAAATACATATCAGAAATCTCGGGTATTACATCCTTCCTCCCTAAAAAGAAGTTTCGTCCCGAAACTTAAGATGAAAACAACTCCGGATATCTAGTCTTCATACTGTCCTCCGTTTCCCAAGTGGCCTCTTCAACTCCGTGTCATGACCATTGTACTTTAACCAAGTGTATTGGTTTATTCCTCAATTGTTTGATCCGACTCTCAAGTATCTTGATTGGTCTCTCTTCGAAGGTGCCGTCATTAGCTATCTCAATCTCGTCGAAATCAATGACGTGACTGGGGTCCGGTACATACTTCCGCAATTGGGATACGTGAAACACATTGTGAACATGACTCAGCGATGGCGGTAAGTCCAACCTGTATGCTAAATCCCCAATTCTCTCGAGGACCTAAAATGGTCCGATATATCTCGGACTTAGCTTACCTTTCCTCCCAAAACGGAAAATCCCTCGTGTAGGAGACACCTTCAATAGTACATGGTCCCCAACGTCGAACTCTAGAGGGCGAAGACGTACGTCTGCATAAGACTTCTGTTGACTCTGGGCAGTCAACAGTCTCTCTCGAATCAAAGCTATCTTCTCTTGAGTTTGAACTATCAATTCCGGTTCCGTCCCAATCAAATCCGAAGAATCATCCCAGCACAGGGGTGATCGGCATCTTCTCCCGTACAAATCTTCAAATGGTGCCATCTTAATAGAAGCATGCCAACTATTATTGTAGGTGAATTCAATCAACGACAAATGAACTTCCCAATCAGTCGACCAATCCAAGGCACAAGCTCTAAGCATGTCCTCTACTGTTTGTATAGTCCTTTCAGACTGACCGTCCGTTTGGGGATGGTAAGCCGTGCTAAAGTTGAGCTCAGTCCCCAAAGCCTGTGAATCGCCTTCGAAGTGCGTCTGAAGCGACCATCTCGATCCGAAATAATGGTCTTCGGCATCCCATGCAATCTGACTATCTATGCAATAAATACTCGCGCCAATCTCTCGGGTCCCCATGAATCTTTAATTCCTAGGAAATGAGCCGACTTGGTTAGTCGATCAACTATAACCCAAATCACGTTCATTCCCGTTCTAGTCCTTGGCATACTGGTGATGAAATCCATCGAGATATCCTCCCACTTCCACTCAGGGATCGGAAGTGGCTTTAACATTCCGGCAGGTCGCTGATGTTCAATCTTAACCTGCTGACAAGTCAAACACTTCGAAACGTACTCTGCTACGTCCTTCTTCATATTCCCCCACCAGAAGTTTTGTTTTAGATCCTTGTACATCTTACTGCTGCCCGGGTGGATAGAATAAGGTGCACCATGAGCTTCTTTCAGAATTGCCCGTCTCAAATCATCATCATCGGGAATGCAAAGTCGACTCTGGAATCTCAGAACTTCATCATCTTGTATCACGAATCCTGGGGCTTTTCCTTTCTTTACTTCGTCACATAACCGAAAGATCAGATAATCGTTCAACTGCTTAGATTTGAGCTCCTCGACTAGTGATGAAGTCAGTTCCATCACATATAGTTGCCTTTGGATTCCTGGTGCCCATACTTCAATCCCTTCGCGGATCAGTTCCCGTTGAATGCTGGTTTGGGATGTAAGTGCTTCCAATACTCGAAGAGAAACAGGTTTACGACTCAAAGCATCGGCTACTACGTTTGCTTTCCCCGGATGATAGAGAATCTCCAAGTCGTAATCCTTGATCAATTCCAGCCACCTTCTCTGCCTCATGTTTAATTCCTTCTGGCTGAAAATGTACTTGAGGCTCTTATGATCTGTAAAGATCTGACAATGAGTGTCATACAAATAATGTCTCCAAATTTTCAATGCAAAGACTACAGCTGCTAGCTCCAAATCATGAGTCGGGTAATTAACCTCGTACGGTTTCAACTGCCGAGAAGCATAAGCAATCACCTTATCCTTTTGCATCAACACACAACCCAGACCCTGATTTGAAGCGTCGCTGTATACCATGAATCCATCAGTTCCCTCTCGTAGCGCTAATATAGGTGCTGTCGTCAGTCTCCTCTTAAGTTCATCAAAACCAGCCTGGCATCTCTCATCCCACGCGAACTTTTGAGTTTTCTGTAATAGCTGAGTGAGCGGACGAGCAATTTTGGAAAATCCCTCTACAAAGCGGCGATAATATCCAGCAAGTCCTAGGAAACTCCGGACTTCTTTCACGTTATTAGGAACTTCCCATTCCAAGATTGCTTCGACTTTCTTCGGGTCCACATGAACTCCGTCAGCTGATATCACATGCCCAAGGAAAGTTACTTCCTAAGCCAGAACTCGCATTTAGAAAGCTTTGCATACAGCTGTTCCTTCCTCAAGGTGCTCAAAACCACACGTAAATGTTCGGCATGCTCCTCTATGTCCTTCGAATATATCAAAATGTCGTCAATGAAGACGACCACAAATTTATCCAAGTATTCTAAGAATACCCGATTCATCAATTGCATGAATACCGCAGGAGCATTTGTAAGTCCAAAGGGCATCACTACAAATTCATAATGCCCGTACCGGGACCTGAAAGCAGACTTAGGTATATCCAATTCCTTAATTCTCAACAGATGGTATCCTGATCGCAAATCAATCTCCGAGAATACCATTTCCCCTTGCAGTTGATCAAACAAGTCGTCGATCTGAGGTATAGGATACTTATTCTTGATTGTCACCTTGTTGAGCTCCCTGTAATCAATACACAGTCGGAGGGATTCGTCTTTCTTCCGGACAAAGAGAACGGGCGCTCCCCAAGGAGAAACGCTAGGTTGAATATAACCCTTCTGTAACAATTCCTCCAGTTGCTTCTTGAGTTCATACATCTCGGTTGGCGCCATGCGGTATGGTGCTCTGGAAATAGGAGTTGCTCCATGTAACACCCCCAAATCCTATTGGGTTATTACAGTGCCGTGGACCCCACGCCAGGAGATCCACCAGGCGAACATGACTAAAATACATTAAATTGAACAACAAGGGAAAATCATAGTCCCTACCATGATATCCGACACAATATTCCGAGAAGGAATTTCAACGACAACGATGGGCCTACATGGCCAAGAGTAAAAATACAACATCCACGAGCATCTGCTCGGGTAATACAAAATGACAATGACTGACAACTGAAGAACACTCCAACCGACTGACCAACATAAACGACTCGGACTAGTATCGCTCGAATGCCTCGTCGCCATCATCATGCCCCTGTGTCTCAACTCTCTCCTCGCAAGCACCTAAAACATGAAAACATGTTCCGCCCCCACGGGGTCAGTCATCCAGATAATGAACATCAAATATATGTATAACATGATATGCATCCAAGGCAGAATGAAATGGTACAATGATAATAATAATACGAGATGCTCACAAACCAATGTAAGAACGAGCATTCCTGAAACACTATGCCCGCGGCATACTATTAATATCTGTTCAACAGGTTAGAACATAAATGCCCAACGGCGAATCATGATCACAGAATACCACAATGAATTAAACGACATGAACCAAACCAGAACTGAATTTAATATGAATCATAATGCCCAAAGGCTCCAATGAAAATACCAAGACATTACAAAATGCCTGAAAGTCGTTCAGCGGAAGTTAACAAATATCACAAACACCTGAAATCAAAACAGCCCGAAGCTGTATCAATGAGGGCCGAAGCCACGGCACGAAGCCGTATCACAATAAGGGCCGAAGCCACGGCATCCACCCGTATCACAATTAGGGCCGAAGCCACGGCACGAAGCCGTATCACAATAAGGGCCGAAGCCACGGCATCCAGCCGTATCACAATTAGGGCCAAAGCCACGGCACGAAGCCGTATCACAATAAGGGCCGAAGCCACGGCATCGGTAGTATCACAATTAGGGCGAAGCCACGGCACGGCCGTATCACAATAAGGGCGAAGCCACGGCATCGGCCGTATCACAATTAGGGCGAAGCCACGCACGGCCGTATCACAATAAGGGCGAAGCCACGGCATCGGCCAGTATCACAATTAGTTGAAGCCACGACGAAGCCGTATCACAATTAATGATAGTGTCCGCCTTGAGTCGGCCAACACGATGACAAGAATACACGGATAGACACCGTCCTTGACAGTCCCAATTTAACACCTCGATTGCCTTAGAATGGCCAACCGATAACAATGATGCAGCGGATGAATCCATGAATGAGTAAGCACTTCGATTGGCTTAGAATGGCCAATCGCTACGAATGATACGATGAATGATTAGAATACCTCGATTGCCTTAGAACGGTCAATCGATAACAATGAGATGGTGAATAATTGAACATTTCTATTTGCCTGAGAACGGCCAATCGATGACAATGATACGAAGGATGCCTCGGCACCTTTAATCGGTGACCAACGACGAAGATGAGAAATGAATAAGCCAATGCCTTAATTCGGCCAATATGGTTTTAATAACAACTCCCAACATGAATAACAATGATCTGAACGATGTCTTAGATCGACATCAATATTAACAACAATCGATACATCGATGCCGCGAGCCGGCTATCGACAATGACATTAATAACGAGTATCACAATGCCTTGAATCGGCCGTTAATGATCAACAATAAACATTTGGCATAATTGCCGAAAGGTATCGTATCGAACGATCTCTTGATATCAATGAATTCATGAAGAGACTAAGTCTCGGAATGATACACACATTCATACACATATATGATGACATTAATCTCATTGACTAGTACAAGTATAAAACTTGCCTCAAACCGAAGGCGAGAAGGTACTTCCACGATCAACGTCCTTAATGAAATTATCGGCCGCTCGAACAACCTTGAACAACATAAATACCAACAATTCTCTTAATACACGAATCAAGCATGATCACAACCAACTCAAAAGTCGATACAACAATACCCAAAACTCATTGGGGCATTAAAACAAACGCGTTGTAAACAATCTCCAATTGTTTACAACCAAAACTCAATTACATCCGAAACCAACTTCCAATGAATGATTCAAACCCACAAAACCTCATGAATACTATCAATAATCCAAAATGAATATCCGAAAACGTGATTATAACGACAATTAATCGAAAACCCCCAATTTCAACTCGATATTCAAAGTGTTCTTGAATAATCCCTCAATAATCCAATGAATCCTTATATAAACTCATAATCATATACATGTCCCTTCATATAACATGATTATAACGTCCAAAACATCATATATCAACATAGAATCGAAATCCAAGGTGTTGAATAAATTACCTCTTGAAGATCCAACCAATTCGATCCGATGAAAACGTGTAAAATCGACTATCCAAGCTTTCCAATGAATCAAGATGATGAAATCCGAACACACAAGTGATTGATGATGATAAAATATCTCCCTCAAACTTCTCTCTCTCGTATGAAGGTGGAAGAAATGGAAGAAATGAGCTGAAATGCTCAAAAAATGAATTTATAGGGGTTGACTCGTCTGACAGACTCGACCGTGTCCACCTGACACGGTCGCGGCGTGCAGCTGGCCGGCAGGGACTCGACCGTGTCCTGCTTGACACGGTCGCGGCGCGGAGGGGCCTTCCGATAGTGACCCGTCCGACAGCGACTCGGCATGACTCGACCGTGTCCTGGAACACGGTCAGGCGTCCGGCGATCGGTTCTCGCATATCCGAAGAGTTCGACTGCCGTGCTGCACGACACGGTCGGGTCCTGAGGCGAGACTTCGGCATTTCCGACGAGTACAAAGACGGGCCGTGTCGGACGACACGGCCGAAGTTCGGTCGGCGATGATCGCCAATAAGCGAAAAATGAGCGGGTGAGCTAAAGCGACCATAACTCTCTCGTCAGACTCGATTGACTCACCGTTTGAACCATTGGAAAGCTAACTCGATGCTCTATAATATTGCAAAGATTCAGAATTTTTGGAGTTACCAAAAATTAATGGTGATCTAACAAAGTCGAACTCATATGCGGAAAGTTGAAACAATGGACAATAACGATACACAACTCGAAGTTTTTCCGAACGGTGAACACGGTGAATGAACATGATTGATGAATGATTATAAATTAGTGAAAAATCCACTGAGTGACAATCACCGAATGAAATTACTGAATGATAATGACTGAATTACAACCGGGTATTACATACTCCCCCCCTTAAAAGAGTTTCGTCCCAGAAACTAAGGGTAACAACTCGGGATATGAACTATCCATCACGATCTGAAAACAATAACGCCCAAATAGTCCTCGGGACCAAATCAATCGCACGTCCAAGTCCCCAAGACTTGACGTCTCGAATCACAGTGAACGATTTCCAAAGGGACGAATTCTCAACAAATGGCTCAAATCTCAAGATTCTCGAATATGATCATAATAAAATAGATCAAGAATCAATGATCCACAGTCATGATACATTACTATGGATTGAGTTACATAGTCATCCAAAAAAAAACAAGGTTGCATCTCAAATGTACTCAACATCGATATCCTTCCATGCCATTGATCTCCTCTATCTCAACGATTAAAGGTATATCTGATGATGAATTCGCCGCTAACTATGATCTCAGAAGGTCACTAGAATGAAAGTGACTAAAATGAATGATGAATGATAAATGACTATAAATCCGACCAGGATTAAGAATGACTCACCAAGGTGAATTAATAACGTCATGAGTGATAGATCAAGTGAAATTATTGGAACCGTTGTTCCTCGTGAATTGAATGATTAGTTTCATGATGACAAGTCCCAACATGATTGATGTATGATGAATGAATTATATGAATGAATGAACGACAACGAAATGAATGATTATACTATTAACGAACAAGAATTAACTTGTTCAAACCGGTGATGAATGTCCTTACCTCGGGCTCGAAGCCCGATAGGGTCCCTTGGATGATGCACGGGCTGGAGTAACGAAGTCTCTCGAGGCCCTTGAGCTCTCTTGAGATTTCTGGCGCTAGAACCCCTGCAGTATTTACGCGGTGTCCCTGCCTCCCACACAAAAAACAAACAATAGCTGGCACCGTACACCGGGTACTAACGTGACCTGCTGAATCACAGTTAAAGCAAACAACAGTCGAACTCGTCGCCTGAGAGGAAGATGCTACCCCAGCACGAAGACGACTAGAAAACGACCCCTTGGACGTCGGAGCCCGATGTCCCTCTGAACGTGCCGGCATTCTAGTCCTTTCACCTGAAGAAACTGAAGGATGCTTCTGAGTAAGCTCCTTGATCAAAAGCTCTGCTCCAAGAGCCTTCCCGATGAACTCACTAAGTGAATTACAATTGTGATTGAACAACTGCATCCTCAACTGCGGATTTAGTCTCTTGCTAAAATACTTAATTTTATCCGCCTCAGTACGGATAATTGACGAAGCAAACTGAAGTAGTCCCTGAAACTTCTCAGCAATGACAATAACACCCTCGTCCTCGACGGATTCGGGGTTCAAAACTTCTGACAACTTGGCTTCACGAAGTGGAGCCGGGTAATACCTCTCTAACATGAGAGTCTTGAACTCGCTCCAAATACAATCACGATCGATGGGTTTCACAGAAAGCCACCACAAATAAGCGCCCTTACTCAAGTAATAAGCCGCTACTGCCACTTTACTTTCTTCCGGACACTGAACCATGTAGAAGAGTTTATCAAAATGCTCGAGCCAATGAACAATATCCGCTGGTTCCGACGAACCCTCAAAAGTAGGCGGCATCTGACGAGAGATATCGCTAACAATCTGATTCACTCCTCCAGTCTGTCCATGAAATGGCACTGCATCCACATTGCGGTGGACCACGAACCATCGAGGTCTGCATGGTCTCCACTATCCGCGTCATCCGAGTCATCTGGGCCATCATGCCTGCATAAATATGAATGGATCAACCCGAACACCTTCCGAGTGAGATGCCTCTCGGGTACGACTCTGACAGGTGAATGATTATCTGGCGATGAATGAGTAGCCTTGCTATTTGATGAATTAATGATATCCCTCGCGTTCGTGTGGGCATGCACACGAGATCCCGGTTCCGCCCGCACCGCGGCCTCTTCCCCTGCGTCCTCTGACAGCTCTATCCATACTGAAGTAGGAAAGTCACATGATGATTATAGATTCCGCATGAATATCGCATTATGATTACCTTACAGAGTGACAATAATGAGCATACACGCTCTCGCACAATGAATGCATTAATGATTTAATGAAATGATCGTCGACATTACGTCAGAGTATGATAAGATCGTATGAAACATCAAATGAGGTAACATGATTGCCTGATGAAATTCCTGAAATGATTACCTTGGACAAGTTAACAAGGTTGAAAATTCGATCCTCAAGATCAACAACTGAACCGTGAGATGGGCTGAATGATTAATGAATTAACTGAATAATGAGATCGACTGAGTGATGAATGAATTAACTGAACGATGAGATTGACTGAGTGATGAATGAATTATCTGAGTGATGATATTGACTGAGTGATGAATGAATTAACTGATCGATGAATGAATTATACGAGTAATGATATTGACTAAGTGAGGAATGAATTAACTGACTGATGAATGAATTATCTGAGTAATGATATTGACTGAGTGAGGAATGAATTAACTGAGTGATGGATGAATTATCTGATTGATGATATTGACTGAGTGATGAATGACTTAACTGAGTGATGAGATCAAAATGATGATTGAGAATTATTAACTGATAAATGAGTTGATCCTTAATGCTTACACAAGTCACACGTGCTCCAAAACAATTAGTCATGAATCAATCATAACACTAATATCGCATATAGGTTTCAGCAAAGCATGAACCATTAATGACATGATGGATGTATGACCACAAAGAGAATCGAGTCCTTACACAGGTCATACGAAGCTTCGAGGTCTCGCGATACTAGTCTTCACTGACGACGACTCGATGAATGAATGACTCGTGCAGTCGCACTAATATTACGACTCACAAAACCTGACTGACTAGATTGTCATAACCTGACAATCCCACTACTACCGCGTCGGTAGGACCACATAACTCACATCTCAGGGTATTTCACAATCCAAAGCTCTGATACCATTTCTGTAACACCCCCAAATCCTATTGGGTTATTACAGTGCCGTGGACCCCACGCCAGGAGATCCACCAGGCGAACATGACTAAAATACATTAAATTAAACAACAAGGGAAAATCATAGTCCCTACCATGATATCCGACACAATATTCCGAGAAGGAATTTCAACGACAACGATGGGCCTACATGGCCAAGAGTAAAAATACAACATCCACGAGCATCCGCCGGTAATACAAAATGACAATGATCGACAATCGAAGAACACTCCAACCGGTGACCAACATGAACGACTCGGACTAGTATCGCTCGAATGCCTCGTCGCCATCATCATGCCCCGTGTCTCAACTCTCTCTCGCAAGCACCTAAAACATGAAAACTTGTTCAGCCACGGGTCGATCATCCAGATAATGAACATCAAATATATGTATAACATGATATGCATCCAAGGCAGAATGAAATGGTACAATGATAATAATAATACGAGATGCTCACAAACCAATGTAAGAACCGAGCATTCGTGAAACACTATGCCCGCGGCATACTATTAATATCTGTTCGACAGGTTAGAACATAAATGCCCAACGGAGAATCATGATCACAGAATACCACAATGAATTAAACGACATGAACCAAACCAGAACTGAATTTAATATGAATCATAATGCCCAAAGGCTCCAATGAAAATACCAAGACATTACAAAATGCCTGAAAGTCGTTCAGCGGAAGTTAACAAATATCACAAACACCTGAAATCAAAACAGTCTGAAGCTGTATCAATGAGGGCCGAAGCCACGGCACGAAGCCGTATCACAATAAGGGCCGAAGCCACGGCATCCAGCCGTATCACAATTAGGGCCGAAGCCACGGCACGAAGCCCTATCACAATAAGGGCCGAAGCCACGGCATCCAGCCGTATCACAATTAGGGCCGAAGCCACGGCACGAAGCCGTATCACAATAAGGGCCGAAGCCACGGCATCCAGCTGTATCACAATTAGGGCCGAAGCCACGGCACGAAGCCGTATCACAATAAGGGCCGAATCCACGGCATCCAGCCGTATCACAATTAGAGCCGAAGCCACGGCACGAAGCCGTATCACAATAAGGGCCGAAGCCACGGCATCCAGCCGTATCACAATTAGGGCTGAAGCCACGGCACGAAGCCGTATCACAATTAATGATAGTGTGCTGCCTTGAGTCGGCCAACACGATGACAGTAACACACGGATAGACACCGTCCTTGACAGTCCCAATTTAACACCTCGATTGCCTTAGAATGGCCAACCGATAACAATGATGCAGCGGATGAATCCATGAATGAGTAAGCACTTCGATTGGCTTAGAATGGCCAATCGCTACGAATGATACGATGAATGATTAGAATACCTCGATTGACTTAGAACGGTCAATCGATAACAACGAGATGGTGAATAATTGAACATTTCGATTTGCCTGAGAATGGCCAATCGATGACAATGATACGAAGGATGCCTCAGCACCTTTAATCGGTGACCAACGACGAAGATGAGAAATGAATAAGCCAATGCCTTAATTCGGCCAATATGGTTTTAATAACAACTCCCAACATGAATAACAATGATCTGAACGATGTCTTAGATCGACATCAATATTAACAACAATCGATACATCGATGCCGCGAGCCAGCTATCGACAATGACATTAATAACGAGTATCACAATGCCTTGAATCGGCCGTTAATGATCAACAATAAACATTTGGCATAATTGCCGAAAGGTATCGTATCGAACGATCTCTTGATATCAATGAATTCATGAAGAGACTAAGTCTCGGAATGATACACACATTCATACACATATATGATGACATTAATCTCATTGACTAGTACAAGTATAAAACTTGCCTCAAACCGAAGGCGAGAAGGTACTTCCACGATCAACGTCCTTAATGAAATTATCGGCCGCTCGAACAACCTTGAACAACATAAATACCAACAATTCTCTTAATACACGAATCAAGCATGATCACAACCAACTCAAAAGTCGATACAACAATACCCGAAACTCATTGGGGCATTAAAACAAACGCGTTGTAAACAATCTCCAATTGTTTACAACCAAAACTCAATTACATCCGAAACCAACTTCCAATGAATGATTCAAACCCACAAAACCTCATGAATACTATCAATAATCCAAAATGAATATCCGAAAACGTGATTACAACGACAATTAATCGAAAACCCCCAATTTCAACTCGATATTCAAAGTGTTCTTGAATAATCCCTCAATAATCCAATGAATCCTTATATAAACTCATAATCATATACATGTCCCTTCATATAACATGATTATAACGTCCAAAACATCATATCTCAACATAGAATCGAAATCCAAGGTGTTGAAGAAATTACCTCTTGAAGATCCAACCAATTCGATCCGATGAAAACGTGTAAAATCGACTATCCAAGCTTTCCAATGAATCAAGATGATGAAATCCGAACACACAAGTGATTGATGATGATAAAATATCTCCCTCAAGCTTCTCTCTCTCGTATGAAGGTGGAAGAAATGGAAGAAATGAGCTGAAATGCTCAAAAAACGAATTTATAGGGGTTGACTCGTCGACAGACTCGACCGTGTCCGCTGACACGGTCGCGGCGCGCACTGGCCGGCAGGGACTCGACCGTGTCTGCTTGACACGGTCGCGGCGCGGAGGGGCCTTCCGATAGTGACCGTCCGACAAATGACTTCGGCATGACTCGACCGTGTCACGGAACACGGTCGGGCGTCAAGCGATCGGTTCTCGCTTATCCGAAGAGTTCGACTCGGCCGTGCTGCGACACGGTCCGGGTCTCGAGGCAGAGACTTCGGCATTTCCGGACGAGTACAAAGACGGGCCGTGTCGACGACACGGCCGAGTTCGTCGGCAGTGATCGCCAATAATCAAAAATGAGCGGGTGAGCTAAAACGACCATAACTCTCTCGTCCGGACTCCGATTGACTCACCGTTTGAACCATTTGAAAGCTAACTCGATGCTCTATAATATTGCAAAGATTCAGAATTTTTGGAGTTACCAAAAATTAATGGTGATCTAACAAAGTCGAACTCATATGCGGAAAGTTGAAACAATGGACAATAACGATACACAACTCGAAGTTTTTCCGAACGGTGAACACGGTGAATGAACATGATTGATGAATGATTATAAATGAGTGAAAAATCCACTGAGTGACAATCACCGAATGAAATTACTGAACGATAATGACTGAATTACAACCGGGTATTACACTCCATGCTCTAATTCGATAGTGAACTCCACTTCTCTCTGCGGAGGTAACCCAGGCAGTTCGTCAGGAAATACATCTGAGAATTCATTCACAACTGAAATAGACGAGAGCTCTACTCCTTCCTCTTTCCTCATGGCATAGCACCAAAGTCCATGACATCCTTGCATTAGTAATTTCACGGCTTTCATTGCTTTGATCAATTTTCTCGAGCTTCCCGGTCTCCATCCTCGGAATAAGTGTTCAGATCCGTCATCAGCAATGATAGAAATGACTCTCTTTCGGTAATTCAGAATAGCTCCATAATGGTTGAGCCAATCGTCTCCGAGAATTAAATCATCACCGTAGATGTCAACTACAATAAGATTCGATAGCCAATCTCTCCCTCCTATAGACACTGGAAAATCTCTAGCTTCTAGGGTTCCCACAATTTTCTCTCCGCTCGGTAATCCCACAACATAAGGTTCACAATTATACAAGCACGAGATTTTCAAACGATTAACACAGTTCAAAGATATAAAAGAATGTGTAGCTCCCGAATCGAACAAGACACAAACTGGTTGCAAAAGGATCTGAATCGTACCTGATGCAACAACTGTGTTCTGATCATCCTTCTTCATCTCGTAAATACGCAGAGGAACGGACCCGGCGCTAGATGCCTCTCTTTTCCCAACATTCTGCTGCGGGAAACCGCTTTGCTGCGTATGGTTTACACTAGTGTCTTTCGGAACCAGTACAGGAGTGCGAGTACCAAAAGATCGGGTCGCATTCCCACAAAATGTTGCGCGATGCCCTTCCTGTCCACACTCGAAAAAGGTCACAGCAGGCGCGAAACAGTCACGTCGAATATGCCCCGCTTTGCCATAGTTATAACATTTCTTCCCTGCGTCTGAAATGGTTGGTGCTGCCCGGAACTTCTTTCCTCCTCGAGAAGGATGCGGAGGTCTCCTGGATGAATGAAAAGAGGACTGGCCCCTGCGAGGCCCACTACTCTTATTCTCCGTGAAGTTTCCAGCCACTTTCTGCTTCTTTGCTTCCGTTGATTTCTCTATTGCCGCCTCTTTCATATCATAGGCCAGCGCCTTGTCCTGATACTGTCGCAAGGTGGTACATTCGAATCCAGACATATATTGCTGAATTTCCGGCTTCATTCGCATGTCGAAATGAAAAATCCTCTCCTCCTCGGTTCTGACCAAGTGACGCACATAAGTCAGCTGGTGATTAAAAGTCTTAATCACGTCCGTCACAGATGCTTCTGAATTTTGTGGTGAGAAAAACTCCCGAACTCGGGCCTCTCTAACTGGGCGAGGACAATACTGCGCTTCCATCATTAATTTGAATTCCGTCCAGTCAACATTATGCTCCTCCGGTCGAATGGCCTCCCACCAGTCGAAAGCCTCCCCTGTCAGAAGATACTGGGCGACCGGAACCTTTCTATCGTTGGGACAGTTAATCCCCGCAAAAATCTTCTCTAATTCCTTCAGCCAGTGATCCCAAGAAAGCTTCTCAGCCGAACCGTCAAATTTCGGAGGATGCAATTTGATCACCTCAGTAAGCCATTTATCTCCCCGATTATCCACGTTATGCTGCTGTCCCATCGCCGTCTGCATGTGATCCACAACTTGAGCAAACTGGTTTATCTGAGAAACCACCTGCTGAAGCACTCCCGGCACATTAGGATCTGCATTATTATTTGCTGATCCCTGTTGTCCTCTGGAATGGTAATCCGTTCGACTAGCGGTTATTTCTGGGGTAGACACCGACTCTTCTTGTCTCGTATTTCCACGTCCGCGTCCACGACCGCATCCGCGTCCACGACCTCCTCTCAACATACTGTAAACACAAATACTCAATATCCAGGGCAACTTTCTAAAAGGAAGTCCATCAATGTTTACAAAACATGAATTAAATAAAACGGTAGTATTTGAGATTAGGAAACTTACAACCACGGTCCACACGACGATGCTGGCTCAGCAGTGATGTTACAAACGACCAATAATCAAATAACGTAAACAAACCTAACTAACCCGACTGCCAAGATATCCATGAATCTTAGCTCCGATACCATATTCTGTAACACCCCGAGATATTCGGAATAATTACAGCGCCGTAAACCCTTTAAGTAAGGATTTACAAGGCTAATTTAAAAGAAATGTAAATATAATCCAATCATACAACTGAAGTTCAAAATACAGATATGGTTCAACTGATCCAGTGAGTTAACTTATACAACCATATCGAAATGACATTATTATAACAGACGTACTCGAGTACTAAATGAACCAAGAAGACAAATCACAATAACAATAAACATCAACCACATCACTGAGCCATTTCATCGTCCTGTCGGTACTGTGGTTGCTTCCACGCTCCTCGGCTACCTGAACATCAAAACAATATCCACCCCCGAAGGGGTTATCAAAACAATGCTAGTACAAGTATCATAGTACATAAATCATCAGTGCATCATAAAACATGCAAAACGGACTTCCGTCATCGGAATCCAACGATGTGAATCCTCACGATTCCATCAACACAATACAGGGTAATCCAGCGATCCAGCGCCCTTGGTATAGATCCCCATGATGATCCCGTCGGACCAACGCATGGTGGAAAACCCATCCAGCGATCCAGTGCCCTCAGCATAGATCCCCATGATGATCCCGTCGGACCAACGCATGGTGGACATTCGATCCAGCGCCCTCAGCATAGATCCTCATGATCCCCTCGGATCATTTATACTATAAACCAATCAATTATGCTTACATATATGCATTTCAATATGTCCATCAATACAAACAATTAGCAACGAATACCACGAGAAATTACAAAAATACATCTCATATTTGACAACATGAACAAAACCATAAGCATGATCAAGGTTCCAATATAAATCAAAATCAACATATGATACTTGCCTCGAAAATGGCAAGAATGGAAATACTCCAACAAATGACACACGTCCGTATGTCACCGCCCCTCGATCGTCCCCTATGAAAGGCTCGTACCTAAGAAATAATAAAGAATTCCTCTCAATTCGTACGAACATCTAACAATCCGGTTTACGACCGCAAGCTCTAAAAAAATGAATTCTGTCTGAACTACTTAGTGCGCGCTACGTACTCTACGTAACATGCGCTAAGCCTGGCCGTTAACGTACGCAAATGACCAGGTTTAGCGTGCGCTAGCTGTGGTATCGTGATCTTCTCTCAATGTACCATCGCTCGCACGATGATATAACGTACGTTACGTATCCAACGTAGCGCACGCTACTCATTCCTGATAGCGCACATTAATATATACATCTTAGCGTGCGCTAATCGTGCATGGCAGTCACTACTGGGTAAAACTTGAGCTAAAGGTGATGAAAACTCATGAAATCCTCAGTGTTAATACATGCCAACTCCATGCATATCATGCTCATACGGTTTATGAAAGATCTTTATGGATTAAATGACTACGAGACACCAGGATACGTATCATCATTACTACACCATAATTCATCTTGATCTC
Source organism: Orobanche coerulescens (assembly GCA_033398695.1). Classification (NCBI taxonomy): domain Eukaryota; kingdom Viridiplantae; phylum Streptophyta; class Magnoliopsida; order Lamiales; family Orobanchaceae; genus Orobanche; species Orobanche coerulescens. The sequence continues at coordinate 89,929,226 of CM065815.1, read as the reverse complement.
GAGAAAGTATCCTAAGTTCCCTTCGTCCTACGTTACAAAACGCATGATTCCAATGTGTAAAACATAACAACTTGATAATCTCCACCTACTGGTCATAATCGGTTTGAATATACATGAATATGCTTAGGAGTCCATATACTAAAAAGGTTCAAAGGATTATACGATGAATAAGTGCCGAAACGTCAAAAATATCCTTCTAACGCATGATGATCGACTACTTATGAATCTAACTGATTAGGTAAATCCCAAAACATGATCAAAAACGTCCTCCATAATACTACTAATATAGGTGAAGAATCACCTACCTCAAAGTAGTGAAGAACGAGGAGGAAATTCAAAGCAATCCAACGCCGAAGGTTTGAACACCAATCCTCCAATGATCTACAATCTTCAACACGAGCTAGGATGCCGGCAAAAAGTGTTTAGGATGAAGAGAGTGTCTTTATAAGTTCAAGAATTCGAATGGGGGAGTGAAAAATCTGAAAATATGAAAAAGGATGCTGTCCTATATATAGAAAATGGTTATTAGCGCGCGCTAGTCCATATTCATAGCGTGCGCTAACGGCTATTTGAAACGTTACTGATTTCACTGTACTCAGCCTTTAGCGTGCGCTACCCTCATGAGAGTAGCGTGCGCTAACGCGTTGAATTGGCTTTTTCCCGAAATCCGTCCAGGTTCATCCCGACACAATCCGACCAAGATCCCCGGCCTGATCTCACCTACCACACGTCTCAATCATATTGACCACGTATAGCGTGCGCTAAGGTTCCTTCGTAGCGTGCGCTATGGATCCAAGTTAGCGTACGCTACACTTAGATGATAGCGTGCGCTACGAGCGCAGAAACACAATTTATAAATCACATTCATGAAATCATACGCTCAACTACACCGGATTATGAAATACGGAGAATAATACTCAGATCAAAGTGCAACAATTACAATATCACAAGTTCCAAATACATATCAGAAATCTCGGGTATTACAGCCATCATTGTCATTGAAATTCCACATCGGAATATTGTGTCGGATATCATAGTAGGGACTATGATTTTCATTGTTTGTCGGTTTGATATATTTTAGTCATGTTCGCCTGGTGAAATTTCTGTTGTGGGATCCACGACACTGTAATAACCCAATGGGATTTTGGGGGTGTTACAGATGATTGTATGAGAGAATGGGTTGTGAGATACCCTGATATGTGAGTTATGTGGTGTTGGGATAACAAAAACCCTGTATCGATGATGTTGGGATAAACAATCCCTGTATCGAACGTATTGTCAGAATGTTTTGACAATATGCCATATCCTGAATACCGCCAATAGCTGTATCGAAAAGCTGATCAAGTATCAACCTGTATCGAAGACTTCTCGCAGTCCCAACCATACAGTAAATCTATCATACAACAAAGAGTCCCGCAAAGCTACAGTATGGAAGCTGTCTCGAAATATCAATACAGCAATCCTTCCATACAGCCCTCAAACAGGACAAGAAGGAATCTTCAGTATTCACTAGAAGTCAAGTCCCGTTTGATAAAGAAGTATTTAAATACCAAAGGATAAAGGATTTAAATACTGTAAGTCATCAGAAGATCTTCAAATCCCGCAAAATCCGGATCTCAGTCAAATATCAAGTTGTCGCAGAATCTTGCTCAATGGATATATTTCAGAGGCTATATATATCTCCAGAGTTTGAAGATCAAGATCTACAGAAAATCCACAGAAAATATACAGAATATTCACGACTTACAAACGAACAAAGCTTACAAGAAATATTCAGAGCAAAACATATCTCCCTAAGCTTTCTGCTATTCTGATAGAAGAGATATATAGTGCTAAAACCTTGAACAACACATTATCAGCTTAAAGCCCAGAAAGTCATAGCTGTTGTTCAAACCTTGTTCTATCTTTGAACAAACTCATATCAGCCATGTGTGGACTGAGGAATCCTTGCTACTCCCGAACTATGTGTGACGGACTTGCATTGAAGAAGACAAAGCTACAGAACTGTGTGTGAAGAAGCCAGTCAAGTGTTAGCTCAAACCAATCTGTGTGAACGGTTGAAAGCTAAGATCTGTATATCAATCTGTGTGAACGATATATTGATTAGGTGTTGTTATAATTACGTAGTTGTGTACGCATTAATTATAATAAACTTTTTACTCCTGTGTGGAGGACCAGTGGACGTAGAGGGGTTTACCTCGAAACACTTTAAATATTATGTTATTTACCTTCTGCCTTTATTGTTTTATTAATTGTGATTATTTAAGTATACACTGCACACCGAGTTGTTGTATCCTCAACATCTTACTATATTAAAGACTTCCGCTACGAACTCAGATTTAAAAACCATACAGATTGTTGTTTAAAACACTTTCCAAGCTGTATCCAGTATACTTAGTGGACAACAAGTGGTATCGGAGCGGTTGATTCTAAAAAGAATCAGTCGTATTTTTAACCGAATCAGATCCAAAGTCACTTATTTTTATAAAATAGTATTTTTCATTCCTACATTCTGATATGGATACATCAATGATCAACAAAATTCCTATGTTCTCTATTAATGAGTTTGATGATTGGATAATTAGGATGGAGGCTCATCTTGCAGCAATGCACGAAGAGATGATTTTTGTTATACAGGATGGCCCCATCGAGATAATGAAGGTAAATCCGGCCCCTAGGATTGAAGGCCAAGCTCATGCTGAGATGCTTAAAAAAGAGCGCGAACAATGGACTTCTGACGAAACAAAGCGCGCCAACCTCGACAATGTTGCGAAGAATGCGTTGTTTGTCACCCTTGACAAAGGCACATTCTCTAAGTTAAAGAGCTGTAAATCAGCCAAGGATATCTGGGATAAACTCAAGTTGATTTGTAAGGGAACTGAGCTCTCAAAAGAAAACAAAATTTCCAAATTAACTCAGCAATTTGAATCTTTTGAAATGAAACCAAATGAAACACTTGAGGAACTTGACCTTAGATTCACTGGAATTGTTGGTGAACTTGAAGCTTTGGGCAAAATTTATACTCAAAGGGAGAAAAACCTAAAGATTTTCAGATTTCTCCCTGCCCGATGGGACATTAAGGCCACAGCTATGCATGTGTCGTGTAACCTTAGTGAAATAGCTACCTTTGATCTCTTTTCTCACCTCAAAGCATTTGAGTACGATATAGACATGAGAGAGAAAGCTGAAGAATCTCCCGCTAGGACTACAGCCTTAGCCACTGTATCCAACCGTCGACACAGCATGCCCAGCACATCAAAGCCAAATTACAAGAATGCTGACAGCGACGACGATATCCTGTCACAAGATGAAATGGCGCTCCTCATGCACAAGTTCAAAAAGTTCATCAAACAGTCTGGAAAGACTCCCTACAGGCCCAAGCCTGTTCACAAGGTAAGTATTGAAACTTCCGCTGGTGACGCTAACCTATGCTATAATTTCAGGAAACCAGGACATTATGCAAACAAATGTTCGCATCCCAAAGTTCAAAGGTTGCCGGAAGCCGAGCAACAAGAGAGGGATGAATGAAGACGTGCTTGGAAAAACAAGCTCAAGGCACTGATAGGAGAATCAGAAGCCTCCCCCACACCATCCAAATCCGAAGAATGTCTTCAGGTAGTCACTGAAAGTGACTTATCTGACGATGAATTCGAAGATAAGGCATATATGTGCTTTATGGCAAAGGACATTCCAGAAGAAGAAGATAGCGATGATGAGGTAAGCTCAACCTCAATTATTCCAGTAAACGCATCGCATACTTTTGAAAACATGATGAATGAATTTAAAAATATTCAAAAAGCCCCCGAGACTTTGAAAAATGAAAACATTCACCTTCAACTTTCCAACATAGAGCTGAAAGAAGAAAACGACTTGCTAAAGATAAACTATGAAAATATGTCTATTAATTGTGAAAACAGCAAGGTCGAGCATGAAAAACTCGTGGAGAGCAATCATCAACTTGCTCATGAACTAAGTGAGAATAAGTCTCAAAATGGAAGCAAGACAAATGATTTTGTTCTACTTCAAGCAAAATTTAATACTCTCAAAAAACGAGAAAGTGAACTTGAGACCATTCTGAAATCTTTCGAGAAATCATCTAAAAGAATGGAAGAAATTCTAAGCACTGGGCAACATGCTCATGATAAAAGTGGCTTAGCATACAACTCATTTTCCAACAAAGGGAAAACTAGTACTGTGTTCGTCAAGAGTGTGGAACACATTCCTGTATCGGAAGAAACTCCTAGTCCTGTGAAGGAACCTGCTACACCGCGAAAAGCAAAGGCTGCCATTCCGCCCCCGCAATCCTATTCAAGATAGCGGAATCATAAGCCATTCCAACCTGTAAGGCACACACAACAGCATGTTCCCCGAGCATATCAACAGCGCCAACAGTCGTTCAGAAAGAAGGCTATATCCAAATACCAAAGTCCCGCACGACAATACTTTTAATACAGAACACCTAGGTACTGGATACAGGAGCCTCATTATCCATCAAGAAAGCAGGTGTCCACACAGCATCGACAACAGCTTTGGGAATCTAACTGGAAACCCAGAAGGCAAGCTGTAAGGCCAAAGAAAATGGCTCCACCTCCTAGACAGCATACATACTGGATTAATAATAATAACCCTGATTTTTACATGCATAATGATTATCATGGATACAGTAACTACATACATGCCCCACGTAGATACCGCAAATCTGTACCAAATGTAACCTACAGTAAACCAATTGCTGTCAGAAAAATTTGGGTACCAAAAGGCACTAGCATTCACAGACCCAACAATCAAAGGGGACCTAAATCTACCTAATTTGTGTGCTACATGACATTTTGGAGAAGGACATATGGTACTTCGACAGCGATGCTCCCGGCACATGATAGAAGATAGAAGCAAGCTATCAGATTTCGTAGAAGGTTGCGGTCCAAAAGTGCGTTTCGGTGATAAATCTAAAGGAAGAACAAGAGGAAAAGGAAACCTTCTTGTCGGAAAATTTAAAGTCACCGATGTAGCTCATGTTGAAGGCTTACAGTATCATCTACTTAGTATTAGCCAGTTCTGTGACAAACAATTCTCGGTTAAATTTTATATAGATCACTGTAGAGTTAAGAACATCCTGACCAAAGAAGTTGTGCTCACAGGAAGCAGATCAGGTAATATGTATATTACTGACTGGATGCCTACGAGCTCCACAATTCCTTGTTTAGTTGCCAAAGGGACTGCAGATCTAAGCTGGCTATGGCATAAAAGGATGTCACATGTCAACTTCAATACGATCAACAAGCTCTCAATACAGGAACTGGTTAGAGGATTGCTGAATGTATCATTCCAAAAAGACAGTGTCTGTAGACCATGTGAAAAAGGCAAGCAAATCAAGTCCACCCTGAAAAGCAAATCCTACCTTTCAACCCACAGAGTGTTGGAAATGCTACACATGGATCTCTATGGTCCTGTAGACCCGGTAAGTTTGGGAGGTAAGAAATTCTGTCTCGTTGTTGTTGATGATTACTCTAGGTATGCTTGGACAATTTTCCTAAGCAAGAAGAAGGAAACAACATCAAAGCTGCCCGATCTCCTGAGAAAGCTTCAAAATGAAAAAGGATCGAGTATCGTGTCCATTCGTTCCGACAGAGGTACAGAATTTACTAACTGCTTTATAGAGCAATACTGTTCGAAAAATGGGATACAACACGAATACTCAGCTGCCCGTACACCTAAACAAAATGTTGTTGCCAAGCGAAAGAATAGGACGCTGAAGGAAGCAACAAGGACAATGATTGCCGCAAGTAAGTTGCCACAGCATTTCAGGGGTGAAGCAACCAATACAGCATGCTACACTCAAAACCGTTGTATCATCAACAAGAACCACAACAAAACAGCATACGAGGTATGGAACAACAAAACTCCGTTAGTTTCGTATTTTCACATTTTTGGATGCAGGTGCTATGTATTGAACAATGGGAAGGATCAACTTAGAACCTTTGATGAGAAGTCGGATGAAGGAATATTTGTAGGATATTCCTCCGTCAGCAAAGCTTACAGAATCTTTAATAAAAGGAAGCTGACGATCGAGGAATCAGTTCATGTAGTGTTCGACGAACCTCACCCTGACCCTACAGGAGTAGAAGCTGTTACTCAGAACATCCAACAACTTTCTATTTTAGATCCACCAACTCCCATAGAACCTCTTGTTGACTTAGAAATCAACCCCGTAGCTGTAAGAATCGACGTAGATGAAGCCGATGCTGTACAAGCTGAAGCCGAAACTACAACAACTCAAGAAACAGTACGGGACCCCGAATTAAAACTCGACCGAAGATGGTTGAGATATCACCCGCAAGAGCTGATCATTGGAAACATTAATGCTGGCGTTTCTACCTGTATGAAAATACAAAGCACACAAGGAAATGTACTGTGTGCACAAGAAGAACCAGATACTGAGATATCATCATTTCCTGAATGGAAATCTCAATCCGAGCTTAGAAGACTCAATATGTGCACTATTGCTATATTCTTAGCCCAGTCCGAACCTGTTTCTACCATAGAAGCTCTAAATAATTCTCATTGGATAACATCTATGGAAGAAGAGCTTAACGGTTTTGAAAGAAACAATGTATGGTATCTTGTGCCCAGACCTACGCATCAATCAGTTATTGGAACCAAATGGGTATTTAGAAACAAGAAGGATCGAAATGGACTAATGATAAGGAATAAATCAAGGCTAGTCGCACAAGGCTATAGACCGGAAGAAGGCATAGACTACGATGAAACATTTGCCCCTGTATCCAGACTAGAGGCTATTAGGATATTTGTAGCCTTTGCTGCCCATAAGAGCTTCATTGTATTCCAAATGGACGTCAAAAGTGCATTCCTAAATGGAGACCTTGCCGAAGAAGTTTATGTTGAACAACCAGCAGGGTTTGCCAACACATACGGCATAGATCTAGTATACAAGCTAAGGAAAGCACTGTATGGACTTAATCAAGCCCCTAGAGTATGGTATGAGACCCTTTCCTAGTATCTAACCTATAATAGATTTGAGAAAGGTGTTGTGGACAAGACATTGTACAAAATACAGGAAGGCAATGACCTTCTGATGGTTCATATCTATGTAGATGACATTATATTTGGTTCAACTAACCTTGCTTTATGTCAAAGGTTCTCTCATCACATGCAAAGTAAATTTGAAATGAGCATGATGGGAGAACTTAGTTATTTCCTAGGTTTGCAGGTAAAGTAGTTGCCTACAGGGATTTTCCTCAACCAGGAAAAATACAGCAAGGAGCTTCTCAACAAATTTGGAATGAATACTTCCAAATCATCGTCAACCCCCATGAGCACTTCCGTGCAAATTTGTGTTGATGAAGCCGGAAAGCCGGTTGACCAATCACTCTACAGGAAGCTTATTGGCTCTCTCCTGTACCTAATGGCTAGCAAGCCCGATATCCAGTTTGCTGTAGGAGTGTGTGCGAGATATCAAGTAGCACCCAAAGAATCACACTTCAATACAACTAAACAAATCTTGAAGTATATTAAAGGAACAGTCGATGTAGGACTATGGTATCCTAAAGAAGGCAGACTCGATTTAGCTGGCTATTGCGACTCAGATCTCGGAGGCTTCAAGCTAGATAGGAAGAGTACAAGTGGAACTTGTCACTTTCTTGGACCTAGACTTGTGTCTTGGTTCAGTAAGAAGCAATTGTCAAACTCACTTTCCACGGCTGAATCAGAGTACTATGCTGCTGGTAGTTGTTGTATGCAGATCCTTTGGATGCAGCAACAGTTGTCAGATTATGGGATTGAAGCCAAGGAAACGCCAATCATGTGCAATAGCATAAGTGCAATTGCAATAACGCACAACCCTATATTGCACTCGCGCACTAAGCATATCCACATGAAGCATCATTTCATTAGGAGTCATGTCGAGAACAAGGATGTTCGGCTCAAAAAGTTCATACAGATATTCAGTTGGCCGACATTTTCACCAAGCCTCTCGACACAACAAGATTCAACATGCTTCGACAAGAATTGGGATTGCTACAGCCTGATTCCCTGTAAGTATTTACTGTTTTTTTACTCAACAATTGAGGGGGAATGTTGTAAGACCCAAGAATACAGTATCCACCATTAATTATCTGTACACTCAGAGCCTTCAATACAGCACCATAGAGAACAAAGCGATATGAATCATCCTACAGTTGACGTGTGCAATAATTAAGGGGGAATACAGTATGACCCATGAATACAGTATGACCCATGAATACAGCATTAATCCAAAAGTTGCTATATGGAATTGAAACCTTTATGTACCTTTTTAGGGGGAACGTCAGATCGTCATGGATACAAAGACATACTATGGGAATTTGATTCATTATATATTATAATATTTCATTTTAAAACAATTTTTGTCCACGTGCCCTGTTTTCATGTCAAACATCGTTTACATTAAATGCCTTACACGATATATGGACAATCGAATCTCAAAAGCCGCGATGTTTTCAAATTGTTTAATATTTAATACCGCCATTTCAGGCATTAAGGGTAATATGAAATGTCAGAATGGGACCCGCTCCTATTTTAAAATTCAATGGATAAGTGTACCAGTTACACTCAGTCCATTGTGACCGTTCATTTTAAACACCGGTTCCCATCCCTTAAATCTGACCATTCGTTCTCTGAAAATCCTTCTTCGCCGCCTACTATAAAAGGACTGTAAATTCCATTTGAGACTCTTTACGCCTTCTGCATATTTTAAGAGCACTGTAGCATTCAGCCTACAAGATTTTTCTGTGTTTACTGCATATTTTTCTTGTATCTTTATCACCGTTACTTGAAAACTCATCAATGGCATCTACCCATACATCTTCCACCTCTCTCAAGCAGTCACTCAACTTCATCGATGGACGGATCTTCTCCAGATCTGTCGTGCTGGAACGTATTCACGCTGAAGGTGATGACGTCGATGCCATGGGGGTCGTCACTACAAGAATCTGTCAACAAGGCCTCTACCGCCTTGGGAGCCACACCGCCGAGAACTATGACGCTCATCTGGTTGAGGAATTCTACCTCAATGCCGTAGTTTGTTTATAGTCTCTGGATCAAGGAGGTCATGTCACTGATATCACAGTCGTTATTCACAGAGTGGAGATCCGCGTTGACCAATAGCTTCTCCAGAACATCTTCAGGCTACCTTCTGATGGCCTGACTATGGAAGAACTTGAGACCTTTGGGTCCCAAGAACTGCTGACTCAGTACTATGGCTTATTCACTGGCTCAGCAATGGTGGAAGTGGTTCACACCACATGCCATAAGAAGAATTTTTGTTTACCTTTCGTTTACTTACATGATTATTGTTGCCGTATTATTGAGAATCGTACAGGTGCTTTTGAGATGTGCACCAATCTCAGATTCAGGATGATGGTCGCTATAATGACCTGCGAGAAGGTCAAGTAGTGTCAAGTCATCCTTAAGCGTTTGCAGGAAGAGGTGTTTAAACCTACTTCGCAGAAGAAATCATTTGGTTTGTTTTTGAACCATGTTTTGACGAAGTTTGGACTTCAGCAAACCACAGAGGCAAAGAAGATCAGTTCATGGATATTCTTAGGAGGCGTCAGGCCCACTGCCTTCAAACAGAGCATCCTGATTGCTAACAGACCTTTTATCATGAATTTGCCGCTGTCTGCAGATCCGAGGGACGTTTCTTCTAAGTCCCAAAGTGTAGAATCTTCGAAGAAGAGAAAAAGATCTCACAGCAAAACACCAGTTGCTGTTGAGAAGCCGAAAAGGAAGCTAAGGAGGCTCACGAAAGTTAAAGCTACAGAACCCTCCGAGGATGCTCCTCTCGTGGCGCAAACCACTAATCAACTACCCCAGGGCCCAACCCCTGTAGAAGAAATGCCCGCTACTGTCGATACAGTAGATCCCGAGCCCTTGGCGGCTACGATGGATACTAGGACATCTGCCAACTCAAAAGACTCTGGCGAGTCGGCTGCCTGTTTGGAGACAAAATCTACCTCTCCTATACGGGATTCCAAACCCATTCAGGATCCATCTTCCTTCGGGGTACCATCCCCTGTAAGGAATCCCACTCCAATACAGGATTCCACACCTGTAGAGGGACCCCTTCCTACAGCAAACCCAGGCGCTGTACGGAGTCCCTCCCCGGACACAATCATTTCCAAGACCCTGCTTTCCGTGCAGATTGAACAGTCTTTCGAGCGGTTTCTCCAATGGAAGAGCTTTAGACTTGCTCCGTACGAAACTTTGTACAACTGGAGCGAGTGGTGTAACGAAGAAAAATTCGTTTTGGAACACTCAAGAAATTGTTGTCCTGATCCAATGGGACAAATTATTCGTTAAGAAGCTTATTGAGAGTCATCTGCTTGATAAGGCTGAAGCTCGAAGGAAAGGGAAAGCTTCGTCCATGGAAACTCCCGATAGTCCAAAGTCCGATCCTGATTCCGATGATGATGACGATGCACTCCAGGCTGGTCTGTGGATGAGTCGAGAGGAAGCCCAAGCAAAGAAAGATGAAGGGACATCTACCCATCAGTCGCCCCCTTTGACACATCAAGACACTATTCCCGACAATGAGGATTCAGTCCCTTATGTCGAGGAGGAACAACATGTTTCGCAACAGGCACCCGAACCTATCGTTGCCCCTGCCGAAGAAAGATCGCACCATCCAACAAGAGGAATCAGTCCCTCTGCCGGAACAGGCGGATGCTGAGAGACACCAGGAGGAATTGGTCCCTCCTGTATCCATGTATACAGAATCCACTTCGACACAGGAGGATGCCGCACCCCCTGCCACCGAACCCGAAATAGATACTTCCGCCCTATCAACCGCCTTGGAATCCGACGATGGTATTATAACTGAGGATGTCCAACTCATTTCATGCCCTAATGTGAATTTGAGAAGGTTAAATGGAGTCGAGGACTTTGCCCATCCAGACTCTCCCAACACCGAAGCAAGAAAAGAGCGATTACATGCTCTTGTCCTCCAAACTGTCTTTATTCAGGACGCAGTCAATGTTGTACACTCTGTAGAAAAGGCTCTTGATTGGCTTCACACATCTGCTATTGAAGAAATGATCGGACTAAGGCGTGAAGTCTCTCGAGTAGTCGAAGCCTTCACTGTCTTGCCACATGTCTTCAAGTAAGCTCTGAGCCAACTGCAAGATAATCAAGAACAGATCCTGAGTGAAGAGCAATCAAAACTTCGCGTGTCTGAGGCCAAGACCGCATCTGATCTGATCGAATCCGGTTCCCAACTGCGAGCCCATGACAAGAACATTAAGGATATGTCGCAGGTGCTCTCCTCCCTTGTTGAGAGAATGTCTAATATTTAGACGAAAGAGGATGCCGCTTTGCAAATCCTGGAATGTCTTGATGAAAAGGTGTCATACCTTGATGATGCCAAAAAGGGGGAAGAAGCAAGGGAAACCGCTAGGAGAACGAGGTTGGAGCAATAGAAAGAGTTGTTAGATCCGTTTGAAGACTCCATCACTGCAGACATAGCCCGTATCTCAACGCCGAACGTGAGGATACAGGGAGAAAGACTAGAATTCCAGGATCCTAAGTATCCTTGGAGAAGCCTAGTCCGAAAGCCGCAATCTATGAACCTCCTGGCAGACCGACAACCTACCGCTGCAGAGATCAAGAACTGGAGGAGAAATGAACTCTTAAGATACTTTGCTGTACTTATCAGGGATTCCCCTTTATTCAATAGATGCAGAACGGTACAGGAAGCCGCAGAGGAATTCAAGACAAAGCTGGAAGGTGGAACACTCCCGCTACAGCTGCATATGAAATCAAAGCACAAGAATGGTGACTTGGTGACCCAACCAGAGGATTGGATCCTTGTCTTCGACAAATCATATAAAGGTCGAGCCATTTATCAGAATCGAGACAAGAAAGTCCATCAATACTGGTGGAAAAACACCGAGAATGACCCAAAAAGACCATGGAGGCATTCAGACTATAGGAGTTAAATTTCCTTGTATTATAGTTTTTGTAATCTTATCTTCCGAACAGCAAAATTTTGTACTCATTCCAATATCAATAAAATTTTTGCCTGTCTTGAAAGCTTACAACTCGTAATCTACTGTGTTCTTATATGTTTACAGTCACTTTATTTATTCTTACTGTATTCATATTATGAAACCTATCTCATACACAAGCTGTAAGAACTTGTCTGCGAACGGTTCATAGTTTAAGTTGTATATATCTAGAAAACAATGTAATATTGTGCCTGCACGCCAATCATAAGCTTTCAATGTAACTTTCTTTTGATAAAAGCTGAACTTTCCTGCGAGCAGTTCTTAGTGTTAAGCCAAATGCCGAAGGCCAGAACATTCGAAAGAAGACCAAGAAGTCTACCCTACTTCAAACCGCTAAGTGTCAAAGTTTTGGCATCATCAAGGATGTTCGAATAACATCATAAGGTTTTAAAAAGGAAGACTCGGAAGGACTTGGCAAATTATCATAAAGGGGGAAATTGTTGGGATAACAAAAACCCTGTATCGATGATGTTGGGATAAACAATCCCTCTATCGATTGTATTATCACAATGTTTTGACAATATGCCAAATTCTTGTTGGTATATTATCGGATATTTACGCCGTTTTGTGCAGAAGTGAAAATAAATTGCGGAAATAAATCACACAAAGATTTATAGAGGTTCGGCTATTAACAAAGCCTACGTCCTCTCTCGATGTATCTTTTTCTTTAGGATTAAGATCAAAACCTCTACGCCTCTCTTCTATCGATCGAGGGATTACTGTTACAAGCTCGTCTTCTATCGGTCCGAGTAAAACCGTTTTTCCTTTTCTATTGGATAAGGAATCAACCACTCTAGCTTTCTATGGGTACTAGATAAACCTCACTTAGATATTGATTGTGATTCTAACAATGCCGAATACTTGATCCTAATAACACCGAATCCAATCGTATCTTTTCTTTTACCTCTCGTGTATAATGTTGAATGTATAAACACTCAAACTAGCAAAATAAGCTCAATATTACAACAACAACGTAAGTATATGATTCTCAGATGAATATCTCGTTTGCTTGAAGTTGTTGTACTCAAACAATACCATAGGGATGGTATTTATAGGCATTTCCCATAAACTAGCCATTGCTCGCTGTTTTGACTTGCTAGCGTGCGCTAGCCTACCTCTGGTAGCGTGCGCTAATATCTTAGAGTGCCTGTAGCGTGTGCTAGACTGTTCCTAGTTTCAGTCCATTAGCTTCGTTTCTTATTTAGCGTACGTTATGCCTTCTGCCTTACGTACGTAACCTTCTTGTATTAGCGTGCGTTAATAACACTTTGTAGCGTGCGCTAATCCAATATATCCGTTGCATGGATTGTCAAGTATCCGTTTGATATGCTGACTTTGACCTGCTTTTCCCAACGTTCTGATTGACTTGATTCAAACTTCTTAGCGTGCGCTATTCATACTTTGTAGCGTGCGCTAATGCTGACTTCATTGCATACGTTATTCTGTGTTTGAATTCCTTCACAACGGTAACAAGACTTCGATAGCGTGCATTAATGATAACGTGCAGCGTGCGCTATCTCAACAGCTGACTTCACTTCAGCTTACTTCGAAACTTGGCTGGAATGCAGTTGACTTCCCGTTAGTGTGCGCTAACGTATGATAACTTGCGTGCGCTAAAGCAGTCCAGATTGCAACTTTTTGCGTCTTCGCGTGCTTCGTCGTTTTTCTTCGCCTTAATGTTGTTTTGTTTGTTTAGCAACTTTAATCATCAAAACACAAATTAAATAATGTGTGGAATAAATATTCCAACAATCTCCCCCTTTTTGATGATTACAAAACAACTCTTGAATTGGATAAAACCTGTAAAAAATAAAATATATGTATATATATACGAATCAAAGTTTTCGGCTTTAATCGTTTCGTTAGTTTCTCCAATTCTCTTTTCTTTTCGACATCTCCTTTATTTTTTGACTCCGTCGTTTTTCAATTTTTCAACTCCCCCTATTTGTATGTTTTTCTTTTCTTTTCGACTTCTTCGATTTTTCCCATTTTTATCTCAATTCATCTACTTCTCCCCTTTTTTGTCTTCATCAAAAAGTATAAAAATATAGAGTATATCAAATCAAATATAAATATGCATGATACCAATTTATGCATTAATAAGGGTATAAGCTCCCCCTGAAAATATTATCTCTCCCTCAAAAATATTCCTTCTCCCCCTTTGTAAAATATCATTTGTTAAAATTTATTTTTGGGGATCCAACCTATAGTTGGTTTTTCTTTTGAAACGTAGACGATATTTGAAATGTTTTTTCCTTTAGGAACCCAAATCTTTTTATTTTTTATCGTCCGTCTTGGGCTTTTGCAATTTGAAATGTGATGCCCGATTTTCAAACATTTTTCGCATCGGGGTATTTTGAAATTGACGGATTCGTTTTTCGAACGTGGTTTGAATCCTAACCCCTCTTTATTTAGAGTATATTTTTGAACACATAATATTTGTTCAAATTTATCGTTGCCGCACGAGAATTTCTTTGTCAAAATTTTTAGTTCATCTTGAACTTTTAAAAGATCATTTTTCAAAATATTCTCGTTTTCAATGCATTTCGAATGATCGATTTCAACAAATTTCCTTTTTTCAAGTATTTTGGAATTTTCAACTTCCAAAGTTTTATATTTAGACTTGAGGGATTTAATTTCATTTAAGGCATTTTGATAGTCCGTATGTAATAATTCGAATGCTTCAAAGAGTTCGTCGTAGGAGTTACTTACTTGACTTTCGACGTCGCTATCGTCGAATGAACTCCGGGCCATGAGCGCGAGATTATTTTGGTAAAGAAAATCTTCATCGGGATCTTCGTCGCTCCATGTTGCGATTAAAACCTCCTTTTGCTTTACTCGACAGTTCTTGGCAAAGTGGCCTGGTTTACCACATAATCGACAGGTGTTGTCGGGTTTCTTCGATTCGCCCGCTTGGATGTCCTTCTTTCTCCGGTTTAATAAGTGTTGTAACTTATTAATATTCTTGGCATAATATGCCATTTCTTCGTCGCTGTCGTCCACCGGAATTTCTTCTTTCTTTCTCGGCACTTTAGCCTTGAAGGCTATCGACCTCTCCTTCGGTTTCGGTTTGGCATTCCGAGATTTTAGAACAATCTCGTAGTTGATAAGAGAACCAACGAGAGCACTAAAATCGAGAGTATTTAAATCTTTTGATTCCATTATTGCCGTAACCGTACCGTCCCATTCTCGAGGTAGTGATCGGAGAATTTTCTTTACTTTCTCACTACTCGAAAGTGGTTTTCCGAAACATGCTAATCCATTGGTGATAACCGAGAATCGGTCGAGCATAATCGAGATAGATTCGTCGTCCTTCATTTGGAATAATTCATAATCGTGAAGGAGCATGTTTATCTTTGTCATTTTGACTTGAGACGTACCTTCGTGTGTTAACTCAAGCATTTTCCAGATTTCTTTGGCACTATCACACGATGATATCCGGTTGATTTCTTCCGGATTTAAAGCACAATATAATAATTGCGTGGCTTTGCAATTATAATGGTCAGTTTTCCAATCCGCATCGTCATAATCTTCAAAGGTTTTGAGAGTTCCGTTTGAGTTCGTCGGAATTTTGGGACCAAGGCAAACCACCTTCCATAATTCGGTATCGAAAGCTCGGATGAAAATAAACATTTTCTTCTTCCAAGTCATGAAATTTGATCCATCAAAAAATGGTGGTCGGTTGAGAGCAAGGCCTTCGACTGGAGCCATTTGAAACGCCATTTTGGATCTTCTCCTCGGATGTTAAGCTGCGTATTGGAGTACGGCTCCGATACCAATTGTTGGTATATTATCGGATATTTGCGCCGTTTTGTGCGGAAGCGTAAATAAATTGCGGAAATAAATCACACAAAGATTTATAGAGGTTCGGCTGTTAACGAAGCCTACATCCTCTCTCAATGTATCTTTTTCTTTAGGATTAAGATCAAAACCTCTACTCCTCTCTTCTATCGATCGAGGGATTACCGTTACAAGCTCGTCTTCTATCGGTCCGAGTAAAACCGTTTTTCCTTTTCTATTGGATAATGAATCAACCACTCTATCTTTCTATGGGTACTAGATAAACCTCACTTCGATATCGATTGTGATTCTAACAATGCCGGATACTTGATCCTAATAATACCGAATCCAATCGTATCTTTTCTTTTACCTCTCGTGTATAATGTTGAATGTATAAAAACTCAAACTAGCAAAATAAGCTCAATATTACAACAACAATGTAAGTATATGATTCTCAGATGAATATCTCGTTTGCTTGAAGTTGTTGTACTCAAACAATACCATAGGGATGGTATTTATAGGCATTTCACATAAACTAGCCGTTGCTGGCTGTTTTGACTTGCTAGCGTGCGCTAGCCTTCCCCTGGTAGCGTGCGCTAATATCTTAGCGTGTCTGTAGCGTGCACTAGACTGTTCCCAGTTTCAGTCCAGTAGCTTCATTTCTTCTTTAGTGTACATTATGCCTTCTGCCTTACGTACGTAACCTTCTTGTATTAGCGTGCGTTAATAACACTTTGTAGCGTGCGCTAATCCAATATATCCGTTGCATGGATTGTCAAAGTATCCGTTTGATATGCTGACTTTGACCTGCTTTTCCCAACGTTCTGATTGACTTGATTCAAACTTCTTAGCGTGCGCTATTCATACTTTGTAGCGTGCGCTAATGCTGACTTCATTGCATATGTTATTCTGTGTTTGAATTCCTTCACAACGGTAACAAGACTTCGATAGCGTGCGTTAATGATAACGTGTAGCGTGCGCTATCTCAACAGCTGACTTCACTTGACTTACTTGAAACTCATTTGGAATGCAGTTGACTTCCCGTTAGCGTGCGCTAACGTATGATAACTTGCGTGCGCTAAAGCAGTCCAGATTGCAACTTTTTGCGTCTGCTTCGTCGTTTTGCTTTGTCTTAATGTTGTTTTCTTTGTTTAGTAACTTTAATCATCAAAACACAAATTAAATAATGTGTGGAATAAATATTCCAACAATCTCCCCCTTTTTGATGATTACAAAACAACTCTTGAATTGGATAAAACCTGTAAAAAATAAAATATATGTATATATATACGAATCAAAGTTTTCGGCTTTGATCGTTTCGTTAGTTTCTCCAATTCTCTTTTCTTTTCGACATCTCCTTAATTTTTCGACTCCGTCGTTTTTCAATTTTTCAACTCCCCCTATTTGTATGCTTTTCTTTTCTTTTCGACCTCTTCGATTTTTCTCATTATCTCAATTCATCTACTTCTCCCCCTTTTTGTCTTCATCAAAAAGTATAAAAATATAGAGTATATCAAATGAAATATAAATATGCATGATACCAATTTATGCATTAATAAGGGTATAAGCTCCCCCTGAAATTATTATCTCTCCCTCAAAAATATTCCTTCTCCCCCTTTGTAAAATATCATTTGTTAAAATTTATTTTTGGGGATCCAACCTATAGTTGGTTTTTCTTTTGAAACGTAGACGATATTTGAAATGTTTGTTCCTTTAGGAACCCAAATCTTTTTAATTTTTATCGTCCGTCTTGGGCTTTTGCAATTTGAAATGTGATGCCCGATTTTCAAACATTTTTCGCATCGGGGTATTTTGAAATTGACGGATTCGTTTTTCGAACGTGGTTTGAATCCTAACCCCTCTTTATTTACAGTATATTTTTGAACACATAATATTTGTTCAAATTTATCGTTGCCGCACGAGAATTTCTTTGTCAAAATTTTTAGTTCATCTTGAACTTTTAAAAGATCATTTTTCAAAATATTCTCGTTTTCAATGCATTTCGAATAATCGATTTCAACAAATTTCCCTTTTTCAAGTATTTTGGAATTTTCAGCTTCCAAAGTTTTATATTTAGACTTGAGGGATTTAATTTCATTTAAGGCATTTTGATAGTCCGTATGTAATAATTCGAATGCTTCAAAGAGTTCGTCGTAGGAGTTACTTACTTGACATTCGACGTCGCTATCGTCGAATGAACTCCGGGCCATGAGCGCGAGATTATTTTGGTCAAGAAAATCTTCATCGGGATCTTCGTCGCTCCATGTTGCGATTAAAACCTCCTTTTGCTTTACTCGACAATTCTTGGCAAAGTGGCCTGGTTTACCACATAATCGACAGGTGTTGTCGGGTTTCTTCGATTCGCCCGCTTGGATGTCCTTCTTTCTCCGGTTTAATAAGTGTTGTAACTTATTAATATTCTTGGCATAATATGCCATTTCTTCGTCGCTGTCGTCCACCGGAATTTCTTCTTTCTTTCTCGGCACTTTAGCCTTGAAGGCTATCGACCTCTGCTTCGGTTTCGGTTTGGCATTCCGAGATTTTAGAACAATCTCGTAGTTGATAAGAGAACCAACGAGAGCACTAAAATCGAGAGTATTTAAATCTTTTGATTCCATTATTGCCGTAACCGTACCGTCCCATTCTCGAGGTAGTGATCGGAGAATTTTCTTTACTTTCTCACTACTCGAAAGTGGTTTTTTGAAACATGCTAATCCATTGGTGATAACCGAGAATCGGTCGAGCATAATCGAGATAGATTCGTCGTCCTTCATTTGGAATAATTCATAATCGTGAAGGAGCATGTTTATCTTCGTCATTTTGACTTGAGACGTACCTTCGTGTATTAACTCAAGCATTTTCCAGATTTCTTTGGCCCTATCACACGATGATATCCGGTTGATTTCTTCCGGATTTAAAGCACAATATAATAATTGCGTGGCTTTGCAATTATAATGGTCATTTTTCCAATCCGCATCGTCATAATCTTCAAAGGTTTTGAGAGTTCCGTTTGAGTTCATCGGAATTTTGGGACCAAGGCAAACCATCTTCCATAATTCGATATCGAAAGCTCGGATGAAAATAGACATTTTCTTCATCCAAGTCATGAAATTTGATCCATCAAAAAATCGTGGTCGGTTGAGAGCAAGGCCTTCGACTGGAGCCATTTGAAACTCCATTTTGGATCTTCTCCTCGGATGTTAAGCCGCGTATTGGAGTACGGCTCCGATACCAATTGTTGGTATATTATCGGATATTTGCGCCGTTTTGTGCGGAAGCGTAAATAAATTGCGGAAATAAATCACACAAAGATTTATAGAGGTTCGTACATTACGAAGCCTACGTCCTCTCTCGATGTATCTTTTTCTTTAGGATTAAGATCAAAACCTCTACGCCTCTCTTCTATCGATCGAGGGATTACCGTTACAAGCTCGTCTTCTATCGGTCCGAGTAAAACCGTTTTTCCTTTTCTATTGGATAATGAATCAACCACTCTAGCTTTCTATGGGTACTAGATAAACCTCACTTAGATATCGATTGTGATTCTAACAATGCCGGATACTTGATCCTAATAACACCGAATCCAATCGTATCTCTTCTTTTACCTCTCGTGTATAATGTTGAATGTATAAACACTCAAACTAGCAAAATAAGCTCAATATTACAACAACAATGTAAGTATATGATTCTCAGATGAATATCTCGTTTGCTTGAAGTTGTTGTACTCAAACAATACCATAGGGATGGTATTTATAGGCATTTCACATAAACTAGCCGTTGCTGGCTGTTTTGACTTGCTAGCGTGCGCTAGCCTTCCTCTGGTAGCGTGCCTGTAGCGTGCGCTAGACTGTTCCCAGTTTCAGTCAAGTAGCTTCGTTTCTTCTTTAGTGTACATTATGCCTTCTGCCTTACGTACGTAACCTTCTTGTATTAGCGTGCGTTAATAACACTTTGTAGCGTGCGCTAATCCAATATATCCGTTGCATGGATTGTCAAAGTATCCATTTGATATGCTGAATTTGACCTGCTTTTCCCAACGTTCTGATTAACTTGATTCAAACTTCTTAGCGTGCGCTATTCATACTTTGTAGCGTGCGCTAATGCTGACTTCATTGCATATGTTATTCTGTGTTTGAATTCCTTCACAACGGTAACAAGACTTCGATAGCGTGCGTTAATGATAACGTGTAGCGTGCGCTATCTCAACAGCTGACTTCACTTCAGCTTACTTCGAAACTTGGCTGGAATGCAGTTGACTTCCCGTTAGCGTGCGCTAACGTATGATAACTTGCGTGCGCTAAAGCGATCAGTTGCAACTTTTTGCGTCTGCTTCGTCGTTTTGCTTTGTCTTAATGTTGTTTTGTTTGTTTAGCAACTTTAATCATCAAAACACAAATTAAATAATGTGTGGAATAAATATTCCAACAATCTCCCCCTTTTTGATGATTACAAAACAACTCTTGAATTGGATAAAACCTGTAAAAAATAAAATATATGTATATATATACGAATCAAAGTTTTCGGCTTTGATCGTTTCGTTAGTTTCTCCAAATCTCTTTTCTTTCGACATCTCCTTAATTTTTCGACTCCGTCGTTTTCAATTTTCAACTCCCCTATTTGTATGCTTTTCTTTTCTTTTCGACCTCTTGATTTTTCTCATTATCTCAATTCATCTACTTCTCCCCCTTTTTGTCTTCATCAAAAAGTATAAAAATATAGAGTATATCAAATGAAATATAAATATGCATGATACCAATTTATGCATTAATAAGGGTATAAGCTCCCCCTGAAAATATTATCTCTCCCTCAAAAATATTCCTTCTCCCCCTTTGTAAAATATCATTTGTTAAAATTTATTTTTGAGGATCCAACCTATAGTTGGTTTTTCTTTTGAAACGTAGACGATATTTGAAATGTTTGTTCCTTTAGGAACCCAAATTTTTTAATTTTTATCGTCCGTCTTGGGCTTTTGCAATTTGAAATGTGATGCCCGATTTTCAAACATTTTTCGCATCGGGGTATTTTGAAATTGACGGATTCGTTTTTCGAACGTGGTTTGAATCCTAACCCCTCTTTATTTACAGTATATTTTTGAACACATAATATTTGTTCAAATTTATCGTTGCCGCACGAGAATTTCTTTGTCAAAATTTTTAGTTCATCTTGAACTTTTAAAAGATCATTTTTCAAAATATTCTCGTTTTCAATGCATTTCGAATAATCGATTTCAACAAATTTCCCTTTTTCAAGTATTTTGGAATTTTCAACTTCCAAAGTTTTATATTTAGACTTGAGGGATTTAATTTCATTTAAGGCATTTTGATAGTCCGTATGTAATAATTCGAATGCTTCAAAGAGTTCGTTGTAGGAGTTACTTACTTGACTTTCGACGTCGCTATCGTCGAATGAACTCCGGGCCATGAGCGCGAGATTATTTTGGTCAAGAAAATCTTCATCGGGATCTTCGTCGCTCCATGTTGCGATTAAAACCTCCTTTTGCTTTACTCGACAATTCTTGGCAAAGTGGCCTGGTTTACCACATAATCGACAGGTGTTGTCGGGTTTCTTCGATTCGCCCGCTTGGATGTCCTTCTTTCTCCGGTTTAATAAGTGTTGTAACTTATTAATATTCTTGGCATAATATGCAATTTCTTCGTCGCTGTCGTCCACCGGAATTTCTTCTTTCTTTCTCGGCACTTTAGCCTTGAAGGCTATCGACCTCTCCTTCGGTTTCGGTTTGGCATTCCGAGATTTTAGAGCAATCTCGTAGTTGATAAGAGAACCAACGAGAGTACTAAAATCGAGAGTATTTAAATCTTTTGATTCCATTATTGCCGTAACCGTACCGTCCCATTCTCGAGGTAGTGATCGGAGAATTTTCTTTACTTTCTCACTACTCGAAAGTGGTTTTCCGAAACATGCTAATCTATTGGTGATAACCGAGAATCGGTCGAGCATAATCGAGATAGATTCGTCGTCCTTCATTTGGAATAATTCATAATCGTGAAGGAGCATGTTTATCTTCGTCATTTTGACTTGAGACGTACCTTCGTGTGTTAACTCAAGCATTTTCCAGATTTCTTTGGCACTATCACACGATGATATCCGGTTGATTTCTTCCGGATTTAAAGCACAATATAATAATTGCGTGGCTTTGCAATTATAATGGTCATTTTTCCAATCCGCATCGTCATAATCTTCAAAGGTTTTGAGAGTTCCGTTTGAGTTCGTCGGAATTTTGGGACCAAGGCAAACCACCTTCCATAATTCGATATCGAAAGCTCGGATGAAATAGACATTTTCTTCTTCCAAGTCATGAAATTTGATCCATCAAAAATTGGTGGTCGGTTGAGAGCAAGGCCTTCGACTGGAGCCATTTGAAATGCCATTTTGGATCTTCTCCTCGGATGTTAAGCCGCGTATTGGAGTACGGCTCCGATACCAATGGTTGGTATATTATCGGATATTTGCGCCGTTTTGTGCGGAAGCGTAAATAAATTGCGGAAATAAATCACACAAAGATTTATAGAGGTTCGGCTGTTAACGAAGCCTACGTCCTCTCTCGATGTATCTTTTTCTTTAGGATTAAGATCAAAACCTCTACGCCTCTCTTCTATCGATCGAGGGATTACCGTTACAAGCTTGTCTTCTATCGGTCCGAGTAAAACCGTTTTTCCTTTTCTATTGGATAATGAATCAACCACTCTAGCTTTCTATGGGTACTAGATAAACCTCACTTAGATATCGATTGTGATTCTAATAATGCCGGATACTTGATCCTAATAACACCGAATCCAATCGTATCTTTTCTTTTACCTCTCGTGTATAATGTTGAATGTATAAACACTCAAACTAGCAAAATAAGCTCAATATTACAACAACAACGTAAGTATATGATTCTCAGATGAATATCTCGTTTGCTTGAAGTTGTTGTACTCAAACAATACCATAGGGATGGTATTTATAGGCATTTCACATAAACTAGCCGTTGCTGGCTGTTTTGACTTGCTAGCGTGCGCTAGCCTTCCTCTGGTAGCGTGCGCTAATATCTTAGCGTGCCTGTAGCGTGCGCTAGACTGTTCCCAGTTTCAGTCCAGTAGCTTCGTTTCTTCTTTAGTGTACATTATGCCTTCTGCCTTACGTACGTAACTTTCTTGTATTAGCGTGCGTTAATAACACTTTGTAGCGTGCGCTAATCCAATATAGCCGTTGCATGGATTGTCAAAGTATCCGTTTGATATGCTGACTTTGACCTGCTTTTCCCAACGTTCTGATTGACTTGATTCAAACTTCTTAGCGTGCGCTATTCATACTTTGTAGCGTGCGCTAATGCTGACTTCATTGCATATATTATTATGTGTTTGAATTCCTTCACAACGGTAACAAGACTTCGATAGCGTGTGTTAATGATAACGTGTAGCGTGCGCTATCTCAACAGCTGACTTCACTTCAGCTTACTTCGAAACTTGGCTGGAATGCAGTTGACTTCCCGTTATCGTGCGCTAACGTATGATAACTTGCGTGCGCTAAAGCAGTCCAGATTGCAACTTTTTGCGTCTGCTTCGTCGTTTTGCTTTGTCTTAATGTTGTTTTGTTTGTTTAGCAACTTTAATCATCAAAACACAA
Organism: Orobanche coerulescens; assembly: GCA_033398695.1. Lineage (NCBI taxonomy): Eukaryota > Viridiplantae > Streptophyta > Magnoliopsida > Lamiales > Orobanchaceae > Orobanche > Orobanche coerulescens. The sequence goes on along the minus strand of CM065815.1, from coordinate 89,905,761 downwards.
ATTAAATAATGTGTGGAATAAATATTCCAACAATCTCCCCCTTTTTGATGAATACAAAACAACTCTTGAATTGGATAAAACCTGTAAAAAATAAAATATATGTATATATATACGAATCAAAGTTTTCGGCTTTGATCGTTTCGTTAGTTTCTCCAATTCTCTTTTCTTTTCGACATCTCCTTAATTTTTCGACTCCGTCGTTTTTCAATTTTTCAACTCCCCCTATTTGTATGCTTTTCTTTTCTTTTCGACCTCTTCGATTTTTCTCATTATCTCAATTCATCTACTTCTCCCCCTTTTTGTCTTCATCAAAAAGTATAAAAATATAGAGTATATCAAATGAACTATAAATATGCATGATACCAATTTATGCATTAATAAGGGTATAAGCTCCCCCTGAAAATATTATCTCTCCCTCAAAAATATTCCTTCTCCCCCTTTGTAAAATATCATTTGTTAAAATTTATTTTTGGGGATCCAACCTATAGTTGGTTTTTCTTTTGAAACGTAGACGATATTTGAAATGTTTGTTCCTTTAGGAACCCAAATCTTTTTAATTTTTATCGTCCGTCTTGGGCTTTTGCAATTTGAAATGTGATGCCCGATTTTCAAACATTTTTCGCATCGGGGTATTTTGAAATTGACGGATTCGTTTTTCGAACGTGGTTTGAATCCTAACCCCTCTTTATTTACAGTATATTTTTGAACACATAATATTTGTTCAAATTTATCGTTGCCGCACGAGAATTTCTTTGTCAAAATTTTTAGTTCATCTTGAACTTTTAAAAGATCATTTTTCAAAATATTCTCGTTTTCAATGCATTTCGAATAATCGATTTCAACAAATTTCCCTTTTTCAAGTATTTTGGAATTTTCAACTTCCAAAGTTTTATATTTAGACTTGAGGGATTTAATTTCATTTAAGGCATTTTGATAGTCCGTATGTAATAATTCGAATGCTTCAAAGAGTTCGTCGTAGGAGTTACTTACTTGACTTTCGACGTCGCTATCGTCGAATGAACTCCAGGCCATGAGCGCGAGATTATTTTGGTCAAGAAAATCTTCATCGGGATCTTCGTCGCTCCATGTTGCGATTAAAACCTCCTTTTGCTTTACTCGACAGTTCTTGGCAAAGTGGCCTGGTTTACCACATAATCGACAGGTGTTGTCGGGTTTCTTCGATTTGCCCGCTTGGATGTCCTTCTTTCTCCGGTTTAATAAGTGTTGGAACTTATTAATATTCTTGGCATAATATGCCATTTCTTCGTCGCTGTCGTCCACCGGAATTTCTTCTTTCTTTCTCGGCACTTTAGCCTTGAAGGCTATCGACCTCTCCTTCGGTTTTGGTTTGGCATTCCGAGATTTTAGAACAATCTCGTAGTTGATAAGAGAACCAACGAGAGCACTAAAATCGAGAGTATTTAAATCTTTTGATTCTATGTTCAGCTGAAAAAGTTCATACGGATATTCAGTTGGCCGACATTCTCACCAAGCCTCTCGACACAACAAGATTCAACATGCTTCGACAAGAATTGGGATTGCTACAGCCTGATTCCCTGTAAGTATTTACTATTTTTTTACTCAACAATTGAGGGGGAATGTTGTAAGACCGAAGAATACAGTATCCACCATTAATTATCTGTACACTCAGAGCCTTCAATACAGCACTATAGGGAACAAAGTGATATGAATCATCCTACAGTTGACGTGTGCAATAATTAAGGGGGGAATACAGTATGACCCATGAATACAGTATGACCCATGAATACAGCATTAATCCAAAAGTTGCTATATGGAATTGAAACCTTTATGTACCTTTTTAGGGGGAACGCTGTATCGTCGCGGATACAGCACATACTATGGGAATTTGATTCATTATATATTATAATATTTCATTTTAAAACAATTTTTGTCCACGTGCCCTGTTTTCATGTCAAATGTCATTTACATTAAATGCCTTACACGACATATGGACAATCGAATATCAAAAGCCGCGATGTTTTCAAATTGTTTAATATTTAATACTGCCGTTTCAGGCATTAAGGGTAATATGAAATGTCAGAAGTGGGACCCGCTCCTATTTTAAAATTCAATGGATAAGTGTACCAGTTACACTCAGTCCATTGTGACCGTTCATTTTAAACACCGGTTCCCATCCCTTAAATCTGACCATTCGTTCTCTGAAAATCCTTCTTCGCCGCCTACTATAAAAGGACTGTAAATGCCATTTGAGACTCTTTACGCCTTCTGCATATTTTAAGAGCACTCTAGCATTCAGCCTACAAGATTTTTCTGTGTTTACTGCATATTTTTCTTGTATCTTTCTCACCGTTACTTGAAAAATCATCAATGGCGTCTACCCAGACATCTTCCACCTCTCTCAAGCAGTCACTCAACTTCATCGATGGACGGATCTTCTCTAGATCTGTCGTGATGGAACGTATTCACGCTGAAGGTGATGACGTCGATGCCATGGGGGTCGTCACTACAAGAATCCGTCAACAAGGCCTCTACCGCCTTGGTAGCCACACCGCCGAGAACTATGACGCTCATCTGGTTGAGGAATTCTACCTCAATGCCATAGTTTGTTTATAGTCTCTGTCTCAAGGAGGTCATGTCACTGATATCACAGTCGTTATCCGCAGAGTGGATATCCGCGTTGACCAATAGCTTCTACAGAACATCTTCAGGCTACCTTCTGATGGCCTGACTATGGAAGAACTTGAGACCTTTGGGTCCCAAGAACTGCTGACTCAGTACTATGGCTTATTCAGTGGCTCAGCAATGGTGGAAGTGGTTCACACCACATGCCATAAGAAGAATTTTTGTTTACCTTTCGTTTACTTACATGATTTTTGCTGCCGTATTATTGAGAATCGTACAGGTGCTTTTGAGATGTGCACCAATCTCAGATTCAGGATGATGGTCGCTATAATGACCTGCGAGAAGGTTAATTAGTGTCAAGTCATCCTTAAGCGTTTGCCGGAAGAGGTGTTTAAACCTGCTTCGCAGAAGAAATCATTTGGTTTGTTTTTGAACCATGTTTTGACGAAGTTCGGACTTCAGCAAACCGCAGAGGCAAAGAAGATCAGTTCATGGATATTCTTAGGAGGTGTCAGGCCCACTGCCTTCAAACAGATCATCCTGATTGCCAACAGACCTTTTATCATGAATTTGCCGCTGTCTGCAGATCCGATGGACGTTTCTTCTAAGTCCCAAAGTGTAGAATCTTCGAAGAAGAGAAAAAGATCTCACAGCAAAACACCAGTTGCTGTTGAGAAGCCGAAAAGGAAGCTAAGGAGGCTCACGAAAGTTAAAGCTACAGAACCCTCCGAGGATGCTCCTCTCGTGGCGCAAACCACTGATCAACTACCCCAGGGCCCAAGCCCTATGGAAGAAATGCCCGCTACTGTCGATACAGTAGATCCCGAGCCCTTGGCGGCTACGACGGATACTAGGACATCTGCCAACTCAAAAGACTCTGGCAAGTCGGCTGCCTGTTTGGAGACAAAAGCTACCTCTCCTATACGGGATTCCACACCCATTCAGGATCCATCTTCCTTCAGGGTACCATCCCCTGTAAGGAATCCCACTCCAATACAGGATTCCACACCTGTAGAGGAACCCCTTCCTACAGCAAACCCAGGCGCTGTACGGAGTCCCTCCCCGGAGACAATCATTTCCAAGACCCTGCTTTCCGTGCAGATTGAACAGTCTTTCGAGCCGTTTCTCCAATGGAAGAGCTTTAGACTTGCTCCGTACGAAACTTTGTACAACTGGAGCGAGTGGTGTAACGAAGAAAAATTCGTTTTGGAACACTCAAGAAATTGTTGTCCTGATCCAATGGGACAACTTATTCGTTAAGAAGCTTATTGAGAGTCGTCTGCTTGATAAGTCTGAAGCTCGAAGGAAAGGGAAAGCTTCGTCCATGGAAACTCCCGATAGTCCAAAGTCCGATCCTGATTCCGACGATGATGACGATGCACTCCAGGCTGGTCTGTGGATGAGTCGAGAGGAAGCCCAAGCAAAGAAAGATGAAGGGACATCTACCCATCAGTCGCCCCCTTTGCCACAACAAGACACTGTTCCCGACAATGAGGATTCAGTCCCTTATGTCGAGGAGGAACAACATGTTTCGCAACAGGCACCCGAACCTGTCGTTGCCCCTGCCGAAGAAAGATCGCACCATCCAACAAGAGGAATCAGTCCCTCTGCCGGAACAGGGGGATGCTGAGAGACACCAGGAGGAATTGGTCCCTCCTGTATCCATGTATACAGAATCCACTTCGACACAGGAGGATGCCGCACCCCCTGCCACCGAACCCGAAATAGATACTCCCGCCCCATCAACCGCCTTGGAATCCGACGATGGTACTATAACTGAGGATGGCCAACTCATTTCATGCCCTAATGTGAATTTGAGAAGGTTAAATGGAGTCGAGTACTTTGCCCATCCAGACTCTCCCAACACCGAAGCAAGAAAAGAGCGATTACATGCTCTTGTCCTCCAAACTGTCTTTATTCAGGACGCAGTCAATGATGTACACTCTGTAAAAAAGGCTCTTGATTGGCTTCACACATCTGCTGTTGAAGAAATGATCGGACTAAGGCATGAAGTCTCTCGAGTAGTCGAAGCCTTCACTGTCTTGCCACATGTCCTCAAGCAAGCTCTGAGCCAACTGCAAGATAATCAAGAACAGATCCTGAGTGAAGAGCAATCAAAACTTCGCGTGTCTGAGGCCAAGACCGCATCTGATCTGATCGAATCCGGTTCCCAACTACGAGCCCATGACAAGAACATTAAGGATATGTCGCAGGTGCTCTCCTCCCTTGTTGAGAGAATGTCTAATATTTAGACGAAAGAGGATGCCGCTTTGCAAATCCTGGAATGTCTTGATGAAAAGGTGTCATACCTTGATGATGCCAAAGAGGGGGAAGAAGCAAGGGAAGCCGCTAGGAGAACGAGGTTGGAGCAATAGAAAGAGTTGTTAGATCCGTTTGAAGACTCCATCACTGCAGACATAGCCCGTATCTCAACGCCGAACGTGAGGATACAGGGAGAAAGACTAGAATTCCAGGATCCTAAGTATCCTTAGAAAAGCCTAGTCCGAAAGCCGCAATCTATGAAACTCCTGGCAGACCGACAACCTACCGCTGCAGAGATCAAGAACTGGAGGAGAAATGAACTCTTAAGATACTTTGCTGTACTTATCAGGGATTCCCCTTTATTCAATAGATGCAGAACGGTACAGGAAGCCGCAGAGGAATTCAATACAAAGCTGGAAGGTGGAACACTCCCGCTACAGCTGCAGATGAAATCAAAGCACAAGAATGGTGACTTGGTGACCCAACCAGAGGATTGGATCCTTGTCTTCGACAAATCATATGAAGGTCGAGCCATTTATCAGAATCGAGACAAGAAAGCCCATCAATACTGATGGAAAAACACAGAGAATGACCCAAAAAGACCATGGAGGCATTCAGACTATAGGAGTTAAATTTCCTTGTATTATAGTTTTTGTAATCTTATCTTCGGAACAACAAAATTTTGTACTCATTCCAATATCAATAAAATTTTTGCCTGTCTTGAAAGCTTACAACTCGTAATCTACTGTGTTCTTATATGTTTACAGTCACTTTATTTATTCTTACTGTATTCATATTATGAAACCTATCTCATACACAAGTTGTAAGAACTTGTCTGCGAACGGTTCATAGTTTAAGTTGTATATATCTAGAAAACAATGTAATATTGTGCCTGCACGCCAATCATAAGTTTTCAATGTAACTTTCTTTTGATAAAAGTTGAACTTGCCTGCGAGCAGTTCTTAGTGTTAAGCCAAATGCCGAAGGCCAGAACATTCGAAAGAAGACCAAGAAGTCTACCCTACTTCAAACCGCTAAGTGTCAAAGTTTTGGCATCATCAAGGATGTTCGAATAACATCATAAGGTTTTAAAAAGGAAGACTCGGAAGGACTTGGCAAATTATCATAAAGGGGGAAATTGTTGGGATAACAAAAACCCTGTATCGATGATGTTGGGATAAACAATCCCTCTATCGATTGTATTATCACAGTGTTTTGACAATATGCCAAATTCTTGTTGGTATATTATCGGATATTTGCGCCGTTTTGTGCAGAAGTGTAAATAAATTGCGGAAATAAATCACACAAAGATTTATAGAGGTTCGGCTGTTAACAAAGCCTACGTACTCTCTCGATGTATCTTTTTCTTTAGGATTAAGATCAAAACCTCTACGCCTCTCTTCTATCGGTCGAGGGATTACTGTTACAAGCTCGTCTTCTATCGGTCCGAGTAAAACCGTTTTTCCTTTTCTATTGGATAAGGAATCAACCACTCTAGCTTTCTATGGGTACTAGATAAACCTCACTTAGATATTGATTGTGATTCTAACAATGCCGGATACTTGATCCTAATAACACCGAATCCAATCGTATCTTTTCTTTTACCTCTCGTGTATAATGTTGAATGTATAAACACTCAAACTAGCAAAATAAGCTCAATATTACAACAACAACGTAAGTATATGATTCTCAGATGAATATCTCGTTTGCTTGAAGTTGTTGTACTCAAACAATACCATAGGGATGGTATTTATAGGCATTTCCCATAAACTAGCCATTGCTGGATGTTTTGACTTGCTAGCGTGCGCTAGCCTTCCACTGGTAGCGTGCGCTAATATCTTAGCGTGCCTGTAGCGTACGGTAGACTGTTCCCAGTTTCAGTCCATTAGCTTCGTTTCTTATTTAGCGTACGTTATGCCTTCTGCCTTACGTACGTAACCTTCTTGTATTAGCGTGCGTTAATAACACTTTGTAGCGTGCGCTAATCCAATATATCCGTTGCATGGATTGTCAAAGTATGCGTTTGATATGCTGACTTTGACCTGCTTTTCCCAACGTTCTGATTGACTTGATTCAAACTTCTTAGCGTACCCTATTCATACTTTGTAGCATGCGCTAATGCTGACTTCATTGCATATGTTATTATGTGTTTGAATTCCTTCACAACGGTAACAAGACTTCGATAGCGTGCATTAATGATAACGTGTAGCGTGCGCTATCTCAACAGCTGACTTCACTTCAGCTTACTTCGAAACTTGGCTGAAATGATTTGACTTCCCGTTAGTGTGCGCTAACGTATGATAACTTGCGTGCGCTAAAGCAGTCCAGATTGCAACTTTTTGCGTCTTCGCCTGCTTCGTCGTTTTGCTTCGCCTTAATGTTGTTTTGTTTGTTTAGCAACTTTAATCATCAAAACACAAATTAAATAATGTGTGGAATAAATATTCCAACAATCTCCCCCTTTTTTATGATTACAAAACAACTCTTGAATTGGATAAAACCTGTAAAAAAATAAAATATATGTATATATATACGAATCAAAGTTTCCGGCTTTGATCGTTTCGTTAGTTTCTCCAATTCTCTTTTCTTTTCGACATCTCCTTTATTTTTCGACTCCGTCGTTTTTCAATTTTTCAACTCCCCATATTTGTATGCTTTTCTTTTCTTTTCGACTTCTTCGATTTTCTCATTTTTATCTCAATTCATCTACTTCTCCCCCTTTTTGTCTTCATCAAAAAGTATAAAAATATAGAGTATATCAAATCAAATATAAATATGCATGATACCAATTTATGCATTAATAAGGGTATAAGCTCCCCCTGAAAATATTATCTCTCCCTCAAAAATATTCCTTCTCGCCCTTTGTAAAATATGATTTGTTAAAATTTATTTTTGGGGATCCAACCTATAGTTGGTTTTTCTTTTGAAACGTAGACGATATTTGAAATGTTTGTTCCTTTAGGAACCCAAATCTTTTTAATTTTTATCGTCCGTCTTGGGCTTTTGCAATTTGAAATGTGATGCCCGATTTTCAAACATTTTTTGCATCGGGGTATTTTGAAATTGACGGATTCGTTTTTCGAACGTGGTTTGAATCCTAACCCCTCTTTATTTAGAGTATATTTTTGAACACATAATATTTGTTTAAATTTATCGTTGCCGCACGAGAATTTCTTTGTCAAAATTTTTAGTTCATCTTGAACTTTTAAAAGATCATTTTTCAAAATATTCTCGTTTTCAATGCATTTCGAATGATCGATTTCAACAAATTTCCCTTTTTCAAGTATTTTGGAATTTTCAACTTCCAAAGTTTTATATTTAGACTTGAGGGATTTAATTTCATTTAAGGCATTTTGATAGTCCGTATGTAATAATTCGAATGCTTCAAAGAGTTCGTCGTAGGATTTACTTACTTGACTTTCGACGTCGCTATCGTCGAATGAACTCCGGGCCATGAGCGCGAGATTATTTTTGTAACACCCCCAATCCGCTCAGGGATATTACACGCCGTAGAACCTTTCCTCAAGGGTCTACCAGGCTGGTAACGACATATAACAATTCAACCATGCCTTTAAGGCTCAAATGACTCAGTAGACCGATTTGGTCTTTCAACAAATACATACAACTCATGCCCACGCAGGGGTCAAAATACAACCACAACCGTACAACGGGAAAATATACTGCAGCGGAAAAGAAAATACAACTAGACCAATACGACAACAACGGATCCTCGCGTGATTAGTATCGTTCATCTTTCATCATCCTTCGTGCCGACCCTGTGCTATGCTCCAAAACCTGAATGCAAAAATAGACATCCACCCCCCGAATACTCGGGGGTTAGCAAAACTCCACTGTTTTGCTAGTGCAAGTATAAATACGAAAACAAGCCATACATATCATACTCCACAAAAACAGAATAATCGCGAATATACTTCCCGAGAAAATTCACTTGATCAAACCATTCAAAACGTGAAAGGTAGGAAATAACCCAATGTCCATATTACAAAACATTTGACGATCTCGGGAGTTTAAAAAAAATTTGGGATATAAGAATTCTAAAACCTTTCGAAAACATTTAGGGACACAGCCCAAAAGTCATTTTCCAAAATTCAAGTTCCGGTAACAATACGCAGGGTCCACAACCCATTTCACAAAACACGGGGTCCGTGACCCAAATCACAAATCACATGTTCCTAAGGATTATTCATGTCCCGTGCTAACAAGCCACGAACCTCAGATGCTCCCGAAGAACAAACCCGAGTGAATAACCCAATAGGAAAAACATATCAAATCACATGTCTCCACGACACGAATATCACAACCAAACCACAACCATAAGTTATCCCGGCATCGCGCTAACAAGCCACGAACCTCGGAGTCCCCGCAAGACATACCCGATGATAACCCCACAAGTTATCCCGGCATCGGGCTAGCAAGCCCCGAACCTCGGAGTCCCCGCAAGACATACCCGTATTGGATAACCCTACGGTTTCGCTCGACCCATACTAGCAAGTATGGATCCCGGAGATTCAACAATCCTACCCGGAGGCACATCACATACAACAAGCACACAACAATAGTCGATTGTCAAGACAAGCAACATTAAGCATCACAACCTCCTTTCAAAGGAGTAACGACTAACATCACATCATGTCGAATACCCACCGAACAAACATACAATTCAATCCACAATCCTCGGCAAACAATTATGGTCTATTATATTCACTCAATGCGATTATAACGTCTCTCAACGTACGAAACTAACACACATATTCCGAGAACATATCCATTCACGAAGTATTCGAATTATCGTTGAAAGACAATATTTATCGAGGACATACCGATCCTTTTTAACGTTCATTAAACATTGGATTTCGCATAAAATAATTTATCAATAATTATGCCGATGAAATATGAAATGTATGTGCAAGATACTTGCCTCGATATCACGAGCAATGGAAAAATGAACGGATACGGCCGGGTAGCCCTCAAATTCCCGAACACTATCTAGAACGCGATAGCACCGAAATTACTACGGGAAAACACCACATGAATCATCAATCACCAACGGAATTCAACATCGGAATCATCGAGCACCTATAATCCTCCGTAAGGAATAATAAAACACGATTACGACGAGAATCAAGGCAAAAAACAACGGAAATCCCAACAAACTATCAAAGGGAACTCATTCGAACATTTAATCGAACATTAAATGTTCAAGACCCTTCAAGAACAAAGAAATCACCCCTCGGGTCGAACGAACCAAAGATACGAGTATCCAATCCGTAGAGCAAGTTCAAAACAACGTTTATACAACAATTAATTGATTAAAAACGGATTGGAATCGAAATCAAAAAGGAAAATCCCCAAATCTACAAAAACAAGGGTTCAAGCCAAAATACCTTGATTTGGATGAAGGATTCAAGTAGAGGTCGAAAATCTACAACAAGACTTGAGGTGGATGATCTCTACAAGTTTGGGAGCACTCAAATCGCCCAAAAATCGCCCACAAATCGCCCTAGATGGAAGGAGGAAGAAGAGAGGAGAAAAAAATGAAGTTCTCTCCTCGAAAATCTGCTAAAAACGCAGAAAAAGCCCGTGTGCCGCGGCACAGGATGAGTGTGCCGCGGCCCAGGGCCAATAAAAACGCCCAGGAATTAGCTTAGTGCCGCGGCACAGCTGAAGTGTGCCGCGGCACACAGTACAGCCCACTCCAACATGAAAAAGGCACATCGTATAGTCTTAGCTATTTCGACCATAACTCCCTCGTCTGGACTCCGATTGACTCACCGTTTGAACCATTGGAAAGCTAACTTGATGCTATATAATGTTGCAAAGATTCAGAATTTTTGGAGTTTCCAAGAATTAATGGTGACTTTACAAAGTCGAACTCCCACGTGAAAAAGTCGATTAAGGACACGGAACTCAACAAAACGACACCGAAACGAACTCGGATGACAAAAAGTGCAGAATTAATCATTCTCGGAATGACGAAACGGTCATGATAGAGTTGTCAAAACGAACTTCCTCCGAAAAAAGAAAATTACCGAATTTCGAAATTGCGGATATTACATTCTACCCTCCTTAAAAGAAGTTTCGTCCCGAAACTTAAAACAAGTAGGGGGAGCAATATACCCGCTAGGAAAACTCGACGAGATACACAAAAATAGAAAACTCGCGCCCAACGGCGAAATGCTGCAAGAAACGCAAAGAGACATACGGCGTGAAAACACGCTCCACGACGACCAACACAACGTCGCCGTTAGGGATACAATAAAACCAACAAATGACAAGCGTCATCAAACGGATGATATAGCCAAGTCAATTATCCGACAATCACAAAACACAACGAACGAAAGTCAGTATGATTGACCAACCCAACGGTACATCAATCGAAACGCGAGCTAATCGCTGAACTAATACGGAATTCCACCGCCCAAGGGTTGGAAGATCGAAAACGAGACTAATTTCCCGAACTTAAGGGAATTACGAAGGAGTCTGAACGCTCAACAATCGCGAAACGAGATCAACAAAAACCGAACAATCAAACGATCGAACCACAAAGATCGAGACAACAAAAATCGAACGATCATGTTCGAATCACGAAGAACAATAAAAATTCAAACAACAATTCCAAGGTTCACATCTCGACTCGAGACAATATATGATCCGGTGAAAACAATAACATATGCATTCACATAAGATCCACACGAGAGGGAATAGAAATTGAAAAGTCACAACGACAAATGAGTTATTCCGAAACAATACCACGCTCGTTCGATCAACAAAAGCAAGGGGCAGGACAAGCTCAGAAAATGTCAACGAACATAAACGAGTCGACAGAGTCGAAAATATAGAAGTTCTAAATCCGATCCACTTCGATTAAAAGAACTAGTAGAACCAAAAGATGTTACTTCCGAACAAGGTTCACAAGAATCGAACCGAACTCGGAAAAGTCATAGCGATAACCAGAGCGACCCAAAACAAGATCACAACTCGTTCGAACGATGAAACCGAAATACAGAACAAGTTCAGACAGTATCAACGAACATGAGCGAGTCGATAGAATTGAGAAAGAGAAAATGCAGAAGCCAAAAATAATACGGGTATTATATTCGACCTCTTCTAAAAGAAGGTCGTCCCCGCTACTCACAATAACGAAATCAAGGAGACGACACATTAGGCAATCGACAGAAACATCCTTCAAAGGCCTCTCAAAGCCGATTCTGATATCTGTACTGAAGCGCGAACTCCGAAAGTCTCGGTAGCCAATTCTCAAAACTGAATTCGGTGTCCCTCGAGCCCACACTCGAAATGTGTTACTGACGAGAAGGATAATTTGCACGTACATTCCCCCGGCACATCACGGTTGAAATGCCTCGGCTCGGCATACCGAAAATACAAATGCTAGATACAATGGAACATAACACCGCAAAACAACATACCGGAGATGCCAACTCAGCACAACAAGGAATCATAACACATATCATATACAACGATTACCATCGTAAAGTAATACACACACAAACACTACAACAACGACGGTATCGTTCGGCGACCTCAACGGCCCGAACGATAACCAGCACATAATTACAAACATCATGAAACAATCACACATGTGCATAAATGCACAAAAATCCAAGCTTTAACAACCCACACTCGTGCGACAACACGCAAATCACCACGAGGTGATAAACAGTAAACACCAGTTCACACCTCTCACAGAGGGCTAGTACAACAAATGCGTGGGAACGCCTCGACATTCATGCCACCAATTCGATCATACTCGGGAGTAACATCATAACGACAAGGCAAACATCATACATACATATCCAGCCCTCAAACGGGAATGGATAGGTTTTTAAAATGAAAACATCCTTTTGAAAATAATTTAGAAAAATGCCGGTTGATCTTGAGTATCACCTTTCAAGAAAAAGTACAAACGTGAAACATCGTTATCGAGACTTTGGAGAACCATCTCGCATTTGATAAAAATGAGGACACTTTCTTTTCGTGAAAAACTTTCGGAAATATTCGACCCTCGGGTCTAAGTAAAAGTGTTTATGAAACATTGAAAATATCTCAAAACATTTTGGGTCCTCGCGGTAGAAGAATTTTGAAACATATCGTGGCATCTTGGATGTACCACGAGAAAATAATTCATTTTGAAAGTACGTCTCGAAATTTATTTTCTAAGATACTCAAGTTTTTCAAAGATAATTCAATGGGCTAGAATGCCCAAAAATTTCTGTAATTACACAAAACATTATAGCGTCGTGGGTCCTGCGCTGAACTCACCAGCTAAAAACCATTTACAAAAACGCCAAAAAGGCCGATGACGGTAATATTTCAAAACTCACGAAAGCCATTTACAAAATACTAAATACCGTCATAAGAATTTCACAAAGCGGTCAAGGCCATAATGCCAAAACTCGGTTAAGGGAATCGGTTTAAATAAAACTCGGGTAAAATACCGAAAGTCATTACAAAAGAACTCACGCAGCGGATAAAAGAAATACAGTTCAACATGCACAATCCAGCAACACTACTCCTCATATGAACGAAATATGAGAGTCAAATAACCACATATCACGAAATCAAAATCCATAAGAGGATTCCGTCACTTAACAAATAATCATAAAAATAGCTCGTGTCACACGAGGCACAACACAAAGAAGGGAGACTTACATTCACATGTCGCACGAAGATGATGATCGCCCACGATACTAATCACGACCAACAAACTCAGACGACACGTCGCGACACGACTCAGTCAGACAAAATTCGACGAGACAACAACTCAACGGACACCACTGACCCGACAGCCTAGGTTTCCACAACCTAAGCTCTGATACCATTTATGTAACACCCCCAATCCGCTCAGGGATATTACACGCCGTAGAACCTTTCCTCAAGGGTCTACCAGGCTGGTAACGACATATAACAATTCAACCATGCCTTTAAGGCTAAAATGACTCAGTAGACCGATTTGGTCTTTCAACAAATACATACAACTCATGCCCACGCAGGGGTCAAAATACAACCACACCCGTACAACGGGAAAATATACTGCAGCGGAAAAGAAAATACAACTAGACTAATACGACAACAACGGATCCTCGCGTGATTAGTATCGTTCATCTTTCATCATCCTTCGTGCCGACCCTGTGCTATGCTCCAAAACCTGAATGCAAAAATAGACATCCACCCCCCGAATACTCGGGGGTTAGCAAAACTCCACTGTTTTGCTAGTGCAAGTATAAATACGAAAACAAGCCATACATATCATACTCCACAAAAACAGAATAATCGCGAATATACTTCCCGAGAAAATTCACTTGATCAAACCATTCAAAACGTGAAAGGTAGGAAATAACCCAATGTCCATATTACAAAACATTTGACGATCTCGGGAGTTTAAAAAAAATTTGGGATATAAGAATTCTAAAACCGTTCGAAAACATTTAGGGACACAGCCCAAAAGTCATTTTCCAAAATTCAAGTTCCGGTAACAATACGCAGGGTCCACAACCCATTTCACAAAACACGGGGTCCGTGACCCAAATCACAAATCACATGTTCCTAAGGATTATTCATGTCCCGTGCTAACAAGCCACGAACCTCAGATGCTCCCGAAGAACAAACCCGAGTGAATAACCCAATAGGAAAAACATATCAAATCACATGTCTCCACGACACGAATATCACAACCAAACCACAACCATAAGTTATCCCGGCATCGCGCTAACAAGCCACGAACCTCGGAGTCCCCGCAAGACATACCCGATGATAACCCCACAAGTTATCCGGGCATCGGGCTAGCAAGCCCCGAACCTCGGAGTCCCCACAAGACATACCCGTATTGGATAACCCTACGGTTTCGCCCGACCCATACTAGCAAGTATGGATCCCGGAGATTAAACAATCCTACCCGGAGGCACATCACATACAACAAGCACACAACAATAGTCGATTGTCAAGACAAGCAACATTAAGCATCACAACCTCCTTTCAAAGGAGTAACGACTAACATCACATCATGTCGAATACCCACCGAACAAACATACAATTCAATCCACAATCCTCGGCAAACAATTATGGTCTATTATATTCACTCAATGCGATTATAACGTCTCTCAATGTACGAAACTAACACACATATTCCGAGAACATATCCATTCACGAAGTATTCGAATTATCGTTGAAAAAGACAATATTTATCGAGGACATACCGATCCTTTTTAACGTTCATTAAACATTGGATTTCGCATAAAATAATTTATCAATAATTATGCCGATGAAATATGAAATGTATGTGCAAGATACTTGCCTCGATATCACGAGCAATGGAAAAATGAACGGATACGGCCGGGTAGCCCTCAAATTCCCGAACACTATCTAGAACGCGATAGCACCGAAATTACTACGGGAAAACACCACATGAATCATCAATCACCAACGGAATTCAACATCGGAATCATCGAGCACCTATAATCCTCCGTAAAGAATAATAAAACACGATTACGACGAGAATCAAGGCAAAAAACAACGGAAATCCCAACAAACTATCAAAGGGAACTCATTCGAACATTTAATCGAACATTAAATGTTCAAGACCCTTCAAGAACAAAGAAATCACCCCTCGGGTCGAACGAACCAAAGATACGAGTATCCAATCCGTAGAACAAGTTCAAAACAACGTTTATACAACAATTAATTGATTAAAAACGGATTGGAATCGAAATCAAAAAGGAAAATCCCCAAATCTACAAAAACAAGGGTTCAAGCCAAAATACCTTGATTTGGATGAAGGATTCAAGTAGAGGTCGAAAATCTACAACAAGACTTGAGGTAGATGATCTCTACAAGTTTGGGAGCACTCAAATCGCCCAAAAATCGCCCACAAATCGCCCTAGATGGAAGGAGGAAGAAGAGAGGAGAAAAAAATGAAGTTTTCTCCTCGAAAATCTGCTAAAAACGTAGAAAAAGCCCGTGTGCCGCGGCACAGGACGAGTGTGCCGCGGCCCAGGGCCAAGAAAAACGCCCAGGAATTAGCTTAGTGCCGCGGCACAGCTGAAGTGTGCCGCGGCACACAGTACAGCCCACTCCAACACGAAAAAGGCACATCGTATAGTCTTAGCTATTTCGACCATAACTCCCTCGTCTGGACTCCGATTGACTCACCGTTTGAACCATTGGAAAGCTAACTTGATGCTATATAATGTTACAAAGATTCATAATTTTTGGAGATTCCAAGAATTAATGGTTCCTTTACAAAGTCGAACTCCCACGTGAAAAAGTCGATTAAGGACACGGAACTCAACAAAACGACAACGAAACGAACTCGGATGACAAAAAGTGCAGAATTAATCATTCTCGAAATGACGAAACGGTCATGATAGGGTTGCCAAAACGAACTTCCTCCGAAAAAAGAAAATTACCGAAATTCGAAATTGCGGATATTACAATTTTGGTCAAGAAAATCTTCATCGGGATCTTCGTCGCTCCATGTTGCGATTAAAACCTCCTTTTGCTTTACTCGATAGTTCTTGGCAAAGTGGCCTGGTTTACCACATAATCGACAGGTGATGTCGGGTTTCTTCGATTCGCCCGCTTGGATGTCCTTCTTTCCCCGGTTTAATAAGTGTTGCAACTTATTAATATTCTTGGCATAATATGCCATTTCTTCGTCGATGTCGTCCACCGGAATTTCTTCTTTCTTTCTCGGCACTTTAGCCTTGAAGGCTATGGACCTCTCCTTCAGTTTCGGTTTGGCATTCCGATATTTTAGAACAATCTCGTAGTTGATAAGAGAACCAACGAGAGCACTAAAATCGAGAGTATTTAAATATTTTGATTCCATTATTGCCGTAACCGTACCGTCCCATTCTCGAGGTAGTGATCGGAGAATTTTCTTTACTTTCTCACTACTCAAAAGTGGTTTTCCGAAACATGCTAATCCATTGGTGATAACCGAGAATCGGTCGAGCATAATCGAGATAGATTCGTCGTCCTTCAATTGGAATAATTCATAATCGTGAAGGAGCATGTTTATCTTGGTCATTTTGACTTGAGACGTACCTTCGTGTGTTAACTCAAGCATTTTCTAGATTTCTTTGGCACTATCACACGATGATATCCGGTTGATTTCTTTCGGATTTAAAGCACAATATAATAATTGTGTGGCTTTGCAATTATAATGGTCATTTTTCCAATCCGCATCGTCATAATCTTCAAAGGTTTTGAGAGTTCCGTTTGAGTTCGTCGGAATTTTGGGACCAAGGCAAACCACCTTCCATAATTCGATATCGAAAGCTGGGATGAAAATAGACATTTTCTTCTTCCAAGTCATGAAATTTGATCCATCAAAAAATGGTGGTCGGTTGAGAGCAAGGCCTTCGACTGGAGCCATTTGAAACGCCATTTTGGATCTTCTCCTCGGATGTTAAGCCGCGTATTGGAGTACGACTCCGATACCAATTGTTGGTATATTATCGGATATTTGCGCCGTTTTGTGCGGAAGCGTAAATAAATTGTGGAAATAAATCACACAAAGATTTATAGAGGTTCGGCTGTTAACGAAGCCTACGTCCTCTATCGATGTATCTTTTTCTTTAGGATTAAGATCAAAACCTCTACGCCTCTCTTCTATCGATCGAGGGATTACCGTTACAAGCTCGTCTTCTATCGGTCCGAGTAAAAGCATTTTTCCTTTTCTATTGGATAATGAATCAACCACTCCAGCTTTCTATGGGTACTAGATAAACCTCACTTAGATATCGATTGTGATTCTAACAATGCCGGATACTTGATCCTAATAACACCGAATCCAATCGTATCTTTTCTTTTACCTCTCGTGTATAATGTTGAATGTATAAACACTCAAACTAGCAAAATAAGCTCAATATTACAACAACAATGTAAGTATATGATTCTCAGATGAATATCTCGTTTGCTTGAAGTTGTTGTACTCAAACAATACCATAGGGATGGTATTTATAGGCATTTCACATAAACTAGCCGTTGCTGGCTGTTTTGACTTGCTAGCGTGCGCTAGCCTTCCTCTGGTAGCGTGCGCTAATATCTTAGCGTGCCTGTAGCGTGCGCTAGACTGTTCCCAGTTTCAGTCCAGTAGCTTCGTTTCTTCTTTAGTGTACATTATGCCTTCTACCTTATGTACGTAACCTTCTTGTATTAGCGTGCGTTAATAACACTTTGTAGCGTGCGCTAATCCAATATATCCGTTGCATGAATTGTCAAAGTATCCGTTTGATATGCTGACTTTGACCTGCTTTTCCCAACGTTCTGATTGACTTGATTCGAACTTCTTAGCGTGCGCTATTCATACTTTGTAGCGTGCGCTAATGCTAACTTCATTGCATATGTTATTCTGTGTTTGAATTCCTTCACAACGGTAACAAGACTTCGATAGCGTGCGTTAATGATAACGTGTAGCGTGCGCTATCTCAACAGCTGACTTCACTTCAGCTTACTTCGAAACTTGGCTGGAATGCAGTTGACTTCCCGTTAGCGTGCGCTAACGTATGATAACTTGCGTGCGCTAAAGCAGTCCAGATTGCAACTTTTTGCGTCTGCTTCGTCGTTTTGCTTTGCCTTAATGTTGTTTGGTTTGTTTAGCAACTTTAATCATCAAAACACAAATTAAATAATGTGTGGAATAAATATTCCAACAATCTCCCCCTTTTTGATGATTACAAAACAACTCTTGAATTGGATAAAACCTGTAAAAAATAAAATATATGTATATATATATACGAATCAAAGTTTTCGGCTTTGATCGTTTCGTTAGTTTCTCCAATTCTCTTTTCTTTTCGACATCTCCTTAATTTTTCGACTCCGTTGTTTTTCAATTTTTCAACTCCCCCTATTTGTATGCTTTTCTTTTCTTTTCGACTTCTTCGATTTTTCTCATTATCTCAATTCATCTACTTCTCCCCCTTTTTGTCTTCATCAAAAAGTATAAAAATATAGAGTATATCAAATGAAATATAAATATGCATGATGCCAATTTATGCATTAATAAGGGTATAAGCTCCCCCTGAAAATATTATCTCTCCCTCAAAAATATTCCTTCTCCCCCTTTGTAAAATATCATTTGTTAAAATTTATTTTTTGGGGATCCAACCTATAGTTGGTTTTTCTATTGAAACGTAGACGATATTTGAAATGTTTGTTCCTTTAGGAACCCAAATCTTTTTAATTTTTATCGTCCGTCTTGGGCTTTTGCAATTTGAAATGTGATGCCCGATTTTCAAACATTTTTCGCATCGGGGTATTTTGAAATTGACGGATTCGTTTTTCGAACGTGGTTTGAATCCTAACCCCTCTTTATTTACAATATATTTTTGAACACATGATATTTGTTCAAATTTATCGTTGCCGCACGAGAATTTCTTTGTCAAAATTTTTAGTTCATCTTGAACTTTTAAAAGATCATTTTTCAAAATATTCTCGTTTTCAATGCATTTCGAATGATCGATTTCAACAAATTTCCCTTTTTCAAGTATTTTGGAATTTTCAACTTCCAAAGTTTTATATTTAGACTTGAGGGATTTAATTTCATTTAAGGCATTTTGATAGTCCGTATGTAATAATTCGAATGCTTCAAAGAGTTCGTCGTAGGAGTTACTTACTTGACTTTCGACGTCGCTATCGTCGAATGAACTCCGGGCCATGAGCGCGAGATTATTTTGGTCAAGAAAATCTTCATCGGGATCTTCGTCGCTCCATGTTGCGATTAGAACCTCCTTTTGCTTTACTCGACAGTTCTTGGCAAAGTGGCCTGGTTTACCACATAATCGACAGGTGTTGTCGGGTTTCTTCGATTCGCCCGCTTGGATGTCCTTCTTTCTCCTGTTTAATAAGTGTTGGAACTTATTAATATTCTTGGCATAATATGCCATTTCTTCGTCGCTGTCGTCCACTGGAATTTCTTGTTTCTTTCTCGGCACTTTAGCCTTGAAGGCTATCGACCTCTCCTTCGGTTTTGGTTTGGCATTCCGAGATTTTAGAACAATCTCGTAGTTGATAAGAGAACCAACGAGAGCACTAAAATCGAGAATATTTAAATCTTTTGATTCCATTATTGCCGTAACCGTACAGTCCCATTCTCGAGGTGGTGATCGGAGAATTTTCTTTACATTCTCACTACTCGAAAGTGGTTTTCCGAAACATGCTAATCCATTGGTGATGACCGAGAATCGGTCGAGCATAATCGAGATGGATTCGTCGTACTTCATTTTGAATAATTCATAATCGTGAAGGAGCATGTTTATCTTCGTCTTTTTGACTTGAGACGTACCTTCGTGTGTTACCTCAAGTATTTTCCAGATTTCTTTGGCACTATCACACGATGATATCCGGTTGATTTCTTCCGGATTTAAAGCACAATATAATAATTGCGTGGCTTTGCAATTATAATGGTCATTTTTTGAATCCGCATCGTCATACTCTTCAAAGGTTTTGAGAGTTCCGTTTGAGTTCGTCGGAATTTTGGGACCAAGGCAAATCACCTTCCATAATTCGATATCGAAAGCTAGGATGAAAATAGACATTTTCTTCTTCCATGTCATGAAATTTGATCCATCAAAAAATGGTGGTCGGTTGAGAGCAAGGCCTTCGACTGGAGCCATTTGAAACGCCATTTTGGATCTTCTCCTCGGATGTTAAGCCGCGTATTGGAGTACGACTCCGATACCAATTGTTGGTATATTATCGGATATTTGCGCCGTTTTGTGCGGAAGCGTAAATAAATTGCGGAAATAAATCACACAAAGATTTATAGAGGTTCGGCTGTTAACGAAGCCTACGTCCTCTCTCGATGTATCTTTTTCTTTAGGATTAAGATCAAAACCTCTACGCCTCTCTTCTATCGATCGAGGGATTACCGTTACAAGCTCGTCTTCTATCGGTCCGAGTAAAACCGTTTTTCCTTTTCTATTGGATAATGAATCAACCACTCTAGCTTTCTATGGGTACTAGATAAACCTCACTTAGATATCGATTATGATTCTAACAATGTCGGATACTTGATCCTAATAACACCGAATCCAATCGTATCTTTTCTTTTACCTCTCGTGTATAATGGTGAATGTATAAACACTCAAACTAGCAAAATAAGCTCAATATTACAACAACAATGTAAGTATATGATTCTCAGATGAATATCTCGTTTGCTTGAAGTTGTTGTACTCAAACAATACCATAGGGATGGTATTTATAGGCATTTCACATAAACTAGCCATTGCTGGCTGTTTTGACTTGCTAGGGTGCGCTAGCCTTCCTCTGGTAGCATGCGCTAATATCTTAGCGTGCCTGTAGCATGCGCTAGACTGTTCCCAGTTTCAGTCCAGTAGCTTCATTTCTTCTTTAGTGTACATTATGCCTTCTACCTTATGTAGGTAACCTTCTTGTATTAGCGTGCGTTAATAACACTTTGTAGCGTGCGCTAATTCAATATATCCGTTGCATGGATTGTCAAAGTATCCGTTTGATATGCTGAATTTGACCTGCTTTTTCCAACGTTCTGATTGACTTGATTCAAACTTCTTAGCGTGCGCTATTCATACTTTGTAGCGTGCACTAATGCTAACTTCATTGCATATGTTATTCTGTGTTTGAATTCCTTCACAACGGTAACAAGACTTCGATAGCGTGCGTTAATGATAACGTGTAGCGTGCGCTATCTCAACAGCTGACTTCACTTCAGCTTACTTCGAAACTTGGCTGGAATGCAGTTGACTTCCCGTTAGCGTGCGCTAACGTATGATAACTTGCGTGCACTAAAGCAGTCCAGATTGCAACTTTTTGCGTCTGCTTCATCGTTTTGCTTTGGCTTAATGTTGTTTGGTTTGTTTAGCAACTTTAATCATCAAAACACAAATTAAATAATATGTGGAATAAATATTCCAACAATCTCCCCCTTTTTGATGATTACAAAACAACTCTTGAATTGGATAAAACCTGTAAAAAATAAAATATATGTATATATATACGAATCAAAGTTTTCGGCTTTGATCGTTTCGTTAGTTTCTCCAAATCTCTTTTCTTTTCGACATCTCCTTAATTTTTCGACTCCGTCGTTTTTCAATTTTGCAACTCCCCCTATTTGTATGCTTTTCTTTTCTTTTCAACTTCTTCGATTTTTCTCATTATCTCAATTCATCTACTTCTCCCCCTTTTGTCTTCATCAAAAAGTATAAGAATATAGAGTATATCAAATGAAATATAAATATGCATGATACCAATTTATGCATTAATAAGGGTATAAGCTCCCACTGAAAATATTATCTCCCCCTCAAAAATATTCCTTCTCCCCCATTTTAAAATATCATTTGTTAAAATTTATTTTTGGGGATCCAACCTATAGTTGGTTTTTCTTTTGAAACGTAGACGATATTTGAAATGTTTGTTCCTTTTGGAACCCAAATCTTTTTAATTTTTATCGTCCGTATTGGGCTTTTGAAATTTGAAATGTGATGCCCGATTTTCAAACATTTTTCGCATCGAGGTATTTTGAAATTGACGGATTCGTTTTTCGAACGTGGTTTGAATCCTAACCCCTCTTTATTTACAGTATATTTTTGAACACATAATATTTGTTCAAATTTATCGTTGCCGCACGAGAATTTCTTTGTCAAAATTTTTAGTTCATCTTGAACTTTTAAAAGATCATTTATCAAAATATTCTCGTTTTCAATGCATTTCGAATGATCGATTTCAACAAATTTCCCTTTTTCAAGTATTTTGGAATTTTCAACTTCCAAAGTTTTATATTTAGACTTGAGGGATTTAATTTCATTTAAGGCATTTTGATAGTCCGTATGTAATAATTCGAATGCTTCAAAGAGTTCGTCGTAGGAGTTACTTACTTGACTTTCGACGTCGCTATCGTCGAATGAAATCCGGGCCATGAGCGCGAGATTATTTTGGTCGAGAAAATCTTCATCGGGATCTTCGTCGCTCCATGTTGCGATTAAAACCTCCTTTTGCTTTACTCGACAGTTCTTGGCAAAGTGGCCTGGTTTACCACATAATCGACAGGTGTTGTCGGGTTTCTTCGATTCACCCGCTTGGATGTCCTTCTTTCTCCGGTTTAATAAGTGTTGGAACTTATTAATATTCCTGGCATAATATGCCATTTCTTCGTCGCTGTCGTCCACCGGAATTTCTTCTTTCTTTCTCGGCACTTTAGCCTTGAAGGCTATCGACCTCTTCTTCGGTTTTGGTTTGGCATTCCGAGATTTTAGAACAATCTCGTAGTTGATAAGAGAACCAACGAGAGCACTAAAATCGAGAGTATTTAAATCTTTTGATTCCATTATTGCCAGAATCAGATCCGTCCCATTCTCGAGGTAGTGATCGGAGAATTTTCTTTACATTCTCACTACTCGAAAGTGGTTTTCCGAAACATGCTAATCCATTGGTGATGACCGAGAATCGGTCGAGCATAATCGAGATGGATTCGTCGTCCTTCATTTGGAATAATTCATAATCCTGAAGGAGCATGTTTATCTTCGTCTCTTTGACTTGAGACGTACCTTCGTGTGTTACCTCAAGCATTTTCCAGATTTCTTTGGCACTATCACACGATGATATCCGGTTGATTTCTTCCGGATTTAAAGCACAATATAATAATTGCGTGGCTTTGCAATTATAATGGTCATTTTTTGAATCCGCATCGTCATACTCTTCAAAGGTTTTGAGAGTTCCGTTTGAGTTCGTCGGAATTTTGGGACCAAGGCAAATCACCTTCCATAATTCGATATCGAAAGCTCGGATGAAAATAGACATTTTCTTCTTCCAAGTCATGAAATTTGATCCATCAAAAAGGGTGGTCGGTTGAGAGCAAGGCCTTCGACTGGAGCCATTTGAAACACCATTTTGGATCTTCTCCTCGGATGTTAAGCCGCGTATTGGAGTACGGCTCCGATACCAATTGTTGGTATATTATCGGATATTTGCGCCATTTTGTGCGGAAGCGTAAATAAATTGCGGAAATAAATCACACAAAGATTTATAGAGGTTCGGCTGTTAACGAAGCCTACGACCTCTCTCGATGTATCTTTTTCTTTAGGATTAAGATCAAAACCTCTACGCCTCTCTTCTATCGGTCGAGGGATTACCGTTAGAAGCTCGTCTTCTATCGGTCCGAGTAAAACCGTTTTTCCTTTTCTATTGGATAATGAATCAACCACTCTAGCTTTCTATGGGTACTAGATAAACCTCACTTAGATATCGATTGTGATTCTAACAATGCCGGATACTTGATCCTAATAACACCGAATCCAATCTTATCTTTTCTTTTACCTCTCGTGTATAATGTTGAATGTATAAACACTCAAACTAGCAAAATAAGCTCAATATTACAACAACAATGTAAATATATGATTCTCAGATGAATATCTCGTTTGCTTGAAGTTGTTGTACTCAAACAATACCATAGGGATGGTATTTATAGGCATTTCACATAAACTAGCCGTTGCTGGCTGTTTTGACTTGCTAGCGTGCGCTAGCCTTCCTCTGGTAGCGTACGCTAATATCTTAGCGTGCCTGTAGCGTGCGCTAGACTATTCCCAGTTTCAGTCCAGTAGCTTCGTTTATTTTTTAGCGTACGTTATGTCTTCTGCCTTACGTACGTAACCTTCTTGTATTAGTGTGCGTTAATAACACTTTGTAGCATGCGCTAATCCAATATATCCGTTGCATGGATTGTCAAAGTATCCGTTTGATAAGCTGACTTTGACCTGCTTTTCCCAACGTTCTGATTGACTTGATTCAAACTTCTTAGCGTGCGCTATTCATACTTTGTAGCGTGCGCTAATGCTGACTTCATTGCATACGTTATTCTGTGTTTGAATTCCTTCACAACGGTAACAAGACTTCGATAGCGTGCGTTAATGATAACGTGTAGCGTGCGCTATCTCAACAGCTGACTTCACTTCAGCTTACTTCGAAACTTGGCTGGAATGCAGTTGACTTCCCGTTAGCGTGCGCTAACGTATGATAACTTGCGTTCGCTAAAGCAGTCCAGATTGCAACTTTTTGCGTCTTCGCCTGCTTCGTCGTTTTGCTTCGCCTTAATGTTGTTTTGTTTGTTTAGCAACTTTAATCATCAAAACACAAATTAAATAATGTGTGGAATAAATATTCCAACAATCTCCCCCTTTTTGATGATTACAAAACAACTCTTGAATTGGATAAAACCTGTAAAAAAATAAAATATATGTATATATATATACGAATCAAAGTTTTCGGCTTCGATCATTTCGTTAGTTTCTCCAATTCTCTTTTCTTTTCAACATCTCCTTTATTTTTCGACTCCGTCGTTTTTCAATTTTCCACTCCCCCTATTTGTATGCTTTTCTTTTCTTTTCGACTTCTTCGATTTTTCTCATTATCTCAATTCATCTACTTCTCCCCCTTTTTGTCTTCATCAAAAAGTATAAAAATATAGAGTATATCAAATGAAATATAAATATGCATGATACCAATTTATGCATTAATAAGGGTATAAGCTCCCCCTGAAAATATTATCTCTCTCTCAAAAATATTCCTTCGCCCCCTTTGTAAAATATCATTTGTTAAAATTTATTTTTGGGGATCCAACCTATAGTTGGTTTTTCTTTTGAAACGTAAACGATATTTGAAATGTTTGTTCCTTTAGGAACCCAAATATTTTTAAATTTTATCGTCCGTCTTGGGCTTTTGAAATTTGAAATGTGATGCCCGATTTTCAAACATTGTTCGCACGGGTATTTTGAAATGGATGATTCGCTTTTTCGAACGTGGTTTGAATCCTAACCCCTCTTTATTTAGAGTATATTTTTGAACACATAATATTTGTTCAAATTTATCGTTGCCGCACGAGAATTTCTTTGTCAAAATTTTTAGTTCATCTTGAACTTTTAAAAGATCATTTTTTCAAAATATTCTCGTTTTCAATGCATTTCGAATGATCGATTTCAACGAATTTCCCTTTTTCAAGTATTTTGGAATTTTAAACTTCCAAAGTTTTATATTTAGACTTGAGGGATTTAATTTCATTTAAGGCATTTTGATAGTCCGTATGTAATAATTCGAATGCTTCAAAGAGTTCGTCGTAGGAGTTACTTACTTGACTTTCGACGTCGCTATCGTCGAATGAACTCCGGGCCATGAGCGCGAGATTATTTTGGTCAAGAAAATCTTCATCGGGATCTTCGTCGCTCCATGTTGCGATTAAAACCTCCTTTTGCTTTACTCGGCTTTCTTGGCAAAGTGGCACAGTTTACCACATAATCGAGCAGTGTGTTGTCGGGTTTCTTCGATTCGCCCGCTTGGATGTCCTTCTTTCTCCGGTTTAATAAGTGTTGGAACTTATTAATATTCTTGGCATAATATGCCATTTCTTCGTCCGCCGCCCACCGGAATTTCTTCTTTTTTTCTCGGCACTTTAGCCTTGAAGGCTATCGACCTCTCCTTCGGTTTCGGTTTGGCATTCCGAGATTTTAGAACAATCTCGTAGTTGATAAGAGAACGAAAGAGAGCACTAAAATCGAGAGTATTTAAATCTTTTGATTCCATTATTGCCGTAACTGCACTGGCCCCATTCTCGAGGTAGTGATCGGAGAATTTTCTTTACTTTCTCACTACTTGAGAGTGGTTTTCCGAAACATGCTAATCCATTGGTGATGACCGAGAATCGGTCGAGCATAATCGAGATGGATTCGTCGTCCTTCATTTGGAATAATTCATAATCGTGAAGGAGCATGTTTATCTTCGTCTCTTTGACTTGAGACGTACCTTCGTGTGTTACCTCAAGCATTTTCCAGATTTCTTTGGCACTATCACACGATGATATCCGGTTGACTTCTTCCGGATTTAAATCACAATATAATAATTGCGTGGCTTTGCAATTATAATGGTCATTTTTTGAATCTGCATCGTCATACTCTTCAAAGGTTTTGAGAGTTCCGTTTGAGTTCGTCGGAATTTTGGGACCAAGGCAAATCACCTTCCATAATTCGATATCGAAAGCTCGGATGAAAATAGACATTTTCTTCTTCCAAGTCATGAAATTTGATCCATCAAAAATGGTGGTCGGTTGAGAGCAAGGCCTTCGACTGGAGCCATTTGAAACGCCATTTTGGATCTTCTCCTCGGATGTTAAGCCGCGTATTGGAGTACGACTCCGATACCAATTGTTGGTATATTATCGGATATTTGCGCCGTTTTGTGCGGAAGCGTAAATAAATTGCGGAAATAAATCACACAAAGATTTATAGAGGTTCGGCTGTTAACGAAGCCTACGTCCTCTATCGATGTATCTTTTTCTTTAGGATTAAGATCAAAACCTCTACGCCTCTCTTCTATCGATCGAGGGATTACCGTTACAAGCTCGTCTTCTATCGGTCCGAGTAAAAGCATTTTTCCTTTTCTATTGGATAATGAATCAACCACTCCAGCTTTCTATGGGTACTAGATAAACCTCACTTAGATATCGATTGTGATTCTAACAATGCCGGATACTTGATCCTAATAACACCGAATCCAATCGTATCTTTTCTTTTACCACTCGTGTATAATGTTGAATGTATAAACACTCAAACTAGCAAAATAAGCTCAATATTACAACAACAATGTAAGTATATGATTCTCAGATGAATATCTCGTTTGCTTGAAGTTGTTGTACTCAAACAATACCATAGGGATGGTATTTATAGGCATTTCACATAAACTAGCCGTTGCTGGCTGTTTTGACTTGCTAGCGTGCGCTAGCCTTCCTCTGGTAGCGTGCGCTAATATCTTAGCGTGCCTGTAGCGTGCGCTAGACTGTTCCCAGTTTCAGTCCAGTAGCTTCGTTTCTTCTTTAGTGTACATTATGCCTTCTACCTTATGTACGTAACCTTCTTGTATTAGCGTGCGTTAATAACACTTTGTAGCGTGCGCTAATCCAATATATCCGTTGCATGAATTGTCAAAGTATCCGTTTGATATGCTGACTTTGACCTGCTTTTCCCAACGTTCTGATTGACTTGATTCGAACTTCTTAGCGTGCGCTATTCATACTTTGTAGCGTGCGCTAATGCTAACTTCATTGCATATGTTATTCTGTGTTTGAATTCCTTCACAACGGTAACAAGACTTCGATAGCGTGCGTTAATGATAACGTGTAGCGTGCGCTATCTCAACGGTGACTTCACTTGACTTACTTGAAACTTGGTGGAATGCGGTTGACTTCCGTTAGCGTGCGCTAACGTATGATAACTGCGTGCGCTAAAGCGATCAGTTGCAACTTTTTGCGTGCCCGTCGTTTTGCTTTGCCTTAATGTTGTTTGGTTTGTTTAGCAACTTTAATCATCAAAACACAAATTAAATAATGTGTGGAATAAATATTCCAACAATCTCCCCCTTTTTGATGATTACAAAACAACTCTTGAATTGGATAAAACCTGTAAAAAATAAAATATATGTATATATATACGAATCAAAGTTTTCGGCTTTGATCGTTTCGTTAGTTTCTCCAATTCTCTTTTCTTTTCGACATCTCCTTAATTTTTCGACTCCGTTGTTTTTCAATTTTTCAACTCCCCCTATTTGTATGCTTTTCTTTTCTTTTCGACTTCTTCGATTTTTCTCATTATCTCAATTCATCTACATCTCCCCCTTTTTGTCTTCATCAAAAAGTATAAAAATATAGAGTATATCAAATGAAATATAAATATGCATGATGCCAATTTATGCATTAATAAGGGTATAAGCTCCCCCTGAAAATATTATCTCTCCCTCAAAAATATTCCTTCTCCCCCTTTGTAAAATATCATTTGTTAAAATTTATTTTTTGGGGATCCAACCTATAGTTGGTTTTTCTTTTGAAACGTAGACGATATTTGAAATGTTTGTTCCTTTAGGAACCCAAATCTTTTTAATTTTTATCGTCCGTCTTGGGCTTTTGCAATTTGAAATGTGATGCCCGATTTTCAAACATTTTTCGCATCGGGGTATTTTGAAATTGACGGATTCGTTTTTCGAACGTAGTTTGAATCCTAACCCCTCTTTATTTACAGTATATTTTTGAACACATAATATTTGTTCAAATTTATCGTTGCCGCACGAGAATTTCTTTGTCAAAATTTTTAGTTCATCTTGAACTTTTAAAAGATCATTTTTCAAAATATTCTCGTTTTCAATGCATTTCGAATGATCGATTTCAACAAATTTCCCTTTTTCAAGTATTTTGGAATTTTCAACTTCCAAAGTTTTATATTTAGACTTGAGGGATTTAATTTCATTTAAGGCATTTTGATAGTCCGTATGTAATAATTCGAATGCTTCAAAGAGTTCGTCGTAGGAGTTACTTACTTGAATTTCGACGTCGCTATCGTCGAATGAACTCCGGGCCATGAGCGCGAGATTATTTTGGTCAAGAAAATCTTCATCGGGATCTTCGTCGCTCCATGTTGCGATTAGAACCTCCTTTTGCTTTACTCGACAGTTCTTGGCAAAGTGGCCTGGTTTACCACATAATCGACAGGTGTTGTCGGGTTTCTTCGATTCGCCCGCTTGGATGTCCTTCTTTCTCCTGTTTAATAAGTGTTGGAACTTATTAATATTCTTGGCATAATATGCCATTTCTTCGTCGCTGTCGTCCACTGGAATTTCTTGTTTCTTTCTCGGCACTTTAGCCTTGAAGGCTATCGACCTCTCCTTCGGTTTTGGTTTGGCATTCCGAGATTTTAGAACAATCTCGTAGTTGATAAGAGAACCAACGAGAGCACTAAAATCGAGAATATTTAAATCTTTTGATTCCATTATTGCCGTAACCGTACCGTCCCATTCTCGAGGTAGTGATCGGAGAATTTTCTTTACATTCTCACTACTCGAAAGTGGTTTTCCGAAACATGCTAATCCATTGGTGATGACCGAGAATCGGTCGAGCATAATCGAGATGGATTCGTCGTACTTCATTTGGAATAATTCATAATCGTGAAGGAGCATGTTTATCTTCGTCTTTTTGACTTGAGACGTACCTTCGTGTGTTACCTCAAGTATTTTACAGATTTCTTTGGCACTATCACACGATGATATCCGGTTGATTTCTTCCGGATTTAAAGCACAATATAATAATTGCGTGGATTTGCAATTATAATGGTCATTTTTTGAATCCGCATCGTCATACTCTTCAAAGGTTTTGAGAGTTCCGTTTGAGTTCGTCGGAATTTTGGGACCAAGGAAAATCACCTTCCATAATTCGATATCGAAAGCTAGGATGAAAATAGACATTTTCTTCTTCCATGTCATGAAATTTGATCCATCAAAAAATGGTGGTCGGTTGAGAGCAAGGCCTTCGACTGGAGCCATCTGAAACGCCATTTTGGATCTTCTCCTCGGATGTTAAGCCGCGTATTGGAGTACGACTCCGATACCAATTGTTGGTATATTATCGGATATTTGCGCCGTTTTGTGCGGAAGCGTAAATAAATTACGGAAATAAATCACACAAAGATTTATAGAGGTTCGGCTGTTAACGAAGCCTACGTCCTCTCTCGATGTATCTTTTTCTTTAGGATTAAGATCAAAACCTCTACGCCTCTCTTCTATCGATCGAGGGATTACCGTTACAAGCTCGTCTTCTATCGGTCCGAGTAAAACCGTTTTACCTTTTCTATTGGATAATGAATCAACCACTCTAGCTTTCTATGGGTACTAGATAAACCTCACTTAGATATCGATTATGATTCTAACAATGTCGGATACTTGATCCTAATAACACCGAATCCAATCGTATCTTTTCTTTTACCTCTCGTGTATAATGGTGAATGTATAAACACTCAAACTAGCAAAATAAGCTCAATATTACAACAACAATGTAAGTATATGATTCTCAGATGAATATCTCGTTTGCTTGAAGTTGTTGTACTCAAACAATACCATAGGGATGGTATTTATAGGCATTTCACATAAACTAGCCATTGCTGGCTGTTTTGACTTGCTAGCGTGCGCTAGCCTTCCTCTGGTAGCATGCGCTAATATCTTAGCGTGCCTGTAGCATGCGCTAGACTGTTCCCAGTTTCAGTCCAGTAGCTTCATTTCTTCTTTAGTGTACATTATGCCTTCTACCTTATGTACGTAACCTTCTTGTATTAGCGTGCGTTAATAACACTTTGTAGCGTGCGCTAATTCAATATATCCGTTGCATGGATTGTCAAAGTATCCGTTTGATATGCTGAATTTGACCTGCTTTTCCCAACGTTCTGATTGACTTGATTCAAATTTCTTAGCGTGCGCTATTCATACTTTGTAGCGTGCACTAATGCTAACTTCATTGCATATGTTATTCTGTGTTTGAATTCCTTCACAACGGTAACAAGACTTCGATAGCGTGCGTTAATGATAACGTGTAGCGTGCGCTATCTCAACAGCTGACTTCACTTCAGCTTACTTCGAAACTTGGCTGGAATGCAGTTGACTTCCCGTTAGCGTGCGCTAACGTATGATAACTTGCGTGCGCTAAAGCAGTCCAGATTGCAACTCTTTGCGTCTGCTTCATCGTTTTGCTTTGGCTTAATGTTGTTTGGTTTGTTTAGCAACTTTAATCATCAAAACACAAATTAAATAATATGTGGAATAAATATTCCAACAATCTCCCCCTTTTTGATGATTACAAAACAACTCTTGAATTGGATAAAACCTGTAAGAAATAAAATATATGTATATATATACGAATCAAAGTTTTCGGCTTTGATCGTTTCGTTAGTTTCTCCAATTCTCTTTTCTTTTCGACATCTCCTTAATTTTTCGACTCCGTCGTTTTTCAATTTTGCAACTCCCCCTATTTGTATGCTTTTCTTTTCTTTTCGACTTCTTCGATTTTTCTCATTATCTCAATTCATCTACTTCTCCCCCTTTTGTCTTCATCAAAAAGTATAAGAATATAGAGTATATCAAATGAAATATAAATATGCATGATACCAATTTATGCATTAATAAGGGTATAAGCTCCCACTGAAAATATTATCTCTCCCTCAAAAATATTCCTTCTCCCCCTTTGTAAAATATCATTTGTTAAAATTTATTTTTGGGGATCCAACCTATAGTTGGTTTTTCTTTTGAAACGTAGACGATATTTGAAATGTTTGTTCCTTTTGGAACCCAAATCTTTTTAATTTTTATCGTCCGTCTTGGGCTTTTGAAATTTGAAATGTGATGCCCGATTTTCAAACATTTTTCGCATCGAGGTATTTTGAAATTGACGGATTCGTTTTTCGAACGTGGTTTGAATCCTAACCCCTCTTTATTTACAGTATATTTTTGAACACATAATATTTGTTCAAATTTATCGTTGCCGCACGAGAATTTCTTTGTCAAAATTTTTAGTTCATCTTGAACTTTTAAAAGATCATTTATCAAAATATTCTCGTTTTCAATGCATTTCGAATGATCGATTTCAACAAATTTCCCTTTTTCAAGTATTTTGGAATTTTCAACTTCCAAAGTTTTATATTTAGACTTGAGGGATTTAATTTCATTTAAGGCATTTTGATAGTCCGTATGTAATAATTCGAATGCTTCAAAGAGTTCGTCGTAGGAGTTACTTACTTGACTTTCGACGTCGCTATCGTCGAATGAAATCCGGGCCATGAGCGCGAGATTATTTTGGTCAAGAAAATCTTCATCGGGATCTTCGTCGCTCCATGTTGCGATTAAAACCTCCTTTTGCTTTACTCGACAGTTCTTGGCAAAGTGGCCTGGTTTACCACATAATCGACAGGTGTTGTCGGGTTTCTTCGATTCACCCGCTTGGATGTCCTTCTTTCTCCGGTTTAATAAGTGTTGGAACTTATTAATATTCCTGGCATAATATGCCATTTCTTCGTCGCTGTCGTCCACCGGAATTTCTTCTTTCTTTCTCGGCACTTTAGCCTTGAAGGCTATCGACCTCTTCTTCGGTTTTGGTTTGGCATTCCGAGATTTTAGAACAATCTCGTAGTTGATAAGAGAACCAACGAGAGCACTAAAATCGAGAGTATTTAAATCTTTTGATTCCATTATTGCCGTAACCGTACCGTCCCATTCTCGAGGTAGTGATCGGAGAATTTTCTTTACATTCTCACTACTCGAAAGTGGTTTTCCGAAACATGCTAATCCATTGGTGATGACCGAGAATCGTTCGAGCATAATCGAGATGGATTCGTCGTCCTTCATTTGGAATAATTCATAATCCTGAAGGAGCATGTTTATCTTCGTCTCTTTGACTTGAGACGTACCTTCGTGTGTTACCTCAAGCATTTTCCAGATTTCTTTGGCACTATCACACGATGATATCCGGTTGATTTCTTCCGGATTTAAAGCACAATATAATAATTGCGTGGCTTTGCAATTATAATGGTCATTTTTTGATTCCGCATCGTCATACTCTTCAAAGGTTTTGAGAGTTCCGTTTGAGTTCGTCGGAATTTTGGGACCAAGGCAAATCACCTTCCATAATTCGATATCGAAAGCTCGGATGAAAATAGACATTTTCTTCTTCCAAGTCATGAAATTTGATCCATCAAAAATGGTGGTCGGTTGAGACCAAGGCCTTCGACTGGAGCCATTTGAAACACCATTTTGGATCTTCTCCTCGGATGTTAAGCCGCGTATTGGAGTACGGCTCCGATACCAATTGTTGGTATATTATCGGATATTTGCGCCGTTTTGTGCGGAAGCGTAAATAAATTGCGGAAATAAATCACACAAAGATTTATAGAGGTTCGGCTGTTAACGAAGCCTACGTCCTCTCTCGATGTATCTTTTTCTTTAGGATTAAGATCAAAACCTCTACGCCTCTCTTCTATCGGTCGAGGGATTACCGTTAGAAGCTCGTCTTCTATCGGTCCGAGTAAAACCGTTTTTCCTTTTCTATTGGATAATGAATCAACCACTCTAGCTTTCTATGGGTACTAGATAAACCTCACTTAGATATCGATTGTGATTCTAACAATGCCGGATACTTGATCCTAATAACACCGAATCCAATCTTATCTTTTCTTTTACCTCTCGTGTATAATGTTGAATGTATAAACACTCAAACTAGCAAAATAAGCTCAATATTACAACAACAATGTAAATATATGATTCTCAGATGAATATCTCGTTTGCTTGAAGTTGTTGTACTCAAACAATACCATAGGGATGGTATTTATAGGCATTTCACATAAACTAGCCGTTGCTGGCTGTTTTGACTTGCTAGCGTGCGCTAGCCTTCCTCTGGTAGCGTACGCTAATATCTTAGCGTGCCTGTAGCGTGCGCTAGACTATTCCCAGTTTCAGTCCAGTAGCTTCGTTTATTTTTTAGCGTACGTTATGCCTCCTGCCTTACGTACGTAACCTTCTTGTATTAGTGTGCGTTAATAACACTTTGTAGCATGCGCTAATCCAATATATCCGTTGCATGGATTGTCAAAGTATCCGTTTGATATGCTCACTTTGACCTGCTTTTCCCAACGTTCTGATTGACTTGATTCAAACTTCTTAGCGTGCGCTATTCATACTTTGTAGCGTGCGCTAATGCTGACTTCATTGCATACGTTATTCTGTGTTTGAATTCCTTCACAACGGTAACAAGACTTCGATAGCGTGCGTTAATGATAACGTGTAGCGTGCGCTATCTCAACAGCTGACTTCACTTGACTTACTTCAAACTTGGCTGGAATGCAGTTGACTTCCCGTTAGCGTGCGCTAACGTATGATAACTTGCGTTCGCTAAAGCAGTCCAGATTGCAACTTTTTGCGTCTTCGCCTGCTTCGTCGTTTTGCTTCGCCTTAATGTTGTTTTGTTTGTTTAGCAACTTTAATCATCAAAACACAAATTAAATAATGTGTGGAATAAATATTCCAACAATCTCCCCCTTTTTGATGATTACAAAACAACTCTTGAATTGGATAAAACCTGTAAAAAAATAAAATATATGTATATATATATATATACGAATCAAAGTTTTCGGCTTCGATCATTTCGTTAGTTTCTCCAATTCTCTTTTCTTTTCGACATCTCCTTTATTTTTCGACTCCGTCGTTTTTCAATTTTCCACTCCCCCTATTTGTATGCTTTTCTTTTCTTTTCGACTTCTTCGATTTTTCTCATTATCTCAATTCATCTACTTCTCCCCCTTTTTGTCTTCATCAAAAAGTATAAAAATATAGAGTATATCAAATGAAATATAAATATGCATGATACCAATTTATGCATTAATAAGGGTATAAGCTCCCCCTGAAAATATTATCTCTCTCTCAAAAATATTCCTTCTCCCCCTTTGTAAAATATCATTTGTTAAAATTTATTTTTGGGTATCCAACCTATAGTTGGTTTTTCTTTTGAAACGTAAACGATATTTGAAATGTTTGTTCCTTTAGGAACCCAAATATTTTTAAATTTTATCATCCGTCTTGGGCTTTTGCAATTTGAAATGTGATGCCCGATTTTCAAACATTGTTCAGACGGGTATTTTGAAATGGATGATTCGTGTTTCGAACGTGGTTTGAATCCTAACCCCTCTTTATTTAGAGTATATTTTTGAACACATAATATTTGTTCAAATTTATCGTTGCCGCACGAGAATTTCTTTGTCAAAATTTTTAGTTCATCTTGAACTTTTAAAAGATCATTTTTTCAAAATATTCTCGTTTTCAATGCATTTCGAATGATCGATTTCAACGAATTTCCCTTTTTCAAGTATTTTGGAATTTTAAACTTCCAAAGTTTTATATTTAGACTTGAGGGATTTAATTTCATTTAAGGCATTTTGATAGTCCGTATGTAATAATTCGAATGCTTCAAAGAGTTCGTCGTAGGAGTTACTTACTTGACTTTCGACGTCGCTATCGTCGAATGAACTCCGGGCCATGAGCGCGAGATTATTTTGGTCAAGAAAATCTTCATCGGGATCTTCGTCGCTCCATGTTGCGATTAAAACCTCCTTTTGCTTTACTCGACAGTTCTTGGCAAAGTGGCCTGGTTTACCACATAATCGACAGGTGTTGTCGGGTTTCTTCGATTCGCCCGCTTGGATGTCCTTCTTTCTCCGGTTTAATAAGTGTTGGAACTTATTAATATTCTTGGCATAATATGCCATTTCTTCGTCGCTGTCGTCCACCGGAATTTCTTCTTTCTTTCTCGGCACTTTAGCCTTGAAGGCTATCGACCTCTCCTTCGGTTTCGGTTTGGCATTCCGAGATTTAGAACAATCTCGTAGTTGATAAGAGAACCAAAGAGAGCACTAAAATCGAGAGTATTTAAATCTTTTGATTCCATTATTGCCGTAACCGTACCGTCCCATTCTCGAGGTAGTGATCGGAGAATTTTCTTTACTTTCTCACTACTTGAGAGTGGTTTTCCGAAACATGCTAATCCATTGGTGATGACCGAGAATCGGTCGAGCATAATCGAGATGGATTCGTCGTCCTTCATTTGGAATAATTCATAATCGTGAAGGAGCATGTTTATCTTCGTCTCTTTGACTTGAGACGTACCTTCGTGTGTTACCTCAAGCATTTTCCAGATTTCTTTGGCACTATCACACGATGATATCCGGTTGACTTCTTCCGGATTTAAAGCACAATATAATAATTGCGTGGCTTTGCAATTATAATGGTCATTTTTTGAATCCGCATCGTCATACTCTTCAAAGGTTTTGAGAGTTCCGTTTGAGTTCGTCGGAATTTTGGGACCAAGGCAAATCACCTTCCATAATTCGATATCGAAAGCTCGGATGAAAATAGACATTTTCTTCTTCCAAGTCATGAAATTTGATCCATCAAAAATGGTGGTCGGTTGAGAGCAAGGCCTTCGACTGGAGCCATTTGAAACACCATTTTGGATCTTCTCCTCGGATGTTAAGCCGCATATTGGAGTACGGCTCCGATACCAATTGTTGGTATATTATCGGATATTTGCGCCGTTTTGTGCGGAAGCGTAAATAAATTGCGGAAATAAATCACACAAAGATTTATAGAGGTTCGGCTGTTAACGAAGCCTACGTCCTCTCTCGATGTATCTTTTTCTTTAGGATTAAGATCAAAACCTCTACGCCTCTCTTCTATCGGTCGAGGGATTACCGTTAGAAGCTCGTCTTCTATCGGTCCGAGTAAAACCGTTTTTCCTTTTTTATTGGATAATGAATCAACCACTCTAGCTTTCTATGGGTACTAGATAAACCTCACTTAGATATCGATTGTGATTCTAACAATGCCGGATACTTGATCCTAATAACACCGAATCCAATCGTATCTTTTCTTTTACCTCTCGTGTATAATGTTGAATGTATAAACACTCAAACTAGCAAAATAAGCTCAATATTACAACAACAATGTAAATATATGATTCTCAGATGAATATCTCGTTTGCTTGAAGTTGTTGTACTCAAACAATACCATAGGGATGGTATTTATAGGCATTTCACATAAACTAGCCGTTGCTGGCTGTTTTGACTTGCTAGCGTGCGCTAGCCTTCCTCTGGTAGCGTGCGCTAATATCTTAGCGTGCCTGTAGCGTGCGCTAGACTATTCCCAGTTTCAGTCCAGTAGCTTCGTTTATTTTTTAGCGTACGTTATGCCTTATGCCTTACGTACGTAACCTTCTTGTATTAGTGTGCGTTAATAACACTTTGTAGCATGCGCTAATCCAATATATCCGTTGCATGGATTGTCAAAGTATCCGTTTGATATGCTGACTTTGACCTACTTTTCCCAACGTTCTGATTGACTTGATTCAAACTTCTTAGCGTGCGCTATTCATACTTTGTAGCGTGCGCTAATGCTGACTTCATTGCATACGTTATTCTGTGTTTGAATTCCTTCACAACGGTAACAAGACTTCGATAGCGTGCGTTAATGATAACGTGTAGTGTGCGCTATCTCAACAGCTGACTTCACTTCAGCTTACTTCGAAACTTGGCTGGAATGCAGTTGACTTCCCGTTAGCGTGCGCTAACGTATGATAACTTGCGTTCGCTAAAGCAGTCCAGATTGCAACTTTTTGCGTCTTCGCCTGCTTCGTCGTTTTGCTTCGCCTTAATGTTGTTTTGTTTGTTTAGCAACTTTAATCATCAAAACACAAATTAAAATAATGTGTGGAATAAATATTCCAACAATCTCCCCCTTTTTGATGATTACAAAACAACTCTTGAATTGGATAAAACTTGTAAAAAAATAAAATATATGTATATATATACGAATCAGAGTTTTCGGCTTCGATCATTTCGTTAGTTTCTCCAATTCTCTTTTCTTTTCGACATCTCCTTTATTTTTTGACTCCGTCGTTTTTCAATTTTCCACTCCCCCTATTTGTATGCTTTTCTTTTCTTTTCGACTTCTTCGATTTTTCTCATTATCTCAATTCATCTACTTCTCCCCCTTTTTGTCTTCATCAAAAAGTATAAAAATATAGAGTATATCAAATGAAATATAAATATGCATGATACCAATTTATGCATTAATAAGGGTATAAGCTCCCCCTGAAAATATTATCTCTCTCTCAAAAATATTCCTTCTCCCCCTTTGTAAAATATCATTTGTTAAAATTTATTTTTGGGGATCCAACCTATAGTTGGTTTTTCTTTTGAAACGTAAACGATATTTGAAATGTTTGTTCCTTTAGGAACCCAAATATTTTTAAATTTTATCGTCCGTCTTGGGCTTTTGCAATTTGAAATGTGATGCCCGATTTTCAAACATTGTTCGCATCGGGGTATTTTGAAATGGACAGATTCGTTTTTCGAACGTGGTTTGAATCCTAACCCCTCTTTATTTAGAGTATATTTTTGAACACATAATATTTGTTCAAATTTATCGTTGCCGCACGAGAATTTCTTTGTCAAAATTTTTAGTTCATCTTGAACTTTTAAAAGATCATTTTTTCAAAATATTCTCGTTTTCAATGCATTTCGAATGATCGATTTCAACGAATTTCCCTTTTTCAAGTATTTTGGAATTTTCAACTTCCAAAGTTTTATATTTAGACTTGAGGGATTTAATTTCATTTAAGGCATTTTGATAGTCCGTATGTAATAATTCGAATGCTTCAAAGAGTTCGTCGTAGGAGTTACTTACTTGACTTTCGACGTCGCTATCGTCGAATGAACTCCGGGCCATGAGCGCGAGATTATTTTGGTCAAGAAAATCTTCATCGGGATCTTCGTCGCTCCATGTTGCGATTAAAACCTCCTTTTGCTTTACTCGACAGTTCTTGGCAAAGTGGCCTGGTTTACCACATAATCGACAGGTGTTGTCGGGTTTCTTCGATTCGCCCGCTTGGATGTCCTTCTTTCTCCGGTTTAATAAGTGTTGGAACTTATTAATATTCTTGGCATAATATGCCATTTCTTCGTCGCTGTCGTCCACCGGAATTTCTTCTTTCTTTATCGGCACTTTAGCCTTGAAGGCTATCGACCTCTCCTTCGGTTTCGGTTTGGCATTCCGAGATTTTAGAACAATCTCGTAGTTGATAAGAGAACCAAAGAGAGCACTAAAATCGAGAGTATTTAAATCTTTTGATTCCATTATTGCCGTAACCGTACCGTCCCATTCTCGAGGTAGTGATCGGAGAATTTTCTTTACTTTCTCACTACTTGAGAGTGGTTTTCCGAAACATGCTAATCCATTGGTGATGACCGAGAATCGGTCGAGCATAATCGAGATAGATTCGTCGTCCTTCATTTGGAATAATTCATAATCGTGAAGGAGCATGTTTATCTTCGTCTCTTTGACTTGAGACGTACCTTCGTGTGTTACCTCAAGCATTTTCCAGATTTCTTTGGCACTATCACACGATGATATCTGGTTGATTTCTTCCGGATTTAAAGCACAATATAATAATTGCGTAGCTTTGCAATTATAATGGTTATTTTTCCAATCCGCATCGTCATACTCTTCAAAGGTTTTGAGAGTTCCGTTTGAGTTCGTCGGAATTTTGGGACTAAGGCAAATCACCTTCCATAATTCGATATCGAAAGCTCGGATGAAAATAGACATTTTTCTTCTTCCAAGTCATGAAATTTGATCCATCAAAAAATGGTGGTCGGTTGAGAGCAAGGCCTTCGGATGTTTGCCATTTTGGATCTTCTCCTCGGATGTTAAGCCGCATATTGGAGTACGGCTCTGATACCAATTGTTGGTATATTATCAGATATTTGCGCCGTTTTGTGCGGAAGCGTAAATAAATTACGGAAATAAATCACACAAAGATTGATAGAGGTTTGGCTGTTAACGAAGCCTACGTCCTCTCTCGATGTATCTTTTTCTTTAGGATTAAGATCAAAACCTCTACGCCTCTCTTCTATCGGTCGAGGGATTACCGTTACAAGCTCGTCTTCTATCAGTCCGAGTAAAACCGTTTTCCCTTTTCTATTGGATAATGAATCAACCACTCTAGCTTTCTATGGGTACTAGATAAACCTCACTTAGATATCGCATGTGATTCTAACAATGCCGGATACTTGATCCTAATAACACCGAATCCAATCGTATCTTTTCTTTTACCTCTCGTGTATAATGTTGAATGTATAAACACTCAAAATAGCAAAATAAGCTCAATATTACAACAACAATGTAAGTATATGATTC
The DNA here is from genome assembly GCA_033398695.1 of Orobanche coerulescens. NCBI lineage: Eukaryota > Viridiplantae > Streptophyta > Magnoliopsida > Lamiales > Orobanchaceae > Orobanche > Orobanche coerulescens. The sequence continues at coordinate 89,865,291 of CM065815.1, read as the reverse complement.
TCAGATGAATATCTCGTTTGCTTGAAGTTGTTGTACTCAAACAATACCATAGGGATGGTATTTATAGGCATTTCACATAAACTAGCCGTTGCTGGCTGTTTTGACTTGCTAGCGTGCGCTAGCCTTCCTCTGGTAGTGTGCGCTAATATATTAGCGTGCCTGTAGCGTGCGCTAGACTATTCCCAGTTTCAGTCCAGTAGCTTCGCTTCTTCTTTAGCATACGTTATGCCTTCTGCCTTACGTACGTAACCTTCTTGTATTAGCCTGCGTTAATAACACTTTGTAGCGTGCGCTAATCCAATATATCCGTTGCATGGATTGTAAAAGTATCCGTTTGATATGCTGACTTTGACCTGCTTTTCCCAACGTTCTGATTGACTTGATTCAAACTTCTTCGCATGTGCTATTCATACTCTGTAGCGTGCGCTAATGCTGACTTCATTGCATACGTTATTCTGTGTTTGAATTCCTTCACAACGGTAAAAATACTTCGATAGCGTGCGTTAATGATAACGTGTAGCGTGCGCTATCTCAACAGCTGACTTCACTTCAGCTTACTTCGAAACTTGTCTGGAATGCAGTTGACTTCCGATTAGCGTGCGCTAACATATGATAACTTGCGTGCGCTAAAGCAGTCCAGATTGCAACTTTTTGCGTCTTCGTCTACTTCGTCGTTTTGCTTCGCCTTAATGTTGTTTTGTTTGTTTAGAAACTTTAATCATCAAAACACAAATTAAATAATGTGTGGAATAAATATTCCAACAATCCTGAATACCGCCAATAGCTGTATCGAAAAGCTGATCAAGTATAAACCTGTATCGAAGACTTCTCGCAGTCCCAACCATACAGTAAATCTATCATACAGCAAAGAGTCCCGCAAAGCTACAGTATGGAAGCTGTCTCGAAATATCAATACAGCAATCCTTCCATACAGCCCTCAAATAGGACAAGAAGGAATCTTCAGTATTCGCTAGAGGTCAAGTCCCGTTTGATAAAGAAGTATTTAAATACTAAAGGATAAAGTATTTAAATATTGTAAGTCATAAGAAGATCTTCAAATCCCGCAATATCCGGATCTCAGTTAAATATCAAGTTGTCACAGAATCTTGCTCAATGGATATATTTCAAATGGATATATTTCAGAGGCTATATATGTCTCCAGAGTTTGAAGATCAAGATCTACAGAAAATCCACAGAAAATATACAGAATATTCACGACTTACAAACGAACAAAGCTTACAAGAAATATTCAGAGCAAAACATATCTGCCTAAGCTTTCTGCTATTCTGATAGAAGAGATATACAGTGCTCAAACCTTGAACAAGACATTATCAACACATTGAAAGAGGAATCCGAGGACGTGACATATAGGGTAAAGGCTGCAAAATGGGTCAGAACCCAGAACCTCATGTTTATGTGCGTGTGAATGCCGATATGGATCAGAGTTCGACCATCAGTGTCACCTACGTGACCGATTATCCTTCGGGACATCATACTCGAGAAGTCGATCAGACTGAGAGTCGACACATCGACCCTTTCTTGCTTATGAGTGAGATAATGGCCCAGATGACTCAGATGATGTAGATAGTGGAAACCATGCAGGCCTCGATGGTTCGTGGTCTACCGCAGCAGGGATTCCAGGTGCCGTTTCAAGGGCAGAATAGGGGAGTCAGTCATATTGTTGGCGATATCTCTCGTCAGAGGCCGCCTACATTTGAGGGTTCGTCGGAACCAGCGGACATTGTTCACTGGCTTGAACATTTTGATAAATTCTTTAACATGGTTCAGTGTCCGGAAGAGAGTAACGTGGTAGTAGTGGCTTACTACTTAAGTAAGGGCACTTTGAAACCCACCGATCGTGATTGTGTTTGGGGCGAGTTCAAGACTCTCATGTTAGAGAGGTATTATCTGGCTCCACTTCGTGAAGCCAAGTTATCAGAGATTTTGAACCCCGAATCCATTGAGGACGAGGGTGTTTTTGTCATTGCTGAGAAGTTTCATGGACTCTTTCATTGTGCTTCATCTATTATCCGCACTGAGGCAGATAAGATCAAGTATTTTAGCAAGAGGCTAAACCCGCAGTTGAGGATGCAGTTGTTCAATCATAATTGTAACTCACTTGGCAAATTCATTGAGAAGGCTTTTGGAGCAGAGCTTTTGATCAAGGAGCTTGCTCGAACGAACCCTTCAATTTCTTCTATTGAGAGGACTAGGATGTCGGTTCATTCAGAGGGACATCGGGCTACGACATCTAAGAGGTCGTGTTCTAGTCGTCTTCGTGCTGGAAAGCATCTTCTTCTCACATGACAAGTTCGACTGTTGTTTGCTTTAACTGTGATTTAGCGGGGCACATTAGCACTCGGTGTACGGTGCCAGCTTTTGTTTGTCGTTCATGTGGGAGACAGGGACACCTACATAAATATGGCAGGAGTTCTAGTGTCAGTAAATCTCGAGAGAGCTCATGAGCCTCACGAGATTTTATTACTCCATTCCATACTTCATCCAAGGGGTCCTATCGGGCTTCGGGAGCTAGAAGTAAGGCTAGCCGAGGAGGAGCAGTGTGCTCAGAATTAGGTCTTCCTCGAATCAAAGAGATGGAGGAGATCAATGATCGAGAGGATATCGATGTTGGGTAGATTTGAGATGTAGCCTTGATTTTTGTTTTGTTTTCTTTGATTTTTGGATTAATGTTTAATCTAATTTGTAATAATGTATTGTGGTTGTGAACCATTTGTAGTTTATCTATCTTATAATGTTAGTATTTGAGAATCTTGAGACTTGAGATTGTTTGAGTTGATTTGCGTCAATTTTCTTTTGGTGCAGTACCCGAGATTTTGTGATAATCTGGATAAATTCTGATTGTGAATTGAGACGTCAAGTTGCGAGGACTTGGGCGTGCGATTAATATGGTCCTGAGGACTATATATGTATTGTTGTTTTCCTTTTGTGGCGTGAGTCAGTGATTGCATGGGCGTCTGATGCCGATGAGAATGGGGAAGTGTACACCGATGATTGTAGACATGTACAATGGGCGGCTCCCGCGGGGTGTGTACGCCGGTGTTACAAGTCATGCGGTTGGTACGACTTTACGACTGGCCTCTAGCGGAGGAGTCATGATTCAACTTATCTCTCACTTGGTTGAGTGTTTTATCTTTTGCTTTTCACCTTCGTCAGGCAGAGGAGATATGGGGACCCAGTGGGTTGGCCCATTTGCTCAGACGAAGTGGTTCCCATTGAGGAGTATTCCTGGAGTTATTGTTTTCTGACCCCGATGGATAGTTCACATACCGAGTTGTGTACCCTTAGTTTCGGGAACGAAACTCTTTTTAAGGGGGTGTATGTAATATCCGTGGGTAATTTCTTTTCTTTCGTTTCTACTGTTGGGTTGTACGTACTCATATGGAATTGCACAAGAGTTGTTGTATTTGACTGATACAATGTATATTATGCTGGGATATTTCGGAATCGAAATATTTATACTTGTCGTCGGTATTGCATTTTCCGATTGGATGTTGCTTGTAACACCCGCAAACCAACCGGGAATATTACAGCGCCGTTGGCCCCACATTGGAACCCACCAGGCTAAAATCATTTTCGCAAACATTTCAAATACGCCAAAGAGGCGAAGACGGTAATGTTTTAAATAGTCAAATATTTTTCAAAACATCGCTCCCAATTACCGTCATAAAATACCATTTTAAAAACACATGGCGAAGACGCCAAAAGGGCATTAAGAAAGTATACATGAGTTGGTAAAATACAGAAAGCCATTTAAAGATACACACGCAGTGGATATAAACACAAAAGGAAATACATTTGCAGCGGAATCATAACGACAAGAGAAGAATACTCGGGAAGCTCATCCCTTCAGGATCGTTACTAGCTCGATCGCTGAGTACCTAAAAGATAAAGCCCACGACGGGGTCAGCCATAATACTCAACAATGATAACAATCACATATCAATGTAATTACAAGGTAAGAATATTTACAGTGTAACCTTACCGTAGTAACCTTACCAATTCGTGGTAACTCATCTCAAATCAACCCTTACCTCAATCCACACCTCACAGTCTCAAGTGATGAATGAATTAAAAAATAACCATCTATACTGTATTCAAGCAATGTCAAGATTCTCAAACATAAATATATCTCTAATATGGAATAATCTGTTCATGACCAATCCTGTCCGCTGGATTGCACAGTCGGATCCCAATTCTGAAAAAATCGATAATACACGATACCTCTGTAAACCAACTGCCCCGAAACTAGAACAATATCAGATATCGATAAAAGTATGAGTGCTCACACAAGAAATAATAATAAACAACCAATACATCAAACGAGAATATCATTAACATGATAACTCCACGCAGATCAACAAGGACCCAACCACGAACGAGAATACCATCGATGTAGTGAACTCCAACAAGATCAAATAAAGGATCCGCACGAATGAGATTACCAATGATATGGTAAACTCCAACAAGAGTAATAAAGGATCAATGAAAACCGAGGATACCAACGATATGGTAAACTCCAACAAGATCAATAAAGGATCTACAACGACCGAGAATGCCAACGATACAGTAAACTCCAACAAGATTAATAAAGGATCTACAATGACCGAGAATACCAATGATACGGTAAACTCCTACAAAATTAATAAAGGATCAACAATCGAGAATATCAACCATACGGTAAACTCCAACAAGATCAATAAAGGATCAACAACCTAGAATACCAACGATACGGTAAACTCGAGCAAGATCAATAAAGGATCAACAATGACCGAGAATACCAATGATACGGTAAACTCCAGCAAGATCAATAAGGGATCAACAATGACCGAGAATACCAACGGTAAGGCAAACTCCAAATGGTATCAATAACGAACGAGATTACCCACGATAGAGTGAACTCTAAACGAGATCAATAGAGGGTCAACAGGAACCGATATACGAGAGAATAAAATCGTCAACCATATACAAATCACATATACGGGATCTCGAAGACAAACCCAACTTTCGAATAGATCCGACCATACATGGACTGTGAACGGCCAATCAATATGACTCGAGATGGACGTCATGATACGCCCGATCCGAAAATGTGTCCGTGCACAAGCCAACCATGGGTATTGATCAGATACACATCTGTTCTCGTCCCTAATCAGTCTCACAAAGTATGTCTCGTGTGCACGGTTCAATGTGAGGTCTCAAACAAGGTAGGAGGGTCTGAAATGGGATTGAAAGTGAAGAGGCACGAGGTTGGGGTGAAAAAATGTGTTTCTTCTCATGAAGAAATGAAAAACCTATCCTTAATATATAATCTGCACAGCTCGTTACTTATGTACGTAATCCCCTTTAAAGTACGCTACTTGTCCTGCATAGCGTACATAATCGGCATCCAGGGCTCACTGTCTTATTTTCGCACCTTGTATTACGTACGTAATACCCACACCGTAGCGTATGTAACACACAGTTGACTTGCTATAGTAACAAACTCTCTTAATGTACGCAATGGCATATCCTTAACATACGTAAGGTTCGAGGTTGCCTCGCCTATCCAGATCCACGCCGAAAGCTGCCGACACTGGGCCCACCTGCCGACCATAGCTCGGACCTGTCCGATTCCCCTCACAACATACGTTATGTACTCAACCTAACATACGCTAAACTCACTTCGCTATGTACGTAAGTTCTCTGCTAAGCGTACGCTAAGCTATTACCATTACGTACGTACGCTCCTACGCTTAACGTATGTAAAGGCTTTCATACTTAGCTATTTATGCTCCTGTCTCCCATCTCAATATACCGAAAACATATACGCGACTTACTGAATACATATACTCATTCCGATAACATTCTCATACGATACATCTAATGCATGATATCCTCAAATACAATTGTCGACCAAGTACGACAATTATAAAAATACTCATACAGTTTGCCCGACATTGAAAGACATATCAAGCATGTAATATCCTAAAATTAAAAATAACCTCGATAGATATACTGGTTCATCTGTCACAGTTCCCAAAATTATTCATCCATACTATACCGGTCCCACTCTGTACAGTACAACTCAGATAAAACAATGCGAAAAATTCATGGCGAAATTCTAGGATATTATATTGCTTGGTGAGTTTAAATTTTTTGGCTAAGTATACTAGACATAGAGTACGCTATATATATAGCATTACGTACGCTACGTGTAGAGGATTACGTACGTTAAACCGAGAAGGTTACGTACATAACGAAGGGTATCATATCGCATATGATTTTCAGCGCGTAGGGCCATGCATGATCCAGATATTTGGCATTTCAAGACAGTCAAGTCAATGGGCATTATGTACGTAATGCTTATGCTATAACGTACATAATATAGGTGAGTTTATGTATGCCTTTTTCTGGCAACATACGTAATGCATGGTTCATTTTGAGGCAGTAACTTCTGGGAGGACGTAGCATACGCTACGTAGTGAGGATAACGTATGTAAAATGGTTTAACATACGTTATGCGTAGGGGTTAGCGGCCATAATGAACTGTGCAGATTATAAAGACATGCTTCACTTTTCATTTTCTCACGACCCATTTTCGATTTCTCTCCCTAGAAATCATCCCCGTGCATTCCTTAGTGATTTCCAACACCTTTCAACTTGTTTTGGAGCTTCCTAACTTGGATTGGAGCTTAGGAGCTTGAAGATTGGAGTGTTTCTTGAAGGGTGTGAGGTTGTTCTTCACTCTCAAGAGGTATGTTGGCAAATGTTGTGTTTAACTCGAGATTATGATGATGTTGTGGTTGATTACCTCGTGTAGTTGTTGATTATTGGAGGATAGTATGATTCTTAATAGTTTTTATGAACTTATGATGAAGAACATGATGATTATGCCTTGAGGTTGATTGTGTTCTTGATGTTTAAGAATACTTGGAGATTATAATCATGTTTAGGAAGAGTTACGTTAAGATTGTTAGATGATTAACATAGCTTTGAGATGATTATTGTTGTTGGTTGTGTTCTTGAGAGATTATTATAACCATTTTAGTAAGGGGTTATGATGAATTAGGAGATTATTATCATAATCTTGAAATGGTTAATTTAATCTTGTTGATTAATCCGAAATTCTTGACGAATTGGTGATTGATATTGGTAGAAACATCATGTTTGTTGTGTTGATGATGTTCTTGAGGTATTGATAATGATATTGGTGATATTATCATTTTAAGATGATTAATTTGATGTTGTTCTTGATAATCGTTGTTGAATTGTTTTTCACAAGTGTTAAGAACATTATGATCATATTAATTGATCATTGAGTTGATTGGAGGATATTAGAATTCATAGTCGAGGACTATGATATTCGTTTGTGTGGTTTGATCGATTCGCGATTGAACCAAGGTTATCTATTGTGTTGTTTTCGATTGTTGCTGTGTTATTGAATGAATTGTATTTCATTCAAGATTGTTCGAGTGCTTGTGATTGTCAGAGGATGCTGTTCATCGTTCGTTGGATGATTTCATCGCCTTCGATTTGAGGCAATTTTTATACTTGTACTAGTCAATGAGATTAATGTTATCATATATGTGTATAAATGTGTTGTATCATTTCGAGACGTAGTCTCTTCATGATTTTCGTTGATATCAAGGAATTGTTCGATACAATCCCATTTGAAAAATATGCCATATGTTATTGTGGTTCGTTAATGGCCGGTTCAAGGTATTGAGATACTTTTTGTTAATGTTGTTATCGATAACTGGTTCGCGGTATCGATATATCGATTGTTGTTTTTGACTGATGTTCCATTGAGATATTGTTGTGATCGTTGTTATTGATATCAATGTTTTTCTATTAATGTTGTATTGTCCGATTGAAGGTATTGGCATATCCGATTATCATCTCTATCTCTGATGGCCGATTAAAGGCGCCGAGGCATATGTTATCGTTGTTTTTATCGATTATCCGTTCTAAGGAAATCGAGGTATTGAATTGGGACCATCGAGGATAATTCCCATCCGTTGAGTTGTTGTTACCGATTGGTCGTTCTAAGGCAATGAAGCTATTGAATTGGGACTGTCGAGGATAGTTCCCATCCGCCGGGTCGTTGTTATCGATTGGTCGTTCTAAGACAATTGAGGTATTGAATTGGGACTGTTGAGGATAGTTCCCATCCATTGAGTCATTGTTATCGGTTGGCCATTCCAATGCAATCGAGGTATATGAATTAGGACCACTGAGGACGGTGCCCATCCGTGAATTATTGTTGTCGTGTTAGCCGACTCAAGGCAACACACTATCATTCTTGTGAATTTGGTAATCTTGTGATCGTTGCCGTTTGTGATTAATTGGGTTTTTTAGGCTAGTCGCAGCTAGTGCTCGATGGGTAAGTTTGGGACTTGAACCTTCGCGGTTGGTTTCCCAACACCTACAGTTCAGTAAGTCATGGTCACTGGGTGATCTCATTATGGGTATGTGTGGGGCTTGAACCTTCGCGGTTGGTTTCCCAGCACTTGCAATTCAGCTAGTCACGATCATTGGATGACCTCATTGTGATACAGTTTCGTGTTGTGTGGCTTCGGCCCGTCATTGTGATACAGCTTCATGTTGTGTGGCCTCGGCCCCTCATTGTGATACAGCTTTGTCCTGTATGGCTTCGTCCCATCATTGTGATATAGCTTCGTGCTGTGTGGCTTCGGCCCCTCATTGTGATATAGCTTCGTGCTGTGTGGATTCGGCCCTCATGTGATACTTTAAATTTGTTTGGATTCAGGCCATTGTGATGATTTGCAGCTTCGGCTGAGTGGTTTCAGGCTATTGTGATATTTTGCAGCTTCGGCTAAGGTATTTTAGGCCATATGTGATGTATTTGTGTTTCCGTTGGAGCCTTCGGGCATTGTGATTTGTATCTATTTCAGCTTTCGTTTGGTTTACCTTCGGGTAATTGGTTGTTGTGTTCTATATTGATGATTCGCCGTTGGACGCTTGTGTTCTAACCTGTTGAACAGGTATTGATCGTATGCCATGGGCATAGTATTTCACGAATCCTCGGTTCTTACCTTGGTTTTTTAGCATCTCGTATTACCATTGTTGTACTGTTTATTTCGCCTTTTGATGCATATCATGTTGTACATGTATTTGATAATCATTATCTGGATGACTGTCCTCGTGGGGGCGGAACATGTTCTCATATTTCAGGTGTTTGCGAGGAGAGAGTTGAAACATAGGGGCATGATGATGGCGACGAGGCATTCGAGCGATACTAGTCCCGAGTTGTTTTGGTGTACATTTTGGACAATCAGTTTGGAGTGTTCTCCAGTTTGTCAGTTGTTGTCATTTTGTGTTATCCGAGCGAGGCTCTTGGATGTTGTATTTTTATTTTGGCCATGTAGGCAATCATTGTCATTGAAATTCCACATCGGAATATTATGTCGGATATGATAGTAGGGACTGTGATTTTCCTTGTTTGTCAGTTTGATGTATTTTAGTCGTGTTCGCCTGGTGGATTTTCTGTTGTGGGGTCCACGAACTGTAATAACCCAATGGGATTTTGGGGGTGTTACAAACTTGGCATTTCTAGACTACCCATATGTAGTTTTTATATCAAAACATCATATAAAAATGGAAGACCAAAATATACTCTCTTAAGATGAAAAATATCTTCGTTTAATTTCTAGACTACTCACTTGAAAAATATCTTCGTTTAATTTCTTATTTATTCTTTACTACCCGAATTATACTGAAGAATTTTCAATTTTATTTTGGAATTGGTTTAGGGTTTGATTTGTATAGTTCAAGAATATTCAACTAGATGTTAATGTGTACTGCTTTGAATTCGTATACTGATTTGAATTTGATTTGTTTAGTTAATGTGATAGTTTTTTATTTGTACAGGTTAAATGGATAAAATTAAGAGACTAGCGGGTATTAAGAAAAAGTCGAAGACTCCGGAGTTGGGTGAGAGTTCCGCAACATCCAATCGTCCAGATCCTGTGGGTAAGTATTTGGATGAGACTAACCCTCGCATATGTGGGCTAGTAGAAAGTAGTGAACTGAAGTTTAAGGATGGAAACTTGTATCCGGCGGATGACGCACACACTATTGCGAGGCATTTATCATATCAGACTCCGAGATCGAGGATGACCCCACTACTGTCGAGACGATCCAGCCTCGTATGCCTCCTATACACCGCATTCCCTCCCCTCCTCCTACATCTGGGAGCGGCCGAGCCACACCGAGCACGTCATACAAGGTGTCTTTCTATCCGCCGTCGACTCTATTTATGCCCTCTATGGTACCGTCGATTCCAGGGATCAATGAGAAAGGGGTTTGTCGGCCATATAGCTTGGTTAATCAAATGGAGGCGTATGTGTTCCAGGTGTGGCCTGAGAAAATAATTTGGCGGACATGTCAGATATCTAAGACGAAGTTGTACGTGGAGCTTGCGGAGCTTGCAGAAGAGAATGAGGAGGGTCGTACCGAAGCCGAACCGAAAAAGAAGAAGAAGAATCGTGTCCCATCGAAGGGTCTAGCACTTGATGCTTATGTTAAAAAAAATGGCTGTCACAAGGTAGCAGTATATGAAAAGTATCGATGACCCATTTTGGCTTCTGATGCTTGTACGGCTCGTAATGTTGGGTTTGTCATAAGCGATAGGGTTCCGGTACTGTGGGCTGAGTTGAAGGATGTGCCACAATGTGTGAAGGATGCATTGAACAATGCTATGCCAGTAAGTTTACATCTCAATTCCAAAAGTTGCTTTTTGTATTTAAATTCGGAAAAATTTAGTAATATATATTATATGCTAATTGTAGGTTTGGTTTGATGTTCCTTCTTTCCTACTGCATACTTGGTGTGATGAGGTGCAAACAATCAAGTAAGTAATTTTCACAATACGTAGTTGAGTAATTACTCGAGAAATTTTTGCATCATTTCAGTTATTGTTAAAAATATGTATTTGTCAAATATTTTAATAATTTATTTATCAATATAAAATAATTTGTAATATAAAATTCACATGTAAACATATAAGGATATTTTATTGATAATTTTAAACATGATAAACATTCCAATTTACTTGTAATTATGAGCATTATTACATACACTCTTAGAATTACATAAAATACTATAATATTAAATTTACATAGAAATAATAAAACTAACACATTAACATTAATATTATATAATGATACACAAACACAAATACAAAATGACTTTTAACATCATCACTAAACTTAAATCTTAACATTCAACTGCATAATAACAATTGTACACATACAACAGATTATTTATGAATAACATAATAAATAAATAACATTATTAATAAGAATAAAACAATAATATAAAATTACAATAAATAAATACATAAAATTCACAAAATACTATACAAATATATTATACAAATAACATAATACATATGAATTTATAAATATTAATGTATTTAAACATATTGAACTGGTGATAATATTTGTTTGAGGTACAATTATGAGTTTTATGTTTGACTAATGTTTGATTATTATTTATAAATATTTGTTAAAGGTACAAATCTTGGAAGAATTAGCTCACTACCAAAAATCAGACTTTAGCCGACGACTTAAAGTGGTCGGCTAAACCCCAAAGTCGTCGGCTAATCATGCCAGCCGTCGGCTAAAAAATCGTCGGCCGATATTCGTCGGCCAAGGTTTAGCCGACGACTTTTGTGCAGTCGTTGGCTAAAGTTCCAAAATTAGCCAATTACTACTACACGGTCGTCGGCTAAACCTGTTGGAAAAAAAAAATTTAGCCGACGACCTTAACGAGACGGTCAGCTAAAATCGTATTTAAAAAAAAAAATAGAGTTTAGCCGACGACCGTCTTATATGTCGTCGGCTAAAACCATTTTTTAAAAAAAAAAATAAATTATTTTAGCCGACGACCGTCTTATAGGTCGTCGGCTAAAACCCTTTTTTTAAAAAAAAATAAATTACTTTAGCCGACGACCGTCTTATAGGTCGTCGGCTAAAACCCTTTACTTTAGCCGACGACCGTCTTATATGTCGTCGGCTAAAACCCTTTTTTAAAAAAAAAAAATTTAATTCAGATTTTGGGATCCCAAAACCTGTATTTTTTGCACCTGCAATTTTTATACAGCATCTCTCATTATCAACAACAATCAACGCGCAACACATTCAACTAATACCATTAATAATATGCCCAACATTATATGCATCACAATGCACAACACATTCAAGAACATTAATTTCATTAACATACTAGTAGCGTCAATAAAATCACTTACACAATTGTAACACAAATATAAATATACAAGAGTACTACAACAACACAACTACAATCCACTACCAAAATCATCTAAATGCCGAAATGTAGTAGTAGAAGGATTACCACCATCCCCTAGATCCTCGTCACGAGGCTGTGAAGATGGAGTCTGTCCGAAGAGAGAAGGCGGTGGAGCAGGTGCCTGCAGTCCAGCCTGAGTAATGGTCTGAGTCAGCGTCATCATATAGTCCATCATGGCCTGTTGCTGTCTCTGGAAACTCTCTAACCGCGACTGAGTCCTCCGCTCGCTCTCATGTAACCGCGTCTGAGTCCTCCTTTCATTCTCAGCTCGGAGCTCCCTCTCCGCCCTCAACTGCTGCTCGAGATAGGCAGTCCGTGCATCCCGTCTGCGAGGGCGCTGGAAGCCGGGGGTATCTTTCAATACATGGTGACCCTCGGCTCCCATCATCTTAGTGCGGTACCGACTACCTCTAGGAGGGTAGACGGTACCCCACACCCTAGCGCGAACATAAGGATCGGCCTGATCGATCTGTCCAATGGCAATCGAGGCCGGGTCTCCGCTAAGTCCGGATATCGCTCCCGAGCAATCTCAGCAAGCATCCTCTGAGACTCCTCCCGCACACGCTCCTAAGTTAATATGAAAATAAATATTTGAATATCAATAAAAGTATGATACAAAGGCATTTATTTTATTACTAAAATAAAATAAAAAAAGACTTACATGCTCCTCGGGACGGTTCGGAAATGCTTTCTGAGTCACGTAGGCAAATGCGTCCAACGAATCAGAAGAAATGGCCTCGTGCGCAACTCTGGCTAACGACCGGGAACCCAGACTGTGATGGTCAGTCACACCAGCACGATTGGTCGTGTTGGTCAAGCTAGCTTCAAAAAAATATTATTTAGCACCGAGTTTATATTTAGAATTCCAAAAAAATAAAAACTGAAATATTATTATTTTTTATTAAATACTAGCATTTTTTTAATAAATAAAATACAATATTCAGATTTTTATTTTTATTAAAACAATTTATTTCCACTTTTGAATAAAAAAATTCCGATTTTTTAATATTAATAATATTCCAGAATTTTAAAAAAAATACATGAAGTTCCGATTTTTTCTAATTTAAAAAAACCGGAACTTCAAGTATTTTTTATATTCTGAAATATTATTTTAAAAAAATGGAGTTTATATTTAGAATTCAAAAAAATAAAATCTAAAAGAGGAAGAATGAAATGAGGGTATTTTAGTCATACCATGAACTCTGGGTCGCGAAAATGGGCGCGTAGCCACTTCCACTCGTACTCCTGGAACTTGAATTCTTCCGAGGTAGCCTCTCGGGTATCACCCCAGGCTGTCCAGAACATGTGCATCTCATTTTTCCAAGATTTGTACCTACACCACACGTTGCACAACATATATCATTCGTAAGAAAAAAAATTACGCAAACAATGTAGATACAAAATAAATTAAAATGACTTACTTGGTAGACTGCACCTCATCACACCAAGTACGTAGTAGAGAGTCGGGAATGACAAACCACACCTATGAACAACATAAATACGCAATAATTTAAAAACATCACATATTGCATTTTCAAGAACTACGTGTTGATTGAAAAACACTTATTAAATATTTATTAACTTACCGACATAGCATTATTCAAAGCATCCTTCACGCACTGCGGCACGTCCCCCCAATCGGGCCACAAAACGGGGACTCTGTCCCGAATGACAAAGCCAACATTACGGCTATATGACGCCGCAGCGTCAGAAGACATCACCGGTCGGCCGTGTCTATCTAGAGGAATCTCATAACGGCCATGCTTACTTACGTACGAGTTGAGCGCCAGACCCTTTGCTGGGCCACGAGTCTTCTTCTTTTTCTTCTCCTCCTCGACTACATTTTTCCCCTTCTCCTTCTCCCTCTCTATCTCCTCGCATACGCTTCGTCTTGAAACTCCGACAACTCCGCCAAAACATGTTGTCTGGCCAATACTCGTAGACGTACGCCTCGTCAGGGCTAATCAATCGAACGGGAAATCGGGCTCCCGTCTCATCGACCTCTGGAATAGTCGGAACCACCGGAGGCATGAATAGAGTCGGCGGCAGACCGTGGGGCACCGCGGACGAGGAACTCCGTACATCTCCTGATGTGTGAGGGCTAGACGTGGGTCGGTGGATGGGAGGCATACGAGTCTCCGACTGCGAGGGGGTCGACCGTGGTGTCTGAAAGGATAAATGCCGCACTAGTGTAGCGGGCTCATCTGTCGGCCTATAAAAATCGTCAGCGTTCATGCCGGTAGCTTCTAGTATCTGGCGGGCACGAACGCTGCTATGAGATATGTATAGTGTACCGGGATCCGCCTTACTAGAGGCTGCGGAACTCCCCCCCGAATCGGGAGTGGTCGACTTTGTCGACTTCTTCCCCAACGCTTTCTTTATTCTTTCCATAATCTAAACAAATAAATCAAATTCACAACTCAACACAACAGTAATTATCAATGCCATACCACGTTAATCTTTCGATTAACGCCGGCTATAAAATTCCTTCCTCCTCAAACAAATTCATCAAATATTTCTAAACAAATTCATCAAATAATCTAAACAAATTAATCAAATTCACAATTCAACACAACAGTAATTATCAATGCCATACCACGTTAATCTTTCGATTAACGCCGGCTATACAATCCCTTCCTCCTCAAAAAAATTCATCAAATTCACAACTCATTAAACACAAAAGTTTGAAAAATACTAAATTCATCAAAAATTGCATCACAACTCATTAAACAATTTATCTAATTCATCACATAATCTAAACAAATTCATCAAACAAATACAATAAATTCAACAAAAATAAATAAATAAATAAAGACAAGGGTTACCGCGGCCGGGCTGGCGGGCGACGGGCGGAGGGCGTCGGGTGGGCGGGCGGGCGATGGGACCCGGGCTGGTGGGCGGGACGATCGGCTGGGCCCGGGGCGGAGGGCGTCTGGCGGGCGATGGGACCGGGGCGGAGGGCGTCGGGTGGGCGGGACGATCGATCGGGGTGACGATCGGCGGACGGGGCCAGGTGACGGGGGCTAGGTGACGGGCGGCTAGGTGACGATCGGCGGGCGACGGGCGACGGGCGACGACTAAACTAGAAGAAGAAAATAACAAAAGGGAGGTACTAGAAACGTATAAAAGGTGGGGGTTTAGCCGACGACAAGATCTACGTCGTCGGCTAAAGTTTTGTAAAAAAAAAAAATTACACTTTAGCCGACGACATATAAGACGGTCGTCGGCTAAACCCAGCAATGACCCGACCGTGTTAGACAACACGGTCGGGCAGGCAAACAGTGTGTTTTCAATTTCTGGGCGGGTGCGACACGGGCCGTGTCGATGGACACGGTCGTGAGTTTAGCCGACGACCTTCTTATAGTTTAATTTTTTTTTTTTAAAAACATTGGTCGATCGTGTCAGGGGACACGGGCCGTGTCGCACCTGCCCAGAATGGGAAAACACACTGTCTGACTGACCCGACCGTGTTGTCTAACACGGTCGGTCATTGCTGGGGTTTAGCCGACGACCGTTTTATATGTCGTCGGCTAAAGTATAATTTTTTTTTTAAAAAAACTTTAGCCGACGACGTAGATCTTGTCGTCAGCGAAACCCCCCGGTTTTTTTAATAATATTATTGATATTATATTAATGTTATGATTATGATTATTATTATTACTATTTTTTTTAATTATATTTAACAAATGAAAATATACATCTACTAAATTTATGGCTCATAGTTTGAGTCATCACTACAAATCTCATTATCTGAGTTGATATCCGGCAACATATGCCTCAAGTCGTCCACATTATCGTCATCAGAATTTTCAAGTAATTCGTTTGTATCAACGTCAACGTACCCGCGAGCATCACCACGGAGTCGGACGACTCGTCCTTCAGGAATATTATTCATTGTAATTGTCATTGATGGTGGAATATTTGCTGCATTTGGCTCTTGATAAGCATCATCGTCATCACTACCTGTTGTTTCTCCCAGTGTAGCAGCACTAAAAATACTCCTCGTTGTCACAACGTTCACTACCTTCCATGTGCCCTTTTTCACCAAGTCGTCTAAATAATACACCGACTTTGCTGATGTAGCAAATACAAAAGGATCACTTTCATACCATGAAGTGGAAGTGTCACAGGATAATGTACCCGTAGTCGTCTTGCATATCGGTTCCAAGATTGGTGTCGTACCATCGACACTTAAACAAGTAAATTGTCATGCCTTCTCTGTAAATTAGTTCTACCACTTCCAAAAGAACACCGTAATATCCACCATTCTATCATAACCCCAGAATTTTGACATCTTCTTTTTTGGTCTCTCTCAAGGCATACGAATGTGACACCGTTGACTTTGGCCATCGAATAAATTCTTGACATAACCAGCTTCATAGAAAGAAGCATAAGTTCGCGCGACCAGTTAGGGTGTCCGTCATCTTGTATGTGTGTCATCTGTCGTAAATAAACTTTTTATGTAAAAAAATATATTAAGTCCAAAATGCAATAACAACTGAATGTTTACGTACCCATTCTCCAAAATAGTCGGCAAAAGTGTCATTGTGGAATCTAGTGTCACGTCGCACCATATCGCATGACAAGTGGATGTCTTTCCAGTACTGAACATCTGGACAATTGAGCAATATCCACCAATGTGCAATTCATGACTCGTACGGGTCTAATTGTCTTCCTGGCAACCTCCCATAAACGTCAACCTCAGTGGATATGATAGAAAGATTGAATTGTATTTTATCTGCTGGAATAGAGCGGGAAGGGGGCTCGAAGGTGCCCAAATACAACTTGATATGCGTAATACACTCCGACGCAAGGTAAGATTCTGCAATGCATTCTTCTGTTGCAGACTTATTGGCCACGGAGTCTTTGTAATCACCGAGTTGCCTGTAATATTGTCATTGTGTTAAAAATCATACTTAATTTGACAATATATATATATATATCATACACCTTTCAACCGGGTACATCCACGTGTAGTGCACTGGACCAGTGACCAATAACTGCCTGGGAAGGTGGATCATGAGGTGAGGCATGAGGTCAAAAAAGTTTGGAGGAAATATTCGCTCAAACTTGCACAAGATATAGATGATCTCATCTTGCATTTTATGCAAATCAGATCTCTTGACTTCTCTCGTACATAATTACTGGAAAAATCTTGAAAATGCAACACACGGCTCGACCACCTGTTTTGGTAAGTACGGTCGAATAAATACCGGAAATAGGCGTTGGAGTAGGATATGACAATCATGACTCTTCAAACCAGTTAACTTGTTCTCCCTGAAATTAACACATCTTCCTATATTTCCAGCATACCCGGTAGGATACCTAGCAGTCTTTATCCAGCAAAATATCTGAGTTCTCTGTTTGGCAGTGATGGTATAAGCTGCCTTAGGCATTTTTTGTTTTCCCTTGACAGTTTTCAACCACAAATGTTTTCTTATGCTCATTTCTTCCAAACCATTGCGTGCTTTTGGCCCGTCTTTGGTCTTTCCATCCCAACCTAAGGTTGTCCCAACCACACTTTCGCAAACATTCTTTTCAATGTGCATGACATCCAAGAAGCTCCTTATCAGTAACTTCGACCAGTAAGGCAATTCCCAGAATATACTTTTGTGCGACCAATACTTATACCTGTCGGGCCTTTCAGGGGTTGCTGCAATCACATCAGGATGGTTGCTAAGCTGACCAAAATCGTACTCATTAAGAATTGATAGTATTTCATCACCTGTCCACTGTCGTGGTGGATCGCCCATTTCTACAGTGCCATCAAATGCTGCAGCATCCATACGCCACTCATGTTCCCTCTCAAGCCATATCCGATGACGCATTCGGATAACTTTCCTACAGTGGTACCTAGCACAATCTGCATTCAAACACACTGGACAACCTCTATATCCGCTAATAACAGATCCAGACAGCATTCCATATGCAGGAAAATCACTAATAGTGCCGATACACATGGCGTTCAAGTAGAACGTCTCGGACGAACAACTGTCGTACGTGGGATGACCTTGCTCCCACAACAATTTCAACTCCTCTATCAAAGGTCTCATATACACATCGTTGCACTTTCCCGGATATCCCGGCCCCGGGATTAACAAAGTCAACATATTATACTCCTTCCGCATACACATCCACGGAGGAAGATTGTAAGGAATCACTACAACAGGCCATATGGTATATGAAAGACTCATGTTACCAAAAGGGTTGAAACCATCAGATGCAATCCCGAGCCTCACATTTCGGATTTCTGAAGAAAAATTCGGATACTCCCTATCTATATGCTTCCACGCTTCTCCATCTGAAGGGTGTATCATAGTATCCCTGTCATTAGTGCGCGGCTCGGCATGCCATCTCATTGCTTTTGCCGTGTGAGGAGACATAAAAAGCCGTTCCAACCTGTCCTTCAGTGGAAAATACCAAAGTACCTTCACCGGTTTCTCTTTTCCAGAAGGAGTGATCCTATATCTCTCTGTATCACATACAGGACATCTCGTGAGGTCTTTATTAGGATGCCCCCAGAATAGAACACAATCATACATGCAGACGTGGATCTTAACGTAGGAAAGACCAAGATCTTTCAAAATTCGTCTCATTTTTTAATATGTATTAGGAAGATGATGACCCTGTGGAAGCATATTACTTGTAAGCTCCAAGTAATCATCTACAGACTTGATGGATGATTTGTTTTCCACCTATAATCTCATCGTTTCCATGACACAATCAAGAACAGTCATGTTACACCCTGGGTATAGAGGGGTCTGTTGGAGTTGAATTAGCTTATTGTACCTGTCAAGCCCAGCAGTATTGCAAGGCAACGGTCTACGGGGTCGTGGGATTTGCTCAGTTGGTACAAACGTCTCGGAAAAACCAAACACATCATCAATCAACCTCCTCTTCGGATCGGTGAACCCGTCGTTACCACTAAATTGTCCGTGATCATACGGAATAATAGAATTCGGTGCTTCACCGTGGTATATCCAACATGTATATTTACTCCAAAAACCATTCTTCTTTAGTTGTTCCCAGACCTCATCAAATGGAAAACGGAACATATCACTGCGACATCTACATTTATTACATGGACAGTAGTGCAACGTATTACCACTGTCGTGCTCTTTTACAAATCCCATAAACTGCTTCATCCCATCCATTACACTTGGATCCCATTTTCGTAACCCAATCCAACTCTTGTCCATCCTGAAAATGTATACATTTTCCAATATTAATCCAACTAACTAATATTGTTCAAATTATAAATGAAATCACAACAAACAATTAATCATAATGATTATCATCATAAAACTTAATCGTTTTACATAAAAGCTATCGAATGTAACATGAATAATACAAAGTTTCGAAATCACAATAAAAAATACAATAAAATACATACCTTAATCGAAATGGTGATTATAACAACCGGTAGAAACCTTCGTCACTCCAAATAGCACAACTCAAAGTAGCAACTCACAAGCTTTTTCGGGAATAACCGATGAATCGGGAATAGAAATGTGCTCTTTAGCGGGAGAGGGGCAAGATTGGGTTGGTGTTCCCGAACTATACATAATTTTCACTTGGAGGTTTAGCCGACGACCTAGAACTAGGTCGTCGGCTAAAGTATATTATTTTTTTTTCTTCCGAAAAAATGTTTAGCCGCCGACCTCGATCTAGGTCGTCGGCTAAACCATTACAATATTATTTTTTTTCGGAAGAAGTTTAGCCGACGACCTAGATCTAGGTCATCGGCTAAAGTATATTATTTTTTTCTTCAGAAAAAATGTTTAGCCGCCGACCTCGATCTAGGTCGTCGGCTAAACCATTACAATATTATTTTTTTTTCTGAAGGAGTTTAGCCGACGACCTAGATCTAGGTCATCGGCTAAAGTATATTATTTTTTTTTTCAGAAAAAGTATTTAGCTGCCGACCTCGATCTAGGTCACCGGCTAAACCATTACAATATTATTTTTTTTTCCGGGAGGAGTTTAGCCGACGACCTAGATCTAGGTCTTCGGCTAAAGTATATTTTTTTTTTTTAAAAAAAGTGTTTAGCCGCCGACCTCGATCTAGGTCGCCGGCTAAACCATTACAATATTATTTTTTTATCGGAAGGAGTTTAGACGACCTAGATCTAGGTCGTCGGCAAAGTATATATTTTTTTTTTAAAAAAGTATTTAGCCGACGACCTCGATCTAGGTCGTCGGCTAAACAATTACAATATTAGTTTTTTATCGGAAGGAGTTTAGCCGACGACCTAGATCTAGGTCGTCGGCTAAAGTATATTATTTTTTTTTCGGTCGGCTAAACGTTATCTCGGTCGTCGGCTAAACCTCTTTAATATAGGCGACGACTATTTCGACATTTAGCCGAAGACCTCCGCCAAGTCGTCGGCTAAAACCCTTTAGCCGGCGGCAAACTGAGTCGTCGGCTAAAGTGCGAAGTTTAGCTGACGACACTTTATAGTTGTCGGCCGTTTTTTTTCGGGTCGTCGGCTAAAGTACTTTTTTTGGTAGTGGCTACACATGTTTTGGTCGGCTTGGCGTAATTCCCGCGAGCCTACTCCCGAGGAGTTCAAGTATCGGGAGTACGAGTGGAGGTCGCTATGTGCACATTTTAGCCACCCGGACTATATTGTATGTAATCGAGATCTAAATATTGTTGTTTAAAGATATGTAAAGTATATGAAACTTACTTGTGTTAATTTTGCTCCTTCTTAAATACATGATTCTATGTGTAGACGATCTGTTCAACCAACACTGCTAACCGTAAGGGTTTGACGGAGCACCACAGCCTAGGTACGCGGTCGTTGGTGAGAGTTTCGCACGAGGCCACTTATGATGAAAATGTGGCGAACGCCTTAGTCTACTGACTCAGAAGGCATATCCGAACTATCCGGATAGAGTTGTAAGATGTAAATGTATCCTAACCATTTTAATAGTGCTATCAGTCTTTACCTCTGAAGTTTATTAATATTCGGTTAATTTTTTTTGTTCCCACTTAATTAGGAGAGAGTGACGGAGGAGTCTGAGAGGATGTTGATAGAGATGGCGAGGGAGGAGCATCCGGATTTGGATGAGAATGGCCTCGAGTTAGCACTACGAGAGATTGATCAGGCCAATCCCTACATTAGGGCAAGAGTGTGGGCTAACATTTACCCTCCTAAAGTGAGTCATTACCAGACGCCGATGATAGGAGCTGAAGGGAACAAATTATTGAAGAATACTGTAGGGTATCACCGCAATGAAAGGGGAGACACTCAAAAGGCATATATGGAGGAGAAATTGAGGGTCGAGAGGGAGCTCCGAGCTGAGGATCAAAGGAAGTCTCAAGATCAGTTCTAGAAATTCCAACAGGAACAAAGGAAGGTTCAACAAGAGATGTTAGCTCAGCAGCAGGCCATGATGCAATATATGATGTCACTGAGTCATACCGTTACTTAATCAGGAATTCCGGAACCACCACCACCTCCACTCTTCAATTCACAAACACCCCTCTCTTCTTCACAGCCTCAAGACGACGACATGAAAGACAGTATTAATACTTCTTCTATCTTTAAGAGTTTGACTGATTTATAGGTGGATTTTAGTTGTCATTGTAATAGTTCTTTTGCTATATAAACATATTATTAATGCTAAATATTTTTTTATTTAGACTCGTGTTCGTTAACGTTGGTGTTTATAGTGGACTTGTTGATGTTGCTACATGACATGTGATTTTTATATTTAGTTGGTGTATAAATTATGCTTTTCATACATTGATGTATGCTGATTGTGATGTATGGTGATGTAGTGTACATCTGTAATAACAGGTTATCTCAATAGGTTTGGGGATCCCAAAATCTGGATATATATTTTTTTACTGGACTTTAGCCGACGGCATTTGCACAAACCACCGGCTAAAGTTTTTATGTAAATTAAATAAAAAAGTACTTTAGCCGACAATATATGTGTCGTCGCCTAAAATATTAGCATTTAGCCGACAAGAACTGTGCCGTCGGCTATAACATAGAAACTTTAGCCAACAACCAAGATACCATCAGCTAAAATATAAAGACTTTAGCCAATAACTTCCTTGCCATCGGCTAAAGTGTAACTTTAGCCGACACCCTTTTATCTTTTCCGTCGGCTAAAGTTTAGCCGACCGACCTCGGCCGACCGATTTTTAGCCGGCAACTGGTGACTTTAGCAGATGATTTTTTGCTGTCGGCTAAAGTATGAACATTGGTAGTGTAACTTTAGTAGCTTGGAGAAAGGAGGTATCAAAATTTGGGATTTTTTCTCTGAACTATTAATTGAGAAATTCGTTAAGTGTAGGGAAGATATTTATCGAGGAGTGATTTTATGCGAATATAAACCTTGGCGATCACTTCGTGTCCACTTCTTCGGCATTACATTGATTGGTTGTAGGAACTCATGTGTATGTCTCGTTTAAGTTATTGAAAGAAATGTTCGGTTCGAATAGTGAAGGATTTATTTGTTCTAGGGAATCAAATAATGATGATGATGTAAACAATTTGGACATTCAAGAATTTCTTAGCTCGAAAGCCGTTATCGATATCACCGATGACGTACTTGAAAATAACAATTTTGGCATTGATATCCAATTGTTATTAGTTGCCGACAATAAATACGCAACATAAGTTAGCTGGCATAGGCAAACAAGTGGTCTATCCTGTGTTGCATGAAGATCCAATAAATTTTGCTAATATCATCTTCTAATAGATTCTTGCAAACGCTGAGCTATTTCATTCAAAGAAGTGTGCCTCTCGAAGAAGGAAGTCCGGAATGCCTTTCGGATCTATCCTTACGGAAATCTTCAAATATCACAATGTTGACTTGTCTAAAGATATCGTCGTTCCGGTTTCTAGAGGTAATGAGATGTCCAAGTGATCGCTCAAGGCATGCACTATGTTGAGACATTTAATCGAGGATGGTTTCTTTTCTCAAATCTTACGAACTATGATGGAGTCCATAAAGGGACAAGACTACCGACTCCCAAGGAAAGGATTACTCGTGGGGTCTGGAAACTTTGAGAGAAACCGAGACATTTGTACGCAAACTGCAATCCAAAGGAAATAGGATGATGGTTGAAGAGTCTAGAGAGAGAGAGATATGAGGACGATTTGATAGACCGAATGCGTAGCCTTGAGACTAATCAACTTGAAATCTGTGATGAGATTCGAGGGCTTCAGACAGAGGTTCGGGAAGAAGTTTGCTCAGTGAAATCTCTTCTCGAAGATTTCATCTGTTTCACCAATCCCTCTTTTCCATTTCCTTCCTCCTCCTCAAATCCAGATCCATAAACTCATGCTTCGATGTTAATCAAGAACAATGTTATTTATGTGTCATGTCTTGAACGTTGGCGTGGTATTATGTTTGTTTACGTTGCATATGTTTCTTGTTTCTTATTTTGAAAAACTTGATGTTTATTGCTCATCAGAGTATGTTTTTGTTTTGATGGATTATTGCACTTTCGTTTGGCATATTATTAACATATTTTCCTGGTGTCAGCTTCCAGCTTAAAATTTAAGCTGTAAGCTATAAGCTCTTTTTCTGCAAATTTAAGGGGGAGTTTTGTATCATTTTTAGCTAATGTTTTTGCTTCTGGCAAACAGAAGGAGATAAAACTAGAAAATCTCTGGTATGATTACGACAGAATTTCAAAAGTTTTATAAGACTAACAAAATCGAACAAAGCACATCCACTTTGATTCAAATATACTTTTTTTATCGATTTCTGCACGTAGTTTTACTAAATATTTTGTCATCATCGAAACAAGTCGATTTCTCTAAATGCCAAAATGGGACCTCAAGTTTGCTCATTTTAGCACTTGAGGACCTCCATTTTAAAATGTATCAAACTAGGACATGTTCTTTGCTCTGTTAGACCACATTAGGACCTCCATCAAATTATCTTCGTTAAATACTAACAGAATGCTTAGTTGGTAGTTAAAGGACACGTGGCAGGTGTTTATTGGCTGGTCACTATGCCATGTGTCACTGGCCATCATCTTCGGCGAGGTTAACTTTTCCGGCCGTCTTCTCTGGTGAATTTTCTGGCCAACTTCATTTTTTATGATCAACTTTGTTTTTTTTGGCATAATCCATTTTCTCCGACCAACTATGGAAAACTTCATTTTTCCGACCAACTTTAGTTTTCCGGCCATAGAATTAAAGGAATAAGTAAAAATGGATGGCCGTCGAGGGATGAATATATCAACTCAATCAGATAGGACATGAAAAGCATGGGAAAAAGAGCTGGGATCTATAAACGAACATCGGGTAGGGCATTTACCAATGAGTTTACATGACTAGGAGATTGGATTGGTTAGAAGCAGATTTAGTCAAGCAACTCAGGAAGGGGAGCGGACCGTGTAAACATTAATTCTATGGCCGGAAAACTGAAGTTGGTTGGAAAATGAAGTTTTCCATAGTTGGTCGGAGAAGATGGATTGCGCCATAAAAAATGAAGTTGGCTGGAAAATTCGTCAGAGAAGACGACCGAAAAAGTTAACCTCACGAGTCGATGGTGATGACACGTGGTATATTTACCAACCAATAAACACATGCCACGTGTCATTTAACTGCCAACCAAGCACTCCGTTAGTATTTAATAGAGAGAATTAGATGGAGGTCGAGCAAATAACAGGTCCTAGTTTGATAACTTTTAAAAAGTAGGTCCTTAAGTGCTAAAATGAGCAAACTTGAGGTCCCATTTTGTCCATTTAGCCAATCAATTTTGATGATGTATTTTCTCTAAATAACATTTAATAAAACAATATATCAAGACTCGATGATGTAATATTCACACTTTTTATTTTTAGGGATTTCTATTTTTAGTGTATTTTCAATTCGGATGACTTGTTGTATGTGTTTTGACATTCTGAAACTATTTTGTTCTGCATTCATGGCCATCCGAATGTGTTTCGGAGTTGTTTTACGAGGTTTCGATTATGGTGTAACTTTTCTACGTTTAGACTCGATTCTCATAAATCACATTCTAATCTGTCGTTTTGTTACTTATGCATGTTCCTTTAATATTTCTGGATATATTTCTGTCGTTAGTATCCCTAGTTGTTTTGCAGACTGAAATTCCATTATTCCATCATTGATCGATTATGATCCTTTGCACACTCGTAGTGTTCGACAAATTGTTCAAAATGGGTAGAATCTAGAATGATCATTTTAATCCTGTAGTGTTGTGGTTAATTCAATATCATTGTGTGCTAGGAATGAAACTTTAGAGTGAGTTTGGATCATAGCCTCCCCATTCACCATTTCTTCGCGTCGTACTATTCAAGTCAAGTACATGTATTACATTTCGTTATGTGTGTACGGTTTCGATACGATTATAAACTGTGATATCGTGTGCGTGTGTTGATGTTCTTCCACCCAGGGAAGGTTCGACGGGACCTATGGGGGCAGACACTAATGGGTACGGCGGCGAAAGTGGTTTCCCACCCAGGTACGGTCCGACGGGGCCTTTAGGGTCGATACTTATGGGTACGGCCACGGGTTACCAAGTGTGGGTGGTTGTGATGTTGAAATGTATTGATATGCTGTTTTGACAAAAATGTGATATTCTGGAATATTGAATTCAAATGCTTTCCAAATGAATTGATTGTGTTGGATCGTATGTGTATATAATGTATTGTAATTGTGTACTTCCACTAGCTATTCGAATGCTATCCCCTTAAATGGGGGAAATTCATTTCATGCATTTCAGGTATCGGGC
This sequence comes from Orobanche coerulescens, assembly GCA_033398695.1. Taxonomy (NCBI): domain Eukaryota; kingdom Viridiplantae; phylum Streptophyta; class Magnoliopsida; order Lamiales; family Orobanchaceae; genus Orobanche; species Orobanche coerulescens. Next base: position 89,839,227 of record CM065815.1, on the reverse strand, counting down.
GAGCTGAGGAGCCAGCACGGGAACCTCATGCAAAGGATGGTCAAGCATGACGATGAGGCTCGAGTCTATGTTAATTATGTTGTTTTTATGTCTACATGGTTTGATGAAGTTAGTCGAGTAAACTTTTTATTATTTTGAGGAAGTTGTTAAGTCCCCTACGTGGGCAAAAGTATATTATTTTTTTTTCTTCAGAAAAAATGTTTAGCCGCCGACCTCGATCTAGGTCGTCGGCTAAACCATTACAATATTATTTTTTTTTCGGAAGAAGTTTAGCCGACGACCTAGACCTAGGTCGTCGGCTAAAGTATATTATTTTTCTTCGTAAAAATGTTTAGCCGCCGACCTCGATCTAGGTCGTCGGCTAAACCATTACAATATTATTTTTTTCGAAGGAGTTTAGCCGACCTAGATCTAGGTCATCGGCTAAAGTATATTATTTTTTCGTAAAAGTATTTAGCCGCCGACCTCGATCTAGGTCACCGGCTAAACCATTACAATATTTTTTTTTTTCCGGAGGAGTTTAGCCGACGACCTAGATCTAGGTCTTCGGCTAAAGTATATTTTTTTAAAAAGTGTTTAGCCGCCGACCTCGATCTAGGTCGCGGCTAAACCATTACAATATTATTTTTTATCGGAAGGAGTTTAGCCGACCACCTAGATCTAGGTCGTCGGCTAAAGTATATATTTTTTAAAAGTATTTAGCCGACGACCTCGATCTAGGTCGGCTAAACAATTACAATATTAGTTTTTTATCGGAAGGAGTTTAGCCGACGACCTAGATCTAGGTCGTCGGCTAAAGTATATTATTTTTTTTTCGGTCGGCTAAACGTTATCTCGGTCGTCGGCTAAACCTCTTTAATATAGGCGATGACTATTTCGACATTTAGCCGACGACCTCCGCCAAGTCGTCGGCTAAAACCCTTTAGCCGGCGGAAAACTGAGTCGTCGGCTAAAGTGCGAAGTTTAGCCGACGACACTTTATAGTTGTCGGCCGTTTTTTTTCGGGTCGTCGGCTAAAGTACTTTTTTTGGTAGTGGCTACACATGTTTTGGTCGGCTTGGCGTAATTCCCGCGAGCCTACTCCCGAGGAGTTCAAGTATCAGGAGTACGAGTGGAGGTCGCTATGTGCACATTTTAGCCACCCGGACTATATTGTATGTAATCGAGATCTAAATATTGTTGTTTAAAGATATGTAAAGTATATGAAACTTACTTGTGTTAATTTTGCTCCTTCTTAAATACATGATTCTATGTGTAGACGATCTGTTCAACCAACACTGCTAACCGTAAGGGTTTGACGGAGCACCACAGCCTAGGTACGCGGTCGTTGGTGAGAGTTTCGCACGAGGCCACTTATGATGAAAATGTGGCGAACGCCTTAGTCTACTGACTCAGAAGGCATATCCGAACTATCCGGATAGAGTTGTAAGATGTAAATGTATCCTAACCATTTTAATAGTGCTATCAGTCTTTACCTCTGAAGTTTATTAATATTCGGTTAATTTTTTTTGTTCCCACTTAATTAGGAGAGAGTGACGGAGGAGTCTGAAAGGATGTTGATAGAGATGGCGAGGGAGGAGCATCCGGATTTGGATGAGAATGGCCTCGAGTTAGCACTACGAGAGATTGATCAGGCCAATCCCTACATTAGGGCAAGAGTGTGGGCTAACATTTACCCTCCTAAAGTGAGTCATTACCAGACGCCGATGATAGGAGCTGAAGGGAACAAATTATTGAAGAATACTGTAGGGTATCACCGCAATGAAAGGGGAGACACTCAGAAGGCATATATGGAGGAGAAATTGAGGATCGGGAGGGAGCTCCGAGCTGAGGATCAAAGGAAGTCTCAAGATCAGTTCCAGAAATTCCAACAGGAACAAAGGAAGGTTCAACAAGAGATGTTAGCTCAGCAGCAGGCCATGATGCAATATATGATGTCACTGAGTCATACCGTTACTTAATCAGGAATTCCAGAACCACCACCACCTCCACTCTTCAATTCACAAACACCCCTCTCTTCTTCACAGCCTCGAGACGACGACATGAAAGACAGTATTAATACTTCTTCTATCTTTAAGAGTTTGACTGATTTATAGGTGGATTTTAGTTGTCATTGTAATAGTTCTTTTGCTATATAAACATATTATTAATGCTAAATATTTTTTTATTTAGACTCGTGTTCGTTAACGTTGGTGTTTATAGTGGACTTGTTGATGTTGCTACATGACATGTGATTTTTATATTTAGTTGGTGTATAAATTATGCTTTTCATACATTGATGTATGCTGATTGTGATGTATGGTGATGTAGTGTACATCTGTAATAACAGGTTATCTCAATAGGTTTGGGGATCCCAAAATCTGGATATATATTTTTTTTACTGGACTTTAGCCGACGGCATTTGCACAAACCACCGGCTAAAGTTTTTATGTAAATTAAATAAAAAAGTACTTTAGCCGTTAATATATGTGTCGTCGCCTAAAATATTAGCATTTAGCCGACAAGAACTGTGCCGTCGGCTATAACATAGAAACTTTAGCCAACAACCAAGATACCATCAGCTAAAATATAAAGACTTTAGCCAATAACTTCCCTGCCATCGGCTAAAGTGTAACTTTAGCCGACACCCTTTTATCTTTTCCGTCGGCTAAAGTTTAGCCGACCGACCTCGGCCGACCGATTTTTAGCCGGCAACTGGTGACTTTAGCAGATGATTTTTTGCTGTCGGCTAAAGTATGAACATTGGTAGTGTAACTTTAGTAGCTTGGAGAAAGGAGGTATCAAAATTTGGGATTTTTTCTCTGAACTATTAATTGAGAAATTCGTTAAGTGTAGGGAAGATATTTATCGAGGAGTGATTTTATGCGAATATAAACCTTGGCGATCACTTCGTGTCCACTTCTTCGGCATTACATTGATTGGTTTTAGGAACTCATGTGTATGTCTCGTTTAAGTTATTGAAAGAAATGTTCGGTTCGAATAGTGAAGGATTTATTTGTTCTAGGGAATCAAATAATGATGATGATGTAAACAATTTGGACATTCAAGAATTTCTTAGCTCGAACGCCGTTATCGATATCACCGATGACGTACTTGAAAATAACAATTTTGGCATTGATATCCAATTGTTATTAGTTGCCGACAATCAATACGCAACATAAGTTAGCTGGCATAGGCAAACAAGTGGTCTATCTTGTGTTGCATGAAGATCCAATAAATTTTGCTAATATCATCTTCTAATAGATTCTTGCAAACGCTGAGCTATTTCATTCAAAGAAGTGTGCCTCTCGAAGAAGGAAGTCCGGAATGCCTTTCGGATCTATCCTTACGGAAATCTTCAAATATCACAATGTTGACTTGTCTAAAGATATCGTCGTTCCGGTTTCTAGAGGTAATGAGATGTCCAAGTGATCGCTCAAGGCATGCACTATGTTGAGACATTTAATCGAGGATGGTTTCTTTTCTCAAATCTTACGAACTATGATGGAGTCCATAAAGGGACAAGACTACCGACTCCCAACGAAAGGATTACTCGTGGGGTCTGGAAACTTTGAGAGAAACCGAGACATTTGTACGCAAACTGCAATCCAAAGGAAATAGGATGATGGTTGAGGAGTCTAGAGAGAGAGAGAGATGAGGACGATTTGATAGACCGAATGCGTAGCCTTGAGACTAATCAACTTGAAATCTGTGATGAGATTCGAGGGCTTCAGACAGAGGTTCGGGAAGAAGTTTGCTCGGTGAAATCTCTTCTCGAAGATTTCATCTGTTTCACCAATCCCTCTTTTCCATTTCCTTCCTCCTCCTCAAATCCAGATCCATAAACTCATGCTTCGATGTTAATCAAGAACAATGTTATTTATGTGTCATGTCTTGAACGTTGGCGTGGTATTATGTTTGTTTACGTTGCATATGTTTCTTGTTTCTTATTTTGAAAAACTTGATGTTTATTGCTCATCAGAGTATGTTTTGTTTTGATGGATTATTGCACTTTCGTTTGGCATATTATTAACATATTTTCCTGGTGTCAGCTTCCAGCTTAAAATTTAAGCTGTAAGCTATAAGCTCTTTTTCTGCAAATTTAAGGGGGAGTTTTGTATCATTTTAGCTAATGTTTTTGCTTCGGCAACAGAAGGAGATAAAACTAGAAAATCTCTGGTATGATTACGACAGAATTTCAAAAGTTTTATAAGACTAACAAAATCGAACAAAGCACATCCACTTTGATTCAAATATACTTTTTTTATCGATTTCTGCAGGTAGTTTTACTAAATATTTTGTCATCATCGAAACAAGTCGATTTCTCTAAATGCCAAAATGGGACCTCAAGTTTGCTCATTTTAGCACTTGAGGACCTCCATTTTAAAATGTATCAAACTAGGACATGTTCTTTGCTCTGTTAGACCACATTAGGACCTCCATCAAATTATCTTCGTTAAATACTAACAGAATGCTTAGTTGGTAGTTAAAGGACACGTGGCAGGTGTTTATTGGCTGGTCACTATGCCATGTGTCACTGGCCATCATCTTCGGCGAGGTTAACTTTTCCGGCCGTCTTCTCTGGTGAATTTTCTGGCCAACTTCATTTTTTACGATCAACTTTGTTTTTTTTGGCATAATCCATTTTCTCCGACCAACTATGGAAAACTTCATTTTTCCGACCAACTTTAGTTTTCCGGCCATAGAATTAAAGGAATAAGTAAAAATGGATGGCCGTCGAGGGATGAATATATCAACTCAATCAGATAGGGCATGAAAAGCATGGGAAAAAGAGCTGGGATCTATAAACGAACATCGGGTAGGGCATTTACCAATGAGTTTACATGACTAGGAGATTGGATTGGTTAGAAGCAGATTTAGTCAAGCAACTCAGGAAGGGGAGCGGACCGTGTAAACATTAATTCTATGGCCGGAAAACTGAAGTTGGTTGGAAAATGAAGTTTTCCATAGTTGGTCGGAGAAGATGGATTGCGCCATAAAAAATGAAGTTGGCTGGAAAATTCGTCAGAGAAGACGACCGAAAAAGTTAACCTCGCCGGAGCTGATGACTGATGACACGTGGTATATTTACCAACCAATAAACACATGCCACGTGTCATTTAACTGCCAACCAAGCACTCCGTTAGTATTTAATAGAGAGAATTAGATGGAGGTCGAGCAAATAACAGGTCCTAGTTTGATAACTTTTAAAAAGTAGGTCCTTAAGTGCTAAAATGAGCAAACTTGAGGTCCCATTTTGTCCATTTAGCCAATCAATTTTGATGATGTATTTTCTCTAAATAACATTTAATAAAACAATATATCAAGACTCGATGATGTAATATTCACACTTTTTATTTTTAGGAATTTCTATTTTTAGTGTATTTTTAATTCGGATGACTTGTTGTATGTGTTTTGACATTCTGAAACTATTTTGTTCTGCATTCATGGCCATCCGAATGTGTTTCGGAGTTGTTTTACGAGGTTTCGATTATGGTGTAACTTTTCTACGTTTAGACTCGATTCTCATAAATCACATTCTAATCTGTCGTTTTGTTACTTATGCATGTTCCTTTAATATTTCTGGATATATTTCTGTCGTTAGTATCCCTAGTTGTTTTGCAGACTGAAATTCCATTATTCCATCATTGATCGATTATGATCCTTTGCACACTCGTAGTGTTCGACAAATTGTTCAAAATGGGTAGAATCTAGAATGATCATTTTAATCCTGTAGTGTTGTGGTTAATTCAATATCATTGTGTGCTAGGAATGAAACTTTAGAGTGAGTTTGGATCATAGCCTCCCCATTCACCATTTCTTCGCGTCGTACTATTCAAGTCAAGTACATGTATTACATTTCATTATGTGTGTACGGTTTCGATACGATTATAAACTGTGATATCGTGTGCGTGTGTTGATGTTCTTCCACCCAGGGAAGGTTCGACGGGACCTCTGGGGGCCGACACTAATGGGTACGGCGGCGAAAGTGGTTTCCCACCCAGGTACGGTCCGACGGGGCCTTTAGGGTCGATACTTATGGGTACGGCCACGGGTTACCAAGTGTGGGTGGTTGTGATGTTGAAATGTATTGATATGCTGTTTTGACAAAAATGTGATATTCTGGAATATTGAATTCAAATGCTTTCCAAATGAATTGATTGTGTTGGATCGTATGTGTATATAATGTATTGTAATTGTGTACTTCCACTAGCTATTCGAATGCTATCCCCTTAAATGGGGGAAATTCATTTCATGCATTTCAGGTATCAGGCGAGCTGAGGAGCCAGCACGGGAACCTCATGCAAAGGATGGTCAAGCATGACGATGAGGCTCGAGTCTATGTTAATTATGTTGTTTTTATGTCTACATGGTTTGATGAAGTTAGTCGAGTAAACTTTTTATTATTTTGAGGAAGTTGTTAAGTCCCCTACGTGGGCAATGAACACATTTTACTTTATCCTTTTCTAAAGTTGAACTAAATTGTTTTGGCCGAGGCCACGTCCCTATTTATTATTATTAATGTGTTTTTATGGGATAAATTGTGAATTCTGTGTCATGTGCTAGCCTGGTAGACCTTGTTGAAGGTTCTACGGCGTGTAATGTCCCTTATGAGTTTAAGGGTGTTACATTTATGGTGTCAGAGCCTTAGGTTGTGAATACCTAGACTGTTGGTTAAATTGGGTCTGTCAGTTATGTCGTAGTAGTCACCTGTTGAGCCTAATATCATCATGCTACCATCTCTTCATGTGACCCGTGGCTGTAAGTCTCCTCAAACTATTACGTTTCTGTATTATTTCTCTTGCGTAGATTGGAATTGTGAGTTGGGGTACTAACTTTATAAATTGTAAAATTTTGCTGATCTTGTTCCTTTCAACTATTATTCTTTAGTATGTTGAGATATCATGGTAGACCAGCTAGGGGATGCGGCTGAGGCCATGGTCGTGGTTCTAATAATGATGAAGTTCCGATTTCTCAGTTATATGCAGATTCAGCTTCACATTTAGTGCCGAATACTCTGCCCCTGAGTTCTGAAGGGCAAGAGGGCTTACCAGTCAATCAGGCCTAGTCGTCGGGTAATAACGCCGACCCAGGAGCTATTTCTATACTTCAGCATTTAGTACCTCAGTTAGCTCAGATCGCCCAAGGTGGGCGTCAGAATCCTCCCCCGACTCCGAAGGACGAAGCTAGTAAATAGCTTAAGAAAGTGACTAAGATGCACCATCCTCGTTTCGCTGGCTCTACTGACTTCCTAGGTTGGGAGAATTGGATTTTTCAGTGGGGAAGGACATTTGATGCTGTAGCTTGTCCTGACGACAGGAGGGTACCTATTGCTCAGTACCTCTGGGATAAGGAAGCTGCGGAGTGGTGGGAGGCCGTGATGCCCAAGGATCATATAACCACATGGGAAGAGTTTAAGGCCGCTATGGAAGTGGAATACTATCCACCTCCAGTTCGGGAGCGTAGAATCGTGGAGTTCTTTACTGCTACACATAAGGATGTACCGATCTCCCAGGCCATCATCACTTATAACCAGCAGTTGGGATACATGAAAGAGCACGTGAGGACCGAGGCTGATAAGATCCGCTACTTCAATATGCGCATGAAGCCACATATCATACAGAATATGGCACCAATCATGTGTGCCACAATGAAGGAGTACCAGAATCGTGCTCTAGCGATATAGATGGCAGTTCCAGAGTCAGAGTCTGGTTCCGAGGCAAAGAAACAGAAGACTTCGGGTAACTTCTCAGCCGGAAAGGGGAATCGGTTCTCTAAGTCGTTGTTTGCTCCATATCAGGTAGGAGATCGTTCCATCAGGCTGGAGGTTCTCAGAGTAACCATCCGGTTCAGTCCTGAATCCCTGATGGCAGAGTTTGTTTTAACTGCAGTCGTACCGAGCACGTGGTGAAATATTGTCCATTTCCATTACTTAATTGCTTCACATGCGGGTAGACTGGGCATCGTTAATTTTGAGAGGGCTACCAGAGCAGCCAGAGCTCCGACTTCGACTACAGTACATAAGGAGCATAGTGTTGATCCAAGGGCTCCAGTCATGCAGCTTCCTCAGAGTTTGGGCCGTGGTAGGGGCCGTGGTCAGCCGGACCGCCGTGCAGTATCGAGTTCGGACTCACTACACCCACATTTATATCATATGAGGCATACGGAGAAGGCAGATGCTCCGGTGGCATCAGGTACCACTCAGATCCTTTCTCATCCAGTTTTAGTGCTTTTTGATTCGGGTGCTACTCATTCATTCATTGCATGTGATTGTGTGTGTCATATTGACATTGACTGTTTATTTGGGTATGCCTAGTGGGGATCATATGGTTGGGAACCGGGAAGTTAGAGATTGTCCCATAAGGATGGGGAACCGAGATTGGCCCTCGAACCTAATTGTTGTAGACTTAAGGGGTGAGGATTTGATCCTCGGAGATGATTGGCTGGATCATCACGGTGCTATCATGGACTATCGGACACGTACTATCTCGATAGTGGCCGAGGACGGCACAGAGCATACTTTTGTGGGTTGTAAGCCTAGTAGATCAGGGAATGTGATCAGCGCCTTGAAGGCGATGAATCTTCTAAACCAGGGTTGCGTAGGCTTTTGGTGCTACACTTTGAAGGCGGAAGCTGGGGGAGTTGACATCTCGTCAATTCCAGTTGTTAACTAATATCCTGATGTATTTCCGGATGACTTGCCGGGATTACCACCGCAATGGGAAGTTGAGTATCCTATTGATCTAGAGCTGAATAAGGCTCCTGTTTCTAGGGCACCGTACCGTATGGCACCATCGGAGATGTTGGAGTTGAATAAACAGTTCAGGGAATTTCTAGATAAAGGGTATAGCCGGCCGAGCGCATCACCTTGGGGTGCACCAGTGCTTTTTGTTAAGAAGAAGGATGGATCGCTTCGTTTATGCATCGACTACCGAGAATTAAACAAGTTGAACATCAAAAACAAAAACCCGTTGCCCCTGATTGATGACTTATTTGATCAGCTTCACGGAGCGACAATCTTCTCGAAGATTGATTTACGATCGGGTTACTATCAGCTGAGGATTCGGGATAGCGACATACCAAAAGCTGCCTTTCGGACGAGGTATGACCATTACGAGTTTGTGGTTATGCCTTTCGGGCTAACCAATACCTCAACAGTGTTCATGCAGTTGATGAACAAAGTTTTTATCATGTAGCTGGACAAATTCATAGTCGTCTTTATCGTTGACATTCTTATTTATTCCCGGAGTCGGGAGGAGCACACTGTACATCTTCGTATTGTGTTAGATAGTTTGAGAGCTGAGTAGTTGTATACGAAGTTTTATAAATGTGAGTTTTGGCTCAAAGAAGTAACATTCCTCGGGCATGTGATATCATCAGAGGGAGTTCGGGTTGATCCACAGAAGATAGAGGCGGTAGTGGCATGGGAACCACCTAAGAATGTGAAAGAAGTGAGTAGTTTTTTGGGACTTGCGGGCTATTACCATAGGTTAGTTGAAGGATTTTCCAAGATCGCTCGACCACTCACTCAATTACTTTAGAAAACTCAGAAGTTCGAGTTGAACACAGATAGCCAGGATAGCTTTGATGAGTTGATGATACGGTTGACTACCGCACCAATTTTAGCTTTGCCACAGGGGAACGAGGATTTTGTGGTTTATAGTGATGCTTCGGGCCTCAGACTCGGATGTGTTTTGATGCAGAGAGATAGGGTTATTACTTATGCGTCTTGTCAGTTGAAACCTTATGAAGCAAATTACCCTACACATGATTTGGAGTTAGTTGTGGTCGTTTTCGGTTTGAAAATTTGGAGGCACTATCTTTATGGGTCGTTGTGTAAGATTTACATGGACCACAATAGTCTGAAGTATATCATCAGCCAGAAGGAATTGAACATGAGACAACGTAGGTGGCTAGAATTAATTAAGGATTACGATCTTGAGATTCTATATCATCCGGGCAAGGCCAATATAGTGGCGTATGCGTTGAGTCATAAGCCGATGGCTCTACATATGTTAGAGGTACTTAAGCCTCAAAGCAGGATCCAGTGGGATTTTATTTATCAGAATATCGAAGTTTGGGTCATAGAGTTCAGTCAGTTATGTGCATTAGAAATCACTTCGTATTTGATTGATGATATCAAAGCGAGATAGTATGATGATCCATTTTTAGTCCAGTTGAGGGAGGACGTGAAGAAAGGGAAAGCTCCTGGGTTTGCGGTTCAGGATGATGGAATTATGAGGATTCGAGGCAGATTGTGTACCGAGTGATATTAAGTTGAGACAGAAAATCATGAGAGAAGCTCATTGTAACACCCCCAAAACCAACCGGGAATATTAGAGCACGGTGGGCCCCACATTGGAACCCACAAGGCTAAAATCATTTTCGCAAACGTTTCAAATACGCCAAAGAGGCGAAGACGGTAATGTTTTAAATACTCAAATATCATTAACATGATAACTCCGCACAGATCAACAAGGACCCAACCACGAACGAGAATACCATCGATGTAGTGAACTCCAACAAGATCAAATAAAGGATCCGCACGAATGAGATTACCAACGATATGGTAAACTCCAACAATATTAATAAAGGATCAACAACCACCGAGGATACCAACGATACGGTAAACTCCAACAAGATCAATAAAGGATCTACAACAACCGAGAATACCAATGATACGGTAAACTCCAACAAGATTAATAAAGGATCTACAACGACCGAGAATACCAACGATACAGTAAACTCCAACAAGATTAATAAAGGATCAACAATCGAGAATACCAACGATACGGTAAACTCCAACAAGATCAATAAAGGATCAACAACCGAGAATACCAACGATACGGTAAACTCCAGTAAGGTCAATAAAGGATCAACAACGACCGAGAATACCAATGATACAATAAACTCCAGCAAGATCAATAAATGATCAACAACGACCGAGAATACCAACAGTAAGGCAAACTCCAAACGGAATCAATAAGGATCAATAACGAACGAGATTACCCACGATAGAGTGAACTCCAAATGAGATCTGTAGAGGGTCAACAGGAACCGATATATGAGAGAATAAATTGTCAACCATATACAAATCACATATATGGGATCTCGAAGACAAACCCGACTATTGAATAGATCCGACCATACATGGACTGTGAACGACCAATCAATATGACTCAAGATGGACATCATGATACGCCCGATCCGAAAATGTGTTTATGCACAAGCCAACCATGGGTATTAATCAGATACACGTCTGGTCTCGTGCCTAATCAGTCTCACAAAGTACGTCTCGTGTGCACGGTTCAATGTGAGGTCGAAACCAACACATGCTACACGTGCTCGCCCTGAAAACCCTACACAAGACCGATCAGAATGTATCTGACTCCAAATATGCCATGATACAACATGACAAAGAAACTCGAGGAAACGCATTTCCAACAAGGGTTAGAAAACTCTCCAAGTGAGCAACAATAATTCGATCATGAAAGACCGACACGACCACAATGTCATATCCCCATCAGACAACGATTCACAGAATGCTCAACAATGCATGCAATATTAGCACATAAACTCCCAAGGTCGCAACCAAGGGTCACAGAAGCATCTACTCAGGAATATTCCGGACGTGGGTACCATTCAGGTTTTTTCCCGCAACACAGTTCATGCAATCACAATATACCCCAAGGTCACAACCAAAGGTCACGGAAGCATCTCACAGGAATACTCCGGAATGTAGGTGCCATTTAGGTCTTATACCCTAACACATGGGCCTTACAGATTACAGTTCAAAGAAAGAGCACATCACCAAATGTAACAAACAATGATGCACATTCACCACATGAAGCATTAACACACACATGCAATAATGCAACAGGATGATTATCATAATTTAGCAATATTAATTTACCTCAAGCCGTAGACACTAAGCTTTCCACGACCAATATCCCTGAACGAACAGTTATATGAATAGTCTAAAATGAAGTACAGTCCATCACTAATACCAAACCACCATCTCGAGTTCAATGTTGGCATGATAAACTAGCCTCGATATCCAACATCTCATACAATAGACCAAAGATATCAATGCTATATGAATCATAAATGAAATGAAATCAAAACCATTTATTAAACATTATGAACTGAGCAAGCATAACTTGCCTTGATACCGATACGATGAAGCCATTACCAATCCCGTCGTCTTCATCTACAATCTCCTAAGCCCCGACCAAGGCGATACATGCATTCTCCAATCTCAACCGCAGCACAACAGTTAATCCTCAACGATCACTTATCGCAACCTAATGCAATAATCAATTAATGATACGTTCGATAACAATCAACAACCGATATAATCAACCAATCAACCTAACAGTTCAATGATATCTCAATCATATATGAAACCAAACCATTTCAGTACGAATATAAGCCGCAATTCAATAATGGATCAATTATAACTTTCGCGATTCCGATATAAATCTTACTTACGGAATACATGGCTCATCCTTGTAAATTCATAGAAATACAATTACCAGTTATCATCACGAATAGTCATATACCAAAATTAACCGTAATCCCTCCAGTTTTCATAAAATCACGACATATAACACTAAAGAGTTCTTCAAAGAACATGAATTAATCCATAATCATGTTTGTGGCCAACAAAACGACGTAATCCGATGTGTTCTAACATCTAAACCATCATCGATTTCATAATCCAATGCATATATCATCATATTCTTCAATATACAATTCATAAATCCTCAAGAATCACAACAACAACACCATAACCATCATCATACAAAGAAGAACATCAACAACAATATCAAAATCCGAATAAAAGAGAGGAGTTTCTCAGCATACATCTTGAAGAAGATCCACAATGATCAAACACTTCAAGAAACATCAAGGATTCCAAAACTCAAGCTTCTATTCAACTCAACAAGGTCTCAACCAAGGTATAAGGGTATGAAATGGGATTGAAATTGAAGAGGGATGAAGCTGGGGTGAAAAAATGTGTTTCTTCTCATGAAGAAATGAAAAACCGATCCTTAATATATAATATGCACAGCTCGTTACGTACGTTAACACCCAACATTAACGTATGTAATCCCCTTTAACATACGCTACTTGTCCTGCATAGCATACTTAATCAGCATCCACGGCTCACTGTCTTATTTCGCACCTTGTATTACGTACGTAGTACCCACGCCGTAGCGTACGCAACACACATTTGACTTGCTACAGTAACAAACTCTCTTAACTTACGCAATGTCATATCCTTAACGTACGTAAGGTTCGAGGTTGACTTGCCTATCCACATCCGCGCCGAAAGCTGCCGACACTGGGCCCACCTGCCGACCGCAGCTCGGACCTGTCCGATTCCCCGCATAACGTACGTTATGTACTCAACCTAACATACGCTAAACTCGCTTTGCTACGTATGTAAGTTCCTATACTTAGCGTACGCTACGCTGGTACCATTACGTACGTAAGCTCCTATGCTTAACGTACGCAATGGCTTTCATACTTAGCCATTTCTGCTCCTGTCTCCCGTCTCAATATACCGAACACATATACGCGACATACTGAATACATATACTCATTCCGATATCATTCTCATACGATACATCTGATGCACGATATCCTCAAATACAATTATCGACCAAGTACGACAATTATACAAATACTCATACAGTTTACCAACATCGAAAGACATATCAAGCATGTAATATTCTAGAATTAAAAATAACCTCGATAGATATACTGGTTCATCTGTCACAGTTCGCAAAATTATTCATCCATACTGTACCGGTCCCACTCTGTACAGTACAACTTAGATAAAATAATGCGAAAAATTCATGGCGAAATTCTAGGATATTACATATCTTCCCACTTAAATAAGTTTCGTCCTCGAAACTTAAAATCCAGTCATAATTAATATCTCAATCCCGAAATATCTCAAAATCGTGCCATCATGCTCAAATAATCATCAAAACCAAATAACTGAAAGAACATACTTACAGGTGCGTGAACTCGATGATCTCCCGTGATACTAGCATACGACTCCCATATAAAGCCTCAACACAATAACAACACACACGAATATCGCAATTATAGAAATTTGAAAATGTATGAAAAATTTTGGATTCTCCAAAAATCAGTTTGACTTGAAAGTCAGAAAAATTATTTTCAAAAGCCGCGCTACTACCATATCGGTAGAGCCACATAACATACATGCCTGGGTTTTGCGAAACCCAAAGCTCCGATACCATCTTCTATTTCATAATCCAAGGCATATATCATCATATTCTTCAATATACAATTCATAAATCCTCAAGAATCACAACACCACCACCATAACCATCATCATACGAACAAAAACATCAACAACAATATCAAAATCCGAATCAAAGAGAGGAGTTTCTCAGCATACCTCTTGAAGAAGATCCACAATGATCAAACACTTCAAGAAACATCAAGGATTCCAAAACTCAAGCTTCTATTCAACTCACCAAGGTCTCAACCAAGGTAGAAGGGTCCGAAATGGGATTAAAAGTGAAGAGGGACGAAGCTGGAGTGAAAGAATGTGATTCTTCTCGTGAAGAAATGAAAAACCGATCCTTAATATATAATCTGCACAGCTCATTACATACATTAACACCCCACATTAACGTACGTAATCCCCTTTAACATACACTACTTGTCCTGCATAGCGTACGTAATCGGCATACTGGGCTCACTGTCTTATTTCGCACCTTGTATTACGAACGTAATACCCACGCCGTAGCGTACATAACACACAGTTGACTTGATACAGTAACAAACTCTCTTAACGTACGCAATTGCATATCTTTAACGTACGTAAGTTTCGAGGTTGACTCGCCTGTCCACATCCGTGACGAAAGCTGCGGACACCGGGCCCACCTACCGACCACAACTCGGACCTGTCCGATTTCCCTCATAACATACGTTATGTACTCAACCTAACGTACGCTAAACTCGCTTCGCTACGTACGTAAGTTCCTATGCTTAGCGTACGCTATGCTGGTACCATTACGTACGTAAGCTCCTATGCTTAACGTACGTAATGGCTTTCATACTTAGCCATTTCTGCTCCTGTCTCCCGTCTCAATATAGCGAACACGTATACGCGACATACTGAATACATATACTCGTTCCGATAACATTCTCATACGATACATCTGATGCACGATATCCTCAAATATAATTGTCGACCAAGTATGACAATTATACAAATACTCATACAGTTTACCCGACATCGAAAGACATATCAAGCATGTAATATCCTAGAATTAAAAATCACCTCGATATATATACTGGTTCATCTGTCACAGTTCCCTAAATTATTCATCCATATTGTACCGGTCCCACACTGTACAGTACAACTAAGATAAAATCATGCGAAAAATTCATGGCGAAATTTTAGGATAATACACTCATACTACGCCTTATTTCATACATCCTGGTACAAGCAAAATGTAAAAGGATGTAAAGAGTAACTACTGGTGGAGCAACTTGAAGACGGATGTTAACGAGTTTGTGTAAAAGTGTTTGACCTGTCAATAGGGTAAGATCGAGCATCAGCGACCCGCAGGGTTATTGCGACCACTTCTTATTCCGGAGTGCAAGTGGGAGGATATTTCAATAAATTTCATTACCAGTATGCCTAGGACTCGGACTAGAATAAACATGATTTGGTAATTATCGATCGACTAACCAAATATGCTCATTTTCTGGGTATTAAGGATACTTGGGGACCGGAGAGACTTGCACGAGTGTTTATTGCAAAGATCGTGAGGCTGCATGGGACTACTAAGAGTATTATTTTTGATCGAGATGGCCAGTTCGTATCACATTTTTAGCAGGCTGTTCATCGGTCTTTGGGAACTGAATTGAGACTCAGTACATCCGACCATCCCAGACATAGGAACAGTCGGAACGGACGATTCATACACTTGAGGATATGTTTAGAGCATGTGCTTTAGACTGGAAAGATGATGGGGAGTCACACCTGCCGTTGATCGAGTTTACGTACAACAATAGTTGGCACGCTTTGATCAAAATGGCACCATTTGAGGCTTTGTACGGAAGAAGGTGTAGATCGCCATTATGTTGGGATGATGCATCTGAATTGATTGGTACTGAACCATATCTAGTAGTTGAGACAAGAGAGAAGATTGCTTTGATTCATGATAGACTGTTAACGGCTTAGAGTCGATAGAGTATATCATGCAACGAACGACTTCAGACATTTGGAGCGGACTTGCCCCTGATCTCCACAGTTAAAACACACAATAGACGGGCTGGCTGCTCGAGGATGAGAACCTGCTGGTTTTGGCGCCATAGATGACTACTCAGAAAAATTGGTACAGATTGGGATTTCTTGAACGTTCCCCAATTACTGTCAGCCTTGGTCTGGTTCCTGGATCTCTTATTGTTGGACTGTGGTTACTTTTTGGAAATATCCTTCACAATAAGTTCGTATTCCATAGCTTTCTCGTTGAACTCCGGTAGAGTCATGCAGTGGTGATTAAGTAACTGCATCCTCATCCGGGGTTTCATCCTTTTGAAAAAAATACTTGATTTTATCTGTTTCCGTCCGAACAATCGACGTAGCGAATGGAAGAAGTGCCTGAAATTTTTAAGCAATCACTAACACATCCTCCTTCTGAGAAGGGTCTGGGTTCAACAATTCTGACAGCTTGGCCTCACGTAGTGGACCTGGATAATAACGATCCAGCATGTGGTTCTTGAATTCCTCCCAAGTGCATACACCATCAGCTGGTCTCACCGAAAGCTGCCATGTGTGGGTGCTCCTACTAAGGTAATAAGCCGCCACAGAGACGTGATTATCTTCTGTACATTCAACCATCTCGAACAATTTCTCAAAGTGTTCGATCCAGTACACAATATCAGCAGGCTCAGAGGAGCCTTCAAAAGTCGGGTCCGCCGTGCACAGGAGGTGGTGTATGAGGTCCCTGTTGCTGGCCAGTAGTAGCAGCTCTCTGCATAGCTTCCATCAATTGACTCATCTAGGTCATCTGGGTCATCATGCAGTGCATAACAACATACGGGTCGACATGTGGGCCCTTGTGTCGCTCAGTGTGGTGTGACTGATTCTCAGTAGGTGAATCACTACCCGTTGAGCTCTGCTCCACATTCGAATATGTATTGGCTCGTGGCCTCAGGATTCGGCCCCTTCCGCGACCTCGACCCCCTCTGCCACAGCCTCTCAAATTTCTATCCATACTGAAAGAATCAAACAATAACCATAAGAACATTTCGTGACCACCTCAATGGCTATCATAATTTTCACGCTAAGTAAATAGAAACAATGTAACTACAATTTCAAGAAAATAGTTCATCACGAATTATCGGCACCGCGAGTGCTATACAAATTATCATATCGACATCAAGTCGAAACAATTTCAATCACATAATCAATCTAAAATTTCCCTCAGAATATCAATAAGATAAATTCCGCCACAAACGTCTTGCTAGTAATTAAATCATGGCACATAAAGTATCATACCGTATTTGGCTCGTAGGGTCAGGAGTTTGCATAGGTCACACATAACGCGAAGGTTTTTAGATACTAGTTTAATCCACAATGACTCTTAAAGAGAAAAGATGCACTGATACCATCTTATGTAACACCCCGAATATGGTGGTCATTACAGTGCTATGGACCCCACACTGCGACCCACCAGGCGATACCAAAATACAACTTAAACATAACATTATCATGATATCGAATCACAAAACAATAATCATTACTCCGATTAGGAGTCTACAAATGATACGGCTATTAGTGTCAGAATACACAAGATCCAAATACTAGTATAAACCATATGAAGATGGAATATACTTAAAAAAAATAATACAATCAACAATAGTTAAATGAAGCAGAAAGTACCATTACATAGTTTAAACATAACCGGGCAACAAAAGACTTAGGGCCCCGAACTAGTATCCTTCAAACCCTTCGCCGTCACCGTGCTCTTCCCGTGCCTTGCCTTTACCTCGACCTAAAATACAACACAAGTATTTCGCCCAAAACCACAGGGTCAGATATACATGATGATAATTCTCAAGACATTATACAATTCATATATAGGATCTCAAGGAAACAACCCGACTATTAAACATACACCTTGGGCGTATGAACAAGTAGTCCTAAAAACCGTCGGACATAACCAATCATACATAGAATATGAACGATCAATCAACATGTATCAATACGGACATCACAGTACAACCGATCCAGAAATGTGTCCGTGCACATGTCTACCCCATATACGGAATCCAGAATATACGTGAGACAATGTACCTAATTAGCCTCATGAACGACGTCTTGTGTGCACAGTCTAATACGGAAACATCAACGTATGACCATATGTGCCTGGCTAAAAATCCTACACATAACCAATTGGCACACAGATATGATTCCCGATATGTCACGATACAACATAACAACAAACTCAATAAATTACACATTCAATCAAGAAGTGAGAAACTCACAAAAGTGACAATAATGATCAACGAGACCAACGATACAAAGGTGGTGAACTTGGGAGTAAGTGAGAAACTCACCGAAGTGACAATAATTATCAACGAGACCAACAATACAAAGGTGCTGAACTTGGGAGTATAATCCCATAATGAAGCGGTGCTACAGTCAAGAACAATACCACGTTACGAATCATAGATTCATAAGGCATTTTATATACATGAAACGTATAACGTTCATAAGAATTCAATCAACATTATAACCAAGCAAGATAACTTCGAACGAATGAATGGACGGTATCCTCAGCTAATAATACTCACTCGAACAAGCAACCTTGAATGAAACGTAACTCATTCAACAACAAATTCATACAATAATGATATCAATTCATAGGGGACGACACCCGAAATATTGCTCGAATAGTTCACCCTATCCCAATGAATATTCTATAGTTTTATTAATGAATTTCAATACACCAAATTCATCTTTAAGAATCGGATTTACCAAGTCCTTAAGGTTCTTCACTATTTACATCATCTATTACACATGGATTATCGTAATTGAATTCGGCCACTTAATCTATTATGACATTGTCATCAATAATCATCATAATTTTCCCAAGAACACCATCAATCTATGAATATGATGATTAACATATTCTTAAGTCATCAAAACATCCGATTAACTTGAATATATATAAAGGTTACATTTATGTTCTTCATAATCCATTATTATCTCCTAAAGAATTTGCTAAGCCATTTCAAAAACATAGTTATAACATTTTGGGTTTCTGAATCATAAGAACATCATCCTAATCTTCATCATCCATCACTTTCTTCCCAATATAGTGGTTAATACATAACATGATATTCTAACACATCTTATGTTATCAATCCATCAGTTTTAACTCAACTATATCGAAACTTATGATCATCGTCTCTCAATAATGTTAATCAATCCAGAAAGCTGAGTATGATTCTTCTAAACATGATTATTATCATTTAAACATCAAGATTATTCTCATTTTAAACCTTAATTGCAACATTCTTCGATAAGTGTTCAAAATCTTAACCACAATCATGTTTTACTTGATCAATTCAACACTATGTGCAGTATTCCCTATCAATATCATCATTACTACGAAATATAGAGTAGGGTTGTACAACATACCTCAAGAAATGAAGAACAAACCACCACAACTACAAGAGTGCACTCCAACTTCCAAACAAATAGCTCCAATCCAAGATGCAAGGCTCAAATACAAGATGGAAGAGGGTAGTATCGGTCTAGGAAGGCAGAGGGATGATAATTTGGAGGAAATATCAAGTTTGGATGATGCAAAATGAAAGACAGGACCTGTCTTTTTGTAAACTGCACTTCCATTATGTACGCTAACACCTAAGTGTTACGTATGTAATACGCCTACAGAGGTTGACTTCGTCATTTCCCATTCTCTTCCCGTTTCTTTAGAAACCGCGGTGAATTTAGGCTAGGAAGGTGGATTTCAACCAGATATAATCATCTATTAACATCTTTGGGATTCTTGTGCAGATTTATCATCATCTAATCATCTTCCACCATCCGAATCAAGGTATTCTTCACAGAACTCTAGTTTTTGGGATTTTGGGGATTTTAGGATGATTTCATATTTCTGAATTGATTTAGCCTAGATTGTTGCTAGATTTAGATAGTATACTCATAATTATTAGTTTTCCTTGTTGTTTTGTAGACGTAAATCCCATTATATTTAAAGTCAAAAGTGAACATAATTGACTATGTCAATAAGCACGCTAATAGTGCAGGATGACAAGGGATCAAATCTTGCTCAAAGCTATAAATACCTATACCCTTGGGTACCCCAAACCACACAACTATAATCCGAATACTACATTCTGATCTCTGAATATTAATATCTTAAGTTATTTGTTCATTATCTAGTTGTGCAAGAACAGATACGAGTATTATACTTACATTATACTTCCTCCGTTCTCTTATTATTACAACATGTTGACTACTACACTGTTCACATACTCTCTTTTGACCATCTTTTGTAATTCATACATATGAAAAAATATAGTCATGGGAGATCTTGTTAGATTCATCGCGAAATATATTTCAAAAATATAAACTTTTTATAATATTTAAAAATAAATAATTAGAGATATTAATTGTCATAATTGTGCATTGGCAAGCGTGAATATCCAGATGTTGCAATTATAGGATAATAGAGGTAGTATTACCAATCATACGTCGTGTATTCTTTGATCATTGTATTTGAGTGTTTGTATCACTCCGACACTAGTCGAGAGAAAAGATTCAAGAACTTCAATCCGATGTTATTAGGGTCATTGATATGGCATTGTTAGAATTGAATTCTAAGGTCTTAAGTGAGGTTAATCTAGTTCTGATAGGATACTAGAAAGAAACTACTTCTTGAATGTTTGGTTGTGCTTGGACCAATCAAAGACAAGCTGTGTGTAATGGTTGTGCCCATACCTATAGAAGACGAGGCAAAGTTGAGTGTGGTTCTTCTGGATCCAATATAAAAAGGAATAAAGAGAGGACATAAGCAAATTGCTGAACTGTTGTGATTCGGTAATAAGAACAATGTATACAACGAAAAAAATAAATTGATCAAATCGAATAAAACTGAACCCCTAAGAGGGTCGAACAACCATCGTATAAATGAATATAAATATACAAAGTATGAATTAATAATCGTAACCTTGAAGTCCTTTGGTTAAATATTGAAGAAGACCAAGCCAGGCTTTAGCGAATTCCCGAGCACCAAAAACACCGTGCCTCTACGTATCACACGTTGGAAGATGACCGAAAATTATTTCTATCAACTTATTCTTGAAAAATATGGCTAAAAGTTGATGGAACTAGCTTAATTTATTTTTACAAATACTCAAAGTATTTTGTAAAAATTATTTTCTCTCAAAATCACACTTAGAATATAAGTATAAAAACTAATTTTTCTCTCCCTCTCCTTAATGCTCACAGCCAAGACTCCAAATGTGGAGGAGGATGAAGTTGTTTTAATAACAACAAAATAACTCAATACACTTAATTCCAAAACTGTATAATTGTTTATACACTATGTATAAACAAATATATCACATATCTCATGATATCTCACTTTGAGATAAAATGAGATGATACAACAAAATATGGTGGGGTTTGAGGCTACCCAGAGAGAGGAAAAAATAGTGTCGGTTCATTTCGATCCGTAAAACGACCATCGTATATCTAGTCCGATGGATAAACCTTGATACATTCAATATTAAAGTTATTAATTAATACAATTATTTAATTATATTAAAAATAAATTCTCTAAGAAATAATATGAATAAAATTAATTACCCAGTAATTTATTTAATTCACGAGACCGATTTAATTTATCCAATAAATTAAAATAGACATCTAATGTCCAATATTAAGTAAGAGAGAATAAGCTAAATATTATCCGTCGTTAATTCCTATGCCACGACGCTGTAGGTTCGTCGCATTTAGCATTGTAAGGATCCAATGAGTGTTAGCACCACCTAGCTAGTCCCATGGCCTACACCGTAACCTAATTGAGAACGAATGATGGGGATCATTCTAAAATCTTTACGTTATGAATACCGTGTAATACCCGGTTGTAATTCATTCATTATCATTCAGTAATTATCAGTCAGTAATTGTCACTCAGTAATTTTCACTCATTAATAATCACTCATCATTCATGATTCATTCATTTGTGTTCATTGTTGGCATATTGTAATTGTGTATCAGTTACCGATCATCATTCATCTCTGTTTGAGTGTTGAGGCGAGAATATTAGCATTATCATCGTGATTGGTAGTCTTGTGTTGGAAGTATCATCTTTGGCTTGTGTTGGACTTGTTTACTTTCACATACGTATGGTATGTCAGATTATTCATCAATCGTAGCGAGAAATCGGAGTTGTCGGATTTTCATCATGTCCAGCAACGAGTTACGGCCGTAACTAATCATATATTACGGCCGTAACATGCTTTCGTCGGATCAAGGTTGTTTTGGCCGAAGGCGAGATACGGCCGTAAGGTGGGCAGGCTACGACCGTAAGGGGTGTTCGTGATTTTCAGGATTTGTCGGACGAGAAGGACTTACGGCCGTAAGGGTTGCGGCATACGTCCGTAAGATGAGGCAGGTACGACCGTAAGGCTTGGCCGGATACGGCCGTACCTACCTCATCTTACGGCCGTATGACGCAACCCTTACGGCCGTAAGTCCTTCTCGTCTGACAAATCCTAAAAATCACGAACACCCCTTACGGCCGTAGTCTGCCCACCTTACGGCACTTGGGTGTTCGGTTTGCATCATCTTCATTCGATTGTGAAGCTCGGATAGTCGATCTAACGCGTGTTCATCGGATCAAAGTGCTTGGATCTTCAAAGGTAATATTTTTCAAACATCTTGGATTTCGATTTTGTGTTGAGATATGATGTTTTGGACATTATAATCATGTTGTATGAAAAGATATAGGTATGATTATGAGTGTGTGTGATTATTCATTGGATTATTGAAGGGTTATTCAAGAACACTTTGAATAGTGAGTTGGATTTGGGGGTTTTTGATTAGTTGTTGTTATAATCACGAATTTGCATATTCATATTGGATTAGTGATTGTATTGAAGATGTTTTGTTGGTTTGGAACACTCCTTGGAGATTTGATATTGGTATAATTGAGGATTGATTGTAATCAATCGAAGATTGGTTACAACATGTTCGATATAATGCCCCAATGAACTTAGTTTAGTCGTATCAACGTTTTGAGATCGTTATATTCGTGTTTGATTCGTATGTTGAACGGATTGTTGGTAATTGTGTTATTCAAGGTTGTTCGAGCGACCGACATCTCATTTAGGATGTTTGTGCGTGGAAGGACATTGTTCACCGGTGTTGTGTAAGTTAATTATTACTCGGTTAAAAGGATATTCATTCCTTTTGTTGTTGTTCATTCATAATCATAACTCATTCATAATGTATTAATCGTATTGAGACTTCTAATTGTCGAATAATCACTTTATTCACGGGGAACGACGGTTCCAATCATTTCATTGATGTATCATTCACTTCACTATTATTTTCATCTCGGTGAGTCATCCTTTACCTTGACGGATCATTATTCATTGATATTCATTATGGTCATTTCTTATCCATGTGACCTTCTGGGTTCATATTGCGTGGCCGGGTGTGGATGTGTGGAATTTTTAGTCGAGCACACGCTAGTCATGTGTCGGGTTCACCGATACATTGGATTGTGCACACGGTAATGCTTACCTCCGTGAGACTAATTAGGTACAAGGACGGGTGTGTCCGGGTACTCGTCTTCTGCACTCGCACAGAACACTACGGGTGTACTATGATGCTCCTCTTCAGCTTAAATTCATAACTAAATATATTTCATAATTGAGATATATCATGATTGTGTATATTCAACCCTTGAGGATTGTTGTTCTGTGTAGCTGACCCCGTTAGGGGATATTGTTTTCAGGTCACGGCAAGGCAAAGGCACGGGAAGAGCATGTTGACGGCGAGGATTCCCAGTGATACAAGTAGGGGGCCCCAATCCTTTCAGTCATTCATGTTTTTGTTATTTTATTTTTCCGCTGCAGTTTTCCATTTGGATACTACGTTTCATTCAGTGTTGTGTATTTTATCTTCATATAAAATATACATGTATTCGGTATTCTCGGGTGTGTTGTAATGAAACTCCTTATCGGAGTGATGGATGATATAATGTGGTTCGGTACTACAATCATATTATTTAAATCATTAATTTTCATTCGCCTGGTGGGTCCCAGTCGGGGGTCCACGGCACTATAATATCCGCCTAGTTTGGGGTGTTACAGAGCGTGGTTTTGAATACTATCTTCTGAGTCACGTCTCATTTGAAATCATCGTCATTAGACTAGTATCATTGGAGTTTCACGTCACGTGTGACCTGTGCAAATGCGGAGCCCATCAGACTGAAAGAACTGTAAGACTTCTAACGCCATGGTATAATTTCTGGCAATGAGAATCATTCATTCATAATTTATCAGTTAACAATCCTCAAACATCATTTTCAGTTTAATCATGTTGATCATGTTAACTCATTAACCACTCAAATCATTTCATTACTCAGTTGTTGATCTTGAGGATCATATCATTAATATTGTTAACTTGTTCAAGATAATCATTTCAAGAATATCATCAGATAATCATGTCACCTCAGTTAATCATTCATGTAATCACTGTGTTAGAGCGTGCATGCTCATTTTCATCATTTCTTGACGTAAATCATAATGTGGTACTCATACGAGATCTATGATTATCATGCGACCTTCCTACTTCAGTATGGAGAGAGAGCTGTCAGGGGACGCACGGGGAGAGGCCGCGGTGCAGGCCGAAACCCGGGAAATAATCACTCACTATCAGGAAGTCGTACCCAGGACTCAGCTCGATCGGAAGATGTTCGGGTTGATCCACTCACTTTTATGAAAGTCATGATGACCCATATGCAATTGCTTAATCATCATTGCGCCACTTTGGCCAAATTAATCAAGAGAACTCTCCCGTATGAGCCTGCTGCTAAGGAAATTGCTGAGCAACAACCTTCATCTGTCAGCAAGAAATCAACGAAGCGTAATCAATCTGAAGGCGGTCAGTCAACCTCCAAGAAGCCTCGTGCGAGTCCTAACTTTTCTGAGCGACCTCCTACGGCGCCTAAACCTGCGGGATCTCAGTCCCGAGTGTCCAGATTAGCCATCACCTGTTTCAACTGTGGAGCACCGGGTCATTACAACACTAAGTGTCTGAAACCGTCTATCACGTGCCATAATTGTGGGATTGTTGGGCATAAGGCTCGTTTTTGCCGAAGGGACTCCAAGCCGATTCCGGTGGCATATCAAGCCCCGAAGCAATCAGTGATTCAGAATCAGACTGCTCTGTCAGCGTCGTTTAAGATGACAGAAGCGAATAAAAGTGGAGCTCATATTTATCAGACGGGAGCATCCGGTTCGGGGGCCGACAAGTCCCGGATTCACACGATGAAAAGGACTGACGATCCGGAGGCCCGAATGATCTCAGCTATACTCGTAATTCTATCTCAACCTGTGTGTACCCTTTTTGATACTGGTACATCGCAATCATTCATTTCCGAATCATATTTGAATAGACTTCACTTAAATAGTCCTATTAATTGTGGACCTTATATCATGGGTCTACCTGACGGTAGAAGAATTTTCGGAAAACATGAGGTTAAGAACTGACCAAATTAAGCTTAATGACCGCGATTGGTTGGTGAACCTAATCATGGTGGATTTACCCGAGAGACGACGTCATCTTGGGTATTGATTGGATGGATCGTCACGATGCCATCATTAGTGTCCGTAAACGTATGGTCACTATCATTTCAGACGATGGGGTCGAATGTGTTTTTCATGGAGGTAATCCCGGCTGTTCTGGTAAGGTCATTAATTTGATGAGAGCAGTGAAATTACTTAGGCATGGGTGTGTTGGTTATTGGTGCTTTATGACCAAAACCGAGAAATCACCAATAATGTTGGCGGATATTCCGGTAGTGATAGAATATGCCGATGTTTTTCCAGACGAGTTACCTGATTTGCCTCCACAGAGAGCTGTGGAATTCATGATTGAGTTGGAGCCCGTTATGTCCCCGATATCGAAGGCACCGTACCGGATGGACCCGACCGAAATGCAGGAGTTGAAGAATTAACTTGAGGAGTTGTTCGAGAAAGGTTATATCCGACCGAGTGCATCCCCGTGGGGAGCACCAGTGTTATTTGTCAAGAAGAATGATGGTTCGTTTCGTGTGTGTATTAATTATCGGGAGTTGAACAGGGTGACGATCAAGAATAAGTATCCTCTACCTCGTATTGATGATCTCTTAGATCAACTTCAGGTAGCTTCGGTATTTTCCAAGATCGAATTGAGATCTGGATATCATCAGTTGCGAATTTGAGAGTCGGATATCGCGAGGACGGCGTTTCGAACACGCTATGGTCATTATGAGTTCGTGGTAATGCCGTTTGGGTTAACTAATACACCTGCGGTATTCATGGAGTTAATGAATCGAGTTTTCATCGAATTTTTGGATCAGTTTGTGGTCGTCTTCATTGATGACTTTTCAATTTATTCTCGTGACTGGGAGGAGCACGAGTTTCACCTTCATCAGGTGCTCGACGTGTTGAGACGAGAGCAACTTTATGGAAAGTTTTCCAAGTGTGAGTTCTAGATGTCCGAAGTGACATTTATCGGGCATGTAATTTCATCAGACGGTGTGTGTCTTGATCCTCAGAAGACAGAGGCTATCCGAGATTGGTTACCTCCGAAGAATGTTGATGAAATCCAAAGTTTCCTCAGATTAGCCGGTTATTCTCGGCGATTTGTGGAAGGATTTTCTAAAATCGCTCAATCAATGACAAACCTTTTACGAAAGGATAAGAAATACACGTGGTCCGACGTGTGTCAGCGAAGTTTTGAGGAACTCAAGAGCCGGTTAATTTCAGAACCTGTCCTTTCCTTGCCACAAGGGACAGAGGGATTCGTGGTTTATAGTGACGCATCCGGACACGGTCTTGGATGTGTGTTAATGCAGAATGGGAAGGTTATTGCATATGCTTCACGGAAATTGATACCTTACGAGGTTAATTATCCGACCCATGACCTGGAGCTAGCAGCCGTGGTTTTCACGTTGGAGATTTGGCGTCATTACATTTATGGCGTCACCTGTTAGATATTCACCGATCATAAGAGTTTGAAGTATATATTTACTCAGAATGAGTTAAATATGCGACATAGGCGGTGGTTGGAACTAATCAAAGATTATGATATTGAGATCCTGTACCACCCGGGCAAGGCGAACGTAGTCGCCGATGCCTTGAGTCGTAAGTCCGTTCAGGAGCAAATGCTTGCTCGTTTAACAGTTCAGAAGGAGCTTCAGCAGGAATTTCTTAGACCAGAGATCGAGGTCTGGCTTCAGCGAGTGCAAGGGCAACTTTGCATGTTATAGATTTCATTGCCACTTGAGGAGGCAATCAGAGTACTTAGAGTCGACATAAATCATATGCAGATAATTGTCGTCGACTACTAGAGTTCGAGACAAGTGACCACGTGTTGGTCAAGGTATCCCCGATTCGAGGTATTTTTCCTTTCGGAAAATGGGGGAAGTTGAGTCCGAGATTCATTGGACCGTTTGAGATTTTGGATCGAGTAGGCGAGTTAGCTTATCGATTGCCCTTACCTCCGGCGTTGAGCCGAATTCATAATGTGTTTCACGTCTCTCAGTTGCGGAAGTATGTTGCCGACCCGAGTCACATACTTCAGTTCGACGAAATCGAGATCGCGGATGATCATTCGTATGAGGAGCGTCAGATACGAGTTTTAGAGCGGCGAATCAAATAGTTGAGGAACAAGACGATTCCTTTGGTCAAGATTCAGTGGTATAGACACGGAGTCGAAGAGGCTACTTGGGAAACCTAGGATAGTATGCGGGAGAGTTATCCCGAGTTGTTTGACCCTTAGTTTCGAGGACGAAACTCTTTTTAAGGAGGGGAGTATGTAATACCCGGTTGTAATTCATTCATTATCATTCAGTAATTATTAGTCAGTAATTGTCACTCAGTAATTTTCACTCATTAATAATCACTCATCATTCATTTGTGTTCATTGTTGGCATATTGTAACCGTGTATCAGTTACCGATCACCATTCATCTCCGTTTGAGTGTCGAGACGAGAGTATTATCATTATCATCATGATTGGTATTCTTGTGTTGGAAGTATCATCTTTGGCATGTGTTGGACTTGTTTACTTTCACATACGTATGGTATGTCGGATCATTCATCAATCGTAGCGAGAAATTGGAGTTGTCGGATTTTCATCATGTCCAGTAACGAGTTACGGCCGTAAGTAATCATATATTACGTCCGTAACATGCTTTTGTCGGATCAAGGTTGTTTTGGCCGAAGGCGAGATACGACCGTAAGGTGTGTTCGTGATTTTCAGGATTTGTCGGACGAGAAGGACTTACGGCCGTAAGGGTTGCGCCATACGGCCGTAAGATGAGGTAGGTACGGCCGTAAGGCTTGGCCGGATACGGCCATATGTTGCAGGCAGGGTGCCTGGTCAGTTTCGACGAAGGGGTCGTATGCCCGTAAGTTTGGCCAGGTACGGCCGTATCGGTCGAGTTATGCCCGTAAGGTGTGCGGGTACGGCCGTATGGCTGTCGGCAGGTGTTTTGGATGAGGGCGAGTTACGCCCGTAAGACGGGTGCGGGTACGGCCGTATGGCTGTCGGAAGTTTCTGGACGAAGCCGAGTTACGGCCGTACGAGATGGCTGGTTACGGCCGTAAAGCCGTTGACTTGGGATGTTATGGCCGTAAGTTGGCTGAGTTACGGCCGTAACATTTGGCAGTTTATTAAAAGGGCTTGGACGGGACTTTTTGCTCATTTTCTCATTTCTTCAACTTATATCCGAGAGAGAGAGCTTGAGGGAGAGATTTTCCATCATCTATCACTTGGGTGTTCGGTTTTCATCATCTTCATTCGATTGTGAAGCTCGGATAGTCGATCTAACGCATGTTCATCGGATCAAAGTGCTTGGATCTTCAAAGGTAATATTCTTCAAACATCTTGGATTTCGATTTTGTGTTGAGATATGATGTTTTGGACGTTATAATCATGTTGTATGAAGAGATATACATATGATTATGAGTGTGTGTGATTATTCACTGGATTATTGAAGGGTTATTCAAGAACACTTTGAATAGTGAGTTGGATTTGGGGGTTTTCGATTAGTTGTTGTTGTAATCACGAATTTGGATATTCATATTAGATTAGTGATTGTATTGAAGATGTTTTGTTGGTTTGGAACACTCCATGGGGATTTGATATTGGTATAATTGAGGATTGATTGTAAATAATCGAAGATTGGTTACAACGTGTTCGATATAATGCCCCAATGAACTTGGTTTAGTCGTATCGACATTTTGAGTTCGTTATATTCGTGTTTGATTCATATGTTGAAAAAATTGTTGGTAATTGTGTTATTCAAGGTTGTTCGAGCGACCGACATCTCATTTAGGATGTTTGTGCATGGAAGGACATTGTTCACCGGTGTTGTGTAAGTTAATTCTTACTCGGTTAAAAGGATATTCATTCCTTTTTTTGTTGTTCATTCATAATCATAACTCATTCATAATGTATTAATCGTATTGAGACTTGTAATTGTCGAATAATCACTTCATTCATGGGGAACGACGGTTCCAATCATTTCGTTGAGATATCATTCACTTCACTATTATTTTCATCTCGGTGAGTCATCCTTTACCTTGACGGATTATTATTCATTGATATTCATTATGGTCATTTCTTGTCCATGTGACCTTCTAGGTTCATATTGCGTGGCTGGGTTCGGATGTGTGGAATTTTTAGTCGATCACACGATAGTCATGTGTCGGGTTCACCAATACATTGGACTGTGCACACGGTAACGCTTACCTCCGTGAGACTAATTAGGTACAAGGACGGGTGTGTCCGGGCACTCATATTGTGCACTCGCACAGAACACTACGGGCGTACTATGATGCTCCTCTTCAGCTTAAGTTCATAACTAAGGATATTTCATAATTGAGATATATCATGATTGTGTATATTCAACCCTTGAGGATTGTTGTTCTGTGTAGCTGACCCCGTAGGGGATATTGTTTTCAGGTCACGGAAAGGCAAAGGCACAAAAAGAGCATGTTGACGGCGAGGAGTCCCAGTGATACTAGTAGGGGGCCCCAATCCTTTCAGTCATTCATGTTGTTGTCATTTTATTTTTCTGCTGCAGTTTTCCATTTGGATACTCCATTTCATTCAGTGTTGTGTATTTTATCTTCATATAAAATATACATGTGTTCGGTATTCTTGGGTGTGTTGTAATGAAACTCCTTATCGGAGTGATGGATGATATAATGTGGTTCGGTACTATAATTATATTATTTAATTCATTAATTTTCATTCGCCTGGTGGGCCCCATTCGAGGGTACACGGCACTGTAATATCCGCCTAGTTTGGGGTGTTACATACCATATATGTATAAACCCTTCAATTGTATGCCCTGATCAAGTATTTCAATCACGGTAATGTCAAACCCTATTGTAAGTTGGCTCTATTCATTTGTTAGTGCAAAACCGATATCACTGAGCTCTCGTTTATCAAATACAACTAGCTCTAGATGATTTGGCCAAAGACCTGTGATCTTATTTTCCACTAAAAGCATAGGACATTTACCTGCTCACTTTTTTTTTTTTTTTTTTTTGCTCACTTATAGGAGAAAGAATCATATCTTGATATTCAATAGAGACTGCTACTTGCCAAATAAGTTGCACTTCTAGGTTGACCCCACCAACTGAAATTGGGTTGAACTACTCTAATGACTAACTTAATACCACAATCCCATCTCCTACTGGAACCTCAAGTCAAAGGTTGACGTATACCTATCACAACCTTTCGATTCAGTCATTGACTATCCCAAAGTAAAATCCATGTTCGCGAATCGAGGTGAGTGTGCTCCCACTAATCCCATTAATATACCTATAACGTGTGCTCCCACTAACCTTTAGTGAAGGCAGGCACTCTCCATGTCAAAGTACATGTTATACAAGTCTTATTGCCATGCCCAATTAAGTTTTATCGACTTGCAAACCGATTAAGCATTCAAGCCCTAAACACTTCCAGTGCCTATCTCCTTAGCTTCATAAGGAGTGGATGTTTGTTCTCAATTGCAAGGACTATTATTCTAATACTAAATCACGATGCCAATCATATATAATAATATAGAAATAATAAATGCCTTATCCAATTTATGTTTACACTTGCAATATAATTCTCTCATTCCCTCATCCTATGAGTGGCATTCGAGGACATATTACTAACACTCTCCCACTTGCAATCAATGCCACAAACTATGGTATCTAATACCCATACCCTACAGATGTCGCTCTAAGACCATCTGAGATAGTGGCTTGGTCAGTGGATCAGCAACGTTATTCGTTGTGTCTACTCTCTATAGTGTAACATTTTCCTTCTGAACCATTTCTCTAACAAAATGATATTTTCGGTTAATATGTTTGGTATTGTGGTGAGCCTATGCTCCTTAGCCTGTGCTACAGCTCCGTCGTTGTCGCAAAATAGCGCCACAGGCTGATCTGAGTCAGGGACCACTTGAAGTTCCTCAGTAAACTTCTTAATCCAAAAAGTTCTTTAGCAGCCTCCCTGGCTGCCTAAGATTCATCTTGACATGTGGAAATTGCAGTCGCTATTTTTTTGGCACTTCTCCAAGATATTGCTTCACCATTTAAACTAAAGATATACCGTGAGTTGGACATCTTCACATTCATGTTTCCCCAAAAATCTGAATCCGTATAACCCTCCACTTTAAATTCTCTATCATCGTATGTAAGAACCAAGTCTTTAGTCCTCTTCAGGTACTTAAGAATGTTCTTTATATCAGTCCAATGTTCCTCCCCCGGATTTGACTGAAATCAACTTACTAATCTCACAACATAGGCAATATCCGGTTTAGTGCAAATCATAGCGTACATGAGGCTACCCACTTCCGAATCATAGGGTACCTTGCTCATTTGCTTTCTGTCTTCCTCATTATGAGGACACATTTATAAGGAAACCTTTATGCCATATCGCATTGGTAGGAACCCTATTTTAGAATCTTCCATCCTAAATCACTTCAGGATCTTTTCTATATATTGGGCTTGAAAAGACCTATCATTCTTTTCGCTCTATCCCAATAGAGATGAATACCTAGAATATAGGTGGATTCTCCCAAGTCCTTCATTAAGAACTCACTAGAAAGCCATGCTTTCATAGAACTGAGCATTCCGACGTTGTTTCCTATAAGTATAATGTCATCCACGTATAGTATTAAGAACGTAATTTTGCTCCCACTAACCTTCTTGTAAATACATGTCTCTTCTTCGTTTTTGACAAAATCAAGCTCTTTAATTGTCTTGTCAAAATGAAGATGCCACCTTAATGAAGCTTGCTTCAATTCATAAATGGCGCGCTAAAGCTTGCATACCTTGTAAATATCGGTCTCAGATATGAACTCCTTACGCTATTCCATATATATCTCATCCTCGAGGAATTCATTTAGAAATGCTGTTTTCACATCCCTATTCCATATTTCATAATCTAAGTGGGCTGCTATCGCAAGCATAATGCAAATAGACCTAATCATGGCTACAGGCGAGAAGGTCTCGAAGTAATCGATTCCCTTTGCTTTGGGAATAACCCTTTGCCATAAGCCTGGCCTTATAGGTATCTGTTAGGAGTATGCTCTCGAATGCCACATAGAGGATGTTGAGTGAGGGCATTGTACTTGTAATTATGTAAATTATTTATATAAGGCAATGAATGTTTCTTTATTTAGTGGTAGTTAGTGGCATTCCTAACTCGTAAATATACATATAGAAACTAGTCCGTGTATTTGAGAGCAAAATGTTCCACTACTTATTGGATAAGGGGGTCGGCACTGGAAAGGTTTATATCTCAAATACTTAATCGTTCGCAAGTAGATGAAACTTGACTGGGCGTTAAGTTTATATGAAGACTTGTATGATGTGTTCTTTGACAAGGAGAGTGCCTGCCGAACACTAATGGTTAGTGGGAGCACACGTTATAGGTATGCTAATTGGATTAGTATACTCGAACCGACTCACCCTCGATTCGTCACACGGATTTCACTCCGGGATAGTCAATGACAGAATCGAAAGGTTGTGATAGGTATTCGTGAACCTTTGACTTGAGGATTTAGTAGGGATGTGCTTTTGACGTCAAGATTTTAATTAGAGTAGTTTGACCCTGTAAACCGAGAGGCAGGGGTCAACCTCGACGTGCATCTTGACGGGCAAGTATCAGGTCCTACTGAATACCAAGATAGAATTCTTTATCCTGTTAATGAACGGATTATATGTCCTATGCGGTTATTGGCAGATGAGATCATAAGTCTTTGGCCAAAGCATTGGAGCTAGCTGTATTAGATACACGAGAGCTCGATGATCTCGATTTGCATTAACACATGCATAGCGTCAAGTACGGATAGGGTTTGACTAACTGTGAACCTATAACTTGATCGGGACATTTGAAAGAAGGGTTTATACGTATACTGGTATTCACGACATAATGGTTCTTGAATGATCCCGTCATTCGTTCTCAGTTGGGGTACAGTGTAGGCCGCCAGGCAGGCTAGATGGTGCTACTACTCTTTGGTTCTTCCCATTGCTGACTGAGACAGACATACCGAGTCGCGCAATAGGATTGACGACGGAATGAATCAAGCTAATTCTCTCATTATGAATATTAGATATTAGATATCTAAATTTGGGACATTAGATGTCTAAATCAATTTATTGGATAAATTTATTTACGGCCTAATGAATTAAATATATCACTGGGTGATTAATTTAATTCATGAATATAAATATTTCTTGGAGAAATTAATTATGTTTGATATGTTTAATTAATTGGATTAATTAAATGATAAAAATACATCGAAACGGAATCGGAGTTTATCTGTTTGGACTCCCGGGAGTTCGAAACGGACCGAACTCCTCCTACCCTTTTAGATGACCTCCCCCCTTTGTCTTCCACCTAATGTGGTGGAAGACTTCATGATTTAATATCATGAAGTGTTTTGTCTTAGGGGACATGAAATCTCATTTTATTATGTAAAGGTTATTTCATGTGATTTATTGAAGAATAAAAAGAAGACTAACTCTCACTTACCACCACCCCCTTGCATTCATACGTGATATTTGTGAGAGAGAGAGAAAAGAGTTCCTTTTCATAGTCTTCTTTTTCTTCATGTGTTCTTGATAATTCTTGGAGAAAAATCAAGAAATCAAAGAGAGAAAGTGAGTTATACACTTAGAGTATTGTAATCACAAATCAATAGCTTCATCACCTAGCTATAGACATATCCTTGGAGGATAGAAAGGTGATCGTCATCCCGTTCGTTTCTCCGGCGCGTGGCAAGTAGAGGCATTGTATTTTTGATGTTGGATCATCCAAGGGCTTGGAGCATATTGGATCGTAGGAATTAACAATTAAAGCTTGGGGAATAGCTCAAGAGAAGGAATCCATTTAATCAACGGACTACAAGGGTGAGTTTTTTACATCTCTTGTTTTTCATTTATATATTCGTTGTTAGGCGTATTTTTATGCGCTTATTTATCATTAGTTTTTACCCATTTTGAGCCTAAAAATGCATAAATGAGCTTTTAATGCACTATTCTTATATGTTTTGCAGGAAATCGGATTCCAGCAATTTTTGGTCGGGGGCCGCGGCACAAACCAAGTGAGCCGCGGCACACGAAGATAACCAGCGAGCCCCAAGTGGACTGTACCCTGAGCCGCGGCACAAGGATGCTGATCCGCGGCCCAGGAGGAAAATGCAGTGCCCAGGCATTTCGCTGAGCAGTAGGGGCCGCGGCACAGATTAAGTGAGCCGCGGCCCACAGGGCGGTTTTGCTGAGACTTCCGCGTTTCTTTGCTGTTTTGGAGCCTGTTCTCGACCTATTCACACGGACGCGTTTTAGAGGCTGAGGAGGGCTATAAATAAGCATGGAAGGGCTGAAAAAAGGGGGATCGGATCATCATCTAATAGGAGGAAGACATCGCGGACAGAGGAACACAAGAGGAGGAGATTTGTGGGCGACGACAAGACCACGGATCCCTACGATTTTTCTTGGTTTTTCCGTATCTTAGTTTCTCTATTCGAGTAGGACTGTGATTGTAGCGGATTACATGATGGTTTGATTTATTTATTTTATTTCAATTTACTCGTATTCGTATTGAATTGGATTCTTCTCATTGTTCTTAATGCTTTTTAATTGTCTGGCCAACAGTTGAATTGTTTTGAATGTCTTTATGGATTCGGGAGATGAAATTTAGGCATAGTTCTTGTGAGAATAATCATGATTTTCGTGAGATAGGGATATACTCATGGGAATTGTGAAGCCTATTTATTGTGGTAATTCTTGAACTGTTTTAGCTATTAATTATCTAATTCGAATAGGGATATATCGAGTTAATAATTCGTAGTATTTTCTATCGACCTTGGGAAAGGCTTTAGAATAATTTAGAAATTCCTGGCTTACAATTAATTGAATAAAAGTGAATTGAATTGAATAAAGATCATTCCTAATTATTTGAGGTGAAAATCATAATCCTACACCCTTATTATTATTATTATTTTTATTATTACTATTATTATTTTCTATTTATTTTTCTGCTATTAGTTTAGAATTAAATTCTATATAATTGTTCTTCAAATAAAATTGTGAGTTGACTCTATTTTGGTACTTAGTGAAATCAGTCCTCGAGGGAACGATATCTTACTTATCACTTTATTACTTGTTGACACCGTGCACTTGCGGCATAGTGTGAGGGATTTCCTTACAACATTCGTATATACATAGCTCGATCGATCCTCGTTGGGATTCGGATCGAATTAATTCTTGTTTTACCGCTTCCGCTGTGCCTTCGATTCAGGCACCGAATCCCAACAGTGGTATCATAGCATAGGTCTTGCGATCGTATATACGATATTGGCATTTGGAATGCTTGATTAGATGGTGAATGATTTTTATAGTCATAATCGTGGTATATGTTTCTCGTTCGTTCTAGTTGTATTTTTCGTAAATTTATGTCTGAATATAAATATTTAATTTCTGGGAAATGTGATTTATATTGAAGATATGAATGTTGGAAAATATAGATATTGGATATCCGGTCGAAAAACTAGCCCCGAATTGCCGTTGGACGGTCCAGGAGTGGTCCGGAAGAAGGGGGGCCCGGCCCAGGGCTCGGGGGCCGCGGCCCAGGGCTGTTGTAGCCCAAATTATTGGTTACTGGACTGGGGGCCACGGCCCAGGGCTCGGGGGGCCACGGCTCAGGGCTATTGGGCAGCCCTACTTGCTGCCTGGTGGGTTTTCGGGCGCGGTCCAGCCCCTTTCGGACCCGTTTCAGGCTTATTTTCTTCGTGTATTCCTAGAAATTGATTTCTCACATTTTAAATTTGATTTAATATCATTAAATTGATATATGGTATTTCATTTTATAAGGTAAAATTGATTAATTGAAATACTTGTGATCGGCCGAATTATTTTGAACGTTTTCATATTACTTATTGTGTCAATCGATTGGATCGATTCATATTGTTGATTGGATCAATGTATCTCTATCCTTTCCATTTATATATTATTTATTGGATGAATACTTTTGTAGATGTGGTTCGTGTTTTGAATAGTTCGTTTTTATTCGATTGGGTTGTAAAGGGCGTTTTGAGCCTATTTATTTTACTAGAAATATTTGTATCTAGGATGCAATTTTCAATATAAAATTTATATGTAATGCCGAAGACCGGGGTAAGATCCGCTTCGAGAAGACGAAGATTCAAGATGAAGACTTGTAATTAGATTACAGGGTTTTTATTTTCTAGGAACGGTCCATTAACCACATGATGGTAGCAACTAGGTTGTGAATGGTTGTTTCATAATGTATGAATGCCACAAACGTGCTTAAAAGATTAATGTGCAAAGTGTAACGTTAATCGCAAAAATTCTCCCACGACAAATTATTAAGTTTATAAGGTTTCGAGGTTTTCCTTCCCTCCACCGAGTTTTTGGGAAATTGAAATCCAAACCGGATGTGCTATGCTTCCGAGTTATCGGGGTAGTCGTTCGGGGAGGACGGATAAATTACCGCGAGCGCATTGGATGCCTTCGGTTTGAGAAATTTTACCTGATAGGTTGCCGGATAAGATTCAATTGTGAAACTGATTTGCGTCGATGGTATAAACTTAACCTGTTCACGAACTATAGAAACCGTATAGGTTGAGGGGAGTGAACAAGGGGAAAAAGAAGATCGAATCATCCATTAGATGGGTTGGTGTTGGACACCACTTTATGAAAATTAATATACTAGAAACCTGTTCGGTTGCCCTCTATTAAGATTTATAAAGAACTCGATCACCGCTATGAAATAGAGCGACGATACTTTTGGATTTCACATGGGAGTGAGTTATTCCGATAAAAATAGTGGGAGCTGGGTAACAAGAATAGAAAAGACCTTAATTCTATTATCAGATCATAATTAATCAAGTCATTAATTAATCTGTCGTGCTTAATGCAGACTCAATTCTCAATATGACAATGAACCCACTCGCAATTCTACTCGAAAAGAACACTCTGATTGGATCTAACTTTGTGGACTGGCTCCGCAATCTAATGATTGTCCTCAGCATAGAGGCACTGGGATACGTCTTGGAGACGGACATTCCGGCGCCTCCTATGCGGACCAGAGCCAATCAGGAAGAGATTGAAAACCACAAAAAGTGGGTTAAGGATGACTTAAAAGACCGTGCTTACATGATGGCTTCTATGTCAAATGAGCTTCAGAGAGCTCATGAGAAAATGACTTCTGCTAGGCAGATTCTATCTCACTTAACCAAACTTTATGGTGAGCACAGCAGAACTACTAGATATGAGATATCCAAGCAACTGTTCGATGCAAGGATGAAGGAAGGTGAGAAGGTTGGGGAACACGTCCTCAAAATGATATCCATGATCGAGAGATTGGAGGCTCTTGATTTTAAAATGGATATTTTTCTCCAAACCAACCTTATCCTGTAGTCTCTCCCTAATTCATTCTCACAGTTTGTTATGAACTTCAACTGCAATGAGATTGCATATAATTTAGCTGGGCTAATGAATAAACTTGTGACCGCTCAGTTTCAGATGAATACTCCGCAGATGAAGGAGTCTGCTCTTGTGACTTCTTCTGGACCTCGAAGGTCTAAGAACAAGAAGCAAACTGGACCACATGTCAAGGACTTCAATGGCAAGGGCAAGGCCCCAACGGTTTCGAAGAACAAGAATAAGAACGATGCTTGTCTCAAGTGCTGTGAGCTGGGCCACTGGGCTAGAGACTGTCCGATTCTTCATGGCACTTCAGTTGCATAACTTTTAGTTTTGGAAACAAATTGTTCTGCTACTGTATTTTCTACTTCCTGGATACTGGATTCTGGTGCTAGTTCTCATATTTGTACCGTGAATCAAGATCTGGGACAAAGTAGGAAGCTTGGAGCTGGAGAAGTAATGATCACTGTCGAAAGCAGGCATAGTGTCGAGTCAACCGACATAGGATCACTTCTTTTAGGTTTAGAATCCAGCTTTGTTTTGGCTTTAGAAGATGTACTTGTTTTGCCCAAGGGGCACAAAAACATTGTATTCATTCTGGTCATGGACCGAAAAGGCTTTTCATTTTTCATTGGTGATGTTCCTGCAAAATTTATTTCGAAAATAAACTAGTAGGTACTGCTACATTGTTAAATGGATTGTATCATCTAAATCTCAGCAACAAAGTAGTTGTGAATACTATGACTAGAAAACGTGGTAGGGATGAAACCAATCAAGTTTTGAAATGTCATCTTAGACTTGGTCATGTTGGTCAGACCAAGATTTACAATATGGAAAAGGATGGACTTATGGGTCCATTGGGATCGGATCCCTTTCCTACCTGTGAATCCTGCCTCAAAGGCAAAATGACTAAGTCCCGCTTCACAGGGACTTTTGAAAGAGCCGCTGATTAACTGGGATTAATCCATACCGACGTATGTGGTGCTTTGGAAGCAGCACGTGACGGATATCAATATTTCATTACGTTTACAGATGATCATACTAGGTATGGTTATGTATACTTAATGAAACATAAATCCGAGGCCTTTGAGAAATTCCAGGAATTCAAGGCCCTAGTCGAGAAACAAACTGGTAATCACATCAAAGCACTTCGGTCGGACCGTGGTGGTGAGTATATGAGTATGGAGTTTGACGAGTTCCTTAAGGAACATGGAACACCTCCAGGTACTCCTCAGTTAAATGGTGTGTCAGAAAGAAGGAAGAGCACCTTATTGAACATGGTCCATTCCATGCTGGGCTATACTGACTTACCTATTTACCTGTAGGGGTATGTACTCCTGACTGCCGCTTACATCTTGAACAGATGTCCTTCCAAATCCGTTCCTAAAACTCCAAATGAGATGTGGGAGGGCAGGAAACCAAGTCTTAATCATATTAGGATTTGGGGATGTCCCGCCTATGTTAAGAAGACTAAGGTGGAGAAGTTGGAAGCTAGGTCCGCGAAGGGACGTTTCATTGGATTCCCGCATGGGACGATGGGGTATCTATTCTATATGCCCGAAGATCAAAAG
Source organism: Orobanche coerulescens (assembly GCA_033398695.1). Lineage (NCBI taxonomy): Eukaryota > Viridiplantae > Streptophyta > Magnoliopsida > Lamiales > Orobanchaceae > Orobanche > Orobanche coerulescens. The sequence continues at coordinate 89,799,401 of CM065815.1, read as the reverse complement.
ATCGTTGTTGCTTTACAAGCACACTTCCTGGAAGATGAGTTCATTCAGGAAGGCGGAGAAGGTAGAAGTATTTCTTTAGAAGAATACAATGAAACTCCTCGGGAGACACCTGAGCAAGAAACTGGAACCGAACCTTCTGAAACACAAGTACAACCACCTCGTAGGTCTAGTAGGGTGTATCAATTACCTGAGAGGTATGGGCTTGTGCACTTGGAGGAGCTGGGACTCCATGAGGTTCCAAGTGATATCCAAGAGACCGACCCAACGACCTATGACCAAGTGATGGTGGATGTAGACTCCGCGAAATAGCGTGAAGCTATAGAAGCTGAGGTAGACTCGATGCATGTAAATCAGGTCTGGACTCTGGTAGACCGCCCCAATGGCATAGTGCCTATTGGGAACAAGTGGATCTACAAGAGAAAGACTGATTGAGATGGCAAGGTTGACGCCTATAAGGCCAGGCTTGTGGCAAAGGGTTATACCCAGGAGGAAGGGATCGATTACCATGATACCTTCTCGCCCGTAGCCATGATCAAGTCTATTCGCATGATGCCTGCTATAACTGCCTACCACGATTATGAGATATGGAAAATGGACGTAAAGACAGCTTTCCTTAATGGATTCCTCGAGGAGGAAATCTATATGGAGCAACCTAAAGGCTTTGTGTCCGAAGTTGATATTCAGAAAGTGTGCAAGCTTCATCATTCCATTTATGGACTGAAGCAAGCATCGCGTAGTTGGAACCTTCGTTTTGATGAGGTGGTCAAAGAGTTTGACTTAGTGCAAAATGAAGAGGAACCTTGTGTATACAAGAGGGTTAGTGGGAGCAAGATCACATTCTTAGTACTATATGTAGATGACATTCTACTAATAGGAAATGATGTGGGAATCCTCTATTCTGTGAAAGCATGGGTTTCGAGTAATTTCTCTATGAAAAAATTGGAAGAAGCAACCTATATTCTTGGTATTCGGCTCTACCAGGATAGAGCAAAGAGAACAATAGGTCTTTCCCAAGCCCTCTATATAGATAAGATCTTAAAGCGGTATAAGATGGATGATTCTAAAAGAGGGTTCCTTCCGATGAGACATGGAATAAAACTCACCTCGAAGATGTGTCCTCAAAGTGAGGAACAACGACGGGAGATGAGTAATATACCATATGCTTCGGTCGTGGGTAGCCTTATGTATTTTATGTTGTGTATAAGACCTGACATTGCGCATGCTGTAAGCGTGGTGAGTAGGTTTGTGCAAACCTGTAGGGAACACTGATTTGCCAGAAAGAACGTTCTCAAGTACTTAAGAAGGACTAGAGATATGGTTCTGATGTATGGCGGTGGAGAACTGGATGTAGTGGGATTCACTGATTCAGACTTCCAGGGACAGAAGGACGACTCGATGTATACTTCTGGCTATATATTTAATCTTAATGGAGGAGCAGTATCTTGGTGTAACACCAAGCAAAGCGCGACTGCTGATTCCACCTGTCAGGCTGAGTATCAAGCAGCCTCGGAGGCTTCCAAGGAAGGGTTATGGATTAATAAGTTTCTGGGAGAACTTCAATTGATACCATGTGCTGAGGTGCCTGTTCCACTGTACTGCAACAACGACAAAGCTGTAGCGCAGGCCAAGGAGCCGAGGTTTCACAACAGCACCAAACATATTTAGAGGAAGTATCATCTCGTAAGAGAATTCGTTCGCAAGGGATACATTGTGCTGCACAGAGTAGACTCGGCCGACAACGTCGCTGATCCACTGACCAAGCCATTTTCTCAGACTAGCTTGGAGCGTCATCTGGAGAACATAGGTATTAGATACCATAGTGTGTAGCATTGAGTGCAAGTGGGAGATTGTTAGGAGTATGCCCTCGAATGCCACACAGATGATGTTGAGTGAGGGCATTGTACTTGTAATTATGTAAGTAATTTATTTAAGGCAATGAATGTTTCTTTATTTACTAGTAGTTACTGGCATTCCTAAATCGTAAATATACATATAGAAACTAGTCCGTGTATTTGAGAGCAAAATGTTCCATTCCTTATTGGATAAGGGGGTCGGCACTGGAAAGGTTTATAGCTCAAATACTTAATCATTCGCAAGTCGATGAAACTTGACTGGGCGTTAAGTTTATATGAAGACTTGTATTCTATGATAAGGAGAGTGTCTATCGAACAATAATGGTCAGTGGGAGCACACGTTATAGGTATGCTAATTGGATTAGTATACTCAAACCGAATCACCCTCGATTCGCCACACGGATTTCAGTCCGGGACAGTCAATGACGGAATCAAAAGGTTGTGATAGGTATTTGTGAACCTTAGACTTGAGGATTTAGTAGGGATGTGCTTGTGACGTCAAGATTTTCATTAGAGTAGTTCGACCCTGTAAACCGAGAGGCGAGGGTCAACCTCGACGTGCATCTTGACAGGCAAGTAGCAGGTCCTACTGAATACCAAGATAGAATTCTTTCTCTTGTTAGTGAACGGTTATATGTCCTATGCGGTTATTGGCAGATGAGATCATAAGTTTTTGGCCAAAGCACTGGACCTAGCTGTATTAGATACATGAGAGCTCGATGATCTCGATTTGCATTAACGCATGCATAGCATCAAGTGCAGATAGGGTTTGACTGACTGTGACCCTATAACTTGATCGGGACATTTGCAAGAAGGGTTTATATGTATACTGGTATTCACGACATAATGGTTCTTGAATGATCCCATCATTCGTTCTCAGTTGGCATACAGTGTAGGCTGCCAGGCTGGCTACGTGGGGCTACTACTCTTTGGTTCCTCCCATTGCTGACTCAGACGGACCTACCGAGTCGCGCAATAGGATTGATGATGGAATGAATCAAGCTAATTCTCTCATTATGAATATTAGATATTGGATATCTAAATTTGGGACATTAGATGTCTAAATCAATTTATTGGATAACTTGATTTACGGCCTAATGAATTAAATATATCACTGGGTGATTAATTTAATTCATGAATATAATTATTTTTTGGAGAAACTAATTATGTTATTTTATATTTGATTTGTTTAATTAATTGGATTAATTAAATGATATAAATACATCGAAACGGAATCGGAGTTTATCTGTTTGAACTCGCGGGAGTCCGAAACGGACCGAACTCCTCCTACCCTTCTAGATGACCCCCCTTGTCTTCCACCTAATGTGGTGGAAGACTTCATGATTTAATATCATGAAGTGTTTTGTGATAGGGGACATGAAATCTCATTTTATTATGTAAAGGTGATTTCATTTGATTGATTGAAGAATAAAAGGAAGACTAACTCTCACTTACCACCACCCCCTTCCATTCATACGTGAGATTGGTGAGAGAGAGAGAGAAAAGAGTTCCTTTTCATATTCTTCTTCTTCTTCATGTGTTCTTGATAATTCTTGGAGAAAAATCAAGAAATCAAAGAGAGAAAGTGAGTTATACACTTAGAGTATTATAATCACAAATCAATAGCTTCATCACCTAGCTCTAGACGTATCCTTGTAGGATAGAAAGGTGATCGTCATCCCGTTTGTTTCTCCGGCGCGTGGCAAGTTGAGGCATTGTATTTTCGACGTTGGATCATCCAAGGGCTTGGAGCACATTGGATCGTAGGGATTAACAATTAAAGCTTGGGGAATAGCTTAAGAGAAGGAATCTATTTAATCAACGGACTACAAGGGTGATTTTCTTACATCTCTTGTTTTTTCGTTTATATATTCGTATATACGTAGCTCGATCGATCCTCGTAGGGATTCAGATCGAATTGATTTTAATTTTGCCGCTTCCGCTGGGCCTTCGATCCAGACACAGAATCCCAACAGTATCAACCCTGCCATCTCCATCAGTTTTTCTCTTGTAGATCCATTTTTCTCAATAGGCGCTATGGCCTTAGGACGATTTACTAAAGTCCAGACCTGATTAGCATGCATAGAGTCTATCTCAGCTTCCATAGACTCTCACCACTTTACGGAGTCCACATCTACCATCGTTTGGTTATATGTAGAGGGATCATTCTCTTGACTACTTTCTATCATCTACTGAGGACCTAGTTCCTCTTGATGCAGATAGCCATAACTCTCAGGTAAATGAGAAGCTCTACTAGACCTGAGAGTTTGTGTTTATATTTCAGAAGGTTCTGTTCCAATATCTTGTACAAGTGTCTCATTTGGTGTTTTTCATTTCTTCTAAAGATATTTTTACCTACGCCTCTTTCCTGAACAAACTCATCTTCAAGGAAGTGTGCTGGTAAAGAAACGATGATACTTTGATCTTCGTGCATGTAGAATAGATATGCCTTGAAATCCCCAAGATATCCTATGAAATGACCCTTCATGCATCCTAGCTTCCATTTTCTCTACTTTAATCTTATTGACATAAGCAGGACATCTCCAAATCCTAATATGATTAAGACTTGTCTTCCTACCTCTCTACATCTCATGTGGAGTCTTAGGAATAAATTTTGAAGGACATATGTTCATGATATGTGCAGTAGTAAGGAGCGTGTAACCCCATAGGTAATCAGTAGATCAGTGTAGTTAATCATGGTGTGAACCATGTCCAACAAGGTTCGGTTCCTTCTTTATGACACACCATTCAATTATGGAGTAGCTGGAAGAGTTCATTGTGATACTATTCCTAGTTCTTTTAAGAACTCATCAAACTCGGTACTCATATACTAGCCACCTCGGTCCGACCGAAGTGTTTCAATATGATGACTTGTTTGGTTTCAACTACGGCCTTGAATTCCTTGAATTTATCAAATTCTTCGGATTTATATTTCATTAAGTACACGAATACATACCTAGTATGGTCATTTGTAAATGTAATGAAATACTGAATCGTCTCGTGCCACTTTAAAAGGGCCACATATTTCGGTGTGGATCAATCCAAGTTTTTCAGCAGCTCTTTCAAAAGTCCCTATGAAGGGTAACTTAGTCATGTTTCCTTGGAGATAAGATTCACTTGTTGGACACGGATCCGATCCTAATGGACTCGTAAGCCCATTTTTCTCCATTTTATGAACTTTGGTCTGACCAACATGACTAAGTCTAAGAAGCCACTTAAGTGCTTGGTTTGTTTCATCCCTATCATGCTTCCTAGTTATAGTGTTCACAGTAGTTTTATTCTTTACAAATGGTATAAATCATCTTGTACTGTAGCAGTACCAACCAATTTATTTCGAAAATAAATACGACAGGACAAATATCCAATAAAGAAATGAAATCCCTTAGGGTCCATGACCAGAATTGATACAATACTTTTGTACCCCTTGGGCAAAACAAGTACATCATCCAAAGTAATAATAAAACCAGATTATAAGTCCAACATAAGTGATTTGATGTCAGTAGCCTTGATTCATACTGATTCATTGTATATATGTGAGAACTCGCACCAGAATCAAGTATCCAAGAAGTAGAATAAACATTTATAGAACAATTCGTTTCCAAAACTAGTAGTTTTGTACCTGAATACGCATTACGGTCAAGTTTTGGATAGTGCCCCCTCCAGTGGCCGAGCTCACGACAGGTGAGGCAAGCATTTGTCTTCTTGGCCACATTACTCTTTGTAAATATTGGGGGCTTACCCTTATCTTTCTGTATCCCACCTTTTGGCTTGAACTTCTTCTTACCCTTCTTATTGTTCTTGGACCCCCAAGTCCCAGAAGAAATCATAAGAGCAGCCTCTTTCGGCCTAGTCTTCCTCTGAGACTGTGCTGTACTCAGTTTTTTCATCTACCCATCTAATTTACAATCAATCTCATTGCAATTGAAGTTCATTACAAACTGAGAGATGCATGCATCCTAAAATCAAGAGCCTCCAATCTCTCGATCATAGATATCATTTTTAGGATGTGATCACCAACTTTCTCACCTTCCTTCATTCGAGCACCAAACAACTACTTTGATATCTCATATCGAGAGGTTCGACTGTGCTCCCCGTATAGTTCAATAAGATGTGCCAAAATTGCCCTTGAAGAGGGCATGTTCTCATGGGCCCTCTGACGCTCATCGTTCATTGTGGCCATCATGAAACCTCAGACCTTACATCATCTTTAACCCATTTCTCATGGGCATCAACATCCTCCTGACCATCTCCAGTCCTAGCAGGATCTTGTAGGATGTCCGCCTCCAGGACGTAGCCCAACATCTCCACACCGAGGACTATCCTCATATTGTGGAGCTAGTCCATAGAGTTGGGTCCAGTAAGAGTGTTATTTTCAAGCAAAATTACGAGTGGGTTCAATGTCATTTTGAGAGAGTTGTTGTTAATTGCAGAGAATAATTTTAGATTCATTAGTGATTGTTTAATTATGATCCGAGTAATGGATTTAAGGATTTTCTTTATTCATAACTCGGCTTGTAACACCCCCAAAATTTACCAGGGCATTACAGTGTCGTGAATCCCGTGTGGGACCCACAAGGCTATTTTAGGAAATAGATATTTTAAATATGACATTATAAAATGGGTGAGTCCACGGTTACATAACATGAAATGGGATGTCTTGAAAGAAAACATAATTCAAAACACGATTATTAAAAAAACAGAGCTTTCGAAAATTTAATTAAAACACGTGGTAGCAGAACTTTATTCCAACACCGTTCAAGCGACTGAACCCTCGGGAATATCCTGCACATATTCAATAAATTTGCCTGACACGACGAATCACGCTAGACAAATCGGGATCAGATAATGATAATCAATAGCAGCATTTCACGACAAAATTCACGATTCGATAACACCGTACCACATAATATATAGATGATAATTCACAGTATAGCCGGCGTTATCTCTCTCGTTTAGCACATAAATCCCAAGGTCGCGACCAAGGGTCACAGAAGTATCTACATGAGAATACTCCGGAAAGTGGGTGCCATTTTAGGTCTTATCCCTCAGCACATTTCCACACGGGTACCATTCAGGTTTTACCCCCAACACATTGGCTCATTCATAACATAGTTTCTAGAGAAAGAGAATCGTTCGGCATTCATCACGCAACGGATCATTCATGTTTTCTAAATATTACAAATAAAATTAACATAATCCGAGCAAGGTTTTACTTGCCTTCATTCCGAGGTAAGTGCCTTATGACAATTTGAACTTTCATGACTGATCGAGTTCAACGTAGTCACATATTCGTTGATTAAGATTTTGTAAGGATAACGGCGAATAAAACTAGTTTCCCATTCCCTTTCCTAACAGAATCCTTAACATAGTTCGATTTTTCAAAGCTAATATCATGATTCTAAGATCGATAGCAACACCCATTATTACATTGTTTAATTCTTTGATTATCGATTGTTATAACAATTTGCTTAACAAGATTATCCCCAACATTTCTTCGGTTGTCAACAATCGACTATAGTAAAATCGAATTCCATTATCTACTAATTCAATTCTCTACTCCAAGTTCTCAATTAGGTGGGCTACCATTTTACACAATGATTTCAACGATTGATTCTTAATGATGGTAATACTATCAAGCTCTATTCCACCTAGTTGAATTAACGTTTGATAATTATACTAGCAAGGTGAGTTCCAATGAGTTTAGCATACGGTGATTGGATTCCTAACACAATTTCTCCTACAATTGATTAGTTAAAGTTTATATTTCTAAGGTCGATTTGAAATGTGAAATTTGCATATGATTATTACAACAAGATACATGAACTAATGGTTCGAGAATGAAATATACTTACAACGATAGTTTTGATTACTACAAGTTCATCCAGTTTGATTGTCTATGAAAGTTAAGCAACAAAACTACCCAAATACCCGTAATCCAATTAACATAACAACAATACCGAAAAATAACTTCAAGGATTTGCTAGACCTACCTTAATAGACGAATAAAAATGAAGGACGCTGACGAACCAACAAAGAACAATGAGGAGGAATGAAGAATGGATCGATCGACCTAGATAACGTTCTCCAGAGCTTGAGTAATCCTCTCCTTTGTGTCTGTACAAGTGTTTTGGAGGCTAAGAATCGTCTAAGGGACTGGGAAAGGTTTTAAGAAGGCTGCACAAGTGTTTTTGGCCTAGGGAAATGAAGAAGGAGGTGTTAATTTATAACACACGATTGTGTTTTATGAAAACTAACACTCAAGGGTTTACGTACGTAAAGAGCATTACATACGTAATGTCTTATAGTTAACGTACGTAATGGTCGATCAAACGCTACTGCCTGGATTGTCCCTACCTCTAACGTACGTAGGGGATCATAAACTACGTAAGCAACCTTATAATAGTGTATGTTAAGCTCGACAATAAATTTACGTTACAAGCAGTTGACTCGTTTGTCTACTAGACTACCGAAAGTACCCAATCCGTGTCAAAAGAAAGATTCTGGTCGGAAGACCAATTCTCGCCTTACATACGTAACCTAGTCGTGTTAACCTACGCAATGCTGTGAATCTAACATACATTATGCATGTCATCTAGCGTACGCTAGTCACTCAGTCCCTTAGTTATTTTATCGCATTTTAACCATCTCGGAATGACTACCTTTTCACTCGTCAACAAATATTCGGGGAACAAGACGTTGACCACCGTCATATTCGCACCAATAATCATTCAATGGCATCAAGGTACGTCACCTCCGTTCTATTCACATCACACAATTGTATCGCAATGGCACTTTAATGAAACCTCATAATATAAGAAGACAACATCAAATGATAGAAATTACATTATAATTTATGAAGTACACGGTAATTAAAGCATGAAATACCTGTGGTATTACATACCATCCCCCTTAAAATTGGTTCATCCCGAAACTAAGAAAATAACTCGGGATGATTTTCCCTCATGCTCAACTCGCTCTCCCAAGTTGCTTCCTCCATGCTATGGTGCGACCGCTGAACTTTCACGAGGGGTATGACCTTATTTATTAATGTTTTCATACGCCGATCCAAGATAGCGATCGGCGCTTCTCTAAAGGTAGCGTCATTAGAAATTTCCACTTCTTCAAAATTGAGTTTGTGACTCGGATCGTAGACATACTTTCTTACCTGGGAGACGTGAAATACACTATGCACTCTATACAAATGCGGCGGCAGTGCTAATCTATACGCAAGTTATCCAACTCGGTCTAATATCTCGAACGGACCTATGAACCTTGGGCTTAACATGCCTTTCTGGATGAAATGCCGGATACCTCGCATGGGATATACTTTGACCGAAACATGATCCCCGATTGTAAATTCCAAAGGTCGCTGTCGGTTCTCGGCATATGATTTTTGCCGGCTTTGCGTTGCTAACATATGTTTTCGTACAACAGAGATCTTCTTAATGGATTCCTGGATCAGATCTAACTCGGTAGCCACGTTGTCAGAAGCATCATCCCAGAATAACAGCGACTTGCATCTTCGTCCATACAGGGCCTCAAATGGTTCCATGCCTATGCTCGCATGCCAGCTGCTGTTGTGCGAAAACTCTACTAACCCGGGATGCTTAACCCAATCCTTACCCCAATCGAGCACACATGCCCTCAACATATCTTCCAAGGTTTGTATAGTGCGCTCGGTCTATTCATCCATCTGAGGGTGATAGGTTTTGCTAAAATTCAACTGGGTTCCCATAGCTTTATCGACGACTTTCTAAAAATGATACACGTATCTGGTGTCTCTATCCGATAGGATAGATGAGGGAAAGTCGTGCAGTCTCACGACTTCCCTGATGATAATAGTGGCTAAATACACTATTTTGGTCGCTTCTTTAATTGGAATAGAATGTGCTGATTTCGTTAATCGATCAACGATAACCCAAATTGTGTCCTTCCCTCCCACCGCCGTTGGTTACTTAGTAACAAAATCCATTGATTTGCTTTCCCATTTCCACTCCGGAATGGGCAAGGGTTGCATGATTTCGGCTGGTCTGCGGTGTTTAATTTTTACTTGTTGGCACGTCATACAGTGGGCAACGAATCTAGCCACATCCCGTTTCAAAATTTTCCACCAAAAACTCTGTCGTAGATCCTTGTACATTTTACTTTCTCCGGGTTAAAATGGAGTAGTGAGTGGAGCGTGCTTCTCTCAGTATAGTTTGCTTCAGCTCGTCATTCGGCGGAATACAGATCCTATTCTTGAACCTCACCAAGTCCCCCTAGATCTTATATCCGGAAACATTTCCCTCCTCGATTCTTGCACCAATCATACATAGTTTGGGATCCTCCATCTATGCTAGATGTATCTCGTTTAATAAGGACGAGTGTGTATTGATTGAGCACAATTGTCCTTGACTGCATTGTACACATACTTCAGTACCATTCCTCCTGATGTCTTGCTTTAGTTTGGGTTGAACTGTTAGGCTAGATAACATTACTTCATGTGTAGTTTTTTGAGTGAGTGCATCAGCTACGACAATGGCCTTTCTGAGGTGGTATGAGATTTCCACATCGTAGTCTTTGATTAGCTCCAACCAGCACCTCTGCTCAAGTTTATTTACCTCTGGGTGAAGATATATTTCAGACTCTTATGGTCCGTGAAAATCTTACAAGTGACTCCGTAAAGGTAGTGCCTCCAAATCTTGAGGGCGTGTACCACTACGGCTAGCTCTAAGTCATGCGTCGGGTAATTCATTTCGTACGGCTTCAGTTGTCAAGACGCGTATGCAATAACTCTGTTATTCTGCATGAAGGCACACCCTAGCCCACGCTTAGATGCATCCATGTATATAACGAATTCTTCCGTACCCTATGGTAACACTAATACTGGATTAGTAGTCAACCTCCTCTTGAGTTCATCAAAGCTCTTTTGACAATCCATAGTCCAAACAAACTTGGTACTTTTCCTTAGTAGGTTCATTAATGGTCGAGCGATACAGGAAAAAGCCTCGACAAATCTTCGATAATAACCTGCCAATCCTAGAAAGCTCCTTACCTCCTTGACGTTCTTCGGCGGTTACCAACTCATTATTGTTTTGATCTTTGTGGATAGACTTTAACGCCTTCCGCGGAGTCAACATGTCCGAGGAAAATTACTTCTGGCATCCAGAATTCGCACTTGGCAAGTTTTACATAAAGTTGGTGTTGCCTTAACATGCTCAATACCTGTCTCAAATGTTCTTCGTGTTCCTGTCGGCTTCGAGACTAAATTAGGATGTCGTCAATAAAACCCACGATGCACTTATCGAGGAAATCGATTAAAACTCTGTTCATTAACTCAATGAAAACGGTTGGGGCATTGGTCAAGCTGAATGATACCACGATATACTCATAATGTCCATACCTCGATCGAAATGCAGTCTTTGGTATATCTTGCTCCCGAATCCTCAATTGGTGATATCCGGACCGTAGATCGATATTTGAAAACACCCACCCCCTGCAATTAATCTAGGAGATCATCGATCTCAGAAGTGGATAACGATTCTTGATAGTGACCTTATTAATCTAGGAGATCATCGATGATCTCCGGCACTGGCAAATTCTGCGGTCCGGCACTGAAAAAGTCCCATGCACTAGCGATTTGGGCTGATCTAGGACAGTACTCGTTCCTCAATAGCCGAGCAAATTCGGCCCACCCGACTACTCGGTTTTCCGGCTTGTGAGTTCTCCACCAGCGAGCAGCAGTGTCGCGGAGCTGATTAAGCCCGAACGGCACATTTCGGTTTTCTGGACAACCGATCACATCGAAGGCGGTCTCCATTTTGGAAATCCAGTCGTCCACATGTTTCTCCCCTGCTCCGTCAAACAATGACGACCTAGCTTTCAGTATCTCACTGAGTCGTCGGTCTCTCCTTGCATTATCCTCCACGTTGATGATTGGTATCCGTTCTGTTTGGTTGACTTGGGCGATGCCCCTGGCAATAGACTGGGCGAGGGTTTGAATGAAAGCCGGTTCCATGCCTCCAGGATTGGCGTTCCGCCTCCTGATAATTTTGATTAATCGGTGGCGGCTGGTTCCTAGCTGGAACGGTATCGGCAGTGTGCCTGTCCTTGTTCTAAATCACGGCGGAACCCGCAGAATCATTTACTATCCTCCTAGCTCCACGGCGTGACATTACATACAATATTAAGCTAAGGGCCAATTCAACACACAATTATCTCGTGCAAATTAAACATTGAACCCAATTAGAAAACACACATACTCTACTTACTTTGCATTCCCCTGAAGAGTTACGGTCACTTGGGGTGTTGGACTTTAGATAATATTTTTGGAAATAAAAAGAAATTTTTCCAAAATCTTTTTCAACAGGAACCGAGCGCTATGATACCATCTTCTGTAATACCCTCAAAATTTACCGGGGCATTACAGTACCGTGAATCCCATGTAAGACCCACAAGGCTATTTTAGGAAATAGATATTTTAAATAAGGCATTAAAAAATGGGTGAGTCCACGGTTACATAACATGAAACGGGTGTCTTGAAAGAAAACATAATTCAAAACACGATTATTACATAAATAGAGCTTTCAAAAATTTAATTAAAACATATGGTAGCAGAACTTTATTCCAACATCGTTCAAGCCTGACCTGGACCCTCGGGAATATCCTGCACATATTCAATAAATTTACCTGACACGACGAATCGTGCCACACAAATCGGGATCAGATAATGATAATCAGTAGCAGCATTTCACAACAAAATTCATGATTCGATAACACCGTACCACATAATATATAGATGATAATTCACAGTATAGCCGGCGTTATCTTTCTTGTTTAGCACATAAACCCCAAGGTCGCGACCAAGGGTCACAGAAGTATCTACATGAGAATACTCCGGAAAGTGGGTGCCATTTTAGGTCTTATCCCTCAACACATTTCCACACGGGTACCATTCAGGTTTTACCCCCAACACATTGCCTCATTCATAACATAGTTTCTGGAGAAAGACAATCGTTCGGCATTCATCACACGACGGCTCATTCATGTTTTCTAAATATTGCAAATAAAATTAACATAATCCAAGCAAGGTTTTACTTGCCTTCATTCCTAGGTAAGTGCCTTATGACAATTTGAACTTTCATGACTGATCGCGTTCAACGTAGTCACATATTCCTTTATTAACATTTCGTAAGGATAACGGCGAAAAAAACTAGTTTCCCATTCCCTTTCCTAACAAAATCCTTAACATAGTTCGATTTTGCAAAGCTAATATCAAGATTCTAAGATCGATAGCAACACCCATTATTACATTATTTAATTATTTGATTATCGATTGTTATAACAATTTGCTTAACAAGATTATCCCCAACATTGCTTTAGTTGTCAACAATCGACTATAGTAAAATCGAATTCCATTATCTACTAATTCAATTCTCTACTCCAATTTCTCAATTAGGTGGGATACCGTTCAACGGTTGATTCTTAATGATGGTAATACTATTAAGCTCTATTCCACCTATCTGAATTAACGTTTGATAATTATACTAGCAAGGTAGGTTCCAATGAGTTTATCATATGGTGATTGGATTCCTAACACAATTTCTCCTACAATTGATTAGTTAAAGTTTATGTTTCTAAGGTCGATTTGAAATGTGAAATTTGCATATGATTATTACAACAAGATACATGAAATAATGGTTCGAGAACGAAATATACTTACAACAATAGTTTTGATTACTACAAGTTCACCCGGTTTGATTATCTATGAAAGTTAAGCAACAAAACTACCCAATACCCGTAATGTAATTGACATAACAACAATACCGAAAAATAACTTCAAGGATTTGCTAGACTTACCTTATTAGATGAAGAACAATGAAGAACGATGACGAACCAACGAAGAACAACGAGTAGGAATGAAGAATGGATCAACCGACCTAGATAACCTTATTCGGAGCTTGAGTAATCCCCTCCTTTTAGTCAATAGAAGTGTTTTGGAGGCTAAGAATCGTCTAAGGGGCTGGGAAAGGTTTTAAGAAGGCTGCACATGTGTTTTTGGCTGAGGAAAATGAAGGAGGAGGTGTTAATTTATAACATACGATTGTGTTTTACGAACGCTAACACTCAAGGGTTTACGTACGTAAAGAGCATTACGTACATAATGTCTTATAGTTAACGTACGTAATGGTCGATCAAAGGCTACTGCCTGGACTGTCCCCACCTATAACGTACATAGGGGATCATAATGTACGTAAGCAACCTTATAATAGCATGCGTTAAGCTTGACAATTAACATATGTTACAAGCAATTTATTCGTTTTTCTACTAGCCCACCGAAAGTACCCAATCCGTGTCAAAAGAAAGATTCTGCTCGGAAGACCAATTCTCGCCTTACGTACGTAACCTAGTCTTGTTAACGTATGTAATGCTGCGAATATAACATACGCTATGCATGTCATCTAGCGTACGCTAGTCACTCAGTCCCTTAGTCATTTTATCGCATTTTAACCATCTCAGGGTCACTACCTTTTCACTCGTCAACAATTCTTCAGGGAACAAGACGTTAGCCACCGTTATATTGGCACCGATAATCGTTCAACGACGTCAAGGTACTGTAATACCCGGTCGTACTTCAGTCATTATCATTCAGTAATTTCATTTGGTAATTGTCACTATGTAATTTTTTCACTTGATAATAATCATTCATCCGTGTTCACCGTTCGGAATAACTTCGAGTTGTGTATCGATATTGTTCATTGTTTCAACCTTATTCAGGAATCGAGACAAGAGTATTATATTGATCGTGGTAATTGATTCATCAGTCGTTGTTAACGTTGGAATTCATGTCATTTCATATCTCTTCATCGTTCAAATCGTGTTTTTGTTGGATGAACCCTTGTAATCATTGCTTGGAACCACCGTTTTGGGGTTCTGTACTTTTATTTCGTGTTATTGGTTCCCAAATATCAATTCCTATTGCTTTTATTCCCTTCCCGGGTCATTTTTCATCATTTTAGGACCCAAGGGGGTGTGGGCCGCGGCACAAGGAGTGTGCACCGCGGCACACACATTTTCCAGTTTTTGGCCGAGCACTCTGTACCTTGTGCCGCGGCACATGCCGGCAGGGCCGCGGCACACTGCCGAGTCACTACCGCGGCACACCCATCCAGGCCGCAGCACACTCGTGTTGCATTTTCGGCCAAACCCGTCTGTACCTTGTGCCGCGGCACATGCCGACGGGGCCGCAGCACACTGCCAATCACTGGGCGCATTTTTTGGCCCTGTGCCACGGCACACTTCGGTCGGGCCGCATCACACATGGCAGTCAACTCTATAATTGCGTTTTTGAAAGAGTTCAGCTCATTTCTTCCTTTTTCTTCACCTTCATACGAGAGAGAGAGCTTGAGGGGAGAAATCTTCATCATCAATCACTTGAGTATTCATTTTTCATCATTTTCATTCGGTTATGCAGCTCGGATTGTCGATCTAACGCGATTTCATCGGATTAAAGTACTTGGATCTTCAAAGGTATTATTCATCAAACCTCTTGGATTTCGATTTTGTATTGAGATATGTTGTTTTGGATGTTAGGATCATGTTGTATGAAGTGATATACGCATGATTATGGACATGTTTGATTATTCATTGGATTATTGAAGGATTATTCAAGAACACTTTGAATATTGTGTTGGATTTGGGGGTTTTCGATTAATTGTTGTTGAAATCACGATTTTGGATATTCATAATGGATTATTGATCGTATTGAAGATGTTTTGTTGGTTTGAAACACTGCTTGGGGATTTGATGTTGATATTTTTGCGGTTTAGTTATAAACAATCGAAGTTTGGCCACAAAGTGTTCGATATAATGCCCCAATGAACTTGGTTTAATCGTATCGACGTTTTGAGTTCGTTATATTCGTGTTTGATTCGTATATTGAACGGATTGTTGGTAATTGTATTATTTAAGGTTGTTCGAGCGACCGATATCTCAATTAGGACGTTGTTCGTGGAAGGATAATTGTCACTGGTGTTGAGTAAGTTAATTCTTACTCGGTTAAAAGGATATTCATTCCTTTTGTTGTTGTTCATTCATAATCATAACTCATTCATCATTGTATTAACCGTATCAAAACTTGTCATTGTCAATTAATCACCTTAGTTACAAGGAACGACGGTTCCAATCATTTCATTGAGCTGTCAGTCATTTCACTATCATTTCATCTCGGTGAGTCATTATTCATTTTCGATGTCACTTTTGTTATATCGTGGCATTCTGGGTCATACTGGCGTGCCGGTTGGTATGTGTAGGATTTTCATGTCGGGCACATTTAAGTCGTGTGTTGGTTGTTGACCTCACATTGGACTGTGCACACGAGTCGATTGCTTCATGAGACTGATTAGGTACAAGACCACACGTGTATTCGATCGATACTCGTTGGTGGCTTGTGCACGGACACATTTCCATCCCGGGCGTAGTGTGGCGCAACCCTTTGAGCCGTACTGTTAGTTGATTCATACAACATGTTTGATTGCGTATGTTTTCAACAAGATTGGGTTATAATCTAACCGATTCATTTTTTATCGAACTTGTGGTTTATACAACAGATACATGATTGTGTTTATTCAACTCTTGAGGATTGTTGTTCTGTGTAACTGACCCCGTTTGGGGATATTATTTTTCAGGTCATGGCAAGGCAAAAGCACGGGGAGAGCACGTTGACGGTGAGGAGTCCCAATGATACTAGAAGGGGGCCCCAGTCTTTTCAGTCATTTATGTTTCCTTCATTTATTCCGCTGTAGACATTCCGTTTCAATATTCATTTCACTCAGTCTTGTATATTTTATCTCCATATAAAATATAAATGTATTCTGTATTATCCTGAATGTGTTGTATGAAACTCCTCATCGGAGTAATTATTGTTGTAATGTGGTTCAGTACTACATTTACCCTGTGTAATTCATTCATTTTCATTCGCCTAGTGGGTCCCAGTCCGGGGTCCACTGCACTGTAATATCCGCCTAGTTTGGGGTGTTACAGGTATGTCACCTCTGTTCCATTCACATCATATAATTGTATCACAATAGCACTTTAATGAAACCACATAATATAAGAAGAGAACATCAAATGATGAAAATTGCATTATAATATATGAAGTACACGGTAATTAAAGCATGAAATACCCACGGTATTACATACCATCCCCCTTAAAATAGTTTCATCCCGAAACTAAGAAAATAACTCGGGATGATTTTCCCTCATGCTCGAATCGGTCCCCCAAGTTGCTTCCTCCATGACGTGGTGCGACCACTGAACTTTCACAAGGGGTATGACCATATTTCTTAATGTTTTCATATGATGATCCAAGATAGCGATTGGCACTTCTCTAAAGGTAGTATCATTAGAAATTTCTATTTCTTCGAAATTAAGTTTGTAACTCAGATCTTAGACATACTTTGTTAACTGGGAGATGTGAAAGAACATTATGCACTCCATCCAAATGCAGTGACAGGACTAATCGACACGCAAGTTATCCAACTCGGTCCAATATCTCAAACGGACCTATGAACCTTGGGCTTAACTTTTCCTTCAGGATGAAATGCCGGATACCTCGCATAGGCGATACTTCGACCGAAACATGATCCCCGAGTGTAAATTCCAGCAGTCGATGCCGGTTCTCATATGATTTCTGCCGGCTTAGCGTTGTTAACATATGTTTCTGAACAAGAGAGATCTTCTTAATGGATTCCTTGATCAGATCTAACTCGGTAGCCATGGGGTCAGAAGCAGCATCCCAGCATAACAGCGACTTGCATCCTCATCCATACAAGGCCTGAAATGGTGCCATGCCTATGCTCGCGTGCCAGCTGTTGTTGTACGATAACTCTACTAACCCAAGATGCTTAACCCAATCCTTACCCCAATCGAGCACACATGCCCTCAACATATCTTCCAAGCTTTGCATCGTGCGCTCGGTCTGTCCATCCGTCTGAGGGTGATAGGCTGTGCTAAAATGCAACTGGGTTCCCATAGCTTTATGGATGGCTTTGCAAAAACGTGACACATATCTGGTGTCTCTATCCGATATGATGGATGAGGGAACGTCGTGCAGTCTCACGACCTCCATGATGAAAATAGTGGCTAAATACTCTATTTCTGTCACTTCCTAAATTGGAATAGAATGTGGTGATTTTGTTAACCGATCAAAGATAACCCAAATTGTGTCCTTCCCTTCCACCGCCATTGGTAACTTAGTAACAAAATCCATTGATTTGCTTTCCCATTTCCACTCCGGAATGGGTAAGGGTTGCATGATTTCGGCTGGTCTGCAGTGTTCAATTTTTACTTGTTGGCACGTCATACAGTGGGCAACAAATCTAGCCACTTCCCCTTTTCATATTTTCCACCAAAAACTCTGTCGTAGATCCTTGTAGATTTCACTTTCTCCAGGGTGAATGGAGTAGGGAGTGGTGTGTTCTTCTCTTAGCATAGTTTGCTTCAGCTCACCATTCGGCAAAATACAGATCCTATTCTTGAACCTCACCAAGTCCCCCTAGATCTTAGTCGGAAATATTTCCCTCCTTGATTCTCGCACCGATCGTATGAAGTTTGGGATCCTCCATCTGTGTTAGACGTATCACGTTTAATAAGTATGCATGTATATTGATTGTGCACAATTATCCTTGACTGCGTTGTACCCATACTTCAGTACCATTCCTCCTGATGTCTTGTTGTAGTTCGGGTTGAACCGTTAGGCTGGATAACATTACTTCATGTGTAGTTTTCCGAATGAGTGCATCAGCTATGACATTAACCTTTCCGAGGTGGTATGAGATTTACACATCGTAGTCTTTGATTAGCTCCAACTAGCGCCTCTGCCTCATGTTTAATTCCCTCTGGGTGAAGATATATTTAAGACTCTTATGGTCTGTGAAAATCTTACAAGTGACTCCGTAAAGGTAGTGCCTCCAAATCTTGAGGGCGTGTACCACTGCGGCTAGCTCTAAGTCATGCGTCGGATAATTCATTTCATACGGCTTCAATTGTCGAGATACGTACGCAATAACTCTATTGTTCTTCATGAAGACACACCCCAACCCATGCTTAGATGCATCTATGTATATAACGAATCCTTCTGTACACTGCGGTAGCAGTAATACTGGAGCAGTAGTCAACCTCTTCTTGAGTTCATCAAAGCTCTTCTGACAATCCGTAGTCACAAAAAAACTTGGTACTTTTCCTAAGTAGGTTCGCTAATGGTCGAGCGATACAGGAAAAAGCCTCGACGAATCTTCGATAATAACCTGCCAATCCTAGAAAACTCCTTACCTCCTTGACGTTCTTTGGCGGTTCCCAACTCATTATTGTTTCGATCTTTTATGGATCGACTTTAACGCCTTCCGCGGAGACAACATGTCCGAGGAAAATTAATTCCGGCATCCAGAATTCGCACTTGGCAAGTTTTGCATAAAGTTGGTGTTGCCTTAACATGCTCAGTAACTGTCTCAAATGTTCTTCGTGTTCCTGTCGGCTATGAGAATAAATTAGGATGTCGTCAATAAAAACCACGATGCACTTATTGAGGAAATCGATTAAAACTCTGTTCATTAACTCTATGAAAATGGCTGGGACATTGGTCAAGCCGAATGATACCACTCATAATTTCCATACCTCGATCAAAATGCAGTCTTTGGTATATCTTCCTCCCGAATCCTCAATTGGTGATATCCGGACCGTAGATCGATCTTTAAAAACACAACCGCCCCCTGCAATTGGTATAGGAGATCATCGATCCTCGGAAGTGGATAATGATTCTTGATAGTGACCTTATTTAATTCTATATAGTCAATGCACAAGCGTAGAGAGTTATCCTTCTTTTTAACAAAGAGTACTTACGCGCCCCACGGTGAGGTGCTCGAGCGAATCAATTCCTTCTCCACCAGATCTTCGAGCTGTATCTTCAATTCTTTCATCTCGGTTGGTGCCATCCTATAAGGAGCTTAGGAAATAGGTCTCGTTCCCGGCTCAAGTTCAATAGAGAGATCAACTACTCGGTGCGGCGAAAGCCCCGGTAGTTCATCGGGAAAGACGTCTGGAAATTCATTCACCACCGGAATGTTCACAACTGAAAGTTGTGATGTATCCTCTTGGAGGACATAACACTAATAGTACATTTCTTGAGAATCACAGGAGACTTCCGGTGCAAGGAGGCTGAGAGACCCTTTCGTACTGAGGTGTTCTCGGCCCTTGATGACATGCGTGGTACCATCGCAAGCTATGATGGAAATAGTCAAGTGGTAGGTATCTAATATCGTCCTGTGCATGGGCATCCAGTCCATACCTAAAATGATATCTTCATTCTGAAGCGGGAAAACCATAAGATTTGCAGTCCAACCACGATCATTGATGCGGATCTGGCAGTCTCGAACTTCTAGGTTGCCGCCTACTCTACTACCCTCGGGTAGTTTAGCAGTAAAGGATTCACAAGGAACACAAGCAAGATTCAAACGTTCAACACATTCCACAGATATAAACGAATGTGTGACTCCCGTATCAAATAGTACATGAACAGGCTGGGAGTTAACAAGAAGTGTACCTGAGATAGCTGGCACGGACTGACCATCTGTAGCCCTAAGTTCGAATACACGGGACAACAATGACTCGGAAAAGGATACAGTACACCGCCGCGCCCACTGTAATATCCGCAACTTTGATTTTCAGTCAATTTCTTTTTTTGGCAGGAGTCCGTTTTAATGGCTCACTTGTGTTCAGACCCATCATTGTTGCGCATCCATGAGGATGTGGCTCAGGGGAAAGCCCCTGGATTTGTGGTCCACGAGGATGGACTTTTGCGATTTAAGAATCGGTTATGCATACCGGCGAATGACGAGTTGAAAAACTCGATTTTGAGAGAAGCTCATGCTACCCCTTACTCCATTCATCCGGGGTCCTGCAAGATGTACAAGGACTTGAAACAAAATTACTGGTGGAGTAATATGAAGTGAGAAGTCGTAGATTTTGTTTCGAGATGTTTAACGTGTCAGCAAGTCAAGATAGAACATCAGCGACCGGCAGGTATGCTGAAACCACTCCCTATTCTAGAGTGGAAATGGGAAGATATTTCTATGGATTTCATCACGAGTTTGCCGACGAGTCGTCGTGGCATGAATACAATTTAGGTAGTTGTGGACCATTTAACTAAGTCAGCTTATTTTCTTGAGATTAAGGATACGTGGGGTCCCGAGAGACTTGCCCAGTTGTTCATCAAAGAGATAGTGAGACTGCATGGTACTCCTAAAAATATCATTTCCGATCGTGACGGACGGTTCGTGTCTCATTTTTGGAAATCAGTTCATTGTGCTATGGGAACTCAGCTTAATCTCAGTACTGCTTTTCATCCTCAGTCCGACGGACAATCAGAGAGGATTATTCAGACATTGGAGGACATGTTGAGGGCGTGCGTCCTCGATTGGAAAGACGATTGGGAAGCCCAACTACCGTTTATTGAGTTCACGTACAATAATAGTTGGCATGCTTCGATTAAGATGGCACCTTATGAGGCCTTGTACGGTCGTCATTGTCGATCTCCTTTGTGTTGGGACGACTTATCAGAATCAATCGACATCGAGCCCGATATGCTTATAGCCACTCGTGAGAAGGTAGCTATGATCAGGAGTCGTTTGTCCACAAGGATTGTGCGCCGCGGCACACAGCCGAGTCAGTGCCGCGGCACACTTGTCCGGGCTGCGGCACACCCGTGTGGCACTTGCCGGCCAAAACCTCCTGTACCGCGTGCCGCGGCACAGTCCGGCAGGGCCGCGGCACATGCCGAGTCTGAGCCGCGGCACACTTCGAATGAGCCGCGGCACAACGAGCGGTCAGCCGATCACTGGGCGCAATTTTTGGCCCTGTGCCACGGCACAGTTTAGCTGAGCCGCGGCACACAATGCGGTCAGCGCTATATCAGCGTTTCTTTTCAGCGGATGCAGTTCATTTCTTCCTTCCTTCCACCGTGCGCGAGAGAGAGAGGGTTGAGAGGGCAATTTTTCTCCATCTACCATTTGATTGTGTGTTTTTCTTCATCTTCCTTCGATCGTGTAGCTCGGATTGTGGATCTAGCGCGTGTTCTTCGGGTTATAGGGCTTGAATCTTCAAGAGGTAAGAACTCCTTTAACCCTAGTATGATTTTGGGGAGGGTTTGGTGGTGATCTTGTGTTTTAATTCGAATTAACCGATTTTGTCATTAGATTTTGATAGTATTCACGTGACCCTTGGTTTTCTTGTTATTGGTTGGGATGAAATCATGTTGTTACACCGTTGACCGATTTCATTTCCTTATGCACTCTTGGTGTCCGATGAATTGTCCCAACGGGTAGAATTAGGATTAATTCTTACCTTTCCGCATTATTGAGACTTGTTGTATACCGTTATTGTGTTAGGAGCGGATTTGGGAGGATTGTTCAGACCAAAACCTAATCCTTCGTTGTTTCCCTTGTTTCATCGTGTTCAAGGAAAGTACATGTATTATATTTCGTTATGTATGTTGTGATTTTCGAAATGAATGATGAATGGTGATTTTTGGGTGCGTGAGTTGTGTTCCTTCCACCCGGAGTGTCCGACGGGATGTCTGGGGGTCGATACTAAGGGGTACGGCCGCGGAAGTGGACTTGGGTGCGTGTGTGATTGAACTTCCACCCGGAGTGTCCGACGGGATGTCTGGGGGTCGATACTAAGGGGTACGGCCGCGGAAGTGGTATCCCACCCGGAGTGTTCGACGGGATGTCTGGGGGTCGATACTAAGGGGTACGGCCACGGAATACCAGTTGTGATTTTGTGATATCGTGATGATTGAAAACTGATTTGATTGCCAATGTAGTATTCCGGAATATTTATGGCAAATGATTTCTGATTGAGATGATTGAGTATAACCGTTTTTGTATATAATGTTGTGTAATTGTGTACTTGCACTAGCTATTCGAATGCTAACCCCTTAAATGGGGGAAATGCGTCTTATGCATTTAGTGCAGGAGGAGTGAGGAGCAGGCACGGGGCACGCACGCAAAGGATGGGCTGGCTTGATGATGTGGCTCGAGTCTGCATTTTTATGTTTTGTCATTGCATTGTCGAGTATTGAAGTTGGACTGTCTATTTTGAAACTTGGTTTAAGTCCCCTGCGTGGGCAATAAATTGGTATTTAACCTCTGTTCAAGTATTACGTTAAAAATGTTTTGGCCGAGGCCACGGCCTTATTTACCTTTGAGTGCATCATTCGGGATTACATTGTGGTTTATATGTCATGTGTTAGCCTAGTAGACCTCACGAGGGTTCTACGGCGTGTAATGTCCCAGTTGTGAATTGGGGTGTTACATTTATGGTATCAGAGCTTAGGTTTTGAATACCTAGGCTGTCGGTGAATTTTGGAGTGCATCGGTTGCGTCATTAGAGTCAGTCATTGAGCCTAATATCATCATGCTACCGTCTTTTCGTGCGACCCGTGGCTGTAAGTCTCCTCGAACTCTTATATCTCTGTAATTCGTTTTCTTGCGCTGCTCGGAATCGTGACTTGTGTTACCAACTTTGTGAATTGTGAATCTTTCTGATCTTGTTCTTTTCTTATTTTCATTCAGTATGTTGAGAGGTCGTGGTAGACCGGCTAGGGGACGCGGCTGAGGTCGTGGTCGGGGTGCTGATAATGAGGAGGGCTCACTTTCTCAGTCCTCTGCGGACTCAGCCTCTCACTCAGTGCCGTCGGGTAATAATGCCGGCCAGAGCTCTGCCGTACTTGCGATTGGTAGCCCAACTTACTCAGATAGCTCAGGGGGGACGCCAGAATCCGCCCCCGACACCGGAAGAGGAGGCTAGTAAGTGGCTTCAGACGGTGACTAAGATGCACCCTCCTCGTTTCTCCAGATCCTCTGACTCCCTCGGTTGGGAGAATTGACTCTTTCAGTTGTCCAGGACCTTTGATGCCGTAGCTTGTCCTGAAGATAGGAGGGTACATATTGCCCAGTACCTCCTGGATAAGGAAGCTGCGGAATGGTGGGAGGCCGTTGTGCCCAGAGACCGTCGAGCTACTTGGGAGGAATTCAAGGCTGCTATGGAAGCAGAGTATTGTCCGCCGCCAGTCAAGGAGCGCAGAATTGTGGAATTCTTCACCGCTACACCTCAGGATGTGCCTATTTCTCAGGCCATCATTTCTTACAATCAGCAGTTGGGTTTCGTAAGAGATCAAGTAAGAACGGAGGCTGATAAAATCCTTTACTTCAATATGCGAATGAAGCCGCATATTAGGCAGAGTATGGCACCGCTCATGTGTGCCACTTTGAAGGAATACCAGGATCGCGCCCTAGCGATCGAGATGGCGGTTCCGGAATCAGAGTCGGTTTCGGAAGCTAAGAAGCAGAAGACTAACGCTGGATTCTCGACCGGGAAGGGTGGTCAGTTTTCGAGGTCTCGTTCTGCTCCCATACCGGGGAATAGGCTGTTCTATCAGGCCGGTGGATCTCAGGGTAACCGTTCAGTTCAGTCCGTCGCTTCTGGTGGCAGGGTTTGTTTTAACTGCAACCAATATGAGCATTTGATGAAGGATTGTCTTTTTCCTCCAGTTACTTGCTACACTTGCGGGCAGACCGGGCACCGGGCGACTCATTGTGAGAGAGCCACCAGGGCCGCTAGAGTTCCAACTACCACTACCGATCATAGGGATCACAATACTCCAGCTACTCAGGTTCCACAGGGTTCGGGTCGCGGTAGAGGTCGGGGACAGCCGGATCGCCGCGCAGCCTCGAGTTCGGGTTCAGTTCACCCCCGATTGTACCAGATGAGGCGCACAGAGGAGACGGACATTCCGGTGGCTTCAGGTACCACTCAGATCCTTACTCATCCAGTTTCCGTTCTTTTTGATTCGGGTGCTACCCATTCCTTTATTGCCTCGGATTGTGTGAATCGTATTGGCTTTAACTACTTGTTTGAGTGTGAACCGTTTGTGGTGGGTACGCCTAGCGGGGATCGTATAGTTGGGGACCGGGAAGTTAGGGATTGCCCCGTGAGGATTGGGAGCCGAGACTGGCCCTCGAACCTCATTGTTATCGACCTAAAGGGTGAGGATTTAATCCTCGGGGACGATTGGTTAGAGCTTCACGGTGCTATCATGAACTATCGGACTCGTACTATCTCGATCGTGGCCGAGGATGGCACCGAGCATACTCTCGTCGGCTGTAAGCCGGGTAGATCGGGGAGCGTGATTAGCACCTTGAAGGCGATGAAACTTCTGAACCAGGGTTGTGTCGGCTACTGGTGTTATGCTCTGAAGGCGGAAAATGGTGGAGTTGACATGTCGTCAATTCCAGTTGTTAGTGAGTATCCCGACGTTTTCCCAGACGACTTGCCGGGGTTACCACCGCAGCGAGAGGTGGAGTTTCCTATCGATCTTGAGCCGAATGCAGCCCCTATTTCTCGAGCACCATACCGTATGGCACCGTCAGAGATGTTAGAGTTGAAGAACTAGTTGGGAGAATTGTTAGATAAAGGGTATATTCGACCGAGCGCATCGCCTTGGGGTGCGCCCGTACTTTTCGTTAAGAAGAAATATGGGACGCTTCGTTTATGCATCGATTATCGAGAATTAAACAAGCTGACCATCAAAAATAAATACCCTTTGCCCAGGATTGAAGATTTGTTTGATCAGCTTCAGGGGGCGGCAGTCTTTTCGAAGATTGATTTGAGATCGGGCTACTACCAGTTGAGGATTCGGGACGTCGATATTCCGAAAGCTGCCTTTCGGACGAGATATGGCCATTACGAGTTTGTGGTTATGCCTTTCGGGCTAACCAATGCCCCAACAGTGTTCATGCAGTTGATGAACAAAGTTTTTATTGAGTATCTGGACAAATTCGTAGTCGTTTTTATCGATGATATTCTTATCTATTCACGGAGTCGGGAGGAGCACGCCTTACATCTCCGGATTGTATTAGACACTTTGAGGGCTGAGCAGTTGTACGCGAAGTTCTCTAAGTGTGAGTTTTGGCTCGAGTAGCGTTCCTCGGGCATGTGATTCAGCAGAGGAGTTCGGGTAGATCCGCGAGAAGATAGAGCGGTGATGGCTTGGGAGCCGCCTAAGAATGTGAAGGAGGTGAGGAGTTTTACGGGTCTTGCCGGCTATTACCTTGATTCGTTGAGGATTTTCTAAGATCGCTAGACCACTCACTCGGTTGCTCGAAAACTTCGAAGTTCGAGTGGGTGAGACAGGCGGGGCGGCTTTGACGAGTTAAAGAGACGTCGACTACCGCACCCGTTTTAGCATTGCCTCGGGGAACGAGGATTTCGTAGTGTATAGTGATGCTTCGGGCCTTGGTCTAGGATGTGTTTTGATGCGAGAGAGACAGTGATTGCTTATGCGTCCCTTGATTGAAACCTTATGAAGTAAATTATCCCACACACGATTTGGAGTTAGCTGCGGTCGTTTTCGCCTTAAAAATCTGGAGGCATTACCTCTATGGGTCATCGTGTAAGATTTTTACGGATCACAAGAGTCTGAAGTACATCTTCTGCCAGAAAGAGTTGAATATGAGGCAGCGTAGGTGGTTAGAACTAATTAAAGATTACGACCTCGAGATACTTTACCATCCGGGTAAGGCCAACGTAGTGGCTGATGCGTTGAGCCGAAAATCGATGGCTTTGCAGATGTTAGAGGTACTTACACCACAGAGTAGGATCTAGCGAGATTTCATCTGTCAGAATATTGAGGTTTGGGTTCAGAGAGTTCAGGGCCAGTTATGTGCGTTAGAGATCACTTCGTCCTTGACTGATGATATCAAGGCGAAGCAGTATGACGATCCGTTTTTGGTCCAGTTGAGGGAGGATGTGAGGAAGGGGAAAGCCCCTGGATTTGTGGTTCACGATGATGGGGTTTTGAGGTTTCGCGGCAGACTTTGTGTACCGAGTGATGTTGAGCTGAGACAGAAGATCTTGAGTGAAGCTCATGCTACACCTTACTCCATACATCCCGGTACGAGTAAAATGTACAAGGATGTGAGGAGCAACTACTGGTGGAGTAATTTGAAGACAGACGTTAGCGAGTTTGTGTCGAGGTGTCTGACCTGTCAGCAGGTTAAGATCGAGCATCAGCGACCCGCGGGGCTGTTACGACCACTTCCTATCCCGGAGTGGAAATGTGAGGATATTTCTATGGATTTCATTACCGGTATGCCTAAGGCTTGGACGGGAATGAACATGATTTCGGTCGTTGTTGATCGACTAACCAAATCAGCTCATTTTCTAAGTATTAAGGACACTTGGGGGCCGGAGAGGCTTGCACGAGTGTTTATTGCGGAAATAGTGAGATTGCATGGGACCCCTAAGAGTATTGTTTCGGATCGTGATGGCCGGTTCATATCTCATTTTTGGCAGGCCGTTCATAGAGCTTTGGGAACCGAGTTGAGACTTAGTACATCCTACCACCCTCAGACAGACGTACAGTCTGAGCGGACGATACAGACGCTAGAGGATATGTTACGAGCCTGTGCTTTAGATTGGAAGGATGATTGGGAGTCGCACTTACCGTTAATCGAGTTCACGTACAACAATAGTTGGCATGCCTCGATTAAAATGGCACCATTTGAGGCATTATATGGGTGAAGGTGTAGATCGCCGTTGTGTTGGAACGATGCGTCCGAGCTGATTGGTACCGAGCCCGACATGATAGTTGAGACGAGAGAGAAGATTGCTCTGATTCGTGATAGGTTGTTGACGGCCCAGAGTCGGCAGAAGTCTTATGCCGATACACGTCGCCGGCCGTTGGAGTTTGAGGTAGGAGACCATGTGTTGCTTAAGATGTCGCCGACACGGGGAGTTTACAGCTTCGGTCGGAAGGGTAAACTTAGTCCGAGATTTATTGGACCGTTCGAGATTCTAGAGAGAGTTGGAGAGCTTGCATATCGGTTAGGTTTGCCACCGTCCCTGAGCCACGTGCATAACGTATTTCATGTTTCCCAGCTTAGGAAGTACGTATCGGACCCTAGCCATATTATTGATTTTGGAGAGATCGAGTTGGGGCCCGACATTACCTTCGAGGAGAGGCCGATTCAGATCTTAGAGCGACGAGTGAAGCAACTCAGGCACAAAACCATTCCTTTAGTCAAAGTGCAGTGGTCGAGGCATGGATCCGAGGAAGCCACGTGGGAAACGGAGGAGAGTATGAGGTCGAGATACCCCGAGTTATTCGTGTTGTAAGTTTCGGGACGAAACTTATTTTTAGGGGGAGATAATGTAATATCCGCGTTTTCTATTTTTAGTAATTTCTATTTTTGGTGTATATTCGTTTCGGGCAACTCGCTTGGCACTGTTTTGGAATTATGAACCTATTTTGTTCTTGGAGTTTCTCCGCTTAGATGGGTCTCGATGATGTTTTTACGTAATTTCATCTTGTGTTATATTTTGTCTCATGTGTATTCGATTCTCGTTAAACTCGTTCGATTTCATCATTTTCTTACTTCCATGAGTTCGTATGATTGAGTAGAGCATGTTGTGAGTTTCGGATTGTTAATCCGACGTTGTATCGTGATTTTCGGATGTTTGGGCCGTTTTTTTTTTTGTAATTTCCTAGGAGTTTAGGGAATTTGTTCCTTGTTCGACTTTGGTTGTGTACCTCAGATCGTTTTGGGGTTCCGTACTTCCATTTCGTGTTATTGTTGCCCAAATACCGATTCCTATTGCTTTTATTCTCTTTCCGGATCATTTTTCGTCATTTTGGGACCCTAGGGGGGGTGTGGGCCGCGGCACACACATTACCCAGTTGTTGGCCGAGCAGGCTGTACCGTATGCCACGGCACAAGGATTGTGTGCCGCGGCACACAGCCGAGTCAGTGCCGCGGCACACTTGTCCGGGCCGCGGCACACCCGTGTGGCACTTGCCGGCCAAACCTCTGCAGCGTGCGCGGCCTGTCCGGCAGGCGCGGCACATGCCGAGTCGAGCCGCGGCACACTTCAATGAGCCGCGGCACAACGAGCGGTCGGCCCGATCACCGGGCGCAATTTTTGGCCTGTGCCGCGGCCTGATTTAGCCGAGCGCGGCACCTGATGCGGTCAGCGCTATATCAGCGTTTCTTTTCAGCGGATGCAGTTCATTTCTTCATTCCTTCCACCGTGTGCGAGAGAGAGAGGGTTGAGAGGGGAATTTTTCTCCATCTACCATTTGATTGTGTGTTTTTCTTCATCTTCCTTCGATCGTGTAGCTCGTATTGTGGATCTAGCGCGTGTTCTTCGGGTTATAGGGCTTGAATCTTCAAGAGGTAAGAACTCCTTTAACCCTAGTATGATTTTGGGGAGGGTTTGGTGGTTATCTTGTGTTTTAATTCGAATTAACCGATGTTGTCATTAGATTTTGATAGTATTCACGTGACCCTTGGTTTTCTTGTTATTGGTTGGGATGAAATCCTGTTGTTACACCGTTGACCGATTTCATTTCCTTATGCACTCTTAGTGTCCGATGAATTGTCCCAACGGGTAGAATTAGGATTAATTCTTACCTTTCCGCATTATTGAGACTTGTTGTATACCGTTATTGTGTTAGGAGCGGATTTGGGAGGATTGCTCGGACCAAAACCTAATCCTTCGTTGTTTCCATTGTTTCATCATGTTCAAGGCAAGTACACGTAATATATTTCGTTATGTATGTTGTGATTTTCGAAATGAATGATGAATGGTGATTTTTGGGTGCGTGAGTTGTGGTCCTTCCACCCGGAGTGTCCGACGGGATGTCTGGGGGTCGATACTAAGGGGTACGGCCGCGGAAGTGGACTTGGGTGCGTGTGTGATTGAACTTCCACCCGGAGTGTCCGACGGGATGTCTGGGGGTCGATACTAAGGGGTACGTCCGCGGAAGTGGTATCCCACCCGGAGTGTTCGACGGGATGTCTGGGGGTCGATACTAAGGGGTACGGCCACGGGATACCAGTTGTGATTTTGTGATATCGTGATGATTGAAAACTGATTTGATTGCCAATGTAGTATTCCGGAATATTTATGGAAAATGATTTCTGATTGAGATGATTGAGTATAACCGTTTTTGTATATAATGTTGTGTAATTGTGTACTTGCACTAGCTATTCGAATGCTAACCCCTTAAATGGGGGAAATGCGTCTTATGCATTTCAGGTACCGGGAGGGCTGAGGAGCAGGCACGGGGCACGCACGCAAAGGATGGGCTAGCTTGATGATGTGGCTCGAGTCTGCATTTTTATGTTTTGTCATTGCATTGTCGAGT
Organism: Orobanche coerulescens; assembly: GCA_033398695.1. NCBI lineage: Eukaryota > Viridiplantae > Streptophyta > Magnoliopsida > Lamiales > Orobanchaceae > Orobanche > Orobanche coerulescens. Next base: position 89,769,305 of record CM065815.1, on the reverse strand, counting down.
ATTGAAGTTGGACTGTCTATTTTGAAACTTGGTTTAAGTCCCCTGCGTGGGCAATAAATTGGTATTTAACTTCTGTTCATGTATTACGTTAAAAATGTTTTGGCCGAGGCCACGGCCTTATTTACCTTTGAGTGCATCATTCGGGATTACATTGTGGTTTATATGTCATGTGTTAGCCTAGTAGACCTCACGAGGGTTCTACGGCGTGTAATGTCCCAGTTGTGAATTGGGGTGTTACAGACACGCGAATGTCCGGTGCACGAACCGAGTGACTCGCCTCATTTTTTCACCAACCAGTGGGCTGCCCATATTATCTCTCCTCACATTACATGTGGTTTCCTTTTTGTCTTGGTATGTATTGTTTATGATATCGGGTTTGCTTTGATTTGTTTTAATATAATGACAAAAGATATCAAGATTATCATGATCTTGATATCTTATCAAATCATCTTATAAATCAAAACAACACACAAACACATCTTCATACATTACGGCCGAACCAAAAGGGAGAGGAGAGGAGAGGAGAAAAATTTTCTTGAACTTATTTCATCTTAAAGAGAAATAAAATGAAGAAGAGAAGAGAAGAAAAATACTATATCAATTCGTAGTCGTGTTCTTCGAGAACGAATTGATATATAATTTATTTGATCAATATCCGATGCGTGATAATGTAGAGACACTCGGCATATTCGGTTTTTGATCATTCATCAAGTTCGGACGAATTAGATTCGTGTTGGTGGTCGGAAAAAGCTTGGCTCAGGTATTTTCTTCAAGAAGATATTATCAAAGGTCTATGAGGGTATATCTTCTTAATTTTATCTTAGTCAATTTATATTCGTTTATATGACGCTTGATCGATTCGTTTTAAGGATTTGGTTTAATCTGGTTGGACCGATTTATTTTCCACTGTCGTAACTCGTTGTTAATCACCGAATCTCAAGAGTGGTATCAGAGAGAGTCTATGCGAGCGTATATTTGATATTTGCATTTGGAATTCTAGGCTATTTTTTTTTTTGATTGAGAATCATAATTGTTTTAATTGTTAATGTTTAATTGTTCATCTAAAAAATTATTTTTCATGATTTTATGTTACAGTATAAATCTATTTTTCTTTTCAAAAACTAATTTAAATATGTAATATAAAAATTAGAGATGTATTATTTTTAGATTCCGAAAGAAAAGGCAGTGAAAAAAATTGGACCGTGACTCAAGTGCCAGAATTTGCCGTAACGCTTGATCATATCCGTAATAAGTCAATAAATATTTGTCTTTAAATGAAATTACATGACATATAAATGATTATTTTCATGAACATGAATAGTGCTATTTACATTGTCATTATCTTTTATACGACATGACAATTATCTCTTCTAACATGATAAAAGTTATTTTGTAAGATGTTTTGTTTTAGTGAGGAGCTCAGTTTCTCAGTAAGTATATAGATGTGTTAAACGATTATAAAGTAATAACTGTAATGCCCTAAAATATTTACAAATCATTGTTTAATATAATAAATTAAGTAATCAACCATATCATGATAATTGAACCATATTGTATTACATGCTTAAGTAGTACTTCAATACAATTAGTAATATTTCAACAACGGTGATTTTAGTATGTTATAGTTAACTCATTAGAGGGTAGTCCACGGGACGCAGGAGGGACTGTTGGACCCACAGACTAAAAAAGGAAAGAGGGTGGTGAATACCTGTGCGGAAATGTCGGTCAGGAAAAGCCACAGACGGATAGAGGATATGGTTAGTACCATTGGTCGAAAGCTCAGTATGGGAACCTCGTAGATGGTGGCGTAACACACCAAAAATTTAAATAATATTGGCCAATTATAAGAACAGGTTCCGAAAGCCTCGGTCTACTTTTGTCAATCGAGCATCTGCCTCCAGGGCCCCAAAAAGGAAAGGATTTAAAAAAAAAAAAACAGAAAACGAACATGATCATACACATGCTTGTATATATGTATAAGTATAATATTAATTGTTTGATGAATGTGCTACTTTGCTATTACAGAAGTATCATCTTACTGAGCCTTTAGCTCATTAGATTCTTATAATACAGGTGACGATGTAAATGCCCAGAAGTTGATCATTTCTTTTCGGAGCGGCCAGTCGGAGATCCGTCAATATGCCATAATTCTAATGACTATTACTTAAGAAAGGATATGTATTAATTTGAATAAGGACCGCTCTATTATGTTGCATTCTATTATGTTTAATTTTGTTATCTTTTGTACTACTTCAAGAGGAATAAAAATAGTTTGCTTTTTTTTGGAGTTATTGTTTTTGGACTTTTATAAATAAAGTTTTATAATGGTAAAAATAATATGTCCTGACATGAAATTTGTTATTACTCCCGAGTTATATATTTTGAAGTTCAAATTGAAAGTTTTCAAAGTACAAAATCCATGGCATTTCCTGACTTAATGGTACGAACCCTTGTAGTTTAACTATTAGGTTAGGGGGTGTTACAGTTGTGGTATCAGAGCAAAGGTTTGAATCTTTCCTGTAGACAAAAAGATGGCATATGAACGATCTCAAATGGGAGGAATGATCAACTTCAAATTTTAGATGTATGTTGCATAGATTTTATGTATTATTTGATGACTGATATGATTGTGCATTTATTATTTATTGACTTATGATGAGGTTGAGACTGGGCGATAAATAATAAGCGATGGCACCAAAGAGGAAGACGAAAGAATACCAGAATCCAAACCTTCTGGATAATCTGTCTGAATTAATGCAACAACAGACAAGGATGTACATGCAGTGATTGTTGGATATGCAGCAAAGGAATCAAGAACAGAATCAACAACCTCCTCCACTACATCCGACAAACCATAATAGGCCAGCGGTGTATGAAAAATTTGGGAGGGCGATTTCTTTCGCCCCTATCCTTTGGCCGAAATTCTTTTCCATTCCTTAATCTTGTGATTAATCCAGAGATTTTGTTTTTTCAATTGTGGTTTGGATTTTCATTATCTTCCTTGCAATATTTTTAGGTGATTTTAAGGTTATGTTTTGAGTTGTGCAATTTGAGATTGACGGATGGATACTGTGGTTTGTTCTTCGCGATTCGTTTATTGCGATTTTTGCGATTCTGTGCGCCGCTGGCCTGCGGTTTGGTTGGTGGTGGTCGCAGGAGGGAAGGGATCTCCAATTTCTCGATCTGTTGTTCGTTTTATTTTGATTTTGTGGTCGACTTCTTACGCGGTTTATCATATCTTTTTCTAGTTCGTGTGGATTGATGCCTGTGATGTCTTCGCCGGTCACGGCGGCGGGTCCTGGTCAACCTTTCGGCGTCCGTGGTTTTATGGAGTTAGGTCGGAAAGTCTTGAGCAATTCCGAGCTGGAGTTGCTTAAAAACAGAATTGACGGGATCTATCCACCTCCAGTCCGGTCGTTTGTGGCCTGCGGCGGCGGAGGAGAGCAGTCGTCGTCAGTGGCCCACGGTGGAGGAGTGCAGTCGGGTTTGTCAGGGGTTCTTGGTCCCATTCGGCCAAGACGTGATCTGGGGATTGGCCCGGCATCTGGCCAGTTAGGTCTGGCCCTCCTAATGGCCCGTTTTTCGACCCAGTTCTTGGCTGCGGGTCTTCCCACCCCTGCAGTGTTGATTTTTCGGCTGGGGGTATGGTTTCTTCCCCTGCTTCTAATTTGGGCAGGGAATTTTTGGACTTTAATGATGCTGTTCAGGATTATTATTGTGGGGAAAATATGAGAATTGATTGTAATAATAGCTCTACTGTTTCTCTTTCTGTAAATGATAATATTATTGCTGGGGATAAATTGAATGCTAAGAATCATTCTGCTGTCCTAATAGGATTATCTAAGGAACCGGATGCTCCATTTATCAACAAAGAGTCTTCTCTCAATCTGTAACAATTGATAATTATAATTCTATTGTTATGGCTGGTATAGAGAAAGGAAAAACTGATTCATCTACATCTGATCATTTTAATTTTGGCTTGTTTCCGATTCGTATTTCGAAGGACTTGCCTCTACCTTCTGTTGTGATAGGAAATAATTTTATGAAGAATCGGGGTCTTAAATATGTCCAACCAGAAATTCACAATAGTGAGGTTCTTGTGAAACCGTCAGCTAGGGTTGGGATCAAAGGTGCTCGGAGATGGCAATATACCTTAGTTGGGTATTTTTTGGGGAAAGCTCATTTCCTTAACCAGATTAGGAACTACTTTTTGTCGGCTTGGAAAGGCCTCCAGGATGTGATTTCTTCATCCAGGGGTTTTTATTTCTTTAAATTCGATAGTGATCAGCACTTGGTCGAGGCTTTAGAGGGTGGTCCTTAGTTGCTCCAGGGGCAGTCTATTTTTCTTTCTCGTTGGAAGCATGGTATGTCTCTGGAGAAGGTTCAGCCTAGACGAGTTCCAGTCTGGGTGAAGCTGCGTAACCTCCCTTTGGAGTATTGGACTGATGAGGGTCTTAGTATTAGTGCCAGTGCTATTGGGGAGCCTCTGTTCGCTGATGTTTTTACTAGGAACTGTTTGAAAGTGGATTACGCTAGGGTTTGTGTCATGTTAGATGCACATACTAACCTGATCCGCTATTTTCTCATGCTTCTCCCGTCTTGTGATGGTGAGCGTCCTGGTCTGCATAGGATTGCTGTTGAGTACGAGTGGCTGCCCCATCGTTGTTGTTATTGTAAGGTTTTCGGGCACCGTTATCAGGTCTGTCCGAGTAAGATGCAGCCTATTGTTCAGAATCCGAGCAAGCATGATGGTGTTTATGTTGCGAAGGCCTCTCAGCCTAGGGGGTCTTCTTCGTCATCTCGCTTGGTTTCTTCTAGGTGCATCCCACTGGTTGTGGTCTCCCCGTTTGTCAGTTTGAGTTTGTCAGAGGTGGTAGTTCCTCCCCAGTTAGTTGTCGGGACTAATGTTTGTGATTCGGGTTTTGATATACCGCGGCTTAGTAGTATCCCTACCTACTCTATGATTACTACTAGTTCGCCTGTCTTGTCTCCGGGACGTTCTGGTACGGGTGCTTTGGGGACCTCACCTAACAGGTTCAAGGTTCTTGTTGGCTTTGATGGTGACTTGGTGTATGAGGTTAGTGAAATTGTGGACGTTCATTATGTTTCTTCTTCTGTGGGCCCCATTTCAGATGCATCCCTTATTGAGGGTGTTAGTTTAATCCATTTGTCGTGTGGAATGTAGGTGGCCTACACCGAAACTATAATACCCGTAATTTTGATTTCCGGTAATTTTCTTTTTTTTGGCGGAAGTCCGTTTTGACGACTCTCTCATGACGGTTTTGTCATTTTGAGAATATTTAATTCTGCACTTTTTGACGTCCGAGTTTGTTTCGGTATCATTTTGTTGAGTTTCGTGTTCTTAAGCGGCTTTTCCATACTTGAGTTCGATTCTTGCGAATCTCATCCGAAACTGTTGTTTCGAGTTTCTCGTAAGTTCATTTAATGTTATTATTCATGTTGCAATCTTTGGATTGGTGTTTCGATCGTGTATCGTGTGTTTCGGATGTTTTGGGCCATTTTCGTAATTTCCCAAAGTTTGGGGTAATTACTTCCGTTTGTTGGGTACAAGATCGGATATTGCGCCGTGTTGCGGAAGCATAAAATAAAATGCAGAAATTAAATGACGCACTGATTTATAGAGGTTCGGCTATAAACGAGCCTACATCCTCTCTCGGTATCTTTTTCTATAGGTTCAAGATAAAAACCTCTGCATCTCTCTTCTATCGGTCGAGGGATAACCGTTTACAATCACGTCTTCTATTGGTCTGTGATAAACCACTCGTACTTGTCTTTGTGTCGGTCCAAGTTAAACCGTTTTTCTTTTCGTAGGACAATGAATCAACCTCTCTAGCTTTCTATGGGTACTAGATAAACCTCACGAAGATAGCGATTGTGATTCTAATAATGTCGGATCCTTGATCCTAATAACATCGAATCCAATCGTATCTTTTCTTTTACCAATCATGTATGATTTTGTGTATAACATTCAATCACTCAATGTAAGCTCAATATTACAACAACAATAATATCAATATGAATATGAGATGATTATCTCGTATGCTTGAAGTTGTTGTGCTTGAAACAATACCATAGAATGGTATTTATATGCTCCATCATCAAACTAGCCATTAGCTGCCAAATCCATCATTACATACGCTATCTCTTCCACATTACATACATAATCTTGATTACGTACGTTAACCTTGACAGGTTACGTACGTAAGCCTCTTCACAAATCAGTCCAGGGAGTTTCGTCATTTTGGTTACGTACATTAACATACCATCTATTACGTACGTTAATGCTTATGTCATTGCTGACGTCATATGTCCGTTGCATGCTTTTCTGACTTTGACTCCTCCAACGTTCACTTTCTTTAAACATGTGTTACGTACGTTATCAATAGTGTGTTACGTACGTTATCATTAAAATATTACGTACGTTAATCAGACTTTGTTACGTACGTTTAAGCTTGCACAGAACACCATTTTGAGTCTTCGTTTTCTTCGATTCTTGGCTTTGCCTCTTCGTTGTTTTATTTTACTTATCAACTTTAATCATTAAAACACTTTCAATTTATGTATGGAACAAAATGTTCCAACACCGTTGTCGAATTTCGAGCCTTCGGGTGGTCGGAATCATGTGTTCTCTTAGTGCTCGAATTCGTCTTTGCGAGTACTTCGTAACCATATCTTTGATTTGTATTCAGGTTTGGGTTTCGCGGTCATCCGGGCCATCGAAGTTGGCCCCGGCCGAGTCATGGCCGGGCATTTTGGGGCCAGTCCACCCCTGGCTGAGTTACGGTCGTAAGGGCCCGGCAGTTACGGCCATAAGGCCGGTTACGTACGTAACGCTGCCGACACTTTTGGGCAGGAGACTCGGCCATGGCCGGTTACGGCCGTAAGCCATGGCCGATTACGTACGTAAGGCAGCCGGCAGGCTGCCTATATAAGGCCCAACAGACGGGTTTTTCACCCATTTTCTCACTCGTTTCCTTCCCTTCTGTGGCTGGAGGTTTGTTGAGGATCGAGGCATGTTGTTAGAAAATGAATCCGTAAAATCCCGGAGTTCATATCATCGATTATCCATCCTATAATATCCTTTGATCGAACGAATCAGGTAAAATTTTCTAGAAATCTAGTTTTGGGGAATTTGGGTATTTTATTCGTTTTCGTCCATTTAATCCGATTTAACTTAGGATTGTGATGCATTGATGAATATTTAGATGTATTATATAATTTCCCTTGTTATTCCATGGTCGGATCGTATAGATTCGTCATTTTGGTCGAGTTCTTAATCGACGCCTTGAAGCTTTCCGCTAGAATGTCATAGAGGGGTTTTCGGACGTTTTATGATTATTCTTCCTCGTATGATCATTGATTTATTAATTATATGATGTTAGGGTCTAGTTTCTTGAGAAAAACCCGTGTTGAACCCTTCCGTTCTTCGTCATCTTCCTTTTCAATAGTATCGAGCGTTTCGAAGCTTCCCGGTTCAGCCGTGTTCGTCGGAATACTTGCGTGCCGATTTCGAGGCAAGTACATTGTCCATACAATTCTTGTTTTATGGATATGATAATTAGTGATCGTCTCCATATGTTTATTTGATCGTTTGAATTTCAGTTTCAAAGATTCGGTTAGCCTTGTTAAAGGCCCTCTTTCAAAATGCATGTATTTTGTGAACATTGTGTTCGTAGATGTTTACGTTAATTACTATGAATACACTTGGTGTTGTTGTTGTGCTTTGATAATATATATGTATATATTATCTCATATCAGTGCGTTGTGATTTGACCATTGCGTCGTGCATTGTGTTTGTTGCCATTGAGTGAATTACTTGGATATTATTGATGTGATATGTTATTTGTGTGAATGTGTGGATATGGTTGAAGGTCTACGGTGACACATGGCATGTGATCATGTGGTCAGGATGCAATAAGCGATTGATCCAACTGTGAGAGCCTAAGATAATCTACAGTGACACATGGCTTGTGATCATGTGGTGAGGATGCAACAAGTGATTGATCCAACCATGAGATGTTGTGTCTTGTGTTTCGCTAGCCAGCTCGGGAGGGTCCTTAGAGGCCTCGGGTGGGATTTGTGGCTTCGTCCCGGTCCTAGACGATGCTTGTGTGTGATTTGCTTCGCTAGCCAGCTCGGGAGGGTTCTTAGAGGCCTCGGGTGGGATTTGTGGCTTCGTCCCGGTCCTAGGCGATGCCTGTATGTGATTATGTTGTGTTGGTTTTATGTTTGTTGAGGACACTTGATGTGGGCTCTGACCCTATGAATTGTTGTTGGTTTTATTTGTGAAAACAAAACCTTTGGACTGTGACCCCTGTTGATTTTTGGAAAGAGAGGGATTTGATAATCCTGAATTGTTTTCTACTAAAACTCCCGATGGCTTATTAAACCATTTTGTAAATTTTTTTCTCCTGGATTGTGATCTTTTGGTTTTGGAACGTTTTACCCAAACTCTTGCCTCGGGAAGTGTTTGTTTCGCTGTATTTGAATCTTTGAGGATTTCTGGTTATTATTGTTCTTGGAACTTGAATTGTACGGCTCGTATTTGCACTTTGTACTTGCACTAGCAAAATAGTGGAATTTTGCTAACCCCCGAGTAATCGGGGGGTGGTTGTCTGTATTGCATTCAGGTTTTGGGGAGCATAACACAGGGTGGGCATGAAGGATGAAGAAAGATGAACTATATTAATCACACGAGGACCCGTTTGATGTCATATTGGTTTAGTTGTATTTTATTTCCGCTGCAGTATTCTTTCCCCGTTGTATGGGAGTGTGTTGTATTCGACTCCTGTGTGGGCATGTATTGTAATTGAGTTGTATGTATTTATTGAAAGACCAAATCGGTCTACTGAGTCATTTTAGCCTTAAAGGCATTGTTGAGTTGTTCGATTTTGTTACCAGCCTGGTAGAACCTTGAGGAAAGGTTCTACGGTATGTAATATCCCTGAGCGTATTGGGGGTGTTACAGAAATGGTATCAGAGCTTAGGTTGTGGAAACCTAGACTATCGAGTTTAGTGGTGTCTGTTGAGTTTTTGTCTCGTCGGATTTTGTCTGACCGAGTCGTGCCGCGACGCGTCGTCTGTGTTGGTTGGTCGTGATTAGTATTGTGGGGCGATTATCACCTTCATGCGACCTGTGGGTGTAAATCTCCCTCCTTTGTGTTGTGCCTCGTGTGACACGAGTTGCTGGTATGATTATGTGTTAAGTGATGGAATCTTTATGTAGATTCTCGGTTCTGTGATGTGTTTATGTGACTCTCATATCTCGGTTATATGAGGAGTGTTGTCGTTATTTGTGTCCTTTTGAATATGATATTCGACTGTTGTTTCCGGTAAAAGACAGTTGTTGTCTTGGTTTTGAACGAGTTGATGCGTGTGTTGTGATGTATATAAGTGAATGATGTTACATGTGAGTTTTTAGGCATTCTAGCCTAATAGATTTTCAAAAACCTTGAGTATCTTAGAAAATAAAATTCGAGACGTACTTTTAAATGGATTATATTTTTAAGGCGCCTACTAGCGCAATTATCTGTTTCAAAATTCTTCTACCTTGAGGACCAAAAAAATATTTTTTTTATTTATTCCAGTAATTTTGGAAATGCTTTGCTTAGACCCGAGGGTCGAATATTTCTGAAAGTTTTTCGCTAAAAGAAAAGTGTCCTCATTTTTGTTCAAACGCAAGGTGGTTTTCAAAGTCTCGACAATGATGTTTGTACTACTTTTTGTAAAGTGATACTCAAGATGAACTGGTGTTTCCAAACTGTTTTCAAATGGTGGTTTTCGTTTTTAAAACCCATCATTTCCTGCTTGTGGTCGGAGAAGGTGTGTATGATGTTGGTATTGTCGTTAGGGTGTTAGCCCTCCGAATTGTGATTGAATTGGTGGCGTGAGCGTTGAGTCATTGCCACGCATTTGTTACGTTAGCCCTCTGTGAGAGGTGTGTTGTTGATCTTCTATGTTGTTGTTTTGTGGTGATTTGCGTGCTATCGCACCTGTGCGAGTTGTTAGAGCTTGGGTTTGTATGATTGTGTACATCTGTGATTGTTTCATGATGTTTTGTATTTGTGTGCTAGTTATCATTCAGGCCGTTGTAATCATCGAACGATGTCGTGGTTGTTGTGATTTTAGTATGTGTTGATATGTTATGACAAGTTGGCATCTCTGGTTTGTTGCTTTGTGATGTTACGTTAGCCCTCTCTAGGATTTTAAGGTTATGTTTTGAGTTGTGCAATTTGAGATTGACGGATGGATACTGTGGTTTGTTCTTCGCGATTCGTTTATTGCGATTTTTGCGATTCTGTGTGCCGCTGGCCTGCGGTTTGGTTGGTGGTGGTCGCAGGAGGGAAGGGATCTACAATTTCTCGATATGTTGTTCGTTTTATCTTGATTTTGTGGTCGACTTCTTACGCGGTTTATCATATCTTTTTCCAGTTCGTGTGGATTGATGCCTGTGATGTCTTCGCTGGTCACGGCGGCGGGTCCTGGTCAACCGTTCGGCGTCCGTGGTTTTATGGAGTTAGGTCGGAAAGTCTTGAGCAATTCCGAGCTGGAGTTGCTTAAAAACAGAATTGACAGGATCTATCCACCCCCAGTCCGGTCGTTTGTGGCCTGCGGCGGCGGAGGAGAGCAGTCGTCGTCAGTGGCCCACGGTGGAGGAGTGCAGTCGGGTTTGTCAGGGGTTCTTGGTCCCATTCGGACAAGACGTGATCTGGGGATTGGCCCGGCATCTGGCCAGTTAGGTCTGGCCCTCCTAATGGCCCGTTTTTCGACCCAGTTCTTGGCTGCGGGTCTTCCCACCCCTGCAGTGTTGATTTTTCGGCTGGGGGTACGGTTTCTTCCCCTACTTCTAATTTGGGCAGGGAATTTTTGGACTTTAATGATGCTGTTCATGATTATTATTGTGGGGAAAATATGAGAATTGATTGTAATAATAGCTCTACTTTTCTCTTTCTGTAAATGATAATATTATTGCTGGGGATAAATTGAATGTTAAGAATCATTCTGCTGTCCTAATAGGATTATCTAAGGAACCGGATGCTCCATTTATCAACAAAGAGTCTTCTCTCAATCTGTAACAATTGATAATTATAATTCTATTGTTATGGCTGGTATAGAGAAAGGAAAAACTGATTCATCTACATCTGATCATTTGAATTTTGGCTTGTTTCCGGTTCGTATTTCGAAGGACTTGCCTCTACCTTCTATTGTAATAGGAAATAATTTTATGAAGAATCGGGGTCTTAAATATGTCCAACCAGAAATTCACAATGGTGAGGTTCTTGTGAAACCGTCAGCTAGGGTTGGGATCAAAGGTGCTCGGAGATGGCAATATACCTTAGTTGGGTATTTTTTGGGGAAAGCTCATTTCCTTAACCAGATTAGGAACTACTTTTTGTCGGCTTGGAAAGGCCTCCAGGATGTGATTTCTTCTTCCGGGGGTTTTTATTTCTTTAAATTCGATAGTGATCAGCACTTGGTCGAGGCTTTAGAGGGTGGTCCTTAGTTGCTCCAGGGGCAGTTTATTTTTCTTTCTCGTTGGAAGCATGGTATGTCTCTGGAGAAGGTTCAGCCTAGACGAGTTCCAGTCTGGGTGAAGCTGCGTAACCTCCCTTTGGAGTATTGGACTGATGAGGCTCTTAGTATTAGTGCCAGTGCTATTGGGGAGCCTCTGTTCGCTGATGTTTTTACTAGGAACTGTTTGAAAGTGGATTACGCTAGGGTTTGTGTCATGTTAGATGCACATACTAACCTGATCCGCTATTTTCTCATGCTTCTCCCGTCTTGTGATGGTGAGCGTCCTGGTCTGCATAGGATTGCTGTTGAGTACGAGTGGCTGCCCCATCGTTGTTGTTATTGTAAGGTTTTCGGGCACCGTTATCAGGTCTGTCCGAGTAAGATGCAGCCTATTGTTCAGAATCCGAGCAAGCATGCTGGTGTTTATGTTGCGAAGGCCTCTCAGCCTAGGGGGTCTTCTTCATCTCGCTTGGTTTCTTCTAGGTGCATCCCACTGGTTGTGGTCTCCCCGTTTGTCAGTTTGAGTTTGTCAGAGGTGGTAGCTCCTCCCCAGTTAGTTGTCGGGACTAATGTTTGTGATTCGGGTTTTGATATACCGCGGCTTAGTAGTATCCCTACCTACTCTATGATTACTACTAGTTCGCTTGTCTTATCTTCGAGATTTTTTGGTCCGGGTGCTTTGGGGACCTCACCTAACAGGTTCGAGGTCCTTGCTGGCTTTGATGGTGACTTAGTGGATGAGGTTAGTGAAATTGTGGGCGTTCATTCTTTTTCTTCTTATGTGGGCCCAATTTCAGATGCCTCCCTTAGTGAGGGCGTTAGTTGACTCCATTTGTCGTGTGGAATGTAGGTGGCCTACACCGAAACTGTAATACCCGTAATTTTGATTTTCGGTAATTTTCTTTTTTTTGGCGGAAGTCCGTTTTGACGACTCTCTCATGACCGTTTTGTCATTTTGAGAATATTTAATTCTGCACTTTTGACGTCCGAGTTTGTTTCGGTATCATTTTGTTGAGTTTCGTGTTCTTAAGCGGCTTTTCCATACTTGAGTTCGATTCTTGCGAATCTCATCCGAAACTGTTGTTTCGAGTTTCTCGTAAGTTCATTTAATGTTATTATTCATGTTGCAATCTTTGGATTGGTGTTTCGATCGTGTATCGTGTGTTTCGGATGTTTTGGGCCATTTTCATAATTTCCCAAAGTTTGGGGTAATTACTTCCATTTGTTGGGTACAAGATCGGATATTGCGCCGTGTTGCGGAAGCATAAAATAAAATGCAGAAATTAAATGACGCACTGATTTATAGAGGTTCGGCTATAAACGAGCCTACATCCTCTCTCGGTATCTTTTTCTATAGGTTCAAGATAAAAACCTCTGCATCTCTCTTCTATCGGTCGAGGGATAACCGTTTACAATCACGTCTTCTATTGGTCTGTGATAAACCACTCGTACTTGTCTTTGTGTCGGTCCAAGTTAAACCGATTTTCTTTTCGTAGGACAATGAATCAACCTCTCTAGCTTTCTATGGGTACTAGATAAACCTCACGAAGATAGCGATTGTGATTCTAATAATGTCGGATCCTTGATCCTAATAACATCGAATCCAATCGTATCTTTTCTTTTACCAATCATGTATGATTTTGTGTATAACACTCAATCACTCAATGTAAGCTCAATATTACAACAACAATAATATCAATATGAATATCAGATGATTATCTCGTATGCTTGAAGTTGTTGTGCTTGAAACAATACCATAGAATGGTATTTATAGGCTCCATCATCAAACTAGCCATTAGCTACCAAATCCATCATTACATACGCTATCTCTTCCACATTACATACATAATCTTGATTACGTACGTTAACCTTGACAGGTTACGTACGTAAGCCTCTTCACAAATCAGTCCAGGGAGTTTCGTCATTTTGGTTACGTACATTAACATACCATCTATTACGTACGTTAAGGCTTATGTCATTGCTGACGTCATATGTCCGTTGCATGCTTTTCTGACTTCGACTCCTCCAACGTTCACTTTCTTTGAACATGTGTTACGTACGTTATCAATAGTGTGTTACGTACGTTATCATTAAAATATTACGTACGTTAATCAGACTTTGTTACGTACATTTAAGCTTGCACAGAACACCATTTTGAGTCTTCGTTTTCTTCGATTCTTGGCTTTGCCTCTTCGTTGTTTTGTTTTACTTATCAACTTTAATCATCAAAACACTTTCAATTTATGTATGGAACAAAATGTTCCAACACCGTTGTCGAATTTCGAGCCTTCGGGTGGTCGGAATCGTGTGTTCTCTTAGTACTCGAATTCGTCTTTGCGAGTACTTCATAACCATATCTTTGACTTGTATTCAGGTTCGGGTTTCGGGGTCATCCGGGCCATCGGAGTTGGCCCCGGCCGAGTCATGGCCGGGCATTTTGGGGCCAGGCCACCCCTGGCTAAGTTACGGCCATAAGGGCCCGGCAGTTACGGCCATAAGGCCGGTTACGTACGTAACGCTGCCGACAATTTTGGGCAGGAGACTCGGCCATGGCCGGTTACGGCCGTAAGCCATGGCCGATTACGTACGTAAGGCGGCCGGCAGGCTGCCTATATAAGGCCCAACAGACGGGTTTTTCACCCATTTTCTCACTCGTTTCCTTCCCTTCTGTGGCTGGAGGTTTGTTGAGGATCGAGGCATGTTGTGAGAAAATGAATCCGTAAAATCCCGGAGTTCATATCATCGATTATCCATCCTATAATATCCTTTGATCGAACGAATCAGGTAAGATTTTCTAGAAATCTAGTTTTGGGAAATTTGGGTATTTTATTCGTTTTCGTCCGTTTAATCCGATTTAACTTAGGATTGTGATGCATTGATGAATATTTAGATGTACTATATAATTTCCCTTGTTATTCCATGGTCGGATCATATAGATTCGTCATTTTGGTCGAGTTCTTAATCGACGCCTTGAAGGTTTCCGCTAGAATGTCATAAAGGGGTTTTCGGACGTTTTATGATTATTCTTCCTCGTATGATCATTGATTTATTAATTATATGATGTTAGGGTCGAGTTTCTTGAGAAAAACCCGTATTGAACCCTTCCGTTCGTCGTCATCTTCCTTTTCAATAGTATCGAGCGTTTCTAAGCTTTCCGGTTCAGCCGTGTTCGTCGGAATACTTGCGTGCCGATTTCGAGGCAAGTACATTGTCCATACAATTCTTGTTTTATGGATATGATAATTAGTGATCGTCTCCATATGTTTATTTGATCGTTTGAATTTCAGTTTCAAAGATTCGGTTAGCCTTGTTAAAGGCCCTCTTTCAAAAATGCATGTGTTTTGTGAACATTGTGTTCGTAGATGGTTACGTTAATTACTATGAATACACTTGGTGGTGTTGTTGTGCTTTGATAATATATATGTATATATTATCTCATATCGGTGCGTTGTGATTTGACCATTGCGTCGTGCATTGTGTTTGTCGCCATTGAGTGAATTACTTGGATATTATTGATGTGATATGTTATTTGTGTGAATGTGTGGATATGGTTGAAGGTCTATGGTGACACATGGCATGTGATCATGTGGTCAGGATGCAATAAGCGATTGATCCAACCGTGAGAGCCTAAGATAATCTACAGTGACACATGGCTTGTGATCATGTGGTCAGGATGCAACAAGTGATTGATCCAACCATGAGATGTTGTGTCTTGTGTTTCGCTAGCCAGCTCGGGAGGGTCCATAGAGGCCTCGGGTGGGATTTGTGGCTTCGTCCCGGTCCTAGACGATGCTTGTGTGTGATTTGCTTCGCTAGCCAGCTCGGGAGGGTTCTTAGAGGCCTCGGGTGGGATTTGTGGCTTCGTCCCGGTCCTAGGCGATGCCTGTATGTGATTATGTTGTGTTGGTTTTATGTTTGTTGAGGACACTTGATGTGGGCTCTGACCCTATGAATTGTTGTTGGTTTTATTTGTGAAAACAAAACCTTTGGACTCTGACCCCTGTTGATTTTTGGAAAGAGAGGGATTTGATAATCCTGAATTGTTTTCTACTAAAACTCCCGATGGCTTATTAAACCATTTTGTAAATTTTTTTCTCCTGGATTGTGATCTTTTGGTTTTGGAACGTTTTACCCAAACTCTTGCCTCGGGAAGTGTTTGTTTAGCTGTATTTGAATCTTTGAGGATTTCTGGTTATTATTGTTCTTGGAACTTGAATTGTACGGCTCGTATTTGCACTTTGTACTTGCACTAGCAAAATAGTGGAATTTTGCTAACCCCCGAGTAATCGGGGGGTGGTTGTCTGTATTGCATTCAGGTTTTGGGGAGCATAACACAGGATGGGCATGAAGGATGAAGAAAGATGAACGATATTAATCACACGAGGACCCGTTTGATGTCATATTGGTTTAGTTGTATTTTATTTCCGCTGCAGTATTCTTTCCCCGTTGTACGGGAGTGTGTTGTATTCGACTCCTGTGTGGGCATGTATTGTAATTGAGTTGTATGTATTTATTGAAAGACCAAATCGGTCTACTGAGTCATTTTAGCCTTAAAGGTATTGTTGAGTTGTTCGATTTTGTTACCAGCCTGGTAGAACCTTGAGGAAAGGTTCTACGGTATGTAATATCCCTGAGCGGATTGGGGGTGTTACAGAAATGGTATCAGAGCTTAGGTTGTGGAAACCTAGACTATCGAGTTTAGTGATGTCTGTTGAGTTTTTGTCTCGTCGGATTTTGTCTGACCGAGTCGTGCCGCGACGCGTCGTCTGAGTTGGTTGGTCGTGATTAGTATTGTGGGGCGATTATCACCTTCGTGCGACCTGTGGGTGTAAATCTCCCTCCTTTGTGTTGTGCCTCGTGTGACACGAGTTGCTGGTATGATTATGTGTTAAGTGATGGAATCTTTATGTAGATTCTCAGTTCCGTGATGTGTTTATGTGACTCTCATATCTCGGTTATATGAGGAGTGTTGTCGTTATTTGTGTCCTTTTGAATATGATATTATTTGTTGTTTTAGGTAAAGACAGTTGTTGTCTTGGTTTTGAACGAGTTGATGCGTGTGTTGTGATGTATATAAGTGAATGATGTTACATGTGAGTTTTTAGGCATTCTAGCCTAATAGATTTTCAAAAACCTTGAGTATCTTAGAAAATAAAATTCGAGACGTACTTTTAAATGGATTATATTTTTAAGGCGCCTACTAGCGCAATTATCTGTTTCAAAATTCTTCTACCTTGAGGACCAAAAAAATATTTTTTTTATTTATTCCAGTAATTTTGGAAATGCTTTGCTTAGACCCGAGGGTCGAATATTTCTGAAAGTTTTTCGCTAAAAGAAAAGTGTCCTCATTTTTGTTCAAACGCAAGGTGGTTTTCAAAGTCTCGACAATGATGTTTGTACTACTTTTTGTAAAGTGATACTCAATATGAACTGGTGTTTCCAAACTGTTTTCAAAAGGTGGTTTTCGTTTTTAAAACCCATCATTTCCTGCTTGTGGTCGGAGAAGGTGTGTATGATGTTGGTATTGTCGTTAGGGTGTTAGCCCTCCGAATTGTGATTGAATTGGTGGCGTGAGCGTTGAGTCGTTGCCACGCATTTGTTAAGTTAGCCCTCTGTGAGAGGTGTGTTGTTGATCTTCTATGTTGTCGTTTTGTGGTGATTTGCGTGCTATCGCACCTGTGCGAGTTGTTAGAGCTTGGGTTTGTATGATTGTATACATCTGTGATTGTTTCATGATGTTTTGTATTTGTGTGCTAGTTATCATTCAGGCCGTTGTAATCATCGAACGATGTCGTGGTTGTTGTGATTTTAGTATGTGTTGATATGTTATGACAAGTTGGCATCTCTGGTTTGTTGCTTTGTGATGTTACGTTCCATTATATCTAGCATTTGTATATTCGGTATGCCGAGCCGAGGTGTTTCAACCGTGGTGTGCCGTGGGCATGCACGTACCAATTGCCCTTCCTGTTAGTAACGCATTTCAAGTGTGGACCCGAGAGACACAGGATCCATTTTTGCGAGTTGGGTTCCGAGTCTTTCGGGGCATGAACTTCAGTACAGATATCAGGATCGGCTCTAAGAGGCCCATGGGTAATGTTTTTGTCAGCTGCTTTTGTGTTGTTGCCTTGTTTCCGTTATTGTGAGTTGCGGGGACGACCTTCTTTTATAAGAGGTCAAATGTAATACCCGTATTTTTTTTGGACTTCTGCATTTCCCCTTTCTCAGGTCTATCGACTCGCTTGTGTTCGTTGATACTTTCTGAACTTGTTCTGTATTTCGGTTTCATTGTTTGGACGAGCCG
Organism: Orobanche coerulescens; assembly: GCA_033398695.1. Classification (NCBI taxonomy): domain Eukaryota; kingdom Viridiplantae; phylum Streptophyta; class Magnoliopsida; order Lamiales; family Orobanchaceae; genus Orobanche; species Orobanche coerulescens. The sequence goes on along the minus strand of CM065815.1, from coordinate 89,751,469 downwards.
TGATCTTGTTTTGGGTCGATCTGATTATCGCTGTGACTTTTCCGAGTTCGGTTCGATTCTTGTGAACCTTGTTCGGAAGTAACATCTTTTGGTTCTACTAGTTCTTTTGATGTCTTGAGTTGAAATGTGAACTTCGGAGTCATTGTTCGACTGTTGTCATTCGATCATTGTTGTTCGATCGTTGTTGTTTGATCGTTGTTACTCGATCATTGCTTTTTGATCGTTGTTGTCCGATCATTGTTATTTGATCGTTGTTATTCGATCGTTGTTGTTCGGTCGTTGTTGTTCGATCGTTGTTGTTCGATCGGGGTTGTCTGACTGTTGTTGCCTGATCTCGTACCGCGAAGAATTATCGTTCACTGTTAGTCAGTTGCTTCGAGTGTGGCCAGGTGGGTCACTGAGCCGTGCATTGCAAGACGGTAGCTGAGAGATTTGCTGCGTCTCTGCTCTGAAATGGCACAGAGATGCCTAGTATGCTTTTTGAGGATTTCGGCGTAGTCCGAATTGTTTGTGATTGTCCTTGTGGATCGTTTTGTGTTTATTTTCTATTTTCTCGACTGTGCGTGTTCCTTGTAACAGGTGCTTTGTGTTTTGTGATAGTTTAGATAATTGACTTGATTGTATTACCTGTTTAATGACGCTTGTCACTTTTTGGTTTTATTATGTCGTGCTTGTAGCAATGTGATAATTGTCGTTGAGCATGCTTTCATGCCGTTCGTTTCCTTGTGTTTCTTGTAACGTTTCGCCGTTGGGCGCGAGTTTTCGGTTCTTGTGTATCTCATTGAGTTTTCCTGGCAGGATATTACTTCTCCCTACTTGTTTTAAGTTTCGGGACGAAACTTCTTTTAAGGAGCGTAGTATATAATACCCACAATTTCGATTTCCGGTAATTTTCTTTTTTTGGCGGAAGTCCGTTTTAACGACTCTCTCATGACCGTTTCGTCATTTTGAGAATATTTAATTCTGCATTTTTTGACGTCCGAGTTTGTTTCACCCCACGTATTCTTAATCTCAAGGAAATGAGCTGACTTAGTTAGGCGATCCACAATTACCCAGATTGTATTCATGCCACGATGACTCATCGGCAAACTCGTGATCAAGTCCATTGAAATATCTTTCCACTTCCACTCTGGAATAGGGAGAGGTTTCAGCATACCCGTCGGTCGCTAATGTTCTACCTTGACTTGTTGACAGGTCAAACATCTCGAAACAAATTCTGCGACTTCTCGCTTCATATTACTCCACTAGTAATTTTGTTTCAAGTCTTTATACATCTTGCTAGACCCCGGATGAACGGAATAAGGGGTAGCATGAGCTTCTCTCAAAATCGAGTTTTTCAACTCGGCATTCTCCGGTACGCACAACCAATTCTTAAAACACAAAAGTCCATCCTCGTGGACCACAAACCCGGGGGCTTTCCCCTGACTCACATCCTCTCGAATGCGTAATAAAAATGGGTCTGAACCCTGATTCTCCGTGATCGCCTCCTCAAGTGGCGATGAAATCTCTAACGTACAAAGTTGCCCTTGTACTCGCTATAACCAGACCTCGATTTCGGGTCTCAGAAATTCCTGCTGAAGTTCCTTCTGAACTGTTAATCGAGCAAGCATCTGCTCCTGAACGGACTTACGACTCAAGGCGTCAGCGACAACCTTCGCCTTGCACGGGTGGTAGAGGATCTCGATATCATAATCTTTGATTAGTTCTAACCACCGTCTCTGTCGCATATTTAACTCCTTCTGAGTAAATATATACTTTAAACTCTTATGTTCGGTGAATATCTGACAGGTAACGCCATAAAGATAATGACGCCAAATCTTCAATGCGAACACCACGGCTGCTAGCTCCAGGTATTGGGTCGGATAATTAACCTCGTAAGGTCTCAATTGCCGTGAAGCATAAGCAATAACTTTCCCGTTCTGCATGAGTAAACATCCGAGACCCTGTCCGGACGCATCACTATAAACCACAAATCCTTCCGTCCCTTGCGGTAAAGAAAGGACAGGTGCTGAAATTAACCGGCTCTTGAGTTCCTCAAAACTCTGTTGACACGCATCGGACCACGTGTATTTCTTATCCTTCCTTAAAAGGTTCGTCATGGGTTGAGCGATTTTAGAAAATCCTTCCACAAATTGCCGATAATAACCAGCTAATCCAAGGAAACTTCGAATTTCCTTAACATTATTCGGAGGTTGCCAATCTTGGATAGCCTCCGTCTTCTGAGGGTCGACACGAACTCCGTCTGATGAAATTACATGTCCGAGAAACGTCACTTCGGACATCCAGAATTCACATTTGGAAAACTTCCCATAAAGTTGCTCTCGTCTCAACACGTCGAGCACTTGATGAAGGTGAAACTCGTGCTCCTCCCAGTCACGAGAATAAATTAAAATGTCATCAATGAAGACAGCCACGAGCCGATCCAAATAGTCGATTAAAACCCGATTCATTAACTCCATGAATACCGCAGGTGCATTAGTTAACCCAAATGGCATTACCACAAACTCACAATGACCATAGCGTGTTCGGAACGCCGTCCTAGCAATATCCGACTCTCGGATTCGCAACTGGTGATATCCAGATCTTAAGTCGATCTTGGAAAAATGCTGAAGCTCCCTAAAATTGATCTAAAAGATCATCTATACGGGATAGGTGATACTTATTCTTGATCGTCACCCGGTTCAATTCCCAGTAATCAATACACAAGCGGAACGAACCATCCTTTTTCTTGATAAACAACATTGGTGCTCCCCACAGAGACGCACTCGATCGGATATAGCCCTTCTCGGTCAAATCCTCTAATTGATTCTTCAATTTCCTGCATTTCGGTCGGGGCCATCCGGTACGGTGCCTTCGATATTGGGGACGTACCAGGCTCCAACTCTATCGTGAATTCCACATCCCTCGGTGGAGGTAAACCAGGTAGCTTGTCTGGGAGTACATCTTCAAGCGATAACGATGATACCACGAATGGTTGAACACCTCGATTGCCTGAGAATGGCCAATCGACGACAACGATACGATGAATGGTTGAACACCTCGATTGCCTTAGAATGGCCAATCGATGACAATGATATAAGGAATGCTTGAATACCTCGATTGCCTAAGAACGGCCAATCGGTGACAATGATATAATGAATGATTGAATATCTCGATTGCCTATGAACGGCCAATCGATGACAATGATATAAGGAATGACTGAATACCTCGATTGCCTAAGAACGACCAATCGGTGACAATGATATAATGAATGATTGAATATCTCGATTGCCTATGAACGGACAATCGATAACAATGATATAATGAATTATTGAATATCTCGATTGCCTAAGAACGGCCAATCGATGACTGTTGCGATATTTAGTTAATGCAAGTGCACGTTATCGTTGACAAGTAATAAAGTGATGAGTGAGTATCATTCCCACGAGGACTGAATCACTAAGTACCGACTTTTATGTATTCTAATTTTATTTGAACGGTCGAAATTTGGGTTGGAATTAATAACTAAATAAAATCAATAGAAGAAATGACAGTAAAAACGATCGCTTGAAGAAAGAAAATCAATTAATGAATAAGTCTAGGATTCTGAATCCACCTTGGTTTATCCGAATTTACTCTCGATTATCTGAAATTATTGATTTCCCCAATTTATTGAAGGCAAAGATTGCTAAAATACTCTACCGCCTCTCCCGAGGTCAATAGATTTTTCTAAAGGCGAATAACGCACTCTATCCCTAGGTGAATTAATTCATCAATAGGCAAAAAGCACAAAATCCTCACAACGCCACGTAGTTCCTATGAGTATATTCCTATCTCACAAGATAAAACGGTTCTCACCAATAGTTCCTCACCAACTCTCCTCTCCCGATTCGAGTAAGGTAATTAAAACAATCCAATTATTGGCGAGACAATTGAAAGCATTAAAATCGATTGGGAAAACTCAACAGAAAAAGGGAATTATATAGATAATCTAAAGTAAATCCGTCAAAACTTAGGTTTCATCAAAATCCTAGAACAGGGTTTTAGCCTGACATACTAAAAGATAAAAATACAGAAATAATGAATGAAAGCATGAAAACCAAACGCAGATGAAGAGCTCGGATTTCTCCGTTCTTCTGGCTTCCGCCCTCTGCTCTTGATGTCTTCTGCTTATCTTCCTCTTCTGCGATATTCCTCCTCCAAGATTTCCCAAGATCCAAGTAAGTTTAATTATGGCCTTAAACCCTTATTTATAGCTCCCAGCAGCCTCCAAATCGCGTCCGTGTGATTAGGTCGAGAACTGGCTTCAAAACGGCCTAAACCCACGTGAAGTACACCAAAACCGCCCTGTGTGCCGCGGCTCACTTAACCTGTGCCGCGGCTCACGGGGCGCAGATTAAAACTCCGGCGTTTATTACTTTTGGGCGCGGCTCACAGTGTCTTGCCGTGGCACAGTCTGACTTACTCGGCGCCAGTCCTCTTCGTGTGCCGCAGCCCACTTGGTACGTGCCGCGGCCCCAGGCCAAAAATTGCCGTTTTTGCCCGTTTTGCCTCGTTTTAGCTTTCGGACTCCAATCTCCTATCACACATACAAGAATAAGGCATTAAAAGATCATTTATGCAAATTACTCGCCAAAATAATACAAAATAATGATAAATAAGCGTATAAAAATACGCCTAACAAATACCCCCAAACTTGAGCCTTTGCTTGTCCTCAAGCAAAAAGAATTTATTACAAATAAAAGAATAATCGTGAATAATCGTGCAACTCATCGTGCTCAACCTAATCAATACTATCCTGAAAATCTCAAAGAATAGTACAAGTATCGTAATAGTGAGTCACATCCAAGACACTGATTCCACAAAGTAACTAATTTCAGTCCTAATCAATCATTCAAGAAGAAAATCCAGCTCAAAGATTAAAAAGTTGTGAATTTAATAAACCGTCAATATGAAAGGTTAAAATAAACAAGCTAACTCGCCCAATCCCACAGTCTAGTGGCAAAAAATTCCAAGAGTTTCATCAAAAAATAACCCTCGTACAGTGTTCCCTTATATATGATTGATAAATTGATTCGATTTGACCACTAGATTCGGATCTCGGGATATTTCAACGGGATAATCCTAGGGTGGAATTCCATTCTCATGTGTTGGGGGACCGTTTGACGTAAAAGACACTCATGGGGTACATGGATGCTTCTAGTTACTAAGTCCCCCTCCACAGCGGAGAAACAACTCGAATAGCTATTCCCGCATGTCCGATTCAAGGTCGCTGTTTTACGCGAGAGTAAACAACGGGTTACGCGAATACCCCCGGTTACTAGGCTCCCCATTATCGGCACATGCGAAATCTCTAAACCACTAGTCTAATCAGGGTCGTCGTTTTACACGAGAGTAAACAACGGGTCACGCGAATACCCCCGGTTACTAAACTTCCCATCATAGAACAAATAATATCTCGACTTATGGGAAAAACTGTCCGACTCTAAACTCAATCTAAGTGCCAACAACACTAATGTTACTGGACGACTAGCTAACCGAAAAATGTAACCAAACTTATAGGCAGCGATTTGAAAACACGTATGTCTCCTTTCTTATCTGCTAAGATTTCTAAAAAAAATGAAAAAATAAGACTTAACAGAAACAGATATCACTGACTGTAACTCGACTAAAACTCAACCGTTTTTTCAGAGAGAAATCAGTGTTGTAACATCAGTTTCACACAAATAGAAGCACGAAAAATTCACGAATAAGAGTAAGATCATGACAAGCAAGGCTAGCAACAAAAATATAACTAGACATAATGAAAAGTGCAACCGAATAAGTACAGCAATAGGTAAATCAACGGAAAGTAACCCCCCCCCCCCCAAACTTAGGACGTACATTGACCTCAATGGACAAAATATAATATGCAATCAAAGTGAAAGGTCAAGTACTCCCCTCCAGTCTGCTCACAAACTGGTGCCGGCGTCGTCCGACGAGGAGGGTGGTGTGGCTGGCCGAGCAGGTGGAATAAATGGCCCGTCCGGGTGCATAATGTGGGCCGTCCATGTAGAAACGTGCTCCTGGTGGTAGGCATCCCGCTGCCAGATGCCTCGTCTCACGCCGGTTGGCCCGGCGGGCCTGCTCTCGCATCTCATCTCGGACGGCGGCAATGATGCTCTCCCTCTCCGTCCGCCTCTCCTCTCTCATCTCAGCCAGAAGGCTCTCTCTCTCTCTCTCTTCATCTCCTCTCTCTCTCTCCTCATCTCCTCTGTCTCTCTCCTCATCTCCTCTCTCAGCCCGTCGAACATAGCCTGCAAGTGCTCTCTGTCGGGCGGCGGGCTGGCATCTGCCTGCTCCTGTGTCAACAGAAGAGGCTCGGGGGACCCTTCGTGGGCCTCATCAAGTAAAAATACTTGCCCCCGAGCGTGTGCCGGTGCTCCTCCCCACTGGTCGAAATGCGAAATGATGCGGTGATCAATCGGGCCCTGGGGAGCTAGCATCGGCTCGTCGTCCAACCACGTCATCCCCGACTGCCGGCACAGAGCGCATATAAGTGAGGGGTTCTTAAGCCCCGTCTTGGCCCCTCTCTGAATACACTGGAATATAGATCGGACCAAGAGAGGAGCCACATCGAATCGCAGCCCGGAGGTAATAGCATATAATGTACGGGCTCGAGAGAGAAAAACCGTGCGGATCTGCGAGGTGGGCTCAATACGTGCGCAGATAAAATACATCCAGGCACGCCCGAACCGGATGAGGCGCGAGCTCTTAAAGTAGAAGGTGGAAGAAGCCGGTGCGCGCCGCTCCCAGTCGGAGTCGGGCTGCGTAAGAGTCTCGAGCAGAGCCTCCTTCGTGAGGCTGTCCATAACTCGCGCATAAGCCGTCTCATCAACCACCGGCAGCTCAAATAACCTCCGAATAGCAGCTACAGAAAAATCGACCATAATGCCTCGGACTACGACCTGAGTCCGAGTGTCTAACTGCTGCAACATCTGCCCCGCCCGAATGTGCTTCAACAAAGCACTCGCATAAAACTCCTGCACAATCGATATCACCGCCGGCTCAGGAGGTGCAGCAAAACGGGCCCACCCTATCTCGTCGATCATGGTCAGAAGCTCCCCGTCCTGGGGGTCTGGGGTGAATCCTCTCTCCGGGATCAGAGGTCGAGGGCGAATCTTCTCGTTGAAGATTTTATGGATCTCTAGGTCAGAAAATTGGTGCGCCTCCGAGTTGGCTCGACTATGAGAAGTTTCCCCTCGTGTGGGAGACGACTGAGTCCTGGCCCTTTTGCTGAGCTTCTTGGTTCTAGCCATAGAGAGTTCCTGAAACGTTAAACACCGGAGTTTGGTTACTTAAGCAATAAAGAGAACAACATTTACTCGGATAAGGATATCCAAAACTTGAATCAAGAATTGAACGAGCTAGCACCGCCGTGATAAAATTTGAGCTTTAACGTTTAACATTGACGTTGGTTGGGGTACGCTGTAATTCCAGGCGAATTCGTTGCACATAGTTCAAAACATTGACTTAACATTCATCAAAAACTTCATTCAGGCATTTCATCAAACACCTTGAGTGCATCCATTTTAGTGAAGAACAAATATGACTAAAGCTTCACTAAATTCCCAAAAACAACAACACAAATCATTCATCATGTCAATCATTAACACAAACACATCATTCATAATAAAAAATAATCATTAACAATCGATCAAAACTTCATATTCCCCAGTCTTAATAAGACTTTGAAAACAAACAACATAATCAATATTTCATTAATAACAACATCTCATATCGCAATTCATGAAGCAATTAATACAAAGGATTGAGAATTACCTTGATTAGCTTTGAGAGATGCAAGAAGAAAGCAAGAAGAAGAAGTGTACCGGCCGATTGTTTGTGCACAGGGAAGAGGAAGAAATGATACTTGAGTTGTTGGCCGAATGCGCGTTATAAAGCTACCTGGGTTGTTCAAATTCCGAGCGGTGTGCCACGGCACAGCTTAAGTGCGTCGCGGCTCAGAGTACAGCCTCTTTTACCTGCTGTTTCATTTTGTCGTGTGCCGCGGCTCATAATGCGGGTGCCGCGGCTCAGAGTGTTAGTTGCCGCGGCTCACTTGGTTTGTGCCGCGGCACATAGTACAGCGTCCTGGGCATATCTGGTGCATCTTGTGTGCCGCGGCTCAGAAGAAACATGCCGCGGCTCAGCGATCAATTGTGCCGCGGCTCAGGAATGTTGTGTCGCGGCACATAGTACAAAATGTTCAGCCTTATGGTTCGATTTGTGTGTGCCGCGGCTCACAAGCCTTGTGCCGCGGCTCAGGCATAATTTTTTTTCCATGGGACTTTTTCTGCACAAAATTTTAAAAGGAACACGTCAAGAACGAGAGGGATAAGCAAATCAAAGAAAAAATGATGAAAAATAAATGTTCAAAAATGCAAGAAAATACTTAAACACACAAAAATCTACTACTAAAACTCGGGTTGCCTCCCGAGAAGCGCTAAGTTTATAGTCTTCAGCCGGACCTATTAAAAATCAGTTCGATTTTCGCAAACCCCATTTGGACTCCGCCCCGTTCATCGAACCGTTAATATGTGTTTTAAAATTTTGACCATTTGTTTTTAACGATTCAATTTTCGGTTCAGACACCAAACGTTGTTTGCGAAAAGGTTTTGACACAAACAACTTTCCGAAGCACCCATTTTTCTCATGATTTAGCCTCCGTTTTACATCCGGCTTATTTTCCTCTTTCACGAATGAACTTAGGACAGAATGAGACGTTTCTGCTTGTGGCTGGACGGATGGCGACATATTCAAATGTCTAATACACGTGACTTGCTCTTTATTAGGTGTCAGGGCAGCTGAAACAGATTCTGACTTTTTCGAACGATGATTCTTCCGGTGTGTGTCTTTCGCAACGGTATCCACATTTTCAATTTGCGAGTTCTTCTCAACACCACCTGGACATGGAAAAGATTTAAACACTTGGCACGTGACATGCTCATCTTGAACCTTTAGAGTTAGTTCGCCTTTTTCTACGTCTATGAGAGTTCGGCCGATCGCTAAGAATGGTCTTCCTAAAATAATTGGGATGTCGTGGTCTTCCTCCATGTCAAGCACAATGAAATCGGCTGGAAAGATGAACTTATCAACCTTTACTAAAACGTCCTCTATTACTCTCCTCGGATATTTAATCGATCTATCGGCTAATTGTAGAGAGATAGTCATCAGTTTCGCTTCTCCAATTCCAAGCTTTTTGAAAATAGAAAGAGGCATCAGATTAATACTCGCCCTGAGATCACATAATGCTCTATCAAAAGTCAGATTTCCTATCGTGCAAGGTATATTAAAACTTCCCGGATCTTTCAATTTTGGCGGAAGCTTCTTTTAAAGAATAGCGCTGCACTCCTCCGTCAATGCGACTGTCTCAAACTCCTCGAGTTTTCTTTTCTTTGACAACATTTCTTTCATGAATTTCGCGTAACTCGGCATTTGCTCCAAGGCGTCGGCAAATAGGATGTTAATGTGCAGCTTCTTAAAGACGTCGAGGAACTTTGAGAATTGCTTGTCCACCTTTTTCTGATGTAATCGCTGCGGAAACAGGACGGGTGGTACATATGCCTTGGGATTGTCCGGAAATAGTATCGAGGGTCTCCAATCTTGTGATTCCTCCATCGCTGAATTTTTCTTCTCCCCTTCCTCACTTATCTTTTCGCTCTGTGCAGGCTGCTCGCACAATTTCTTACCACTTCTCAAACCGATGGCATTAACACTCTCTCTAGGATTCGTTTCAGTGGTACTTGGCAAGGTACCTTCCGGGCACGCTGTTAATACATTTGCTATCTGGCCGAGTTGGACTTCCAAGTTGCGAATGGAAGCGGAATGGTTTTGCAATGTTGCTTCCGTACGGGTCATGAACTGACTCGTATTCGCTGCCAATTTCGCAATTGCTTCCTCTAGAGAAACTTTTGGAGCAGGCGGAGGTTGCTGTTGGTGTTGAGCAAACGGAGGCTGGTTCGAGTTCTGTCCATTTGTCCAGGAGAAGTTACGATTATTATGCCATCCCGGATTATAAGTGTTGGAGTACGGATTATTTTGCCGGTTTTCGTTTCCAACAAACTGAGCTTGTTCAATTGGGGGCTGCTCGAAAGGGTTTCTAACTTGACATTCCGCGCTAGGGTGAGATCCGTTACACCAATTACAAGATTCAATGGTAACGGGAGAAGGAGCATGCGAAAAGGCTTGAAGTTGTTGCGTCAAAGAGGCGACTTGAGCTGAAAGTGTAGAGATCGGATCATTATTCGAGATTTCCATGACTCGCTTCGGATTTACTCGTTCGGATGGCCATTGATATGCATTTGCGGCCATAGCTTCTAAAAGAATGTGCTTCAACCATTGTTTTTCCCATCAAGGCTCCTACAGCGGCTGCATCCACGAGAGTGCGTGTAGAGGCACTCAATCCATTATAGAACGTCTGAATTTGGAGCCAATCCGGTAAGCCGTGATGTGGGCATCTCCTCAGTAAATCCTTGTATCGCTCCCACGCCTCGTGAAGCGACTCCATATCAAATTGACCAAAAGTAGTGATCTCATTCCGTAACCTCGCCGTCTTTGAAGGTGGGAATAATTTAGCAAGGAAGGCTTGCGCTAATTCTGCCCATGTCGTGATCGAGCCCGGCGGTAAAGAATTCAGCCAAAATTTCGCTTTATCCCTCAAAGAGAAAGGGAAAAGCCGTAAACGGATAGCATCGTCGGTGACACCATTGTTCTTGAACGTGTCACAAATCTCGAGAAAAGACTCAGTGTGTGCGTTGGGGTCATAGTTCGGCAATCCACAGAACTGGCTCGATTGTACCATCTGAATAATTGCAGGCTTGATTTCGAAGTTGTTCGCCTAGATGGTGGGACGCCGAATCCCCGAAAAGTTCGCATTGATCTGCGGCATAGCATAATCTCGAAGTGCTAGTGCCGGTTGAGCTTGCACCATGGGGTTTTCCGCTTCGTGATTTCCCGTATTATCGGCCATAGTGACTTTCGTCGGTAGCTCTCGTTTCTCCTTTTTGTTTCTCCGAAGAGTGCGCTCGAGTTCGGTATCCAAAGGTAGTAGGCCTTCGTTACCGAATTTTCTCATGCACTAACCGAACAATCCTGAAAGGAAAAACAAACAAATAAATAAAATTAAACAAAAACAATAAAAAAAATGTTCAAACTAAGACTAGAAATACTGAACTCGATATTAGTAAAAATCAGTCCCCGGCAACGGCGCCAAAATCTTTTTGCGATATTTCGTTAACGCAAGTGCACGTTATCGTTGATAAGTAATAAAGTGATGAGTGAGTATCGTTCCCACGAGGACTGAATCACTAAGTACCGATTTTTATGTATTCTAATTTTATTTGAACGGTCGAAATTTGGGTTGCAATTAATAACTAAATAAAATCAATAAAAGAACTGACAGTAAAAACGATCGCTCGAAGAAAGAAAATCAATTAATGAATAAGTCTAGGATTCTGAATCCACCTTGGTTTATCCGAATTTACTCTCGATTATCTGAAATTATTGATTTCCCTAATTTATTGAAGGCGAAGATTGCTAAAATACTCTATCGCCTCTCCCGAGGTCAATAGATTTTTCTAAAGGCGAATAACGCACTCTATCCCTAGGTGAATTAATTCATCAATAGGCAAAAAGCACAAAATCCTCACAAGGCCACGTAGTTCCTATGAGTATATTCCTATCTCACAAGATAAAACGGTTCTCACCAATAGTTCCTCACCAACTCTCCTCTCCCGATTCGAGTAAGGTAATTAAAACAATCCAATTATTGGCGAGACAATTGAAAGCATTAAAATCGATTGGGAAAACTCAACAGAAAAAGGGAATTATATAGATAATCTAAAGTAAATCCGTCAAAACTTAGGTTTCATCAAAATCCTAGAATAGGGTTTTAGCCTGACATACTAAAAGATAAAAATACAGAAATAATGAATGAAAGCATGAAAATCAAACGCAGATGAAGAGCTCGGATTCCTCCGTTCTTCTGGCTTCCGCCCTATGCTCTTGATGTCTTCTGCTTATCTTCCTCTTCTGCGATATTCCTCCTCCAAGATTTCCCAAGATCCAAGTAAGTTTAATTATGGCCTTAAACTCTTATTTATAGCTCCCAGCAGCCTCCAAATCGCGTCCGTGTGATTAGGTCGAGAACTGGCTTCAAAACGGCCCAAACCCGCGCAGAGTACACCAAAACCGCCCCGTGTGCCGCGGCTCACTTAACCTGTGCCGCGGCTCACAGGGCGCAGATTAAAAACCTGGGCGCTGTTTATTTCTTCTGGGCCGCGGCTCACCTGGTCTGTGCCGCGGCACAGAGTACAGCTTACTCTGGTGCCCGCTGGTCCTCTTCGTGTGCCGCGGCCCACTTGGTACGTGCCGCGGCCCCAGGCCAAAAATCGCCGTTTTCACCCGTTTTCCCTCGTTTTAGCTTCCGGACTCCAATCTCCTGTCAGACATACAAGAATAAGGCATTAAAAGATCATTTATGCAAATTACTCGCCAAAATAATACAAAATAATGATAAATAAGCATATAAAAATACGCCTAACAATGACAATACTACTAAGAATGATTGAACAACTCTGATTAAGTAATTATACTGCTTCCATCATATTAATGATTCTTACGGAACAACGGGGATCACCTCCCTGAAGTACACAGTCGACTCCAATGACGGAAATGATAGTGACCATATGTTTACGAACATTGAGGATGGTATCATGACGATCCATCCCACTAATACCCAATATTACATTGTCCTTAAGTAAATCCACCACGATTTGGTCCATCAACGAATCGCGGTCATTTAAACTTAATTCAGTCAGTTCTTAACCTCATGATTTCCGGAAATTCTTCTACCGCTAGGTAGACCCATGATATAAGGTCCACAATTAATAGGACTATCCAAGTGAAGTCTATTCAACCATGATTCGGAAATGAATGAATGCGGTGCACCGGTATCAAAAAGGGTACACACAGATTTAGATAAAATTATGAGTATACCTGAGATCATTCGGGCCTCCGAATCGTCTGTCCTCTTCATCTCGTGAATTCGGGACTTGTCGGCCCCCAAACCGGACGTTCCTGTCTGATAAATATGAGTTCTGCCTTTATTCGCTTCCGTCGTCTTAAACGACGCTGACATAGCAGTCTGATTTTGAATCACTGATCGCTTCGGGACCTGAGATGCCACCGGAGTCGGCTTGGAGTCCCTTCGGCAAAAACGGGCCTTATGCCCAACAATTCCACAGTTATGGCATGTGATAGACGGCGTCGTACACCTAGTGCTGAAATGGCTCTCCCCTCCGCAGTTGAAATAGGTGATGGTCGCACTGGCCACTCGGGAATGAGATCCCGCAGGTTTAGGCGCCTTAGGAGGTTGCTCCGAAAAGTTAGGGCCCGCATGAGGCTTTTTGAAGGTTGCCTGGCCGCCTTCGGACTGATTACGCTTCGTTGATTTCTTGCTAGCAGATGAAGGTTGTTGCTCACTAATTTTCTTAGCAGCAGGCTCATACGTGAGGGTTCTCTCGATTAATTCGGCCAAAGTGGCGCAATGATGATTGAGCAATTGCATATGGGTCATCATGACCTGCATAAAAGTGAGTGGATCAACCCGAACATCTTCCGATCGAGCTGAGTCCTGGGTACGACTTCCTGGCAGTGAGTGATTATTTCCCGAATTTCGGCCCTCACCGCGGCCTCTCCCCGTGCATTCCCCTGACAGCTCTCTCCATACTAAAGTAGGAAAGTCACATGATAATCATAGATCTCGTATGAGTACCGCATTAAGATTTACGTCATGAAATGATGAAAATGAGCATACGCGCTCTGACACAGTGATTACATGAATGATTAACTGAGGTGACATGATTATCTGATGATATTCTTGAAATGATTATCTTGAACAAGTTAATAAGATTAATGATACGATCCTCAAGATCAACAACTGGACAATGAAATGAACTGAGTGATTAATGAATTAACATGATCGACTGATCAAAATGAAAATGATGTTTGAGGATTGTTAACTGATGAATTATGAATGAATGATTATTGCAAGAAATTATACCATGACGTTAGAAGTCTTACAGTTCTTTCGGTCTGATTGGCTCGGCATTTGCACAGGTCACACGTGACGCGAAAGTCCAATGATACTAGTCCGATGACGATGATTTCAAATGAGACATGACTCGGAAGGTAGTATTCAAAACCACGCTTCGATACCAACTCTATAACACCCCCAAACTAGGCAGATATTACAGTGCCGTGGACCCCCGACTGGGACCCACCAGGCGAGTGAAAATGAATGAAATACACAGGGTAAATGTAGTACCGAACCACATTATATCATCAACTACTCCGATGAGGAGTTTCATTATACCACACCCAATATATTAACGGAAACATGTATATTTTATATGAAGATAAAATACACAACACTGAACGAACCGGAGTATCCAAATGGAAATCTGCAGCGGAAAATAAATGACAACAACATGAATGACCGAAAGGATTGGGGGCCCCTACTAGTATCACTGGGACTCCTCGCCATCAACGTTCTATTCCCGTGCTTTTGCCTTGCCATGACCTAAAAACAAAATCCCCCAACGGGGTCAGTTACACAGAACAACAATCCTCAAGTGTTGAAAATACACAATCATGATATATCTTTAGTTATGAATTACGCTGAAGAGGAGCATCATAGTACGCCCTTAATGTTCTGTGCAAGTGTACAAGACGGATGACCGGACACACCCGTCCTTGTACCTAATTAGTCTCACGGAGGTAATCATTACCGTGTGCACAGTCCAATGTATCGGTGACCCAATACATGACCATCGCGTGCTCAGCTAAAAATTCCACACATCCGCACTCGGCCACGCAATATGAACCCAGAAGGTCATATGAAAGAGAATGACCATAATGAATATCAATGAATAATAATCCGACAAAGTCAAGAATGACTCACCGAGATGAAAATAATAGTGAAGTGATTGATAGTTCAATGAAATGATTGGAACCGTCGTTCCTCGTGAATGGAGTGATTATTCGACAATTACAAGTCTCAATACGGTTAATACAATGATGAATGAGTTATGATTATGAATGAACAACAACAAAAGGAATGAATATCCTTTTAACCGAGTAAGAATTAACTTACACAACGCCGATGAAGAATGTCCTTCAACGAACAATGTCCTAAATGAGATTCCGGTCGCTCGAACAACCTTGAATAACACAATTACCAATAATCCGGTTCAACACACGAATCAAAAAGCGAGTATAACTAACTCAAAACGTCGATACGACTAAACTAAGTTCATTGGGGCATTATATCGAACACGTTGTGGCCAAACTTCGATTGTTTACAACCAAACCTCAATAATACCAATATCAAATCCCCAAGAAGTGTTTCAAACCAACAAAACATCTTCAATACGATCAATAATCCAATATGAACAACCAAATTCGTGATTTCAACAACAATTAATCGAAAACCTCCAAATCCAACTCAATATTCAAAGTGTTCTTGAATAACCTTTCAATAATCCGATGAATATTCATATATACTCATAATCATATGTATATCAGTTCATACAACATGATTATAACGTCCAAAACATCATATCTCAACACAAATCGAAATCCAAGAGGTTTGAGAATATTACCTTTGAAGATCCAGACACTTTGATTCGATGAATACGCGTTAGATCGACGATCCGAGCTTCACAACCAAATGAAAATGATGAAGAATCAAGTATTCAAGTGATTGATGATGAAACTTTCTCCCACAAACCCTCTCTCTCGAAAATAGTCTGAAAAATGAGGTTGATCCTCTCAAAAAACGAAGTTATAGTGCAGACTGCACTGTGTGCCGCGGCCCGGCCGAGTGTGCCACGGCACAGGGCCGGAATCTGCCCCCAGTGCTCGGCAGTGTGCTGCGGCCTGGCCGAGTGTGCCACGGCAGTGACTCGGCAGTGTGCCGCGGCCCTGCCGGCAGGAGCCGCGGCCCCCGGTACAGGCGGGTCGGTCAAAATTGCAACATGTGAGTATATTAGCTATTTTGACCATAACTCCCTCGTTCGGACTCCGATTGACTCACCGTTTGAACCAATTGAAAGCTAACTTGATGCTCTATAATATTGCAAAGATTCAGAATTTTTGGAGTTTCCAAAAATTAATGGTGATTTTACAAAGTCGAACTCATATGTGGAAAAGTCGCTTAAGAACACGAAATTCAACAGAACGACACCGAGACGAACTTGGATGATAAAAAGTGTAGAATTAATCATTCTCGGAATGACGAATAGGTAACAATAGAGTCGCTAATATGGACTTCCGCCAAAAAAATAAAATTACCGAATGAAATTACTGAATGATAATGACTGAATTACAACCGGGTATTACAAACAACCAGTCCCGTCTCCATGATCCCTTGCCATGAGTCACCGCAGGCCCCGTCGAGCCCACACGGTTGGATGTGCTGTGTCCTGACCCCATGAACCTGTGCCATGTGTCATCGTAGGCCTCGTCAGACCCGCACGATTGGACCTCAGCACCACATACTGAGTTTCGATCCCATGGTCCCCTGCCATGAATCCTCGTAGGTCCCGTCGAACCCACACGAGTAAACTTAACAACACAGCAGACAACATTCACATTTACATCATAGACATACGTTCACGATCAATCCATCACATTGTCTATCACAACTTCACACAGCTAGCACACATAGCACAACCTCGGCAATCCAACCACCAACATCAATGACACAAGATCAAGCATAACTCATGATCGAAGCACAACATGTTGCACAACTACGTGTACAACCAACCAACAAGATTATCTCAACCCTGCACACATAACACAACACACAATACACATCCAAGAGTAAAATAAGTCCGACACAATCATCACAACCATCATGATTCCTTGAGTATGAACAAACAAGTCCAACATATACATCTCAAAGCTACACATACAATGTTACCACAACTAACTACAAATCATTCATTTCAACACGCAAGTCATATTCACAAGGTACAAAACCTATAAGCAAGAGACTTGCCTCAATAATCGATACCGAAACCCCGACGAACATGGCACAACCCGAAAAACCCCGAACACCTACAATCCTCCATAAAACACAGCGGAAACATAATTACTACGAGTATAACAATTGAAAAGAAAGGAAACCACATCCAAGAACCGAAGGAAACCCTCTTAGACATTTTATTGGTCATTAAATATTCAAGATTTCCTTAGAACACCAAAAATCCCGATTGGGTTCAAACGAACTCAAGATATGAATATAAAATCCGTAGATTGTGATTGAAAACCTCATATAACACTAATTAAATCACTAAAAATGAACAAGAATCGAAATCAATATGAAAATCCCAAAGGTTAACCTTAAGGGATTCGAAGAATTTACCTACGATCCGGACGAACGAATTGGAGGATGATGATAGACACGGCTTAAGCTTCCCAAATTGATGAAGATCAGTTCCTTGGCTCAAGATTCACTCCAAGCTCCAAGAATTTGCGGAGAGGAAGAAAGGGAAGGGAAAAATGATATATTCCCCGAACAAAACACTGTCACTGGTTTATATACCAATGGCCTGTTACGGCCGTCACAGCATACGGCTTACGGCCGTAAGTACTTCTCTGGGCTCCTGCCCAAAATATGCAGGTGTGTTACGGCCGTTATCAAAAAGACATTACGGCCATAATAATGGATCACCTTACGGACGTAACATACCATCCTTACGACCGTAACTCTCTTGATACACGACCGTACTCATAGAGTCTACGACCGTATGTGTTCTGCTGAACACATTAACAGAACTCAAAAATTCCGACAGTTAGGTTGGACACTCGACAATGTCTCGGTTACTCAAATGCACCATATCAATAACAGACATGCCACGGGGCATAACTTGCACTACCTCAACACAAACATGACACATATGACAACAAGTAGTCCTCAATTAAAAATCACTACACAATGGTGATAAAATAGCTCAAACGTCAAAACCATTCCGATTAAATATTCAGTGTCAAATAGCAACCAATGCAAGATACAGAAACAAAAAAATACCAGGTATTACATTCTACCCCAATAAAATAAGTTTCGTCCCGAAACTTAAAATAAAACATCAAGGTACACAAACAAAACCCAAAGGTTCACACAACAATCAATAGATCTCCACAAAAGATATAATCTACAACAACATGCAATAACATCACTGGGCACTACTTGGCCCTCCACGAGTAGGAGTGGGTCCTCGATCCCCAAACATCTCATCGACAGAGTCGCAGTGCGCCGCTTGGTATCCCAAATGACCACACTTGAAACAATTAACCTGTGGCGAGCGACAATTCTTTCGAGTATGACCCACATGGCTACAGTTGAAGCACATATTCCCGCCGCTTATCTTACTTACCACCGGAGTAAGATTCTTAGACTGATCGAACAAACGAGGGGTGCTCCTAGAAGGACAATGCGAAACAACAGGAACATGGAACTCACCTCTCTGACCTCTGAAAAAATTACCCGAGGTCTTCTGTCTCTTACCTCCCGAACTAGCCTCTGACACAGAAACAGCCATCTCAATGGCTAAGGCTCTGTCCTGATACTCCTTCAAAGTGGTACACATGAGTGGATCCATGCTCTAACGGATATGGGGTTTCATGCGCATATTAAAGTATCGTCCATTTCACTTCTCAGTTGATCACGAACGTAACTCAACTGCTGATTATAATCGACTATCGCCTGGGATATCGATGCATCTTGGGGCATAGTCGAGAAAAACTCAACGATCCTGCATTCACGGACAGGCAACGGGCAATACTCTACCTTCATGGCAGTCCTAAACTCGGCCTACGTAGATGTACGATCTGAAGGCGCTGCAGCCTGCCACCATTCTACAACTTCTTTATCAAGAAGATACTGAGCAATAGGTACTCTTCTCTCATCGGGACATGCCACCGCATCAAATGTTCTTCCTAACTGGAAGAGCCAGTTCTCCCAGGCTAGCGAGTCAGAGGAACTCACAAATCGAGGTGGATGCATCTTCATCACATCTCATAACCACTTACTAGATCCATCATCTCTCTCTGGAGACGCGTTCTGTTGTATTGGTTGGTTCAATTGTGCCAACTGTTCAGCCACCTGACGAAGGATGGTGGCGGTGCCAACATCAACATTACCTCTAGCTGGTTGTCCCTGATCACGTTACTGGTCATCCTGACCTTCTGTACTGACCTGATTGGTGCTCGACAACGAGCGAGTCGCCCTCACATGCTCCTGACTACATCCACGACTACGACCACTACCCCAGTCTCGGCCCCTCGACATACTAAAAATGCAACCAATCACTACAATGAAACACAACATCGCAAAATAACATATCTAAATTCCAACTCGGCACAACATATCGCAAACAGTATACTAAAAGGCCAACTAAGCACAACATATCAACATAAGGCCACGAGTATCATCGCAAGAAAATATCCGTTCCGATTAATTGCACAAATTCAAGAATTACTACCGCAACAAATAGAATTTACATTTGTAACCAACAAATCACATGACTATATCAACAGAAAACTCACGACCATTACCGATACAAATGCGGCCATGACAAAACCACATATCATGGTAGTCAATCATTGATAACATACTTTTTAAAACTCCATGAGGTATTCATTTAAATAGTAACTTTTTAAAATCCTTGAGTTCGTATGATTTTCCAAAATAAGACTTGAAAATACTTTTGATACCTCAGGCATCTTCACTAAAACTATAATCCATAGGTCGTGACCGTCTCGTTTTGAAAGCATTCGTAAAACAGTGTTCCGGAATATCAAATTCTCTTGGAAACAACATCATTAAGATAACAATGGCTTCATGTATCATCATCACAATTAACAAAACACAAGGTAACAACATGTTACCACTCAGCATCACCATAATTAACAACACATAAGGTAACCCGCAGCCATGCCCCTTAGCATCGACCACCAGAGGTTCTGCCGAACCGTCCCCGAGTGGGAACCACTCATACTCGCATAGAATACTTTCGCAGACCAACATGCACATCGGACTCACAATCACGGATCAAGTTTCCCATTGAAATAACATCATATGAGTCACAAACAAATTCAAACCACGCAACACAACAATTGAGTACTTATCCAGAATTTCTTATCAGGAATGGTAATATGACAAACATATCACAACGGCCTGACATCACATGGTTCAGCTCTAGCCTATCACAATAAGCAAAAATCCACATCCCCCACACGCTACACTTAACTCACACTAGGTATAAAATTAGCGAGTGCTAATGATAACATCAGCGTGCGCTAACTGACTCTTCTCAAAGAATTTTCCAGTCTGAAATCTTAAAAGTTAATTTTTGAAAATGAAAATCATATATTTCTTTTTTTCTTATAATACAAAGTTTTTATGGTGTGAAATTTGTTTAAAATCGTATACTCAAGTCATTTGAAAATAAAATCAATGCGTTAAAATCATTTTCCAAAATCCTTTTAAACACGACAAGGATTTACGGCGGTAACATTTTACAAAATGTCCCAAAACACTTTCAAATGCATCCTTCATATACCGACACCAAGTTCATTTTAAAATACATGGTTTGCTCGCCAAAATTCATACCACTTTACAAAAACCCACATAAAGCCGCCATTTGACCGCACCGCCAAAATATTTTCGAAAACTAATTTTCCACAATACACTCAGGTCTATGAAATTTTTGGAAATCGTTTCCAAACATGCACGCAGCGGATATAATTATCAATAGAAACACATTGGTCGCAAATAATAACAATCAGTCAAATACCATCTATTCTTAAACATATGTCTATATGGCATTCACAATCAGCACTTCAACAAACACAACCTGAGAACACTAATTTCAAATATACATCAAAACCATCCATCTATGTTTCTCAACAAACTCTACCATCGTTACATTTTCCGGAACACATCAGGGTTCACAAATTTTACATCATATTACACCAATTGGCGTCCAAACCACTAATACCTTGAGTTCATTACACACATAGTGTACCACAAGTAGCAAACACAAATTCCATTTCACAACACCATGTAAACAAAATTATGCCCCACGAATATAACACATAAATGAAATAATGAAACACAGATACCTCACGTAAAAGAGGAGACTTATGTACACAGGCCGCACGGGGATGACGGTCGTCCATGATACTAATCTCATCCGACAACACATAAGACATGTTGTGACTACGCACAACTCAACTTGTCACCCGACAACTCGAATGACATGACAACATATTACTCGACAAATCACGACTCGACTTGACCCGACAGTCTAGGTTTCCACAACCTAAGCTCCGATACCTTAAATGTAACATCCCTAAAACCATATGGCAATATTACACGCCGTAAACCCCTCTCACAAGGATCTACCAGGCTAAACATCACAGAACGACCAAATGCTTGCTCGGCCAAGGTCAAAACATATAATAATACGGTTCGTTAAGGTCACTTACAAGTAAACTACACGGACCAATGAGGTCGCACAACTCAATCAACAGATAATAACCTTATACAACATTACCCACGCAGGGGTCTGTAATACCCGTACTTTTATTGACTATTTGGCCTTGCCGTTTTTCTTATTTCGTCGCTCTGTAAACTCTTGGTGATGTTGTCGATAATGTTATAGAGCTTCATATCTTGTTTGGATCACAATCGTGTTGTTTAGACCTTGCGGAAGTGTCTTGAGTCAGAGAAATAGCGCACGCTAGGCCTAGACTAACGCACGCTAATTCTGCTTGAGTAGCGCACGCTAGCCTTGAGCCGTAGCGCGCGCTAAGAGACCAGTCAGGTCAGAACCAGTAACTCATACTGCACTCTATACTGGCTGTTAATGCGCGCTAGGAGTTCGATAGCGCACGCTATTCGTGGTTAGTAGCGTACGCTAACATCCGTCCGTAGCGCAGGCTAACGGGCTGGTCGGCAGAGGCAGTGAGGTTGTCAGGTTTTCTGGACTATCAGGTAACATACGCTAGGCTTCGTCTAGCGCACGTTAAATCTATTGCATAACGCACACTAAGCCATAGAGGTAGCGCACGCTAAGGCTTGAGCAGGGCAGAGGACAGTAGGTTCTGGACTCCAGTACTGGACGCCACTTTTTGGCTTGTGCACGCTAGAGAAAGGCGATTAGCGCACGCTAATGGGGCCAGCAGAAGCCACTGGACTACCCGGTGACCTCGCTAGCGCACGCTAATGAAGGAAGCGTAGCGTGCGCTAGACTGGGCGGATATATATTGGATAATTGACTTTCATTTCGTCATTTTTCATCCTCTTCACTCATTTCCGACGGGAGCAGCTCGGGAGGGATTATTTTGGGCGATTGGAAGTCATTCTTCGTCAAACAACAACATATTTGGTTAGAGAACAAGGATTTCCACAACATCTAATCCGTCATAACGTCCAAATCAAGGTAAAAATCCTTAGAACCCTATTTTTGGGAATTTGGGGGTTTTCCTAGATTCGTCCGATTTATCCATTTTGAATCTTGAGAAGCTTGAGATTATGATGTATCTATTCTATATACATGATTTTCCTACGATTTTATGGATTGGAGTGTGCCGTTTTCGGACTTGTGAGACTTTGGGCGATTTTCCGACCTCTAGTTATTTATCCATATATTTTCGTGAATCGTAGATGGGTTTTGGGAGTTTCTTAGAGTAATTTGAGTATGGATTATTGATTATCATATTCCTTGCGAATCGTTTATGTGCCAGAAGCGCGTTCTCAGACCTACCAAACTCATACCCTTTTTCCGTTCAATTTCTCGATGTCTCAAAGGCAAGTATATATTAATGATTGTATGTTCTCGACTTTGAAAGTAAGGTGTATTATTGGCATGATTATTTATATCCACTCTGGGGCGGGCCGACGGGTCCCCTGAGGGTTTCGTAGCCTCTTGGTGCGATTCCACGGATGATATGAACGAACCACTCTGGGATGGACCGACGAGTCCTCTGAGGGTTCCGTAGCCTCTGGTGCGGTTCAATGGTATTCATATATGTATTGATGTGATGCTATGAGATTTAGTTATTCTGGAATACTAGTCTTGAATTGATAAATTGACGGTTACCTTTACTTTATTATCGAGGAGTATTGTGTTTCATACTTTATATACTTGCACTAGCTATTCGACGGCTAACCCCCTTATGGGGGAAATACTTTTTACGTATTTCAGGTTCCAGGAGAGCGGACAGGCAGGTATCGGGTCGGCATGAAAATGATGGGCAAGTGTGATACTATGTCTTTCCTCTGGTTATGTTTTATGTTTCTCCATTCGGTGTTGTTGTACTGGAATGGTTATTGAATACTCGAGTTATTGAAAATGCCTGTGTTTGCCGAGGTATTGATTTGTGTTGTGATGTCTTTGGCATACATTGGATATGTTTTGAATACCCTTTGTATTGTTCTTCATTCCATTGTATGTAGACCTTCTCGGTTAAAAATTTCTAGTTCCACGTATGTTTAGCCTTGTGGGTCCCACGGTGGGGCTCACGGCGCTGTAATATTCCCTGAATAACTTGGGGGTGTTACAGAATATGGTATCAGAGCTTAGGTCTATGGATACCTAGGCTGTCGGTCTTTTGGGTCGATTGAGTCGTCATTTGTCCACAATATCACTACTCTGCCATCATCACAGTGCGACCGGTACTTGTAAGACCTCTTACTCTTCTGGTGTTTCCTTATTCGTTTTGCTTCTATTTTGGTATTCTTGAGAATCAGTCATTTCGATGACGTGCGATTAAATTATACTTACGTGCCTTGTGTGTTTCTCAGTATGGCAGCTGGTAGGGGCCGTGGCCGTGGCCGTGGAAGAGGTCGTGGCGCGGCCATTTCCACCAGTTCTGTTGCGGGGTCGACCAACCCCAGTTTGTCAAACTCGGTGCATCCTGACACCAAAATTCAGCACGACCAGTCGACTGGCTAGGAGAACAGTGCGGACGTTGGAGTTGCGAATGTACTGCAACAATTGGCCAACCAGATGACCATTTTATCCCAAACTGTTCAGCTGAATAATACGAATCCGAACGCGGATGCCTTGCTTCATAATGTAATCTGTATGCACCCTCCACAGTTTGGCGGTGCCACAGATCCATTAGATTGGGAAGATTGGCTAGCGGAGTTGGAGAAAATTTTTGAAGCGGTTGATTGCCCCAAAGTGAGGAAAGTACCGATTGCCCAGTATTTCCTCACTAAGGAGGCCGCTACATGGTGGAAAGTCATCAAGCCGCAGGATCGTGTTGCCACGTGGGATGAATTTAAGGAGCTTTTGGAGGCCGAGTTTTGTCCTTGTCCGGTGCGAGAGGGCCGAATCCGAGCATTTTTCGAGGCTAAACCGCAGAATATTCCTGTCTCGCAAGCAATTGTAGAGTACAACCAACAATTGATCCAAGTGAAGGATCAAGTGAGAAACGAGCGTGATAAGATCCGTTATTTTGACATGCGGATGAATATGGACTTATGGCGGTACATGGCCGGATTTGCTTGCACCACATTGAAGGAATATTAGGACAGTGCTTTAGCCCATGATATGTTAAGCCCCGACAACGATACTGTTGAAGAATCGAAGAAGCAAGGGGTTGTGGGATTTTTTCCGGCTCTAAGAGTGGCAATTTCCAAAGGTCACAAACGACTAACTGTTCTACCGGACAGTCGTCACGTTCTGCTAAAGGAAAGAGGGGTTTCCATTCTACTCCGGACACCACAAATCGCACGGTAACCAAACCAAACCAAACCAAACATACCCAGTATATCCCGCTCAGAGCAGGGTCTGGGGAGGGTAAGATGTACGCAGACCATGCCCCTACTTATTACGGTAGGGAGGCTGTTTCCGTGAAGACACCCAGCTTAGTGCATAGCAGAATCTTGTGTGATAAATACAAAGGAAAACATATGATTCGAAAAAGCTCGAGACCATACCTGAGCCCATGGCTTGATCCACATGGGACTTACCTAAGCGGAATTTGGCTACTTCACTCCCAATGAACGCTGCTCTAACAAAAGAGAGGTTGGCTCTGCGCACAGCTCCCTGTCAAAAATACACCACACGCAAAGACAATAGGATAAAATATATAATAAAAGTAAAAATGCAATGCTCTAGGTCAAATCTAACCGAGACAACCCAACCCTGAGGCTCTCAACTACATCACCGCTCCCTACAAAAGAATCCACAACTCTGATCTGGCGCCTCCAAGCGCACCTATCAACAGTCATGGTCTCGGAAAGGTTTAAGGCCTTCAAATCTAATCTCAGTTGCTCCTACCACGTCCTCCTCGGTCTGCCTCTCCTCCTCTCCCCGACAACCAATAAACTCTCGAACCTCCTCACCGGAGCAGATGCCTGCCTCCTGCGGACGTGGCCAAACCATCTCAATCTCCCTTCCCTAACTTTCGCTGAAATGGGCACCACTTCCAGCGCGTTCCTGAAAACCCCATTCGCGATTCTATCTAACATTGTGTGACCACACGACCAACGTAACATTCTCATTTCAGCCACTTCCAACTTGCTCTCAAGCGACTTCTTCATCGCCCAACATTCGGAGCCATACAACATTGCAGGTCGGATTACCGTTCTATAGAATTTACTCTTCAACTTTAGAGGGACTTTCTTGTCGCACAGGACCCCTGTCGCTGCTCTCCACCTTAGCCACCCCGCCTTGATGCGATGCGTGACATCATCTTCACACTCACCTTCCTTCTGAATGATCGAACCCAAATACTTGAACTTATCCGTACGGGGTACGATCTGATCCGCAAGCATTATCTCAACATCTTCCTCGTTGCCTCACCACTAAAGTTACACCAAAGATACTCAGTCTTAGACCGGCTCACATGCAAGCCCTGGGATTCTAACTTAGCCCTCCAAAGCTCCAACTTCGAGTTCACCTCCCTCCTCGACTCCGCCACTAACATAATGTCGTCAGCAAAAAGCATGCACCACGGAATGTCATCTTGAATCCCTCGCGAAATGACGTCAAGGATTAGAGCGAAGAGAAGAGGGCTTAGCGCCGACCCCTGGTGTAGCCCTATCTCAACCGAAAAATACTGGGTGTCACCAACTGGGGTCCTAACGCACGTCCTAGCTTGGGAGTACATGTCTTGGATCGCCCTAACGAACGGCAATGACACCCTCCTCTCTACTAGGTCTATGAACACCATGTGGAGGTCCTTACGCCGCTCTCTAAACTTCTCCATAAGGCGTCTAACGAGATGAATAGCCTCAGTCGTGTACCTCCCTGGCATGAAGCCAAATTGGTTCTCTGAGATTTCAACTTCTCTTCTAACCCTGCATTCCACCACTCTTTCCCAAAATTTCATAGTATGACTCAGGAGTTTAATACCCCTATAGTTACTACAACTCTGAGCATCGCCTTTGTTCTTGAAAAAAGGCACGACAATACTATGCCTCCACTCTGTCGGCATCTTAGAACCTCTGAGGAGGATGTTAAACAGCTCTGCTAGACACTGAACTCCGACTTCCCCCAGACAAAGCCACACCTCAATAGGGATCTGATCCGGACCTACAGCCTTAGCTCTACCCATTTTCATTAGGGCACCCTTTACTTCCTCCTTGCTGATGCTCTCACAGGAACTAAACAAACGAGCAGAAGATAGACTAACTCCTTGCACCACCGAGTCACTACCTCTAGCCTAATTGAAAAGTTCGAAAAAATACCTATTCCACCGCTCCTTAATAGCCACATCATTCACTAACACTTGGCCCAAATCATCCTTAATAAACTTAATGGGACCCAGGTCGCGCCGCCCTCTTTCCCTAGATTTCGCTTGTTTAAAAATTGCATTCGCTCCTTCTTTGGTGTCTAGGCGCTTGTACATCTCCTCTCTTTTCGCCTCACATTTAGCCTTAGCCACTGCCTTCTTAGCCTCTCTTTTCGCCTCCTTGTACGCTACAATCTTCAAGATTATCTCCTCCCCAGCACTAACCGACAAAAGCTCCTTAAATAGCGCTTGTTTTGCCTTAACCTTGTTTTGGACCTCCTCATTCCACCACCAAGCCTCCCTAGGTCCACTAGACCTGCCCGAAGAAACCCTTACCACCTTCTCACACACTCTCCTAATAGCATTGGCCATACTGGTCCACATAAGGTCAGCATCGCCCGCACGCAAAAAACCTCCTTCGCGGGTCAGAGACTCCTTGAATACCGTCGCCTTCTCACCCTTCAGATCCTTCCAGAGAATCCTAGGTCTAGCTTCTCTAACCCTGCTAAAAACACGACCTCCCATGGATAAATCCATAGCCAGTAGCCGGTGTTGAGAAGCACATGCCTCGCTTCGGAACACCTTGCAGTCCACGCACGCCCTAGCATCACGACTGCGCAAAAAAAGGTAGACAATTTGCGTGTTGTGCCCCCCACTACTGAAGGTGATGAGGTTCTCAGCTCTCTTCTGAAAAACAGAGTTAGCAATTACCAACTCGCACGGTAACTTGCTATAATTGTGGTCGTCCAGGCCACGTTAATTTGGAATGCAATTTTCCGCCATTGAAGTGTCACACTTGCGTACGGATGGGACATAGAGCGACTTATTGTTCCAAACCAAATCAGACCTTGGACACTCGGGCTTCTGCCCCAGCACCACTTGACCAAGGCGTTAATCAGCGGCAATCTTTTGGTCAATCTCAGCAGAATTTCGGCAGGGTCCGGGGAAGGGTTCAGAATGCTGGAGGGGGAAACTCTAGCATCGGTTCGTTACAACCAGGGGCTATGAGATGCATCAATCAAACGAACCCGATGCAGTGGTGGCTTTAGGTACCATTAATATTTTATCTCATCTAGTCAGTGTGCTTTTTGATACGGGTGCTACACATTCTTTTATTTCCTTGGAGTGTGTACGCCGTTTGAATATAACTTGTATGACTGCTTGTGATCCCTTCATTGTGAAACTACCTAGCGGGGATAGAATTGTGGGAAACTGGAGATTAAATATTTTCCGGTGATTATATCCAGTATGGAATGGTTATCGAACCTGATTATAGTTGATATGGTAGGCGAGGACGTGATCCTCGGTGAGGATTGGCTTGATAGTCACCAAGTGATTATGAATTACCGTACTAAGGTTATCACCATGATGACTAAATACGGATCTGAGTATTCATTCTTGGGACGTAAGTTGGGCCAATCCAAGTTACTTATCAGCGCCATGAAGGCCGTAAAACTTTTGAATAAAGGTTGTACGGGCTATTGGTGTTATGCCTTGAAAACGGAAAGGAACGAAGTCGATTTCTCTTCAATTCCGGTTGTTAATGAGTATCCCGATGTTTTTCCAGACGATCTCCCGAGATTACCGCCAGATCGTGAGATAGAATTTTTTGTGGACTAAGAGCCAGATGCGGCTCCGATTTCTAAGGAACCTTATCGAATGGCACCTTCCGAGAGGCAAGAATTAAAGAATCAGTTGGGAGAACTTCTGGAAAGAGGGTACATCAGACCGAGTGCTTCGTCTTGGGGCGCGCCTGTTCTTTTTGTGAGAAAGGAGGATGGTTCACTACGTTTGTGCATTGACTACCGTGATCTGAACAAAGTGACCATCAAGAACAAGTACCCTTTGCCTCGTATAGACGATTTATTTGATCAGTTGCATGGGGCTGCAATTTTCTCGAAAATTGATTTAAGATCAGGGTATTATCAACTCAGGGTGAGAGAGTCCGACGTTCCGAAGATGGCATTTCGGACGAGATATGGGCATTATGAATTTGTAGTTATGCCTTTTGGGTTGACTAATGCACCGGCAGTATTCATGCAGTTAATGAATAAGATTTTCATCGAGTATCTCGACAAGTGTGTAGTTGTCTTTATTGTCGACATTTGATCTATTCCCGAGATAAAGAAGAACACCCCCGACCCTTGTGTTTGGTACTAGATATTTTGAGAACCGAGCACCTCTATGCAAAATTCTCAAAATGTGAGTTCTGGATGGAAGAAGTTATGTTTCTCGGCCATGTGATTTCAGCCGAAGGGGTTCGTGTAGACCCGCAGAAGATTGAGGCAGTGCTAGATTGGGCACCGCCTAAAAATGTTAGGGAAGTTCGTAGCTTTTTGGGTCTTGCTTGGTATTACCGTCGGTTTGTCGTGGAGTTCTCGAAAATCGCTCGGCCGCTTACGAAATTACTCCAGAAGACCGAAAAGTTTGTTTGGTCGGATGAGAGACAACAAAGCTTTGATGAGCTGAAGAGACGTTTGACTTCAGCATCAATTCTAACTTTACCACATGGTAGTGAGGGCTTTGTAGTTTATAGTGATGCTTCGGGTCAAGGTCTGGGCTGTGTACTTATGCATCATGATAAGACGATAGCTTTTGCGTCACGACAATTAAAGCCTTATGAGATAAATTATCCTACTCACGATTTGGAGTTGGCCGCAATTGTCTTCGCACTCAAGATTTGGCGGCATTATTTGTATGGTTCTCTGTGTCGGATTTATACCGATCACAAGAGCCTGAAGTATATTTTCAATCGGAAGGAGCTGAATATGAGACAGAGACATTGGTTAGAGTTGATAAAGGATTACGATTTGGAAATTCTTTACCACTCCAGAAAAGCCAATGTCGTCGCAGATGCTTTGAGCCACAAATCGGCATCTCTTCTCGAGGTTCGTACATCTCAGAAGAAAATTCGTCAGGATTTAATTGAGCAAGGGATAGAAGTTTGGCTTCAACGAGCACAGGGACAGTTGTGTACTCTCGAAATTACTTCGTTCTTGGTTGACGACGTCAAAGGGAAGAAGTGGAGTGACCCGATGATTTCTCAACTGAAGGGAGATGTAATTAAAGGAAAAGCTCCTGGATTTATGGTTCACGAGGATAGTATTCTGAGATTTCAGGGCAGGCTTTGTGTTCCGAATGATCTAGAGTTGAGGCAGAGAATTCTCCGAGAAACCCATGCTACGCCTTACTCAATCCACCCCGGGACGAGTAAGATGTATAAGGACTTGAAATGAAATTTTTGGTGGAACAACATGAAGAAGGATGTGACGGAATTTGTACTGCGGTGCCCGACGTGTCAACAAGTTAAGATCGAACATCAACGACCAGTGTAGTTGTTGAAACCGCTTCCCATTCTCGAGTGGAAATGGGAAGACATCTCTATGGATTTCATCACTGGCATGCCGAGAACTCGGGCCAGAATGAATATGATTTGGGTAATTGTCGATCGGTTGACCAAGTCTGCACACTTATTCAGTATTAAGGATACTTGGGGACCGGATAGATTGGCTCGAACTTTTATAGCTGAGATCGTAAGATTGCACGGTGCCCCCAAAACCATTGTTTCTGACCGGGACAGTCATTTCGTATCGCATTTTTGGCAGGCCGTTCATCAGGCTTTGGGTACTGAGTTGAGGTTGAGCACTTCCTTTCATCCTCAGTCGGACGGTCAGACAGAGAGGACGATTCAGACGTTGGAAGATATGTTGCGAGCTTGTGCCTTAGACTGGAGTAATGATTGGGAACTTCACTTACCGTTGATCGAGTTTGCCTATAATAATAGTTGGCATGCGTCGATCAAAATGGCACCCTTCGAGGCACTTTATGGTAGGCGATGTAGGTCGCCATTATGTTGGGACGAGGCTTCAGAACTAATTGGGACGGAACCGGATATGTTGATGGAAACTAAGGAAAAGATTTCTATTATCCGGGACCGATTGCTGACTGCCCAGAGTCATTAGAAATCTTATGCTGATACTCGTCGTCGACCCCTGGAGTTCGAAGTGGGGGATCATGTCTTACTCAAGGTATCGCCGACCAGAGGAATTTTCCGCTTCGGGAAAAAAGGGAAACTTAGTCCGAGGTATATCGGACCTTTCGAGATTTTGGACAGAGTTGGAGATTTAGCTTATCGCTTGGCGTTGCCTCTAGCTTTGAGTCATGTCCATAGTGTTTTCCATGTGTCTCAGTTGAGAAAATATGTGCCGGATCCGAGCCATGTTATCGACTACAATGAGATTGACATAGCCGAGGATGTTACCTTTCCAGAGAGACCCGTGAAGATCCTTGAGCGCCGCGAGAAACAACTTCGGCATAAGACCATTCCACTGGTTAAAGTGCAATGGTCGAGACATGGAGTCAAAGAGGCGACTTGGGAAACGGAAGAGAAGATACGGTCGGAGTACCCCAAACTCTTTATTTCTTATGTTTCGGGACGAAACTTCTTTTTAAAGGGGGAGAATGTAATACTCATACTTTTATTGACTGTTTGGCCTTGCCGTTTTTACTATTTCGTCGCTCTGTAAACTCTTGGTGATGTTGTCGATATTGTTATAGAGCTTCATATCTTGTTTGGATCACAATCGTATTATTTAGACCTTGCGGAAGTTTTCTGGGTCAGAGAAATAACGCACGCTAGGCCTAGACTAACGCACGCTAATTCTGCTTGAGTAGCGCACGCTAGCCTTGAGCCGTAGCGCGCGCTAAGGGACCAGTCAGGTCAGAACCAGTAACTCATAATGCTCTCTGGACTGGCGGTTAACGCGTGCTAGGAGTTCGCTAACGCACGCTATTCGTGGTTATTAGCGTATGCTAACATCCGTCCGTAGCACAGGCTAACGGGATGGTCGGCAGAGGCAATCAGGTTGTCAGGCTTTCTGGACTATCAGGTAACGTACGCTAGGATTCGGCTAACGCACGTTAAATCTGTTGCATAACGCACGCAAAGGCTTGAGCAGGGCAGAGGACAGTAGGTTCTGGACTCCAGTACTGGACACCACTTTTTGGCTAGCGCACGCTAGAGAAAGGCGATTAGCGCACGCTAACGGGGCCGGCAGAAGCCACTGGACTACCCGGTGACCTCGCTAGCGCACGCTAATGAAGGAAGCATAGCGTGCGCTAGACTGGGCGGATATATATTGGACAGTTGACTTTCATTTCGTCATTTTTCATCCTCTTCACTCATTTCCGACGGGAGCAGCACGGGAGGGACGATTTTGGGCGATTGGAAGTGATTCTTCGTCAAACAACAACATATTTGGTTGGAGAACAAGGATTTCCACAACATCTAATCCGTCCTAACGTCCAAATCAAGGTAAAAATCCTTAGAACCCTATTTTTGGGAATTTTGGGGGTTTTCCTAGATTCGTCCGATTTATCCATTTTGAAGCTTGAGAACCTTGAGATTATGATGTATCTAGTCCATATACATGTTTTTCCTAGGATTTTACGAATTGGATTGTGCCGTTTTCGGACTTGTGAGAGTTTGGGCGATTTTCCGACCTCTAGTTGTTTATCCATATATTTTCGTGAATTGTAGATGTGTTTCGGGAGTTTCTTCGAGTAATTTGAGTATGGATTATTGATTATCATATTCCTTGCGAATCGTTTATGTGCCATAAGCGCGTTCTCGGACCTACCAAACTCATACCCTTTTTCAGTTCAATTTCTCGATGTCTCAAAGGCAAGTATATATTTATGATTGTATGTTCTCGACTTTGAAAGTAAGGTGTATTATTGGCATGATTATTTATATCCACTCTGGGGCGGGCCGACGGGTCCCCTGAGGGTTTCGTAGCCTCTTGGTGCGATTCCACGAATGATATGAACGAACCACTCTGGGATGGACCGACGAGTCCTCTGAGGGTTCCGTAGCCTCTGGTGCGGTTCCATGATATTCATATATGTATTGATGTGATGCTATGAGATTTAGTTATTCCGGAATACTAGTCTTGAATTGATGAATTGACGGTTCCCTTTACTTTATTATTGAGGAGTATTGTGTTTCATACTTGATATACTTGCACTAGCTATTCGACGGCTAACCCCTTATGGGGGAAATACTTTTTACGTATTTTAGGTTCCAGGAGAGCGGACAGGCAGGTATCGGGTCGGCATGAAGATGATGGGCAAGTGTGATACTGTGTCTTTCCTCTAGTTATGTTTTGTGTTTCTCCATTCGGTGTTGTTATACTGGAATGGTTATTGAATACTCGAGTATTGTTTTCCATTTTCCTTGATGTTCTGGTCTGTGTTTGCCGAGGTATTGATTTGTATTGTGATGTCTTTGGGATATATTGGATTATGTTTTGAATACCCTTTGTATTTTTCTTCATTCCATTGTATGTAGACCTTCTCGGTCAAAAATTTATAGTTCCGCGTATGTTTAGCCTTGTGGGACCCATGGTGGGGCTCACGGTGCTGTAATATTCCTTGAATAACTTGGGGGTGTTACAGGGTCGAAGTATAATACAGCGGAAGACTGATTACAACCCCAACAATACAACATAACTCGACCAAACTCTCAACTCTTGATTAGTACCGTAGTTCATCACTTCCTGTGCCGATTCTGGAACTGCTCCTCAAGAACCTGCATGTACCTGGATGCAATACAGACATTCACCCCCCGATTACTCGGGGGTTAGTAAAACTCCATTGTTTTATTAGTGCAAGTATCAAATCATATGAAATGTAACAAGCAACATCAATCATGAATCAGATACAATAACTAAGTACCAAATCATTCCCGAGAGGTTTAACAATTTAGAAAACGTGCAAGGAAGTATTCGCAAATAAAATTCTCATCTCGGGGCTTTTTTGAAACACAAAACCTTTAGGACCTCAAGTCCTGATTTGTAAAACCTTTTCAAAAACCTTAGGGTTCTAGCCCAAATCTCAGTTCGTATTTCAGCAATTTACTGTACTAAAACATTTCCAAATCACATGGGGCTCGGCCCAACATTCATTTCATAAAAACTTCCTTTTGAAAACAATGTACATCAGAACGTGCTCATGACCCCGTGATCCCTTGCCACGTATCTTCGTAGGCTCAACAACCCACACAGATTTAAACCAAAACAGTACATCAACATCAATCATGCTCTTGACCCCGTGATCCCTTGCCACTTGTCTCTGTAGGTTCAGCAACCCACACGGATTGAGCCAAAACAGTACATCAACATCAATCATGCTCCTGACCCCGTGATCCCTTACCACTTGTCTCCGTAGGTTAAGCAACCCACACAGATTGAGCCAAAACAGTACATCAACATCAATCATGCTCATGACCCCGTGATCCCTTGCAACGTGTCTCCATAGGTTCAACAACCCACATAGATTGAGCCAAAAAAAACAATCACAACAACTAGTCCCGACTCCGTGATCCCTTGCCATGAGTCATCGTAGTCCCCGTCGAGCCTGCATAGGACGTACTGTGTCCTGACCCCATGGACCTACGCTATGTGTCATTATAGGCCTCGTTAGACCCGCACGATTGGATCTCAGCACCACATACTAAGTTCCGATCACATGGTCTCTCGCCATGAATCCTCGTAGGTCCCGTCGAACCCGCACGAGTAAACTTAGCAACACAGCACACGACATTCACATTCACATCATAGCCATACATTCACGATCAATCCATCACATTTTCTATCACAACTTCACACAGCTAGCACATATAGCACAACCTCGACAATCCAACCACCAACATCAATAACACAAGATCAACCATAACTCATGATCGAATCACAACATGTTGCACAACTACGTGTACAACCAACCAACAAGATTATCTCAACCCTGCACACATAACACAACACACAATACACGTCCAAGCGTAAAATAAATCCGACACAATCATCACAACCATCATGATTCCTTGAGTATGAACAAACAAGTCCAACATATACATCTCAAAGCTACATATTCAAGGTTACCACAACTAAATACAAATCATTCATTTCAACATGTAAGTCATATTCACAAGGTACAAAACGTATAAGAAAGAGACTTGCCTCAATAATCGATACTGAAACCCCGACAAACACGGCACAACCCGGAAAACTCCGAACACCTACAATCCTCCGTAAAACACAGTGGAAACATGATTACTACGAGTATAACAATTGAAAACATAGGAAAACACATCCAAAAACCGAAGGAAATCCTCTGAGACATTTAATCGGTCACTAAATGTTCAAGATTTCCTTAGAACACCAAAAATCCCGATTGGGTTCAAACAAACTCAAGATATGGATATACAATGTGTTTAACAACCTCATATAACACTAATTGAATCACTAAAAATGAAAAAGAATCGAAATCAATATGAAAATCTCGAAGGTCAACCCTAAGGGATTCGAAGAATTTACCTACGATTCGGACGAACGAATTGGAGGATGATGATAGACACGGATTAAGCTTCCCAAATTGATGACGATCAGTTCCTTGGCTCAATATTCACTCCAAGCTCCAAGAATTTGGGAAGAGGACGAAGGGGAAGGGAAAAATGATATTTTCCCAGAACAAAACACTGTCACTGGTTTATATACCAGTGGCCTGTTACGGCCGTAGCAGCATACGGCTTATGGCCGTAAGTACTTCTCTGGGCTCCTGCCCAAAATATACAGGTGTGTTATGGCCTTTATCAACAAGACATTACGGCCGTAACACTAGATCACCTTATGGCCGTAACACACCATCCTTACGACCATAACTCTCGTGATACCCGACCGTACTGATACAGTCTACGGCCGTATGTTTTCTACTGAACACAATAACAAAACTCAAAAATTCCGACAATTAGGTCGGACACTCGACAACGTCCCAGTTACTCAAATGCACCAAATCAATAACAGACATGCCATGAGGCATAACGTGCACTACCTCAACACATACACGACACATATGACAACAAGTAGTCCTCGAGTAAAAATCATTACACAATGGTGATAAAACAGCTCATAGCATCAAAACCATTCCGATTAAATATTCGGTGTCAAATGGCAACCAATGCAAGATACATAAATGAAAAAAATACCAGGTATTACAGTTGAAGGTAGATACTCGGCAATATTTAGCACAATATCTGGTTGACCGCATTTTCGATAGTTATTATCGAATTTCTTTGTAGGAACATTAGTATTTTACTTTTGTCCCATTCTAGAGTCCCGACTAAGGAAGTTTCACTTTTTTTTAATTGAGTTTTTATACTTCTAAAGTTATTGGCATATAGAGCAAGTTCCTCATCGTTTTCATCCTCCAGAACTTGTTCCCAAATGTCGCTATTGGCTTTGAAAGCGACCTCTTTTTCATGAGGCTTACGTTTGAAGACTCTTGATTTGAGCACAATCTCGTAATTCATAAATGACCCGATAAGGGCACTAATTTCAAGTTTATTGAGATCTTTAGATTCCATAATTGCGGTGACTGTGGCATCCCATTGGCGAGGTAGAGAGCGAAGAATATTATTGGCCTTATCACTGCTTGATATTAGTTTTCCGAATGAGGCGACACCATTGGTTATGGCCGAGAAATGTTCCAATATATTGGTGATTATTTCATCGTCTTTCATAGAGAATATTTCATAGTCATGAAGGAGCATATCGATTTTGGTCTCCTTGACTTGAGTCATCCCTTCGTGAGTGACTTTGAGAAGTTTCCATATTTCTTTGGCGCTCTCAAGGGCTGCGATACGATTGAGCTCTTCGGGATTGAGAGCACAATGTAAGAGTTAAGTTCACAATTTTAGGATCAAGAGCAATTACCTTCATATCGCGATGTTGTAAGCTTGGAAAAAAAATGTCCATATTCTTTCTCCATGTCCCGAAATTAGAACTGTCAAAGAACGATGGACGGTTGAGAGCATTGAATTGGGTTTTAGCCATAGGTGCCATTTGTGGATCTTTTTCTGTTTGGTGGTAAAATCAATTTAAAAGAGACCCGCTCTGATACCAACTGAAGAGTGAATATATACACTAGAAGGGTGGTTGAATAGTGGAGATAATACATCTGAATTTCTTACTAAGAATCAAAGTAAATTCAGAAAATAAAAGACAGAGAGATTTATAGAGGTTCAGCAATTGCTATGTCCTCTCTTTGTTCCTTTTTCTATTGGATCAAGAAGAACTACATTCAACTTTGTCTCGTCTTATATGTCTGGGCACAACCGTTACACACAGCTTGTCTTTGATTAGTCCAAGCACAACCAAACAATCAAGAAGTATTTTCTTTCTAGTATTCTATCGAAACTAGATTAACCTCACTTAAGAACTTATAATTCAATCTTAAAAATGTCGGATTAATGATCCTAATAACACCAGATTGAAGTTCTTGAATCTTTTCTCTCGACTAGCATAGGAACGATACAAACACTCAAATACAATGATCAAAGAAGACACAGCTTGTGAAAGACAATATACTATAAGTACAATACTCGTATCTTTTCTTGAACAACTAGATAATGAAAAATTAACTTAAGATGTCAATATTCAGAGCTTAGAATATGTAATATTTGGATTGTAGTGGTGTGTTTTGCAGTATCCAAAGGTATGGGTATTTATGACTTTGAGCACGACTTGATGCCTTGTCATCCTGCACTATTAGCATGCGCTAATATTGCACCTTAGCGTGCGTTATCGACATAGACAATTATGTTCACTTTTGACTTTAAAAAGGAAAAACCTTGGCGATGAAAGTCTTTGTCCAACTGTTACATTTTGACCTTAGCGTGCCCTAGTGTGTCAATCTTTGCTTCCCAGATCTTATGATATTCGCGTGCTTTCCGCATTGAGAAGGTCTCCAACGCTTATATGATTAACTTTACGATTTTAAACATAACTTGCGGTAACAATGTTCCTTAGCGTGCGTTATTAACTGTGCATGAAACAGCAGTTATTTTCTTCATTTAACGTGCATTTTAATATCCTTGATAGCATGCTTCAATTGGATGTTATTTTGATGTAATCTACCCTGATGGACTAGCATGCACTAGTACAAGCACGTAGCATGCATTATCTGCTTCAGTGATGTAAATGTAGAGTTTACGCCTCAATTGTGTAGCGTGCGTTACATCATCTCGTAGTGACTGTTAACTGCTTCAATATGAATACTGCAGACCTTACTATCTTGATTTTATAGAGTGCGTTACATCATCCTGTAGTGTGTGTTAACTGTAGATATGTTGAAACTCGGAGTAACGGGTTGTATATGTTATTTGCTTTTAAATACCAGTCTCCTAATGTGTCCGATAGCGTGTGCATGTGCAAGCATAGCATGCTCTATTTTGCTTTGCCTATTGACTTTACTTTGATGAGATATGTGTCGTTTTTGTCTGATCGAGTCTTGATATATTGATTTATTAAATCTTTTTTGAGAAAATACATCATCAAAATTGATTTGTTCAACATGCACGTTATCTATGGTGGACATATTCTATAGCTATCAATCAAAACATGCCCACACGCGAGGTCCCACTCATCGACCACTAGTTTGCATGTCCACATCCGGCCTTACGTATGTTATCTCTGTTCATTAACGAACTTAAGCAGCATAACAGTTACGTACGTTATGTTTTGTTGTTAAAAGTACATAATATGTGATTCTTAAGAACAATGAAGATAGCAACAACTTAGATGATACAACACTGTATACACAAGTTCGGATTGCTAATCCCGTAAACTCTTATTCAGTTACACACTGAAATCAAATACAATGCTCATCACCATAAAATACGGATGAAAATACATCATAATAGTACAGATATTAAACAACATGTCTCGACAGGTAAATCTATACATATAGACCGTAATTCCACTTTTTATCTTTCTTTTCATTCTGTTTCCCCTCCCAAAAGACATTCTTTCTGGGCACAACTAAAATCAGTTCAAATAGCAGATTTGAAGATTCAACCAAAATCTATTTAATATTATTCTCTTATATATCCCATTCAAACAAATAACCTTCTTCATCAAAATTTATTTGTAAAAAATAATTTTTATTGTTTAAAAGATCAAGAAAGTTAGCTGAATACTGGACACTTGGTGCGGCGACAGTGGTTAGCTTCATGCCCTTAATAAATAAAAAATATTTAAATAATAGTTTGTTTAAAAGATCTAAAAAATTATGGAGTTAAGAATTTTCAAACCAAAACTCGTAGAATTGGTCGAAACTGAACTAAAATTCTCAGTTCGGCTTGATTCTTTATGTTGAAAATAGATACTTTTTGAAACCGAACTCGAATTTAGAAATTCAGTTTGAGTTCGATTTCTGCCAAAAAAATAATAAAAACCCGCAATTATCTATTTACACTATCAAAAATATTACTTTTTAGCCGACGACTAGCCGAAGAACGGCCGACGGCCGGTCGGCATCGTCGGCTAAAGGCCGAGAATTTAGCCGACGGCCTCCCTATCATCGGCTAAAGTACTTTAGCCGACGACTTTGCTTTTGGTCGTCGGCTAAAGTCCTGCTAGTCGTCGGCTAAAGTTTTGCAGTTTATCCGATGACTACGAGACTTTAGCCGACGACTTTATATTTTTTAGCCGACGACTACCATATTTTAGCCGACGGATTGTCGTCGGCCAAAAGTCTTATCTGTTTTTTTTTTTGCATATATATCACCATCTAACAATTCAACACACCATTTACAACACACTCAGAAAATACAAAACAAAAGCACCAAAAATAATTTTCTCTTGTTTGATCATTCAAGAAATCATATTGATGGTATGTTTATTGAACTTGAATATCAAGGCTAAAATACTCTTGGGGTCCCTTAACCTAATTTCAGATAACGATTTAGTCATTTATCTTTTTTTTTTGTCCCAAGTCCTTTATCTTTCAAATTTTAAGCAAAATTAGCCTTTTCTGTTGGTCTCCGTTATAATAATTAATCGGATGTTGATTTTATACCTACGTGGCTAT
This sequence comes from Orobanche coerulescens, assembly GCA_033398695.1. Taxonomy (NCBI): domain Eukaryota; kingdom Viridiplantae; phylum Streptophyta; class Magnoliopsida; order Lamiales; family Orobanchaceae; genus Orobanche; species Orobanche coerulescens. The sequence continues at coordinate 89,711,707 of CM065815.1, read as the reverse complement.
AAACATTCCTACGTATCAAATCCCTAACCTACGTGTCTATTTCCTAACCTACGTGGATTAGGGCCATTAACTGAATCAAATAGGCTCAACTTTGCTTCATTTGGTCTTTTTCTCAGAAAAATTCACGAACAAACGAAGAAGAGAGAAGAGAGGCGAAAACGAAGAATGGGGTAGATGTAGGGTTTCGCATGCGACGGCGAATAATAAGAAACGCGAACAGAGCAGAAGACGAAGAAGAAACGACAAGATAAAGAAGAAAAAGAAGAAACTCGAAGCGAATGGAGAGAAGAAGAATCACGAAGCAAAGCGATAGAAGAGAAAAAAATGCGAAGCAAAGCGAAAAGGTGAGTTTAAGCTTCTGTTTGTTTGTTTGGCTAGTTTAAGCGAAAAGGTTGTTGAAGCATTCATCGTCGTCATCATCAATATAATTTGCAAGCCAGTCTGAGTACCACAGAAAAAATGCACAGCCACAGTCTATATCAGTAGCCTACAATATCAAAGAGGAAAAAATTGTTTTAAGTTGAATAAAATTAAGAACTTACTTAATATTACAAAATAAGATAAGGGACCAAATCGTTAATGAAAGAAATAAGCAGAAAGCAAATCACCATGGCACAAGCCACGAGCTTACCACAAAAGTGCTTGCAACCCTAAAATGTCTTACCATTGTTGGGTCCAACTTTGGTGACGGTGCGAACAACGACTTTGGTTTCACATCTGCACTTGGGTGGTTTCGCAGGAGCACGTTTCCCACTTGAAGGGAATGAAACAGAGTGGGAACTTCTGGATTGTGAACCGTTGGAGTAATATGAAACCATTGTTATGGTGTTTCGAGGTTTCACAAGCTATGTGCAAGCCTTCAGCTTTTCAAATTTTTAGATTTTCAGAACTCAACAATGGTGAAAGATGAGATCTAGGGTTTAAATGAAGAAGATGATAGTCATCATCTGATTTGGCATCAATGTGACCAACTTAACAGCCACCTAGACAACAGTTAACGACGTTACCAAAAAAGCATAACCAAGACTAACTTTGCTTCAAAATTGCAAGATAAAGGACTTAGTCGGGACAAAAAAAGGATAAAGGACTTAATCGTTATCTAAAATTAAATTAAGGGACCCCAGGAGCATTTTAGCCTAATATCAATTATAATTATATTATGCATATAATATATCTATTTTGATGATTATGAACATGTTTAAGAATTAGTTCGTTTTCTTGAAGATTTCTTAGTTTATGTATAACACACACACACACATGCACACACACATATATATATATATATATATGATGATGATGATGATGATGATGATTATATGATCTAGTATTGTCTTTTTTGAATAATATTTGTATGTTCTTGATAAATACGAATTATGATTGTGTAATATTGTTGTTATTCTTGTTATATGATGGATGAAAATTGGATTGGTCTACAAAAATGGGATCCAAGGGTCATAGATGGAATGAGAGGGTTTATTCGATTTATTAAGGAGCATGATAGTGATAGTATAATTCATTACTGTCCATGCAATAAATGTAAATGTCACAGCGATATGTACCATTTTGCAATTGATGTTGTATGGGCGCACTTGAAAAAGAATGGATTTTGGAATAAATACGCATGTTAAATTTACCACGGTGAAAGATCAAATTCATTATTCCCTATGATCACAGACAGTATAGTGGTAGCACATCTAATGACCCCATAAGAAGGTTGATTGATGACGTGTTTCATTATTACGAGAGGGACGTACCGGCTGAAGGTCGAGAATACTATATAGTTGATCAACCAGTCATTTGAACGCCTACATTGATACTCGTTAATACTATTTATGTTGATAGATACAACAAGCTAATCCAACTCCAACAGACTCTTATTTACCGTGAGTGTCACATGAAGGTTCTTGATTGTGTCATAGAGACTATGAGAGTCAAGGTGGAGAACAAAATCTTGATTAAAGTTGTGAATGATTATTTGGAACTTACAGAAAAAATGCTCCCAGAAAGGTCATAATCTTTCTAGTAATCACAGTAAAATGAGATGTATCCTAGTAATCATCTTCTATGATGATCTTTTAAAATATAAAATAATATATATATATATATATATATATATATATAATTATTTATTTATAAATAATTTCAAATATATAAAATATTATTATATAAAAATATGTATATATATAAAATCTTATTATATAAAAACTGTATAAATTAATATACAGATATATAATTATATATATATATTTATTTATAATTAAATTCAAACATATAAAATATTATTATATAAAACATGTATAAATATATAAAATATTATTATATAAAAAAATGTATAAATATACACATATATAATCATATTATATATATATATAATTAGATTCAAATATATAAAATATACGATGCTACTGACCCATCTCCTCGATTCTCTTTCTCTCTCTCGCTCGCTCGTGACTCTGATCTGAAGTGAAGGATTTTAGGGTTTGCAATTGCTGCTGAACGACGCCGTAGCGTTCTATTTTCTTGCTGGAGTTTTTTTTTTTGTTCTCTGTACGGCATTTTCTGAAGCGGGTTTAATTCTACAATCCCCACAGAGAATCTGGCGCGTGCCCTCCAAACTCCCATCTCCTCTCTTCTCAATCAGTTTCCACAGTGCTTATATATATAATTACTCGGCAGATCAACAGATAATTATAGTTGATTTTGGATTACCGAGGCTTTTTTTAGTTGTACTGGATTCTTCCATTTCTGAGGAATCTTTCATAAAGGGGGCCAAATCTCACATTTTTAATGATTTAGTAAACTCTGGCTGAGAAGAGGAAAAGGAAATCTAAACGAGGGAGTTTTTGGCTTAACTAACCTTAGAGTTTTGGCTTAATTTGTGCTTGTGCCGCTCCGAGATGCTGGACATCTCTGGCCGGCGTATCGCCGAAAGAATAACATTACACCGCTGCATCCATCCCTCCCCGTCAATCTAACAGTAGTATTGGATTTTAGTTGTCTATTTTGCAGGTTTCCCAGCCGGATTTTCCAACTGCCCGAAATCCTCCCGTGCTGCTCCCACGCGCCGCCAGCCTCTTCCCGTGTCGTGACCGTTTCCGTGTTTTGCAAGGTGTTGTTTAGGAGTCGATCGGTTTCCAGCTCCCGCGGCTTCTCCTCCCTCATTTCCAAGGCGTGTCGAAGTCTGGTATCATTGTACTTTTCTGTTGAATTTCATTTTCGTCAGCTATATATCTACTACCTACTATGATTTTTATGCAGTTTGCTTTCTTTTAAATTGTATTTCTCATTCTCATCATATTTTCATTTTTGTCTTCACTACCACATTTTATTTGTTGTAGTACGTTTGTGTTCTGTGTTGGTCGATGTCGCGCTGTTTTTGGGTTGATAGTTGGAATTTGGGTACCTTATCGGGTAACCTTTTGGAGCTTGTAGATGTTTTGGGTAAGAGAAGGGTTGATGTGGCTTGTATTCAGGAGACTAGGTGGAAGGGGGCGCAGTCCAGGGAGGTGAACGGTTATAAATTATGGTATTCAGGCCTTGCTAACTCGAGTAATAGTGTGGGCATTCTTTTGTCTAAGGAGCTTAAGGACAACATCGTGGAAGTGAAGAGGTGCAATGATAGGATTATGTCTGTTAGAGTGGTGGTTGGGGAGAAGGTGATTAACGTGGTATGTGTGTATGCCCCACATGTTGGTTTGGGTGTGCTTGTTAAGGAAGCTTTTTGGGTCTGTTTAGATGAGTTGGTCAGGTGTATTCTGGACGATCAATTTATTATTTTGGGGGGCGATTTCAATGGGCACATTGATGAGGGGGTGGATGGTTACCATAGTGCGCATGAGGGTTTCGGCTTCGGAGTTAGGAATGCAGGAGGTTCCGCACTATTGGAGTTTGCCACTGCGCCTGAGTTGGTAATTGCTAACTCTGTTTTTCAAAAGAGAGCTGAGCACCTCATCACCTTCAGTAGTGGGGGGCACAACATGCAAATTGACTACCTTATTTTGCACAGTCGTGATGTTAGTGTAATATCCGACTGTAATTTTTTTCGTTTTTACCTGTCATTGTCTTATCCGGATAATCTGATTATCATGAATCGTTGCATTTAGTATTATGTTGTATTATAGATTTGAATTTCATATCGTTGTTATTTGATTTCATATGTGATGATTCGATGTTAATTTGAGAGTTGCATTTTCGAATTTTTCTGTTGATGTAGCGTACGCTACATAGTATGATTAACGTACGCTAATCCTACGCCTTAGCGTGCGTAATGTTTCCTCTGTTGCGTACGCTAAGAGGGAATCTGGCATCAGTTGACTTCAGCACGTGAACTCCTTAGCCGTTGGCATGCATGTGAGTAAGGTCTGAGCTGTCATGTCGGCCAAAGTCAACTTTTATTAGCGTGCGTAACCCCTTTTTCATTAGCGTGCGCTAACGAGCTGCGAATTCAAGGCAGTAGCCACTGTAAGCCGCTTACGTACGTAATATTAACTAGTTAGCGCACGTAAGTGTGTTAGCGTATGCTAAAGCTTCCCGTTAGCGTGCGCTAAGTCAGTACAGTCCATATATAGGACCAGCCTGTTTTTGATTTCTTCACAACTCCAAACCGATTCTCTCTCCATATATCGTCCCTCTGCACTCTCAAACCGATATCAACCTCCCCCAACTTGCTTCTAAACCTTAAATCTTGGAGTGGAGCTCATTTCCTTGGAGATTAGGAGGTGTTCTTGAGCTTGGAGTATATTTTCTCATAGCATTGAGGTTGTTCTTCATTTCTGGAGGTAGGTGTACTTTCCTCTCTGTATTATTTTCATATGTTAATGTTAATAACGAATTATACTTCACCTAGAGTATATTAATCAAGTAAAACATAGTTTTAATCCAACCCTTTTAACACTTTTGATGAATATGTTAAACGAGGGTTTGAGATGGAGGTGTTCTTGATGATATAGTGATTCTGATCATGTTGTAACTATCATGCTCATCTTGTTGGACGAATTTATCTCATTAGAATACCTTTGAATCAGTTAACTTCACCGTAGTTGGATTTCACTAATAGAGTTGTTATCACAAAGTGATTAAACACCATTTTAAGTTTTCACTTACCTTGGGAAGAACTTGGCCATGTTAGAAGTAGGAGGATATCTTCTTACTCAGATTTCTTAAGAATCATATTCTCCTTATGTTTATCTCAGCAAGATTTTGAATGGTTAAGGATATTTGTGAAACCAACAACAACAACTTTTCATTAATCTAAGGTGTTAAGAACTTAGAATACTTTGATCATCATACTAGATAAATGGTGAATTCATCATGATGTTAATGGATCTTCCAGCCTTGTAAAGAAAGATTTTGATAACCTTCATGGATATGGTGTAATCTCATAACTAATAACCTTGTTGTAAGCTTAATATTCAATTTAGATGAGAGGAGACTGATCATAAATGTGCAGATTTTGTTCTTTCAACATTTTAATGTTTTGGAAAGTCCAATCATCATAAGATGATCTTAACATCACAATTGGTTATTCAACATACCCTTGATAGAACTCTTATTTATGATGAACCATGTGAACATTTGGTAAAAGTATTGTAAACCAATTTTTATGGTTGTAATGATGTTAAAAGAACTCCTGACATAAGGCTTCGATAATTGGAAATAGCAAACTATTCTAAAAGATTGTAGGATGACGTCTTACTAATCCTATATTGATAATTATACGAATATGTTATTGAGTAAAATGTATTTCGTTTAAGGTTGATTGTTCGAGTAAACAATATTAGTCGAGGACCGTTCGTTCGTTCCGACAAGAAGAGGACTATTCTCGTCTCCGTACTGAGGCAAGTTATCTTGCTTGGTTATAATGATGATTAGATTCTTGTGATGGTTATATATTTCATGTGTATGAATTGTTCATGTAATGTTTGTCGTGATTTGACATTGTCCTTGACGTTATTCTGTTTTCTTCATGGGGTTGCATTCCCAAGTACGTCGCTTTGAATCGTTGATCTCGTTGGTCTTATTTTCACTTCGGTGAGTTTTTCTTGATCCTTAATCGGATGTGTGATTTATTGAATTCGTTGTCATGTTGTATCATGACATATCCGGAATTATATCTGCGTTCCGATTGGTCATTGTGTAGGATATTTAGCCAGGCACATATATAGTCATGCGTGGATATTATTCCGCATTGGACTGTGCACACGAGACGTAGTTCGTGAGTCTAATTAGGTACACTGTCACACGTATATTCTGGATTCCGTATACGGGGTGGACATGTACACGGACACATTTCCGGATCGGGCGTACTGTGATGTCCATCTTGAGCTATATTGTTAATCGTTCATAGTCCATGTGTGATTGGATGTGTTCGACGATTTATGACTGATTATTTCATACGCCCGAGGGGTATGATTAATAGTCGGAATGTTTTCCTTGAAATTTATATATGTGAATTATATAATGTCGGAAGAATTGATTATCATGTATATCTGACCCTGTGTTATGGGCGAAATACTTGTATTGTATTTTATGTCGAGGCAAAGGCAAGGCACGGGAAGAGCATGTTGACGGCGAAGGGTTCGAAGGAAACTAGTTCGGGGGCCCCACATCTTTTGTTGTCCGGTTATGTTAAACCGTGTTATGTTATTTTATTTCCTGCTTCATTTAAATTGCTATCTGGTTGTATTGACATTTGAAGTATTTTTCCATCTCCATATGGTTTATACTTGTTTTTCAGATCTTGTGTATTATAAGGCCGTTGGCCATATTTTTGATAAACTCCTAATCGGAGTAATGACTATTCATTGTGGTTCGGTATCACAAATAATATTTATTTAATCTGTTTTGGATATCGCACAGTGGGTCCCAGTGTGGGGTCACGGCCTTGTAATAGCCGCCTTTTGGGGTGTTACGAAGATGATATCGAGAGTTGTTTCCTTTTTATGAGTCATTGTGAAATGAACTAGTATCAAGAGACCTTCGTGTCACGTGTGACTGTCTGGCGCGACCTACGAGCCAAATATGGTATGTACTTTATGAGCCATGATTTAATTACTGGCATAATATTGATATCAGTATGGGTCTCCTTGTTGATCATGTTATTTCGAGGAATTGTGACAGGATTTATCTGATTGATAATCCGAGGTAAATGCTGAATTAATTATATGATTGAAATTGTTCGACTTGACGCCGATATAATATTCGGTGCGACATTCGTGGTATCGATAACCGTTTCCTTGAATATGTGATTCCTTGTTGCTATTAACTTAGCATGAATTTTAGTATCTTGAACTGTACTTATGGTTATCATTATGATTGATTCTTTCAGTATGGAAAGAAACTTGAGAGGTCGTGGCAGAGGGGGACGAGGCAGCGGAAGGGGCCGAATCCCGATACCTCGAGCCAACAGACGCGCGAATGCGGATCAGAGTTCCGCAGATAGTGGTTCACCTTCTAGGGAACAATCGCACCACAGTGGACGCGGGGATGCGCGTGTCGATCCTTATGTCGTGATGCAGGGCATGATGACACAGATGACCCAGATGGGTCAACTAATGGAAGCTATGCAGAGGGCCGCTACTGGCCAGCAACAGGGACCTCATCCTCCTCCTGTGATTGGCGGACCCGTGAGTCGGATTATCAGCGACATCTCTCGCCAGCGACCACCGACCTTTGAAGGCTCCTCTGAGCCTGCTGACATTGTGCATTGGATCGAGCATTTTGAGAAACTTTTCCAGATGGTGGACTGCCCGGAAGAGAACCGCGTCTCGGTAGCCGCGTATTATCTTAGCAAAGGCGCTCACACCTAGTGGCTTTCAGTAAGGCCAGCTGATGGTGTTTACACTTGGGAGGAATTTAAAAACCTCATGCTAGACCGTTACTATCCAGGGCCACTCTGTGAGGCCAGCTGCCGGAACTCGAACCCCAGGCCGTCTGAAGACGATTATGTATTATCTGTTGCTGAGAAATTCCAGGCACTCCTTCCTTTCGCCACGACAATTATCCGAATAGAAGCCGATAAGATCAAATACTTTCTCAAGAGGCTTAAACCCCGAATGAGAATGCAGCTGTTGAATCACCTTGTACTACCTTACGAGTTCATCGAGAAAGCTCAAATACGAACTCACCGCGAAGGAGATTTCCAAGAAACAACCACGATCCAACAACAAAAGATCCAGGGGCGAACCCAGATCGAGAGTAATGCAGGGACATTCAAGAAGCCCTTGTCATTTCCAAACCCTTGATCGACCACCCATGGCGTCAAGCGGTGGATCGCACTCTCGGCGATCCCCTCATCTATTGTGTGCTATAACTGCGGAGACCAGGGGCATTTCAGCTCCAAATGCCCGAAGCCTGCCGTCACATGCCATACTTGTGGCAAGATTGGTCAACGTGCTCGTTTTTGCGGTGGGCACGGACTGAACGATGGCGTCTCATGCTCGATTCGGTCCCTTATCGAGCAGGACGCCTCCGTCCGCTTCTATCAGACCAGGGGTGAATAGGGAATGGGCCGTGGGAATCAAAGTGGTACACTGGTGCGAGGCTGAAACCCAGGATTTATGAGATGAAGAAAGCTGACGATCCCAAGGCCAGCATGATTTCAGGTATACTCGAGATCCACTCCCAGCCTGTGTGTGTTCTTTTTGATACCGGTGCTTCACACTCCTTTATATCTTCTTCTTGTTTAAGTCGTTTGCCTCTAGACCATGTTATCAATTGTGAGCCCTACGTGATTGGTCTACCTGATGGTAGAAGAATTATTGGAAATCGTGAAGTCCAGGACTGTCCGATTCATTTGAACGACCGTGAGTGGTTGTCAAATCTGATTGTAGTCGATTTACCTAAGGATGATATAATCTTGGGTATCGATTGGATGGATCGTCATGATGCAATACTCAGTGTCCGCAAGCGGATGGTAACCGTCACTTCTGATGATGGTTTCGAGTGTATTTTTCGAGGTGATAATCCCAGTCGTTCTGGGAGAGTCATCAGCGCTTTGAAAGCAGTGAAACTGCTTAATCAAGGGTGTATTGGTTATTGGTGCTTATGACCAAAACAGCAGATCGACCAGTTGAATTGGACGACATTCCGGTAGTCCGAGACTACCCAGATGTATTTCCAGACGAGTTTCCAGGCTTACCTCCTCATCGTGACGTGGAGTTTATTATTGAGTTAGAACCAGGGACATCCCCGCTTTCAAAAGCACCGTATCGTATGGCTCCGACTGAGATGCAGGAATTGAAGAACCAGCTTGAGGAGTTGACTGACAAGGGCTATATTCGACCTAGTGCGTCCCCTTGGGGAGCACCAGTGTTATTTGTACGGAAGAAAGATGGATCTCTGCGCTTATGTATTGATTACCGTGAGCTGAATAGGGTAACCATCAAGAACAAGTATCCTTTGCCTCGTATTGATGATTTATTGGATCAACTTCAGGGAGCTTCCGTGTTTTCTAAGATCGACTTGAGATCTGGTTATCATCAGTTGAGGATTCGAGAGTCTGACATTTCAAAGACAACATTCCGTACTCGCTATGGGCATTATGAGTTTGTGGTGATGCCATTTGGACTGACTAATGCACCGGCGGTATTCATGGAGTTGAGGAATCGAGTTTTTATTAACTATCTGGATCGCTTTGTAGTCGTTTTTATTTACGACATTCTGATTTACTCTCATAACCACGAAGAGCACGAGCGTCACCTCCACCAAGTTCTCTATACATTGAGGCGGGAACAGCTTTATTGGAAATTTTCCAAGTGTGAATTCTGGATGCCGGAGGTTATTTTTCTCGGGCATGTGATATCAGCCGAAGGGGTGAGAGTGGACCCACAAAAGACGGAAGCCATTCGAGATTGGCTACCACCGAAGAACGTGAAGGAAGTTCGTAGTTTCCTCGGCCTACCAGGTTACTACCGATGGTTCGTAGAAGGATTTTCTAAAATTGCGCAACCAATGACTAACTTACTGCGGTAGGATAAGAAGTATTTATGATCAGAAACATGTCAGCAAATTTTTGATGAGCTCAAGAGTCGATTGATTTCGGCACCTGTTTTGGTCTTACCAAAAGGAACAGAAGGATTTGTGGTGTATAGTGACGCGTTGAGACAGGGCCTGGGATGTGTACTAATGCAGGAAGGGAAAGTGATTGCCTATGCATCGAGACAATTGCGATCCTATGAAGTTAACTATCCGACCCATGACTTGGAGTTAGCAGTCGTGGTGTTTGCTTTGAAAATCTGGCGTCACTATCTTTATGGAGTTACCTGCCAGATCTTTACAGACCACAAGAGCCTAAAGTACATTTTTACTCAGAAGGAGTTGAACATGAGACAGAGAAGGTGGCTAGAATTAATCAAGGACTATGATATCGAGATCCTTTATCATCCGGGTAAAGCTAATGTGGTTACCGATGCTTTGAGCCGTAAGACAGTGCAGGAGCAGATGCTGAGCCGTTTGACAGCACAGAGAGAGTTGCAGTTGGACCTTATGAGGCCAGAAATTGAAGTTTGGTTACAGCGTATTCAGGGACAACTTTGCACCCTTGAGATTTCTTCGTCTCTTGATGATATGATCAAATCGAAGCAAATTACAGACCCATTCTTATCTCGAGTTCGGGATGAGGTAACCAAAGGGAAAGCCCCTGGATTCGTGATCCACGAGGATGGATTGATACGCTTTAGAAATTGAGTTTGTGTACCCGCTGACGAAGAGTTGAGGAACTCTATCATGAGAGAAGCCCATGCTACCCCGTACTCTATTCACCCGGGATCTAGCAAGATGTATAAGGATTTGAAGCAGAATTATTGGTGGGGGAATATGAAACGTGAGGTTGCCGAATTTGTTTCGAGATGTTTAACTGTCAAGAGTTAAGATTGAGCACCAGCGACCGCGAGAATCTTTGAAACCGCTCCCGATTCCCGAGTGGAAATGGGAGGACATATCTATGGATTTTATCACTAGCTTGCCAACGAGTCGTCGAGGAATGAATACGATTTGGGTGATTGTGGACCGTCTGACCAAATCAGCCCACTTCTTGGAGATTAAGGACACGTGGGGTCCCGAGAGATTGGACCAACTGTTTATTAAGGAAATCGTGAGATTACATGGTACCCCCAAGATTATTGTATCAGACCGTGACGGGCGATTCGTGTCGCACTTATGGAAGGCAGTTCATCGTGCGATGGGCACGCAGTTGAATTTCAGTACGGCTTTTCATCCACAGACCGATGGTCAGTCTGAGAGAACCATTCAGACTTTAGAGGATATGTTGAGAGCATGTGCTCTTGATTGGAAGGACGATTGGGAAGCCCAGCTACCTTTTGTGGAATTCACTTATAATAATAGTTGGCACGCTTCGATTCAGATGGCACCGTATGAGGCATTATATGGCCGTCGCTGTAGGTCACCTTTGTGTTGGGACGAACTGTCAGAATCTCTGGGTACGGAACCCGATATGTTATTAGCAGCCCGGGAGAAGATCACTTTGACTAGGAGTCGGTTGTTAACGGCTCAAAGTCGACAAAAGTCTTATGCTGACCACCGTCGGCGACCGCTTGAGTTCGAGGTTGGTGACCATGTGCTAATGAAGGTGTCTCCTACTCGAGGTGTTTTTCGTTTCGGGAAGAGGGGCAAGCTGAGCCCGAGGTACATTGGGCCATTTGAGGTATTGGAGCGTGTAGGTGATCTGGCCTATCGACTAGCTTTGCCGCCGACTTTGAGTAAGATTCACAACGTGTTTCATGTCTCCCAGTTGAGGAAATATGTTGCTGATCCGAGCCATGTACTTCAGTTCGAAGAGATTGAATTAGCAGAGGATCATTCGTACGAGGAGCGTCCTGTGCGGATACTCGAGAGGAGGGTCAAGCAGTTGAGGAACAAGACGATTCCCCTACTGAAAGTTCAGTGGTCACGACACGGAGTCGAGGAGGCTACGTGAGAGACCAAGGATAGTATGCGAGCGAGGTACCCCGAGTTGTTTACCCCTTAGTTTCGAGGACGAAACTCTTTTTAAGGGGGAGAGTATGTAATATCCGACTGTAATTTTTTTCGTTTTTACCTGTCATTGTCTTATCCGGATAATCTGATTATCATGAATCGTTGCATTTAGTATTATGTTGAGGTATTATAGATTTGAATTTCATATCGTTGTTATTTCATTTCATATGTGATGATTCGATGTTAATTTGAGAGTTGCATTTTCGAATTTTTCTGTTGATGTAGCGTACACTACATAGTATGATTAACGTACGCTAATCGTGTGCCTTAGCGTGCGTAATGTTTCCTCTGTTGCATACGCTAAGAGGGAATCTGGCATCAGTTGACTTCAGCACGTGAACTCCTTAGCTGTTGGCATGCATGTGAGTAAGGTCTGAGCTGTCATGTCGGCCAGAGTCAACTTTTATTAGCGTGCGTAACCCTTTTTTCATTAGCGTGCGCTAACGACCTGCGAATTCAAGACAGTAGCCACTGTAAGCCGCTTACATACGTAATATTAACCAGTTAGCGCACGTAAGAGTGTTAGCGTACGCTAAAGCTTCCCGTTAGCGTGCGCTAAGTCTGTACAGTTTATATATAGGACCAGCCTGTTTTTCATTTCTTCACAACTCCAAACCGATTCTCTCTCCATATATCGTCCCTCTGCACTCTCAAACCGATATCAACCTCCCCCAACTTGCTTCTAAACCTTAAATCTTGGAGTAGAGCTCATTTCCTTGGATATTAGGAGGTGTTCTTGAGCTTGGAGTATATTTTCTCATAGCATTGAGGTTGTTCTTCATTTCTGGAGGTAGGTGTACTTTCCTCTCTGTATTATTTTCATATGTTAATGTTAATAACGAATTATACTTCACCTAGAGTAGATTAATCAAGTAAAACATAGTTTTAATCCAACCCTTTTAACACTTTTTATTAATATGATAAACGAGGGTTTGAGATGGAGGTGTTCTTGATGATATAGTGATTCTGATCATGTTGTAACTATCATGCTCATCTTGTTGGACGAATTTAGCTCATTAGAATACCTTTGAATCAGTTAACTTCACCGTAGTTGGATTTCACTAATAGAGTTGTTATCATAAAGTGATTAAACACCATTTTAAGTTTTCACTTACCTTGGGAAGAACTTGGCCATGTTAGAAGTAGGAGGATATCTTCTTACTCAGATTTCTTAAGAATCATATTCTCCTTATGTTTAGCTCAGCAAGATTTTGAATGGTTAAGGATATTTGTGAAACCAACAACAACAACTTTTCATTAATCTAAGGTGTTAAGAACTTAGAATACTTTGATCATCATACTAGATAAATGGTGAATTCATCATGATGTTAATGGATCTTCCAGCCTTGTAAAGAAAGATTTTGATAACCTTCATGGATATGGTGTAATCTCATAACTAATAACCTTGTTGTAAGCTTAATATTCAATTTAGATGAGAGGAGAATGATCATAAATGTGCAGATTTTGTTCTTTCAACATTTTAATGTTTTGGAAAGTCCAATCATCATAAGATGATCTTAACATCATAATTGGTTATTCAACATACCCTTGATAGAACTCTTGTTTATGATGAACCATGTGAACATTCGGTAAAAGTATTGTAAACCGATTTTTATGGTTGTAATGATGTTAAAAGAACTCTTGACATAAGGCTTCGATAATTGGAAATAGCAAACTATTCTAAAGGATTGTAGGATGACGTCTTACTAATCCTATATTGATAATTATACGAATATGTTATTGAGTAAAATGTATTTCGTTTAAGGTTGATTGTTCGAGTAAACAATATTAGTCGAGGACCGTTCGTTCGTTCCGACAAGAAGAGGACTATTCTCGTCTCCGTACTGAGGCAAGTTATCTTGCTTGGTTATAATGATGATTAGATTCTTGTGATGGTTATATATTTCATGTGTATGAATTGTTCATGTAATGTTTGTCGTGATTTGACATTGTCCTTGACGTTATTCCGTTTTCTTCATGGGGTTGCATTCCCAAGTACGTCGCTTTGAATCGTTGATCTCGTTGGTCTTATTTTCACTTCAGTGAGTTTTTCTTGATCCTTAATCGGATGTGTGATTTATTGAATTCGTTGTCATGTTGTATCGTGACATATCCGGAATCATATCTGCGTTCCGATTGGTCATTGTGTAGGATATTTAGCCAGGCACATATATAGTCATGCGTGGATATTATTCCGCATTGGACTGTGCACACGAGACGTAGTTCGTGAGGCTAATTAGGTACACCGTCACATGTATATTCTGGATTCCGTATACGGGGTGGACATGTACACGGACACATTTCCGGATTGGGCGTACTGTGATGTCCATCTTGAGCTATATTGTTAATCGTTCATAGTCCATGTGTGATTGGATGTGTTCGACAATTTATGACTGATTATTTCATACGCCCGAGGGGTATGATTAATAGTCGGAATGTTTTCCTTGAAATTTATATATGTGAATTGTATAATGTCGGAAGAATTGATTATCATGTATATCTGACCCTGTGTTATGGGCGAAATACTTGTATTGTATTTTATGTCGAGGCAAAGGCAAGGCACGGGAAGAGCATGTTGACGGCGAAGGGTTCGAAGGATACTAGTTCGGGGCCCCCACATCTTTTGTTGTCCGGTTATGTTAAACCGTGTTATGTTATTTTATTTCCTGCTTCATTTAAATTGCTATCTGGTTGTATTGACATTTGAAGTATTTTTCCATCTCTATATGGTTTATACTTGTTTTTCGGATCCTGTGTATTATAAGGCTGTTGGCCATATTTTTGATAAACTCCTAATCGGAGTAATGACTATTCATTGTGGTTCGGTATCACAAATAATATTTATTTAATCTGTTTTGGATATCGCCTGGTGGGTCCCAGTGTGGGGTCCACGGCACTGTAATAGCCGCCTTTTGGGGTGTTACAGTTAGGGCGTGCGTGGACTGCAAGGTGTTCCGGAGCGAGGCATGTGCTTCTCAACACCGGCTGCTGGCTATGTATTTATCCATGGGAGGCCGTGTTGTTAGCAGGGATAGAGAAGCTAGACCTAGGATTCTCTGGAAGGATCTGAAGGGTGAGAAGGCGGCAGTATTCAAGGAGTTTCTGACCCGCGAAGGAGGTTTTTTGCAAGGGGGCGATGCTAACCTTATATGGACCAGCATGGCCAATGCTATTAGGAGGGTGGGCGAGAACGTGGTATGGTTTCTTCGGGCAGGTCTAGTGGACCTAGGGAGGTATCACTACTACAAAACTGGGCCTTTAACAGCGGTTCTGGAGCCACAATGGTGCTGTTAATTTAACAGCGGTTCGTGAAAACCATTGTTAATTTAATGATTGCTATAGTGAAGCCTTTATTAGCTGGACATTTAATGTTCGATTAAAAACATTAATTTAACATCGGTTGTAAAAAAAATGCTGTTAACTGGATATTTAACAGTGGTTCCCTACAGTAACCGATGTTAAATTTGAACTGCAAAATCAACAGGAGTTTCTCCTAAGAACCGCTGTTAATTCTATTTTTTTTAAATACCAGGTTTGTTTTATTTATTTCCAACCTGCTACACATACACATAAAATAGCATCCTAAACACCAAAAACAGCATCCAACCACAAAACATCAAATAAAACCTCAACAACACAACTTTATTTCATCCATTCATCAATACAACTAAACAACTTTTATCCAACCATCAAATACAATAACATTCTATCCAATACAAAAAAATACAACACAATTCAAGTACAATGGCAACAAACAACAACAAGCAAAATCAAGCACAAGTAAAAGGAGAAAAGGAAGAAGAAGAATACAACAACGAATACAATTCAAGAACTAACTAAACAAAACAATGGTATTCTTACAAAATTAAATGTTAAAGGTCTATACACATAAACGGTCCCTAACCTCCAAAAATTGTTTTGCCCATTCGATTCGAATTGCACGAATACTATCTATAGTAAGTGCTGCAACATCATCAAACATCTGTACATATAAACATATATATAAATTAACAAACCCATCAACTTAAACGAATCACTTTTAAACTGAAATAATTTAAAAAACTGAAATTAATTTAAATAATTTAATAAACTGAAATAAAAGTTTAGCACCTCCATCCATCCATCGATAATACGAGCTCGGACAATAGTCGACATCCAGTGCATGATGTAATACCCACACTCCCAACTTCCGTTTTGTTTATTACACTAAAAAGAATATGTTGCTCAATTATATAATATATAATATATAATAATATATACATATACAGCTAATATATATACATATATATATATATATATATATAATTGAATGTATTACTTACTTTGGGATATATCCAAGTAATTGTCTGTTTGGATCTACTTGTATGCATACCCCCCATCACCTTATACGCGGTCACAGCACTGTTTAAAAGAAGTAATGATGTATTATGAAATGAAAAAATTGAGTATGTTGTCAGCACATCAGCCCACATTAATACTGCCATATTAATTATCAAATTAATTGACCAAGTTTCTGTTAGTAGTATGTAATAATTAAACAAGTAGAAAATAGATACCAATAGATTGTGTAATTTTCACAGAATCGCAATACATACTTCATTCATGCTAAAATCCATCCTAATTTAATTTAATATAAAAATTCATTTCTTCAATGAATAATTTCAATTATCGTTCTATACTCTACAACAGTACTTATATATGTCCAAATTCTACACTTTAACTCGGACCAAGGATTATTTATTTTTTCCACTAATTTTTATTTAAATAACACACACACATATATATATATATAATATTTTTCATGTAAATGCTACAAGTTAAACCATACTTATGGACTACGGCCTTAATGCGATTGTCGGGCTTACGGTGTAGTGAGCAAAACCACACAACTTCGGCTTTTGCCGGAATAACGACCAAAAGTTGCCAATGCTCACTGCATTAACAAACGGAATATTTAATTTTTCCATAATCAATCTAAATACATCAACTTACATAATTATTAATATATAATAATCTACAAAGACAAGAAAGAAATATTAAGACTTTTAGAGAAGAAAAGAGAGTAGTGAGACGAATATGTTAGATCTAATTCATGATGGTAAGCTCCAAGGTATATCTGTTTTCTGGCATCCGACATACGCGAAGCGATGTATCTGGAGGCCTCCTCTCCATTATTTCCCATATTTTGTATGGATTGAGGATCAAAATATCCATACAAATCCTCGTCCATCGTGCCCACGTTCAATTTCGATAAGTACCTAATTTGTTAAACAAAATATTACTACCTTATTTACGTTCCAAACTATGAATTTTTGATAAAAATACATAAATATGCATGTAAAGAATTACTTACAAAGTCCAAAACTGTAGAATCGATAAGCTAAGCCACTGCTTGTCTTGAATGATTTCCAAAAGATCATTGTAACTTATATACAAGGGAACGTCATCACCACCACAACCAAAAAAAGCTGTATCCCATGGCACGTGTAACGGCTCACTAAAGAGAGTCGCTGCAACACTAAATAACTCTCTCAACGTGTCACTGTCACTCGACCGGTCATCTTGACGAGCATGTTTCTTAGGTGGCTCGGGTTGCTCAATATCCAAAATCATAAAGAAGAAACATGAAAACTGTAAAAACCAACTGTAAAACCAATTGTAAGTACTTGCTAACTGGGGATGAACAAAATTATAAAACAAAGTCTTGTTAAGATCAGTTACCTGTCAAATAACTTTGTTGGTGGTACCCATCAAACACGTCAACCCCTTCATCCCACATCATTTTCAAATCATCAATCAACGGACTTAGATAAACATCTATGTCATTTCCTGACTACTTTGGGCCTGAAATCATCATTGACAACATAACATATCTCCGCTTCATACATAACCAATGAGGTAAATTATAAATCACAAGTAGGATGGGCCATGAGCTATGCTTAGTGCTTAAATTACCAAACAGATTCATCCCATATGTGGCAAGTCCAATCCTAAGGTTGCTTCCCTCACCCCAAAAATCCGGAAATAAATGATCTATTTTCTTCCACTGTACAGAATCAGCAGGATGACGAATTAGTCCGTCGCATTTTCTCCCTTTTGCGTGCCATATGAGATTCTTTGCGTCATCCTTATTAGCAAACAGTCGCTTGAACCTTGGAATAATTGGAAGATACCACAACACCTTTGCTGGAGGCCCTTATTGTGTGCTCTCTCCATCACTAGAATCATCATGCTTCACTTTGTAGCGTGATGCCCCGCACCTAGGACACTTATGCAATAATTCAAACTCTTTTCGGTATAATATGTAATCATTAGGGCATGCGTGAATTTTCTTATACGCTAATCCCATCGGACACAAAACCTTCTTTGCTTCATAAGTACGGTTAGGCAATTTATTACCTTCTGGAAGTATCTCCTGTATCAACTCGAGTAATTCGGTGAAACTTTTATCACTCCACCCATTTTTTGCTTTCACATTAACCAACTTCAACACGGCAGACAAGCGTGTAAAATTTTTACAACCCGGATATAAAGGAGTCTCTGAATCACTTTTCAATGCATCATAAACATGCGCTCGTCGGACTGATTCTTCTCCAACATCACGAATCATGTCTTCAAATTTATCACCATCTATATCTATGTGTGTGTCTTCAGTTGGAATGTCTACTAGTTCGCCATGCCATATCCAAATCATATAGTTCGTATTTATTCCCTCACAAATAAATTGTTCACGAATTATGTCATCTTCATGTCGTCTCCCGTTCATACACTTGACACAAGGGCAAAAATATCTTTCATTGGGTTCCGGGCAATTTTGTCTGGTGAACTCAAGAAATTATTCGATTCCATTATCATACTCATCACTGTTACGACTTGATTTCATCCAACTTCGATCCATTTTTCTTCTTTTCTGTTGTACACATAGTGAAATTCAATTTGCAATTCCTTTAGTTATAACCAACCACATTTAGTGTTATTTTAATCTTCTACCAAAAACATACAACTGTTATTGCTATTAATATACTATGTCATCTCACTATTTTATAAAGACTGTCACCTTTTCCTGAATTAACTATTGGGAGAAGATCCTTAAGATAAAAGTTAACATCTATCCCAAAGGGAGAAGATTCTTAAGAAGTTAACCACTTCTATCCCAACGTAATTCATGCTTTAAAAGGTAACAGACAAAAACTGAAAGACACATAAGAGTAATCACGCTATCCTTCTCGACCATATAGTAGATATAACTTTAGGTCAGAACATACCTTTAACTCATAAAATTTTCTTAGAATTTAACATCATAATAATTTTCTATGTGTTAAACTATTGATTGGTCACTACCGATACTTATTGAACTCAAGTGACTATCTTTTATTTGTAAAGAAAAATTTGGACATAATATTATCAAACTACTCTTCCCTAGGTACTACGAGCACAAGGAGTGAGATTCCTACGAGAAGGGTATAGAAAAATGTAAAAAATGAAACCAATATGCAATGCAAACTAACCTAGGGTACAGAAAAATGTAAAAAAATGGAATAAAGCCAGTAAACGCTTACCTCACCGCGTTTTAACCCCGCGGCGGCCAGAAAATCCGAGAAGACAGCCGTGGAAATAGAAGTGGCCAACGGTGGGGGTAGCTCGGAGATGGTCGCTCAGGCCACGTCCAGCGAAAAACGGCGAAGGCTCTGGCGGGATTGTTTGGGGCCAGGGGTTAATCGCCCGACGAGATTGTTCGGGGCCAGGGTTATTCGTCCGGAGAGATTGTTCGGGGCGATGGGAAAAAATCGAGATGCACGGCGACGGGAAGGGTGATGGGAAAAAATCGAGATGCACGGCGACGGGAAGGGCGATGGGAAAAAATCGAGATGCACGGGGACGTAGTATTTTGGGTCAGTACAGTAGAGAGAGCCGGAGGAAGAAAAATAATGACCTGAACTATTATTCTTAATGATCAAACAACAACGGTTGTTAAGCAACAACCGCTGTTAATTATCTTTTTTTTTAAAAAAAAATTAACAGTGGTTATTGTGTAAACCGCTGTTAATCGTCACTTTTAAATTTAATTTTACTTTCTTTCGAGAAAAATTTTAACATCGGTTTTCCTTAATAACCGATGTTAAATTGCAAGTTCATTTTTTTTTTTAATTTTTCGGGATAAATTTAACATCGGTTATTAGAAAACCGCTGTTAAGTTGCTATTTTAACATCGGTTATTTTAATAACCGCTGTTAATTTGTTGCACACTATTTACAAGTATGCCACCGCGTCATTTTAATAGCGGTTTTCGAACAACCGCTGTTAAAAGGGCGCTGTTAAAGGCCAGTTTTGTAGTAGTGCATGTAGACGTACCCAAAATGACCCAACCCGCCGGGTCGACCCGCCGACCCGGACCCGGATGACCCGTCGGACCCATCGACCCGGACCCGTGGTATAAACGGGTGGGGTCCGGGTCTAGGTTTTCCCTACCGTGACCCAGGTCGACCGTCGACCGTGAAATGTAAAAAAAAATTTGAAAACAGGCCCTTAGACCCGGCGGGTCGGACCCGGACCCGGCGGGTCGGACCCGTGACCCGGTGGGTCTAACGGCTAGTGCAGTTTTTTTTTTAAAAAAAAAAATCCTATCTATAAATACCTCCCTCCCCAACACATTTTTTTCACACCTTCAATATTATCTATCTCTCAAACTCTCATTGCTAATTGCTATACTACTTAATCTCTCTCTTTTTTTCGCATTTAATCATTATATCGAGTTCTGAAAAGGGAAAGGGTATTGCTACATCTCCCAAAAAATCCAAAATGTCCAAGTTCGAGCGAATAGGTCTTTGGGGCAAATCGAAGAAACCATCTGGAATATGATGCTATACATGAAAGTGTCTATTACGGTAGTACAACAACTACCAGTGAAGAAGAAGTTGATCTCCGGGGATTTCGACGTGTCCCGAATCGTCAACAACTGCAAAACATCAACGAAGAAATGGACCATGAAATCGATGAAGTTATGTTAAATCAAACATATGCAACATTCGAGCGCACTCTTCATGGCGTACCAACTCCGACGCAAAAATCAAAGTCGAAGCGTCCTGCGGCAAGCCAAGCTGAAGAAGAACCTCCTAGATGTATATGTCATATTCTAAATTTATGTGTACAAGATGCATTAAAATTTGTAGATGGGACAATAGAACCAATTAGAAAATGTGTCTTCTTTTTACATAATCGTACTAAGTTAGCTAGATAATGGGTAAAAATTTTAAAGTCAAAACAAATGCAACCCAAATTTTTTACTCCAGACGTAAAAATAGATGGAACTCAACTTATGAGATGTTAAATTCAACTAATGAATATAAAGAATTATTGTGTGAATTTTTTGATACGTATTTTCGCGTAGAAGGATTTTATTTATTGCCAACGTATTGGGATAAAACTAAAGATTTAATAAAACTATTAAGGGTTTTTGAAAATGCAACTAAAGATTTAAGTGGTTGTTATTATCCCATGTCTCATAAAGTTTTATTTCATTGTTGTTTTATTGTATCTGAAATGGATGCTTGTAGTAAATCCGAAAGATTATCGAATGCTATTTACAATATGTGTTTAAAATGGCTAAAATACTTTAATCGTATTCATGATGTTTTCTTGATTAGTGCAGTTTTATCTCCCGATTTGAATTTAGCTCAAGTAGAACAATTACTTGAAATATATTATAATATTCTTAAAAATTTGGGTTTTCCTAATATTGTGGATAATGTTGAAAGTCAAACTTTATTTGAAAATATTCCTGACGTTGAACAAGTAAAAATTGATTTGAAAAATAGTTTAGAAACTGTTTTTTCGGAATATTCTTCTAAATATGGTGATAAGATTCAAACTCAAAAAACAAGAACTAGGACTACAAATACATTTAACATGGAATTCGACAGAACTCCCACTAACCCATTTCAACAACAACTCTATAATATAGCAAGAAATAGGGGTGGTAGTAACGTCGGTCAAAGAAATGACCTTATTAGATATTATGCAACTATTTTTGTGCCGGAGGATGACAATGCAGGTACATTTGATCTGTTGGATTGGTGGAAGAGAAGGGGAACCGAATTTCCCATACTTTCCATTATGGCACAAGAAATTCTTGCAGTGCCCGCATCCACAGTCCCCGTTGAGAGTGATTTTAGTGAAGGAGGCTATATGTTGGACGAGCGGAGATCCCGAATGACGCCAAAAAATCTTGAGGCTCAAATGATACTTAAAGACGCAACAAAAGCCGAGTTACGAGATCAAGAAAATAAATGGGATGACCTATTAGCAGACCAAGATGCCTATTAAGAAGGCACTACTGAAGGAGAGTCTAGTCAAATGAGTCAAACCGATGATCAAGACGACGACGATATCGACTTCGACTAAAGATAAGTAAGGTAAGTCAGGTAAGTAAAGAACTACGTAGGGCTTTGATTCCTCACGAGGATACGTAGGCAATTTAATTTTCAGTGAAAACTTAAAATTAAATACAAGCCCATTTTTTAACTCTTCTCAAGTAAAAGAACTACATGGAGCTTTGATTCCTCACGGGGATACGTAGGCAATTTAATTTTAAGTAAAAACTTAAAATTAAATACAAGCTAATTTTTTCAAATGATTTCCTTTTTCACTTATAATTATTTTTCGTGTAGAAAATGATAACAAATAAAAGTTTTATATACTTAAAAAAAAATTGAGACGGGTCGGACCCGTGACCCGGCGGGTCGAACCCGGACCCGGACCCGTGGCCGACCCGTCGACCCGCCAACCCGTACATTTCATATGTATGGGTGGGGTCCGGGTCCTGTCCTGCCGACCCGGCGTTGGGCACCTCTAAGTGCATGGTGGTGGAATGAGGAGGTCCAAAAGAAGGTTAAGGCAAAACAAGAGCTCTTTAAGGAGCTTTTGTCGGTTAGTATTGAGGAGGAGAGAATCTTGAAGATTGTAGCGTATAAGGTGGCGAAAAGAGAGGCTAAGAAGGCAGTGGCTAAGGCTAAAGGTGAGGCTTATGAGGAGATGTACAAGCGCCTAGACACCGAACAAGGAGCGAATGCTACTTTTAAACTAGCAAAAGCTAGGAAAAGAGAGCGGCGTGACCTGGGTCCCGTTAAGTTTATTAAGGATAATTTGGGAAAAGTATTAGTGAACTATGTGGCTATTAAGGAGAGGTGGAATAGGTATTTTTTTCGAACTTTTCAATGAGGCTAGGGGTAGTGACTCGGTGGTGCAAGGACTTAGTCTATCTTCTGCTCGTTTGTTTAGTTCATGTGAGAGCATCAGCAAGGAGGAAGTAAAGGGTGCCCTAATGAAAATGGGTAGAGCTAAGGCTGTAGGCCCGGATCAGATCCCTATTGAGGTGTGGCTTTGTCTGGGGGAAGTCAGAGTTTAGTGGCTAGCAGAGCTGTTCAACATCCTCCTCAGAGGTTCTAAGATGCCGACGGAGTGGAGACATAGTATTGTCATGCCATTTTTCAAGAACAAAGGCGATGCTCAGAGTTGTAGTAACTATAGTGGTATTAAACTCCTTAGTCATACTATGAAACTTTGGGAAAGAGTGGTGGAATGCACGATTAGAAGAGAAGTTGAGATCTCAGAGAACCAATTTGGCTTCATGCCGGGGAGGTCCACGACTGAGTCCATTCATCTCGTCAGACGCCTTATGGAGAAGTTTAGAGAGCGGCATAAGGACCTCCATATGGTGTTCAGAAATCTAGAGAAGGCCTATGATAGCATTCCGCGTGATGTTATTTGGAGGAGCCTAGTAGAGAGGAGGGTGTCATTGCCATTCGTTAGGGCGATCCAAGACATGTACTCCCAAGCTAGGACGTGCGTTAGGACCCCAGTTGGTGACACCCAGTATTTCCCGGTTGAGGTAGGGCTACACCAGGGGTCGGCGCTAAGCCCTCTTCTCTTTGCTCTAATCCTTGATGTTATTTCGCGGGGGATTCAAGATGGCATCCCGTGGTGCATGCTTTTTGCTGACGACATTGTGTTAGTGGTAGAGTCGAGGAGGGAGGTGAACTCGAAGTTGGAGCTTTGAAGGTCTAAGTTAGAATCCTAAGGCTTGCGTGTGAGCCGGTCTAAGACCGAGTATCTCTGGTGTAACTTTAGTGGTGAGGCCAATGAGGAAGATGTAGAGGTAATGATTGCGGATCAGATCGTACCCCGTACGGATAAGTTCAAGTATTTGGGTTCGATCATTCAGAAGGAAGGTGAGTGTGAAGATGATGTCACTCATCGCATCAAGGCGGAATGGCTAAGATGGAGAGCAGCGACAGGGGTGCTGTGCGACAATAAAGTCCCTCTAAAGTTGAAGGGTAAACTCTATAGAGCGGCAATCCGACCTGCAATGTTGTACGGCTCCGAATGTTGGGCGATGAAGAAGTCCCTTGAAAGCAAGTTGGAAGTGGCTGAAATAAGAATGTTACGTTGGTCGTGTGGTCGCACAATGTTAGATAAAATCATGAATGGGGTTTTCAGGAACGTGTTGGAAGTGGCGCCCATTTCAGCGAAAGTTAGGGAAGGGAGATTGAGATGGTTTGGCCATGTCCGCAGGAGGCAGACATCTACTCTGGTGAGGAGAGTCGAGAGTTTATTGGTTGTCGGGGAGAGGAGGAGAGGCAGACCGAGGAGGACGTGAGAGGAGCAGCTGAGATTAGATTTGAAGGTCATAAACCTTTCCGAGACCATGACTGTTGATAGGTGCGCTTGGAGGCGCCAGATCAGAGTTGTGGATTCTTTTGTAGGGAGTAGTGTTGTAGTTGAGAGCCTCAGGGTTGGGTTGTCTCGGTTAGTTTTGACCTAGAGCATTGCTTTTCTTACTTTTATTGTCTATTTTTATCCTATTATCTTTGCGTGTGGCGTATTTTTTACAGGGAGCTCTGCGTAGAGTCAACTTCTCTTCTGTTAGAGCAGCGTTCACCGGGAGTGAAGTAGCCAAATTCCGCTTTGGTAAGTCCCATGTGAATTAAGCCATGGGCTCAGGTATGGTATCGAGCTTTTTCGAATCATATGCTTTCCTTTGTATTTATCACTCAATATTATGCTGTACACTAAGCTGAGGGTCTTCACAGAAACAGCCTCCCTACCGTAATAAGTAGGGGCATGGTCTGCGTACATCTTACGCTTCCCAGACCCTGCTCTGAGCGGGATATACTGGGTATGTTTGATTTGGTTTGGTTTTATATAAAATATTATTACATAAAAATATGTATAAATATAAAAACTATGTTCAGATGTACGAATGATAAACATGACTCATTGGCAAAATGCCATATCACCTATACAAATGGATCGGGTTCGAACCCCGGAAGTCACTGAGTCATGTTTTTTTTTGGAATTAAATATAGCTGACGATTACCGTCGGCTGAAGTCCTGGGTATAGCTGACAGCCCTTCTGTCGTCAGCTAAAGTCCCGATCGGCAACACGCGGAAGTCCTGTCCGCGGACACGGGCTGACTAGGCTTTAGCCGATGACAGCTATCAGCTAAAGTATAGATATAGTAATTTATGATAAATATATTTATAATTAAATTTAAATATATAAAATATCATTACATAAAAACTGTATAAATATATAAAATATCATTATATATAAAAACCCTATAAATTTACAACTATATAATCATTATATATATATATATAAATATATATCTATAATTAAATTCAAAGAATTTAAACATGACTTAGTGGCAAAATGTCATATCATCTATATAAATGGCCGCTCGAACCCGGGCAGCCACCGAGCATTTTTTTTTAGAATTAAGTATAGCCGACAACCGTCGTCGGCTAAAGTACAGGGACAACTTTTTTTTTGGTTTAGATGACGACTACCCTTATCGTCGTCTAAAGTTTAATATAAAATACGAATTTCCTTTCTTCCTTGTTTAGCCTGAACCCTCCTCGTCCCCTCCATCCGCCGCCTTCCGTCGTCCTTCCGCCTTCCTGGCTCCGTGACTCCATCTGTCAACTCCGTCCAGTCCCGCAGAAAGAGAGAAGAGACCGCTGCTCCATGACTCCTTCCCAGGCCCGGCCCTCCTATAGAGCAAGGTAGGCCTTTGCCTAGGGCCCCCAAATTTGAGGGGCCCCAAAAAAATTTTTTAAACCCACTACACATTAAAAAAATTGGCCAGCACCAACAATGAGAAAAAAAAGGATAAGCAGGCTGACAACACTCACTCAATAATATAATCGAACCGAAAATAAGGAAATGAGAAGCACCAATAATAGCACTCAGCTACTATCATTAATATATTAGTGCCACGCCACCTTTTTTATGTGTAGGTGCTACTATCTTTTTTAAAAACTACCCATTTAATAATGATATTATCCCTAGACATTGGCAGGCTGGCAGCACTCAGCAACGGGAAAAAGAAAAATGGGAAAAAAAATTTAGATAAAAAGGGTTTTTTGTTTGGAAGAGGCAACGCAACGGTTCTCTTCTCTGTTCTCTCCACTCTCTTCTCTGATCTCTCTCAATGCTCTCTGTCTTCAAAGTGCGAACTATTTTCTCAGATTCTCAATCGGACGGACGGTAGGCAGCGCCCAGGGCTGGCGATTCAGCATCAGCAAGCAATTCAGTGCGCTCGCCGCTCGTGGAGTCGTGCTCTGCAGTCCAGTCTGCACCCGCCGCTTACCGCGGTCCGCTACTTGCTCACCCGTGCACTCTCTCGGGTGCACAATTCCTCTTTCTCAATCTCTTTAGTTTAGTAATTAGTATTTGATTTTATTGAATTTGTGTTAATGTTTGAATTACTTATCTTTGATTGTCAGATTGTGTGTCTTCAATTAATTTGTGAACAATATGTTGCCTAGAAAATATCCATCCGGAAGTCAAAAAAGAAACAAAAGGAAAAGACTTGATGAGGTGATTAAAACTCAAAAAGGGGCCCTACATAAATTTCTTACACGGAGTTCTAGTTCTTCTGTGAATGAGACCGAAGTTGATGTTTTGGATGAAGTAGTAGTTGATGATATTGAGAATAAAAATGATAATTTGAATGAAGGAATTGATGTTGATGATAATAAGAATGATGCTTTGAATGAAGAACTTGATATAGATGATAATGACAATGATTCTTTGAATGAAGAAATTGATATTAGTGAGAATAAGAGAAATTCTTTGAATATATTTGATCCAAAAACTTGGGATAATATTGATAATAAAACTAGAGATATTGTGATAGAAAAAGGTCCTTTAAGAGAGTATGATCTCAAATTTCCTATAGATGAACTTGGTAGACATTTTTCATATTCTTATTATACGAGAAAACTACCAAATGGTGAGAATCAAGATAGAAAATGGTTGGTATATTCAAAAGATGCAAATAAAGTATATTGTTTTTGTTGTAAATTATTTAAATCACTTCAAAATAATAGTTTGTTAGCAAATGAAGGTTTAAATGATTGGAGACATGTAAATGATAGACTCAAAAAGCATGAGAATGGTATTGAGCATATTAATAATATGAGAACTTGGATTGATTTGAATATTAGATTGAAAAATAATCAAACAATCGATAAAGATTTACAATTATCTATGAAAAAAGAGAACGAACATTGGAAACTGGTTTTAGTAAGAATTATTGTTGTTGTGAAATGTCTTGCTACACGTAACTTGGCTTTTCGTGGGGATAATGAGAAGATTTATCAAAATAACAATGGTAATTTTTTGGGTTTACTTGAGTTAATTGCATAATTTGATTTGATAATGCAAGAGCATTTTAGGCGTATCCAAAATAAGGAAATTCACTATCATTACCTTAGTCATAAGATTCAAAATGAGTTGATTTCAACATTAGCTTCTAAAGTTAAAAATGATATAATTAGAAAAATTAAAGAGGCCAAGTATTATTCAGTGATACTTGATTGTACTTCTGATATAAGTCATAATGAGCAAATGACTTTAGTAATTCGATGTGTTGATATGTCTAGTGGAATGATAAAAGAATATTTTGTTGAATTTATAAGGGTGGATGATACATCAGGATTAGGTCTTTTTAATGAAATACAAACTGTTTTGCAATCACTTGAGCTTGATATTGATAATGTGAGGGGACAAGGTTATGACAATGGTTCCAATATGAAAGGAAAACATCAGGGTGTGCAAAAGAGATTTCTTGAGATTAATCCTAGAGCATTCTATATGCCATGTGCTTGTCATTCTCTTAATTTGACAATATGTGATATGGCTAGTTCTTGTGTTAAAGCTGTCTCATTTTTTGGAGTTGTACAACGTTTGTATACTTTATTCGCTGGTTCTACTAAAAGATGGAAAATTTTACAAGATCATGTTAAACAATTGACTTTGAAATCACTGTCAACAACTAGATGGGAAAGTCATATTAATAGTGTTGCTGCTATAATAACTCAACCTAATGAGATAAGAGATGCTCTATATGAGTTATCAAAAGTTAGTGATGATGCTAAAACTAGAAGTGAGGCAGAGTCTTTGGCGACTAATGAACTTGAAAATTTTGAATTTTTGTTGGGCATGACTATATGGCATAATATTTTGAATAAAATTAATTTGATTAGCAAAATGTTACAATCGAAAGATATGCAAATTGATATTGCTATAACTATCTTGAAAGGTTTGATTTCTTATTTTGAAAAATATAGAATTGAAGGTTTTCCATCGACCTTGACATTAGCTAAGGAGCTTGCATCTAAGATGGAAATTGATCCTATTTTTCCTTCAAAACGTAAGATTCATAGGAAGAAACAATTTGATGAAAGTTGTCATGAAGAGATCTCGTTATCTGCTGAGGAGTCTTTTAGGATTAATTATTTTATTGTTATAGTGGATATTGCTATTTTGTCATTAAACACTAGATTTGAGCAATTGGTAGCTTTTGAAGATATTTTGGTTTTTTGTTTAATTACAAAATGCTATCTTCATTAAATGAGAATACATTGCATAAATCTTGTGTTAAGCTTCAAGATGCCCTGAAATATAATGATAAATTTGATATTGATGCTGGAGATTTATTTTCTGAATTGCAAGTGCTACAAATGTGTTTACCATCAGATTTAAAGTCGATTGGTGAAGTTCTTGACTTTGTTAAAACTTCATATTGCTTTCCTAATGTTTCTATTGCATATAGAATATTATTGGTATCTGGAGGTTCTTGTAGGCAAAGAAAGAAGTTTTTCTAAGTTAAAATTGATAAAATCATACTTGCGTTCTACTATGTCTCAAGAAGGGTTAAATGGGCTAGCAATTTTATGCATTGAAAATGAGGTGTTGGATAAACTTGACCTTGATGATGTTATTGATGATTTTGCTTCTCAAAATGCTAGAAGATCTAAATTATTTCAATAATTATTTGCTTCTTGTTTTCTTATTTATTATACATTATAGTTTTTATATTAAAATTATATGTACAAGCATGTGAGTTATCATATGCTATCTTTTGTTGGAAACAGGATGCTCGAAAAGCTGTATCTTTGGCTAGAAAGAAGACTCAAAAAGCTTTCTTAAGGGGCCCATTTTTAACTTTTCGCCTAGGGCCCCCAAAATGTCAGGACCGGCACTGCTCCTTCCTAGGCGCTGGATCAGGTGCTTAAGGCTTATTCTTAAGCACAGTGCTTAGGCTCATTTTTCTTTTATTCTTCAGATTATTTATGCTGCTGTTCTCGTTTTTTTATTTTCAGTTTTAGAATTTATTTTCAGTTTTGGTGTGTCATTTCAGTTTTTAAGGTGTGTTTTTAGTTTTTTGGGTTTATTTTTTAGTGTTTTGATTATTTTTAGTTTCTCCCAGTTTTAGGGTTCATTTCACTTTTTAAGCTTTTTATGGGATATTTAAGCACAATAACGTAATATTCTGTTACTTCCAGACGATCTGTTGTTCGTCTCATAATTAGCAAATTTGCAGCTAATATTGGACTGAGTATTTTAATTCTTTGATGGTTTTGACCGATAATATCTGGCAAGGTTAATAAACATAACCTGTGTTGGGTTCTGTTAATGCACTTGTCTAGATATGAGGATGATTTTGTTTGGAGTTGTGTATTTGGGTTTCTGTCTAAATATGTAATTCAAGTTTTAGTACAAGTTGTGGGCTGCGTATTATTGTTGTAATACCCGAGATCTTTATTCCGGATTCGTTGGGTTTTCTGGGTTTTATCGGATTGTCATGGTCCTCATCGTAGGAATTTCGTGCCATGTTTGGTTGTGACTTGTTGGGACATGTTTTTGGAGGCATTTCGGATCACTTTGTGAGTTTTTGAGATTTTGTGGCGTAGCGCACGCTAATGCTTGAAGCATAGCGCACGCTACTGCATGGTGTTTAGCGCACGCTACTGAATGTGTAGCGCACGCTAAAGCGATTGAAAGCGATCCGGTAGCTCTTGGGTGGGCTGAAACTTTGTTAGCGCACGCTAAGGCCGATAGCTAGCGCACGCTATCGGCCTTAGCGCACGCTCCCTCTTCTTTCTAGCGCACGCTACTCGGTAGGTGCGATTCGTCTGAGGCTCTTTGGGTGGTTTTGTGACCGTTAGCGGCGCTACGGTACATTGGCTAGCGCACGCTAACTATATTATACACGTTTTCTACGGAGCGTTGACCCGTTAGCGCACGCTAATGAAGGGTGATTAGCGCACGCTAATAAGCATCGATATAAATCTTGGACAATGAAGATTAAGTCGTCATTTCCCACTTTTCTTCATCCCTTCCGGAGTGAGATCCAGAGGCGAGTAGGACCGATATTTTTCTTCTAGCTTCATCTTTGAGCGGATTTGTAGATGTTTAACAACATCTAATCGTCTTCTTAGTCCAAATCAAGGTAATCTCTTGTTAGAACCCTATTTTCTTAAATTTGGGGTTTTTGCTTGGATTTGTGATTCTTGACCGATCTCATACGATCGGTTATTTGTTCTTGTTTGTCTTGACCGTAATCTTGATTTTGTTAACCGTTCATCGATTTTTATCGCGGATCAACGATTCTTGATTTCTTTGAGAATACTTAGATCCTTGTCGTTTTAGGATCGTTTGGATTTGATTAGTGTTATTGATTTGTGGTGATGCTATTTTCGTAGTATTCGTGGGTCGAAGTCTTGATCGTTTTGGAGGTTCGAAGGTTTCCGATCGTGCCCGTTAAATCGTTCGTCGCTCGTGATATCGAGGCAAGTATCTTGTCCATACGTTTCATGTTTCGTAGGCGTAATTAATGGTAAAGGAATTCGTGCGAAACCCAATGTTTAATGAACGTAAAAAGGGATCGGTATATTCTCGATAAATGTTGTCTTTCAACGATAATTTATGTACTTCGTGAATATATGTGTTCTCGGAATATGTGTTGGATTTGTATGTTGAAAAGATGATATGATCACCTTGAATGAGTTTATTAGACCGTAATCCTTTGCCGGGGATTACGTAACGTTATGTGTACTTGTTCGTTAAGAATGTATTACGTGGGATATTAGTTGTTACTCCTTTGAAAGGAGGTTGTGATGTTTAAGTGTTGCTTGGCTTGATGTTCTGCTCATTGTGATGTGATTGCTGAAAGTGATGTGCCTCCGGGTAGGATTGTTGATTTTCCGGGATCCATACTTGCTAGTATGGGTCGGGCGTGACCGTAGGGTTATCCAATCCGGGTATGTCTTGCGGGGACTCCGAGGTTCGGGGATTGCTAGCCCGATGCCGAGATAACTTGTGGGGTTATCATCGGGTATGTCTTGCGGGGACTCCGAGGTTCGTGGCTTGTTAGCCCGATGCCGGGATAACTTATGGTTGTGGTATGGAATGGTTAGTATTTGTTGTCACGAGGACATGTGATTTGGTATGGTTTCCTATTGGGTTATTCACTCGGGTATGTTCTACGGGAGCATCTGAGGTTCGTGGCTTGTTAGCACGGGACGCGAATAATCCTTAGGAACATGTGTTATGTGATTCGGGTCGTGGACCCTGTGGCTTATGATTTGGGTCTTGGACCCCGTGTGTTGTGAATTGGGTTGTGAAACCGTGTTTTATTATTGGAATCGTATTTTGGAAAGATGATTTTGGGCCGTGTCCCCAAGTGTTTTCGAAAGACTTGAGAATTCCTTATTTCCAAATGTTTTCAAACTCCCGAGACCGTAAAATATTTTGTATGAGACACATGGTTCTTTTCCTACCTTTTATAAATCAAACTGTTTTGATTAAGTGATTTATCTCGGGAAATATATTCAAGATTTTATATTCTTGAAGCACGTTGTGTATGGCTTGTACTTTTGGTTTTATACTTGCACTAGCAAAACAGTGGAGTTTTGCTAACCCCCGAGTATTCGGGGGGTGGATGTCTGTATTGCGTCCAGGTACTTGCAGGTAGCTGGGGAGCGAATCACATGATCGATACGAAGGATGATGGGAAACGAAGATACTAATCACGTGAAGACCAATTATAGAGTATTTGGTAGAGTCGTGTTGATTTTCCTCCGATGTGTTATTTTATCGAGTTATGGAAGTGATATTGTATTCTAGCCCCTGCGTGGGTATGTGTTCTGGGCAAGGATCTTGTATGTATTGTTCTGTGTGTTGTGATATAAGACCATATCGGTCTAATGGTCCTTTATGTAGCCATGTCGGCGATGTGAAGTGATGCATTGTTTTGTATTTAGCCTGGTAGATCCTCGCGGAGAGGGTCTGCGGCGCTGTAATATTCCCGAGTGGTTTGGGGGTGTTACAATTGTCGCATGCCAGTTGATAATTGTGTTTTACATATATGATAACTCTCTCGACTGCATTCTACTACTCGCTTTTATGTCACTAAATTATACATTTTTGTGATGTATGTTTTCTTAGTCGAAGGTAGATTTTGAGTTACATGGTATGAGTATTAGCTAAAATTCTACTAATTATTGTTCCTTGCATTTACTAAACAACACTCCTTAACTAACAATTTCTTCATTAAAATTTGACTTTTACAATTTAAAGCAGTTTGATATGTGTGAGTCTAGTTAATGTGATAGTTTTTGAATTTGTACATGTTAAATGGTTAAAATTAAGAGACTAGTTAAGAAAAAGTCGAACACTCCAGAGTCGGGGGAGAGTTCCGCAACTTCCAATTATGCGGATCCTGTGGGTAAGTATTTGGATGAGAGTAACCCTCGCATACATTGGCTAGTAGAGAGTAGTGGACTGAAGTTTAAGGATGGAAACTTGTATCCGGCGGATGACGTACATACTATTGCGAGGCGCTTATCGTATCAAACTCCCAGACCGAGGACGATCCCCACTACTGTCGACACGACTCAACCTCGTATGCCTCCTACATCTGAGGTGCCTTCCGGTCCACCGTCGCCTCTATTTATGCTCCCTATGGTACCGGCGATTCCAGGGGTCGATGAGAAAGGAGTCCGCTGGATATATAGCTTGGTTAACCCAACGGAGGCGTCTGTGTTCCAGTCGTGGCCTAAGAAAAGGATTTCACGGACGTGTCGGATATCTAAGACGAAGTTGTACGCAGAGCTTGCAGAAGAGAATGAGGAGGGTCGACCGAAGCCGAACCGAAAAAGAAGAGGAAGACTTGTGGCCCATCGAAGGGCCTAGCACTTGATGCATATGTTAAGAAAAAATGGTCGTCAAAAGATAGCAGTAGATGAAAAGTATAGACGATTCATTTTGGCTTTTGATGCTTGTACGGCATATTGTCGTAATGTAGGGTTTGTCATACACGATAGGGTTCCGGTACTGTGGGATGAGTGGAAGGATGTGCCACAATGTGTAAAGGATGCATTGAACAATGCTTTGTCGGTAAGTTTACATCTCAATTCCAAAAGCTGCTTTTTGTATTTAAATCTGGAAAAAAATTAGTAATATATATTATATGCTAATTGTAGGTGTGGTTTGATGTTACTTCTTTCTTACTACATACTTGGTGTGATGAGGTGCAAACAATCAAGTAAGTGATTTTCACAATAAGTAGTTGAGTAATTACTCGAGAAATTTTGTGCGATTGAGTATTATTTATAAATGTTTGTTATAAGTACACTACCAATGTTTATACTTTAGCCGACGGCAAAAAGTCGTCGGCTAAAATCTAATGTCGTCGGCTAAAGATGCCAGTTGTCGGCTAAAAGTCTGTCGGCCGAGGTCGGTCGGCTAAAGTTTAACCGACGGCAAATACAAAAGGTCGTCGGCTAAAGTTCAACTTTAGCCGATGGTGGAAAAATTGTTGGCTAAAATGTTTAGGTTTTAGCCGACGGAGTTAATATTGCCGGCTAAAGTATGTAGGTTTAGCCGACGACGTCTCGGCCGTTGGCTAAACTATGTAGGTTTTAGCCGGCGACCTCTCAGCCGTCGGCTAAAACGTCTAAATTTTAGCCGATGGAGAGAATGTCGTCGGCTAAAGTTTTTTTTAATTTTTTTTAATTCAAATTTTAGCCGACGGTTTATGCAACTGCCGTCGGCTAACGTCTATTTAAAAAAAATATTCAGATCTTAGTATCCTAAACCTGTTCAGATAACCTGTCATTCCAAATGTACATCACAATCAATATTCATCAATGTACGAAAAGCATAATTTATACACCAACAGCTTAAAAAGCACACCATATCAACATGTCATGTAGCAACATCAACAAAATCACTATAAACACCAACGTTAATGAACACAAGTCTAAATAAAATCCTCAAAGATCCATCAAATGAACTACTACTGTAACACCCCCAAAACCATCCGGGATATTACAGCGCCATGGGTCCCGCGCCGGAACCCACCAGGCTAAAAACCCTTTACAAAACCATTTCAAAAATGTTCAAAAGGCCAAAGAGGCTGATGACGGTAATATTTTGCAAATACTCAAATATTTTCAAAAACAAAGTTCTCAAATACCGTCATAAAATACCATTTGAAAATACAAGGCGAAATGCCAAATCTCGACGGTTCCAAGTGTACGTTATGCCACCCCTTAAACGTACCGATAAAATAGTTAGGAAAAAGGGTTTAACGAAATAACCCAACTTCGAAAAATGCCAAAAAGGCCATTTTAAAATACACACACGCAGCGGATAAAATCACAGTTCAAAAATTACAATTGCAGCGGAAATAAACAAACCATAAATAAATACTCAATACTCAAATAAATGCCATGGCCAGTATCACCCGGGAAGCTCAATTCTTCACAACCGCTACTAGATCGATCTCCGAGTACCTAAAAATAAAGCCCACGACGGGGTCAGCCACAATACTCAATAATGATACCGATCACATCAACATAAATAATTACATATCAATGTAATAATACTGTAAGAATACTACCAACGTAATCTTACCGTCATAACCTTACCAATCCATAACAATCCAATCCTTACATAATCCACATTTCGCATCCTCGAATGACGAAATGAACTCAACAACAATCATCTCTACTGTATTCCAAAAATACCGATAATCCTCAAAACATCATCATAACTCATAAGTGTGGAAATAATCCAATCTGTGCCAACTCCTGTCCGTCGGATTACACAATCGAATCTCAACCTGGATAAACCAATAATACACAACATATCTGTAGATCAACTATCACATGATAATGATAACAAATCCCGAACATTGACGTACAGTCCGAATGCTCATACGATCAATAACAATTATCAACCAAAACATCACTGAGAATATCATCGACATGATAACTCTAATACGACCAATAAAGGATCACGATAATTGAGAATACCATCAACAAGGTAAATCTCGAACGCAATCAATGAAGGATCAACAATAACCGAGAATACCATCAACAAGGTAAACTCCAAATGATCAACAAAGGACCAACAATAACCGAGAATATCATCAACAAGGTAAACTCCAAACGATCAACAATAATGGATCTCAAGAAAATAACCTCGACTGTCGAAACATACCCCTCGGGCGTATGAACAACCAGTCGCAAACCGTCGAACATACCTAACCATGAATGGAGGATGAACGACCAAATAATATGGCTCAAAGGTGGAAATCATAGTACGCCCGATCCGGAAATGTGTCCGTGCACAAGCCACCCCGGGTATTGATCACATACACGTGTGGTCTTGTACCTAATTAGCCTCACAAACTACGTCTCGTGTGCACGGTTCAATGTGGAAATATCAACACATAACCATCTTGTGCCCGGCTAAAAATCCTACACAATAACCAATCAGCACGCAGATATGACTCCAGATATGTCACGATACAACATGACAACGAAACTCAAAGAAATACATATCCAATAAGGATCAAAAGACTCACCGAAGTGAACAACAACAGACTGACAATGAAAAGTCGACACGACTAATCAATATCCAAAACATCAATCCTGGGATCATCATCCCCAAATGAATGACCAACACGATCTACGATCTCAATACAACAGTCCTGGGATCAACATCCCTCAACGAATAACCGATACGAAACTCATTACACGAAACCTCAACATATACAACAACTCAACATACTAATTATTCACATGACTGAACAAATACTTAGATTACCTCAAATTCGAGGACCATATCCATCAGCATCCCCCAATGAGACGATCAACACAACTATTAATACCAATAATAGTCCTGGGATCAACATCCCTCAACGAACAACCAGTACGAATCTCAATATACGAAGCCTCAACATACAACATATACAACAACTCAACATAATAATTATCTCATAACTGAACAATACATAAATTACCTTAAAACCGAAGACAACATCCTTTCCACGGACAACATCCCTGAACGAATACACAGTTATACAAATAATCTCAAATAAGGTACCATCCATTCAATACCAATAAACCTTTATCCCGATACTTATGTCATCACGATAACTATCCTCGATATCCGATATTCTATATCCTCGACCAAAGATAACTCACGTCTTCCCTGAACACAATTAAATCATATACCTTATGATTTATTACAACCAGAGTACGATATACAAACTATTATCCCGACAACTTACATTTCTAACAACATTGCTATACGAATTATAAATGAAATGAAAACGAAACCATTCATTAAATATTATAAACTGAACAAGTAGAAACTTGCCTCGATACCGATACCACGAAGCCGTTACCAAAATCCATTGCCTTAGTCTACAAGCTCCTCAGCCCCGACCAAAAGCAATCTACGAACTCTTCAATCTCAATTGCAACACAACGGTCATAAACCACGATCAAAACATCACAACCTATTGCAATAACCGATTAACACACATTCGATAAAAATCAATAACCGACATAGCCAACCAACAAACTTAACGGCTCAACAATACCCCGATCATAAATATAAAACCAAATAATCCAACTCAACAATTATGAATTCATATCCACAATACAAACCGTAACTCGATGATCACAAATAACAATCAATAAACCCAACGGTTCCACGATATCCTGATTAAATACAAATCCAAACAATCCAAACCAATCAATCACGAATTCAAAACCACAATACGATTCCACAATCCGAAGATCATATCAATAATCAATTTAACCAAGTGTCTAAGCATTACCGATTCCACATTCAATCTTACATACGAATACAAGTTTCCTCCTTGTAAATTCATAATTAAACCAATTACCGATTATCATCCTCAATCTGGACGATCCGATTAATTCAACATAATATATAATCATATTCCAAGAGTTTCAAATATTTTCATTATCCGAATTGAACACTTGTTCAATACGTATGAATTCTTAAACTCAAAAGTGAATCATAATCTTATCAAACCCAAAAATCATATTCGTATTCCTATACGAATATTGTACCAAAACACATAACTTAGTTCTAGATATGAATATTCCATATTCATATCTAAAACACCAACACCTCTTAAACATGTTCAACAACTCATATAATCCAAGAGTTCCTTAAGAACACAACTAATTCCGAAATCATATTCAAAATCTCCAATACGACATAATCCGATGTGCTCTAACATCTAAACAATCCTTATTCACAATTCAAGGTGTATATAATCATGTCCTTCAACATATATACTTCTCATAACATCATGAATCGCAAGAAACTACCAAGAACATCGAGAATACTACGATTCCATAATCATAACAACATAATTGAATCATTTGATCACCAATTCATTATCTTCACTTAACAAAATTCTCGTAAATACCAAGAATCGTCACAACAATATCAATTCAACCATCATTCATACGAAAACGTGTAGAATTTTCCAAGTTCCACTCATTGAGACATTTCATCGAACACTTTGAAGGCATAGTCCAATTCAATCGATTATTCAAAGAAATACTCGAATTCGTTCCACAAAACTTCAAGAGTATTGAATGATTACGAGTTTACAATCAAGTTTAATCAACAATCTGAATCAAAACGAAGCAAATCGGCCAAAACACCAAGAAACCTCAAGAACATCCAAAAACCAAAAGTTTAGGTGTTCTTACCTTCGATCCAGGTGGAAGATGATGTTAATCCATGATTCCAACTTCCAAAACATGTTGTTATAAGTTGATTCTACTCAAAACCATCAATCTATGGTGAAAAATCGCGTAAGGAACGAAGAAAAACGAAAAATGCCGGATGTGACTCGGTCCAGGCCTTATATAGGCTGAGTCCTGTCGGCACGTTACGGCCGTAACCGGCCGTGGCTTACGTACATAACCGACCATGGCCTACCCTACTGTCTAGTTTTGCCGACAGCCTTACGTACGTAACTGGCAGCTCCTTACGTACGTAACGGTCCCTTACGGCCGTAACCGGCCACGTCCTTACGTACGTTATCGGCCAGTCCTTGCCCCCAGCGAGTCACTGCTGACCGCGATCGGCCATCCATGCGAGTCACTGCCGACCATGATCGGCCATCCCAGCGAGTCACTGCCGACCATGCTCGGCCACTACAGGTCCTCTCGGCCACGACTCGGCCAGCCGCCCCGTAACGTACGTAACACTTATTCCGTTGCGTACGTAATACGTACGTTGACTTGATACAGTATAATACTCATATTACGTACGTAATACACCCTGTATAGCGTACGTAACTCCATCTGTTGACTCACCTGTCCACATCTGCGCCGAAAGCCGCCGACCACGGGCCCCAACTGTCCGATTCCTCTTGTTACGTACGTTATGTACACTATATAACGTACGTAAGCTCCAAGGCTTAACGTACGTAATGGATTTTATACTTAGCCAAAAATTCAACTGTTCCTGTCCAACGTCTCGACATACTGGATACGAACATACGGCATGCTGAATACACATATACTCAACCCAAAAATATTCTCATACAATATACCTGATATCCAAATCAGTTCAACCTGATACAACAAATCCTCAATATAACTGTCAATCAAAACGTCAATTACACAAGTATAACTGTCTCGGTTCTCAATTTATTTTATTCATACTGTATAGACACCAAGCTATACAATATACCTCAGATAAAATAACGCGAAAAATTTATACTAAAAATCCGGGTATTACATACTACCCCCCTTAAAATAAGTTTCGTCCTCGAAACTTGCAACCCGTCACCAACAACAGATCAATCCAAAATTTCCAACTCATCACAAAAACAATCAAGCGTCGCCACAAGCGAATAACCAAACCAATTTACTTACAGGTGCGTGAAGCCGATGATCTCCCGTGATACTAGCACACGACTCCCACACGAAGTCTGAATACGATACCTGTTGGGATTCGGTGCCTAAAACGAAGGCCCAGCGGAAGCGGTAAAATGAAAATTAATTCGATCTGAATCCCTACGAGGATCGATCGAGCTACGTATATACAAATATCAAAATGAATAACAAGAGATATAGAAACTCACCCTTGTAGTCCGTTGATTAGATGGATAACCTTCTCTTGAGCTATTCCCCAAGCTTTGCTTGATCTCTACGAATCTATTCCGCTTCAAGCCCTTGAACGATCCAACGCCGAAAGCACCGCGTCTCTACTTGCCACGTGCCAGAAAAATGAACAGAATGATAACACCTTGCTATCCCTCGAGGATACGGCTAGAGCTAGGTGATGAAGCTTTTTATTATTACACTCTAAGTGTATAATCTCTCTCTCTCAATATGTTTTGAATTTTCTCCAAGAAAAACTCAAGAACAAAAATGAAGAAGATGAAGAAGAAGACTTGAGTGATATTAAAATGAATTCAATGTTCTCTCTCTCCAACTAATATAACTCACGTATGAATTGTCAAGTGTAGGTGAGATGAAGTCTTTTTCCTTTTTATTCAATACTTCTTCACATGTCACAACTCATCAAATGAGAATCAACCCCACCTCCACAATTATCAACCATTAAAGAATAGAGACAAGAGTCCAAAAGGAAGGTGGCTAGAAATGGGGGGGGGGGGCATGGAGAAACGGATGAGTTCGGTTCGTTTCGGACTCCCGCGAGTCCAAACAGATAAACTCCGATTCCGTTCAAATGTATTTATACCAATTAATTAATCCAATTAATTAATCATATCAAACACATAATAACATAATTAATTTCTCCAAGAAATAATTATATTCATGAATTAAATTAATGACCTAGTGAAATATTTAATTCATTAGGCCGTAAATCAATTTATCCAATAAATTAATTTAGACATCCAATGTCCCAAATTAGATATCCAATATCTAATATTCATAATGAGAGAATTAGCTTGATTCATTCCGTCGTCAATCCTAATGCGCGACTTGGTAGGTCCGTCTCAGCCAGTAATGGGAGAAACCAAAGAGTAGTAGCACCACCTAGCCAGCCTGGCGGCCTACACTGTACCCCAACTGAGAACGAATGATTGGGATCATTCAAGAACCATTCTGCCGTGAATACAAGTATACGTATAAACCCTTCTTTCAAATGTCCCGATCAAGTTATAGGGTCACGGTCAGTCAAACCATATCTGTACTTGACACTATGCATGCGTTATTGCAAATCGAGATCATCGAGCTCTCGTGTATCCAATACAACTAGCTCCAATGCTTTGGCCAAAGACTTATGATCTCATCAGCAAATAACCGCATAGGACATATAACCCGTTCAGTAACAGGAGAAAGAATTCTATCTTGGTATTCAGTAGGACCTGCTACTTGCCCGTCAAGATGCACGTCGAGGTTGACCCCCCCTTCTGGTTTACAGGGTCGAACTACTCTAATGAAAATCTTGACGTCACAAGCACATCCCTACTAAATCCTCAAGTCTAAGGTTCACAAATACCTATCACAACCTTTCGATTCTGTCATTAACTGTCCCGGAGTGAAATTCGTGTGACGAATCGAGGGTGAGTCGGTTCGAGTATACTAATTCAATTAGCATACCTATAACGTGTGCTCCCACTAACAATTAGTGTTCGACAGGCACTCTCCATGTCAAAGAACACGTCATACAATTCTTCACATAAACTTAAAGCCCAGTCAAGTTTCATCGACTTGCGAACGATTAATTATTTGAGCTATAAACCTTTCCAGTGCCGACCCCCGTATCCAATAAGGAGTGGAACGTTTTGCTCTCAAATACACGGACTAGTTTCTATATGTATATTTACGAGTTAGTAATGCCAGTAACTACCAGTAAATAAAGAAACATACATTGCCTTATATTAGTGATTTACATAATTACAAGTACAATGCCTTCACTCAATCATCCTTTCAGTGGTATTCGAGGGCATACTCCTAACAATCTCCCACTTGCACTCAATGCCACACACTATGGTATCTAATACTCATGTTCTCCAGATGACCTCCAAGCTAATCTGAGAAAGTGGCTTGGTCAGTGGATCAGCGACGTAGTCGGCTGACTCTACTCTATGCAGCTCAATGTATCTCTTTGCGAACGAATGCTCTTACGAGATGATACTCTCTCTCAATATGTTTGGTACTATTGTGAAACCTCGGCTCCTAGGCCTGTGCTACCGCTCTGGCAGCGCAGCACAAGGTGTCACGTGAAGTTTACCCAGTAACTTCTAAATTCTTCCTTTGGAGGCCTCCGAGGCCGCTTTATACTCAGCCTAACAGGTGGAATTAGCAGTCGCGCTATACTTGGCACTATGCCATGATACTGCTCCTCCATTAAGAGTAAATGTAGCCAGAAGTAGACATAGAATCGTTTTTCTGTCCTTGGAAGTCCAATACAGTGAATCCCATCACATTCAGTTCTCCACCACCATATATAAGAACCAGATCTCTAGTCCTTCTAAAGTATTTGAGAACGTTCTTTATGGCGGTCTAATGTTCCCGAAATGGGTTAGCCCGAAAACTACTTACCACGCTTCCAGCATGCGCAATGTCAGGTCTCGTACACAATAAAGCATATGTAAGGCTACCCACTGCCGAATCATATGGTATATAACTCATTTCCTTTCATTGTTCCTCACTATGAGGACACATCTTCAAGGTGAGTTTTATTCCATGTCGAATCGGAAGGAACCCTCTTTAAGATCTAATCTATATAGAGGGCTTGGGAAAAAATTATCATTCTCTTCGATCTATCCCAGTAGAATCGAATCCCAAGAATATAGGTTTCTTCTCCCAAGTCTTTCATGGAGAAATTACTCGAAAGCCCAGCTTTCCCAGAACTGAGCATTCCCACATCATTTCCTTGTTGTGTCGAGAATTATACTCTCCGACTGGCGATCGCCTCGGAGATCAGGCGACCTAGCCATTGCCGAGCAGCCAAGGCAGAATTGCCGACCAGCGACCAGGCGACCTAGTCTTAGCCCGGCAGCCAAGATAGTTCGGCCGACCGAAGGTCCCAGGACAAGTCCCGGTGCCGAGCGATCGACATATAAGACGATCGTCTCTCGGTACTTGGCGATCGACTCCTGGCGACCGACTGGCAGATGATCATCTCTCGGCGCTTGCCGATCGACCCTTGGTAACCGACCGATGCCGACCCTCAGTGGCTGGCCGATGCCGACCTCTGTGACCGGCTAAAAACGACCGCCTCATGCCGCTCGAAGCCGATAGTCATCCAGTCGGCAAAGGCCGAGCCTCAAGACAGACCCCACGTGCAGTTCCAAGACAAGATCCGCATATCACGGATCGTTGACCACAGCCTGTCAGCATCTTCCCACTAGCCGACAGGCCCGCCGAAAGGTGTCAGTAGGACCGCATGTGACAGTGACTCCGGACGTGTGCTGGCTCTTCATTGGACCGCACAGCTGGCTGCCAGCAGCTGCCTTGGACTTTAGGCCGACAACCCGTGTGACTTGAAGACGATTGCCCCATTATTATAATGGCCGGAAGGCGATCGCCCGCCAGAAGACAAGGCTCCTCAGCCCCTATAAATAGAAGGCTCCCTGCACTCGGCCAACCCTCTGTCTCCCGCGATTTCAGCACACAATACAGAAGCAATACTTACAACTTGGCTTTCTCCTACTCTTGGCAACAGCTATCTCTCGGTTTATTCTTCTCTCTCCGTCTCTCTCATACAGAAGACGATCGGCCGAGAGCAAGAACACCAAGCTTCGCTGAAGAGCTGGATTAACAAAGTCTTTTTACACTCATTGTACTTAGATTCTCACATTAATACTTGTATCCACGAATATTTGTATTAATAACATCTCGCGAGAGCATTCAAGCCCGGGCCTAACAAACCCGGAAAATCTTGTGTTATTCACACCCTCTCGGAAGTGCTCCCGTAACCTTGTTTGTTGTTCGTCCATTCCAGCAGTATTTAATCTTCGGATAAATATTTCGGGCAACAATAATTGGCGCTAGAAGAAGGGGCCTAACCCTCAATTTTATTCCTACCGTCTCGAAGAACACTCACTGTTCTCCGGGGCATATACCTGAAGAAACACTCACTGTTCTTCAGAGAAAGCTCTCAGAAAAATGTCTTCCGCCTCCGCGTCGAAGAAAGCCGTTGGCCAGCCCGCCAGACGCCTCTTTCCGTCTCAGTCCGAGCCACAACCGATGGCGGAGAGTAGCCGCCGCGGTCCGAGACGCTCGATCCCGCCACTGGGGGTCGGCCCAAGTCTCTCGCTCGATCGGTTCTGAACCACGGAACAGATCGAGGAGGCCATGGCCGTCCTACGGGAGCGACGAAGTGCTCTCGACGCGCCTCCTGCTATCACCCCATCGGCCATCCGCCGGAAGACCAAGCGAAAGTTCAAGGCGTTACTGGCCGAGCGATCGCCAGGAGGCTCTCATCCGCAAGGAGAGGCGCTCGCCAGCCGGGGCACCTCTGTTTTCGATCGCCTGGGCAGCGACCCATCTTGGCGACCGGGGCAGTCCGGCCCCAGCTACGAGACGACGGAGTTTGAGTCCGTCACCAGGAGCTCGGCCTACCCGACTCCCAGAAGGCAGCCCAGCCTGCCCGGCTCCTCGCCAAATAGCCGAGGTCGGCAGCAGCGGAGTCAGGAGATCGGTACACGATCGCCTCGGCTCCCGCTCCCAAAGCCGATCCGCAAGCGACCGAGCCACGGAGATGGCCGCGATGCAACGCCAGCTCGTCGACATGAAGGCGCTCCTGAAATCCGGGGCAGGCGCCAAGAAGACGATCGCCGAGCCGAGCGAGCCGCTCGCGGTCCACATCGAGCTCGCCCCCATGCAGCACAAGATCGCTCCTCCTCAAACACCCTTGTACGTGGGGCGATCGGACCCTGAAACACACCTGAGCAAGTTCAATATCTACATGACCGGGTGTGGGGCATGTGATGCGACCAGGTGCCGAATGTTCCCTATGATGCTGGACGACCTCGCCTACAGGTGGTACGCCTCATTGCCGCCTCGGTCCATTGGCTCCTTTAACCAACTAGCGAACGTCTTCACAGAGTACTTCGCCACTAGGGCCGCTCGGCCAGAAGGTCCCCATCGCATGCTGCGAATCAAGCAAGGGGAAGAAGAGTCCGACTCGGACTACATCAACCGGGTAGACGAGATCATCCTCAATGGTAAACCCATAAGCGATGAGATCGCCCTCTACACGGTCTT
Organism: Orobanche coerulescens; assembly: GCA_033398695.1. Taxonomy (NCBI): domain Eukaryota; kingdom Viridiplantae; phylum Streptophyta; class Magnoliopsida; order Lamiales; family Orobanchaceae; genus Orobanche; species Orobanche coerulescens. Next base: position 89,666,824 of record CM065815.1, on the reverse strand, counting down.
AGGAGGATTCCATGGTCTTTCGCCTATGTTCAGGCATCTTACGAAGGACCAACCCTCGACCTATGCGATCTTCCGAGCTAAGGCCGCAGACTTTCTGGCCAGGCAAAGGTTTCTCCTCAGCCTATGAGCAGCGCGATCGGCGCCGGAAGACGATCGCCAGTCTCCCCAGCCCGATCGCCGATATCAACTTATGAATAATGCGATCGGCAGCCGAGCGACGATCGCCAGTCTTCCAGCCCGATCGCCGATCTCAAGCAACATCACCAAACCCGGAGGACTCGTTCGCCATCGATAGTTCACCATCTAACATGATGGACTAAGGCACGAGATCGCCTCCACCGCACATCATAAAGCCATGGTCCTGGTAGTCGATGGAACCAGCTGCTTCGGCCATGCAAGGTCCCTTTGGGCCAAGATCGCCCGCCCTTCGTTTAAATATGAGGCCGGCGTAGTCTGAGGGCCCTCCAAAACTAATCAGTGGACACGATCGCCCGCCCTCAAAGGATCATCATCTAACATGGTGAACCCGGACAATGCGACGCGTCACTACCCCCATCTCAACGTACACCGTCGAGGTTCGCCATCCTCATGGCGGGCCGAGGTGGAAGCAGAGCTAACAAGCCGCGGACGTGGAGTTGAATCATCCGATGCTGCCCCGCGCAAGGACTCCTCTAGACCGAGACCGCACACCCTTCGTTTAAATACGAGGTGAGGCGCAGCCTAACAGAGGACCCTCACAATAAAATGAGTCACGAGACACTCAATGTCTTCGTGCACAAGACACGGTCATGGAGTCGGTCCATCGAACTCCGCGACTGTGCACGATTCCTCAAACGACGAAACCATCAAGTTTCTGAGGGGGATTGGCCAATGTTGTTTTTTGCAGGTACAAGACCGAAAGATAGCTAGCCAATCGACCAGATCGCCAAAGTCCGAATCCAAAGTCAGCTCAACGGGTTGCCCGCCCTCATCTTACACGATCGCCAGCAAGAACCACCTCGCCCCATGTCTCCAACATCGGAGCAAGCTGGGGGGCAATTGTTGTGTCGAGAATTATACTCTCCGACCGGCGATCGCCTCGGAGATCGGGCGACCAAGCCATTGCCGAGCAGCCAAGGCAGAACTGCCGACCAGTGACCAGGCGACCCAGCCTTAGCCCGATAACCAAGATAGTTCGGCCGACCGAAGGTCCCAGGACAAGTCCTGGTGCCGAGCGATCGACATATAATACGATCGTCTCTCGGTACTTGGCGATCGACTCCTGACGAACGACTGGCAGATGATCATCTCTCGGCGCTTGCCGACCGACCATTGGTAACCGACCGATGCCGACCCTCAGTGACTGGCCGATGCCGACCTCTGGTGACCGGCTAAAAACGACCGCCTCATGCCGCTCGAAGCCGATAGTCATCCAGTCGGCAAAGGCCGAGCCTCAGGACAGACCCACGTGCAGTGCCGAGACAAGATCCGCATATCACGGATCGTTGACCACAGCCTGTCAGCATCTTCCCACCAGCCGACAGGCCCGCCGAAAGGTGTCAGTAGGACCGCATGTGATAGTGACTCCGGACGCGTGCTGGCTCCTCATTGGACCGCACAGCTGGCTGCCAGCAGCTGCCTTGGACTTTAGGCCGACAGCCCGTGTGACTTGAAGACGATCGCCCCATTATTATAATAGCCGGAAGGCGATCGCCCGCCAGAAGACAAGGCTCCTCAGCCCCTATAAATAGAAGGCTCCCTGCACTCGGCCAACTCTCTGTCTCCCGCGATTTCAGCACACAATACAGAAGCAATACTTACAACTTGGCTTTCTCCTACTCTTGGCAACAGCTATCTCTCGGTTCATTCTTCTCTCTTCGCCTCTCTCATACAGAAGACGATCGGCCGAGAGCAAGAACACCAAGCTTCGCTCAAGAGCTGGATTAACAGAGTCTTTTTACACTCATTGTACTTAGATTCTCACATTAATACTTGTATCCACGAATATTTGTATTAATAACATCTCGCGAGTGCATTCAAGCCCAGGCCTAACAAACCCGGCAAATCTTGTGTTATTCACACCCTCTCGGAAGTGCTCCCGCAACCTTGTTTGTTGTTCGTCCATTCCAGCAGTATTTAATCTTCGGATAAATATTTCGGGCAACAACATTCCTATTAGTAGAATGTCATCTACATATAGTACTTAGAATGTGATCTTGCTCCCACTAACCCTCTTGTATACACAAGATTCCTCTTCATTTTGCACGAAGTCAAACTCTTTGACCGTCTCGTTAAAATGAAGGTCCCAACTACATGAAGACTGCTACAGTCCATTTCATGGAGTCTACATCCACCATTGCTAGGTCATTGGTCGTGGGTCGGTCTCTTGTTTATCACTTGGAACCTCGAGGAAACCCACTTCCTCCAAGTGCATAAAACTATACCTCTCAGGTAATTGAGACACCCTACTAGACCTATGAGGTGGTTGTACTTGTGTTTCAGAAGGTTTGGTTCCAGTTTCTTGCACACGTGTATCCCGAGGAGTTTCATTGTATTCTTCTAAAGAAATACTTCTACCTGCTCCGCCTTCCTGAATGAACTCATCTTCCAGGAAGTGTGCTTGTAAAGCAACAACAATCTTTCGATCTTCGGGCATGTAGAATAGATATCCCATCGTCCCAGGCGGGAATCCAATGAAACGTCCCTTCGCGGACCTAGCTTCCAACTTCTCCACCTTAGTCTTCTTGACATTGGAGGGACATCCCCAAATCCTAATGTGATTAAGACTTGGTTTCCTGCCCTCCCACATCTCATGTGGGGTTTTAGGAACGGATTTGGAAGGACATCTGTTCAAGATGTAAGCGGCAGTCAGGAGTGCATACCCCCTCAGGTAAATCGGTAAGTCAGTATAGCCTAGCATGGAATGGACCTATAACAACCCCGAGTTATTCAGGGTATATTACAGCTCCGTGAACCCCACTGAGGGACCCACAAGGCTAATAATACACGGAACTATAAAACTTGACCGAGAAGGTCCAAATACAATGAAATGAAAGACGATACAAAGGGTATTCAAACCATGTCCAATGTATCCAAATACATCACAATACAAAATCAAAACCTCGGCACACAGGCCGAAACATCAAGGAAGATGGAAAAACAATACTCGAGTATTCAATAACCATTCCAGTACAAAAACACTGAATGGAAAACTCAAAACATAACCGGAGGAAAGACACAGTATCACACTTTCCCACCATCTTCATGCCGACCCGATACCTGCCTGTCCGCTCTCCTAGAACCTGAAATACATAAAAAGTATTTCCCCCATAAAGGGGTTAGCCGTCGAATGGCTAGTGCAAGTATATCAAGTATGAAACACAATACTCCTCAACAATAAAGTAAATGTAACCGTCAATTCATCAATTCAAGACTAGTATTCTGGAATAACTAAATCTCATAGTATCACATCAATACACATATGAATACCATGGAACCGCACCAGAGGCTACGGAACCCTCAGGGGACCCGTCGGCCCTGTTAGGGATATGCCCTCGAATGCCACTCAGAGGATGAGAGAGTGAGAGTATTTGCATTGTAATTATGAATATTTAATAAGGCAATAATTATTTCTATATTATTGTATATCACTGGCATTGTGATTTGGTATATAGAATAATAGTCCTTGCATTTGAGATCAAACATTCTACTCCTTATGGAGATAAGGAGATAGGCACTGGAAGTGTTTAGAGCTCGAATGCTTAACTCGTTCGCAAGTCGATAAAACTTAACTGGGCAATAAGTTTAGACAAGACTTGTATAACGTGTACTTTGACATGCAGAGTGCCGGTCTTCACTAAGAGTTAGTGGGAGCACACGCTATTGGTATGCTAATGAGATTAGTGTACTCGAACACGACTCACCTCGATTCGGTCACATGGATATCACTCAGGGTTTGTCAATGACTGGATCAAAAGGTTGTGATAGGTATACGTGGACCTTTGACTTGAGGTTTCAGTAGGAGATGTGCTTGTGACATTGAGTCAGTCATTAGAGTAGTTCGATCCAATCGCCGGTGGGTGGGGTCAACCTTGAAATGTAACTTAGTGGGCAAGTAGCAGTCTCTACTGAATACCAAGATAGAATTCTTTCTCCTGTAAGTGAGCAGGTAAATGTCCTATGCGGTTAATGGCAAATGAGATTATAAGTCTTTGGCCAAAGCATTTAGAGCTAGTTGTATTTGATACACGAGAGCTCGATGATCTCAGTTTGCATTAACAGAAAGCATAGTGTCAAATTCTGATGAGGTTTGACTTTTCCGTGACCCTAATACTTGACCGGGACATATGATTGAAGGGTTTATACATATACGGTATTCACGACATAATGGTTTTGGAATGATCCGATCATTCGTTCTTAGTTGGGTTACGGTACGAAGCACTAGACTGGCTAAGTGTTACCCGTACTCCTTGGTTCCTCCCATTGCCGACTAAGACGGACCTACGGAGTCTCGCACAAGAATATTTGATGGATAAAAATGTATTTATTATCTCTTCATTAATATTGGATATTAGATATCTAATTTGATTTATTTGATAAATCATGTGGTCTAGTGAATTGAAATTAATTACTGGGTAATTAATTTAATTCATAAATAATTATTTCTTGGAAATATATTATTATAATTTTGTATTTGATAAAATTAATTAATTGGATTAATTAATTAAGTATAAATACATTTGGGATAAAACGAAGTGTATTTAACGGACTAGACACGTGAACGTCCGGTACACGAACCGAGTGGCTCGGGTCGTTTTCTCACCAAACCTATGTAGGCCGCCCCTCCCTTCTTTCCATGTGGTGTGTGTTGTGTGTTTAATTGTTTAATGGGTTGAAGGCAAAAGGATGAGATTTCATATCTCATCATTTTGATATCATCTCCATTATATAATGTAAATATCTTCACATTATGGGAGGACTTGGTATAACAAAAAAACACACTCAAAAATTCTAAGTGAATTCAGCCGTGAGTTCTTAAGGGAAGGGAGAGAAATTTTTTTTTTATCATGTTCATCTTTGAGAGAAAGAAAAGGAAGAAGAGAAGAGAAAAAAAATACCGTATCAATTCCTAGCCGTGTTCTTTGAAAATGAATTGATATTTTATTTTTCCGATCAATATCCGACGCGTAATAACGTAGAGACATTCGGCAATTTCGGTGTTGGATCATTCAACAAACTACAACGAATTGGATTCGTGTTCGTGTCGGTAACCGGAGAAAGTTTGTTCGGGTTTCACGTTCGAAGATTATATCATCAAAGGACTACGAGGGTAAGTATTCTTTGATTCTCTTCCTCGTTATTTATATTCGTTTATATGATGCTTGATCGGTCTGTTTTTGGGGTTTGGTTTTATCCGGTTGGACCGGTTTATTTTCCGCTGCGTAATTCGATTTTAATTACCGAATCCCAACAGGCCCGCCCCAGAGTGGTTCGTTCATATCATCCGTGGAATCGCACCAGAGGCCACGAAACCCTCAGGGGACCCGTCGGCCCGCCTCAGAGTGGATATAAATAATCATGCCATTAATATTCCTTACTTTCAAAGTCGAGGATCATGATTATATACTTGCCTTTGAGACTTCGAGAAATCAAATGGAAAAGAGTATGAGTTCGGTAGGTCAAAGAACGCACTTCCGGTACCTAAACGATTCGTAAGGGATATGATAATCAATAATCCATACTCATAATTCACGAAGAAACTCCCAAAACCCTTCTACGATTCACGAAAATACAAGGGTGAACAACTAGAGTTTGGAAAGTCACCCAAACCCTCACAAGTCCGAATACGACACAAACAAATCTGTAAAATCGTAGGAAAAGCATGTATATGGGGTAGATACATCATAATCTCAAGATTTTCAAGCCTCAAACCAGATAAATCGAACGAATCTAAGAAAAACCCCAAAATTCCCAAAAATAGGGTTCTAAGGATTTTACCTTGATTTGGAGGATAGAAATGTATTAGATGTTGCATAATCCTTGTTATCCAACCCAAGATGACGATATTTGAAGAAGGACTGCCTCAAATCGCCCCAAATCGCCTCTCCCGAGCTCTCCCGATCGGAAAAAGTGGAAATGATGTGAAATGACAAGTGCAGGGGTTGACTGTCCACTTATATACTGTCCCAGTCTAGCGCACGCTACGCCTCAATATTAGCGTGCACTAAAGGGTCACCTGGTAGTCCGGTGGCTACTGTCATAAGATGTTAGCGCGCGCTACGAAACATCCCTAGCGTGCGCTAACTGGTGTCCGGCCAAAATCTCAGTTCACTGTCTCAGTCCACTAGCGTGCGTTAACACTGAGCACTAGCGTGCTGTCACGGCCGATAGTCGACAACGAGACATGTGTGCGCAGATGGTCGCATAGGGTGCCGAGGGACCGGCACGAGCAGGACGCCATGGATGGCATCGGGATGCATGAGGATATTCAGCCTTCAGGACGGCGTGATCGGACGGAGAATCACGCGAGTAAGCCGTGGGAGGAGCACGGTCGCCGCTGTGGGAAGCGGATCGCCCAAGGGCCATTGCGGACGGGACATGTCCGGGACTGTCCGACAGCGCAGGGAACGCGGGCAAGGTCGGACGAGCAGCAGTCGTGTGGGACAAGGCACGACGGGACAAGGCCGAGTCGGGGAACAAGACTCGAGCTGGGCGGTCGGACGCGGGCGTGGGATGCCGGGCGCAGCCGACGTGCGTGGGCGCGCGCGCGCGAGGTGCAAGAGAGACCCTCCCCCCTATAATAGGCTTAGACGGAAAAAGCCTTGTGGGGGCAGTAGACATTGAAAAGCTGAGGAGTCACTCAGTAGCGAAGAATCGACCGGAAGCAGCTAGAAGCGGACCGGATTGGTCCAGGAGGTTCGGGAAGAGTCTGGAACATTGCAGAGACGGGCCCAGATGGTCGGGCCGATACGGGCCGGTGCTGGCCGGGACGGGCCAATGCGGGCCAGGACGGACAGAGACGGGCCGGGGCGCCCGGGATGATGGAAGAACCTTCTAGGACCCTCCTAGAAGGATGTAGTATTTGAAGGTTGTGGAGTATTCTAGATTGTACTTAGTCTTGTACTTGTAGAATACTCTAGACTTGTGTTTGTAAGCCTTGTTTGTAAACTTGTATGGATGATTCTAGAGATAGGTTCTAGAATTGGTATGATGTAGATAGGTCTAGAACCCTCCAAATGAGGAGGTGGAGTAGAAGGTTCTAGGTTCTTAGGAGTAGTATAAATAGATAAGGAGTGGCTCATTTGCACCCAACCCTCAAAGACTCAACATTCTTGTATTGTAAAGTGATTATGAAATAGTGAAGTTTTCTCTCAACTCCCAAGTGTTAACCCCTTCTTACACACTTAGCAACCGAGTGAGTTAGGCTTACTAGCTAGATCGAGGCAATTCTAGTCTAGTGCCGCACGGGTCCGAGGAGCTTTTGAGTGCTCAAACCCAACCCCGTGACAAGTGGTATCGGAGCCACGCTAGTGGTTCAAGGAGTTTCCGCGTTGAGACGTTGCTGAGAGGTTTTGTGCAAGTAGGACCGATGGAGACTACATCCAGCGTCACCAAAGTTCAACCCGGCCAGGAGAAGGACAAGTCCAGGAAAGGGTCTAGGGACAAGTCCTTGGAAAGAGGTGTTGCCATGGAAGCACGAGTGGCTCGGCTGGAGGAAACCATGGGCAAGCACGAGGATGCTCTTGAGGCGTGGAGCAACGTGGCCGATCAGGTGACGGAGATGAGCGAGTTGTTGGAGGAGCTTGAGAATCGGGTGACTGGCACCCTTAACGCGTTGCGACGCGACTTGTGTGAGGAGATCCTTGAGGCTGTCAGGAAGGAGGTTCAGTCCATGATCGCAGCCTTTCGAGAGGAGATCATAGGGAGGATCGAGACCATCGAAGGAAGGACATCACTTTACGAGTGGGCGATGGCCCACGACAGGGACCGGCGGGGTGCGGGACCCCATCGAATCGACATCCCCCGACCGTGTTCGTTCCAAGGATCGCGGAATGGTAGGGAAGTGGACGACTTCCTGTGGAACATGGAGTGTTACTTTGTTGCATCGGGGATAGTAGATGATGCGACCAAGTTGCAGACGGCTCCATTCTTCTTAGCAGATGTGGCGCTGCTATGGTGGAGAAGGCGCGAAACAGAGATTGCGCGTGGTACATGTCGGATGGAGACATGGGAGGATTTCAAGGCCGAGTTCAAGCGGCAGTTTTACCCGGAGAATGTTGAGTTTGAGGTCCGGGCTAGGTTGAAGGAATTGACACACAGCAAGGCGATCAAGGACTATGTGAAGGAGTTCCAGGAGATCGTGCTGGAGTTGCCTAGCCTTAGTGAGCAGGAAGCTTTGTTCGCGTTCGTGGATGGGCTAGAACTGTGGGCAAAGTTGGAGGTGCAGAGGGCCAAGGCATAGAACGTGTCCGAGGCAATTGCGATAGCGGAACGGCTGATCGAGTTGAAACCATCCGGGGAGAGCTGAAAGTCTAGGAGGGACGAGGACGACATCGGTACGCAGGACAAGTCGTACTAGGGTAATGCGGATAGGTACGCGAGGATGGCCAGGCCCAAGGACGGCAAGCAGTCAGGATGGGCTCGGACTTGCCATGGGTGCGGGAGTGCAGACCATCTCGTAGCAGCGTGTCCGAAGAAGAAGAAATCTGAGATTTGCTGGATCACGGAGCATTCAACGAGGCAATGCTCGAAGTTTCCGAGGGTAGCCGCCATGGAGTACACCAAGGCATAGGACGATGCCGAGGGTGATGGGACATCGATGGCGCTTCAGGTACTGAACTCAGCCATAGGGATGTGTCACGGGATGCCCGCGACCCCAGGCGGTATTACCTGATCAACGGCCATTCATGGGCCCACTTGTAGCTTTGTGGGATGCCGAGGCTCATCGCACTTCAAGTTATCATCTATAGTGTAGGGCTTTACTTTATTTTTCCTTGTAATGTTGTAATAGCTAGTTAGTGCTTGTTCAACTTTTCAATATCTACTGTTGTCATTAGCCTTTATTTTTCTAAGCCTATTATAGGGGGGAAGAGTGTACTGAAGAGTTGTAGTACGAATTGGCTAGTTTGCTGAGACCATCCTATCCGTGTATGCTTGTAATCATTGTTGCCTATTGTAATCGTTCATTGTATTAATACATATCGATTTTCATCTTCAATTTTGTTGTGCCACTAAAACACCTCGGCGTGATTGCGTCGCATTAGCACCAACGCTCGAACGAGTTAGGCGGACGTAGTCGGGTAAATTGACTACTAGCCGCACGATGCGCATACATTATATACAAACTATAAGCGCCCCGTGACAGGTGGTATCGGAGACCGGTCAAGGTCGAAAGAATGGAATCGGGTAACGAGACGGAAGTCCCTAGAAAGCAGGGCAAGAAAAAGGATGACGGAAAGAAGAAAGAGGCCGAGGCCTCTAAAGCCCAATTCGATAATCTAGAGCAAGAGTGCTCTAGATTGAAATATGTTGTCGAGACCTTGGAGGACAAGGTCGAGACCCTCGAGGCGGAGAATGAAGACCTCCGAGCCCAGTTGGGCGAATGCAGAGAAGTCTGCCGAACCATTGCAGAAGCAATGGGAGCCAACAATACGGCTGAAATGAGACGCGAGATGGAAGCAATGAGTATCCAGATTGGATTGCTTCAAAGAGCAGTGAACAACACACCCCATGTTGCTCAAGAACCTATTACGAGAATTCGGATCCCCGAACCAAGTTCCTATAGTGGAACCCGAGATGCCAAGGAAGTTGAGAACTTCTTATTCGACATGGAACAATACTTCCATGCCGCTAATGTTTTGGACGAAGCGAGAAAGGTGTCAACCGCCACAATGTGTTTGATCGATGATGCCAAATTGTGGTGGCGCACCAAATATGCGGACATTCAGGCTCAACGAGTAAGAATTGACACTTGGGAACAACTGCGAGAAGCCATCAGGCAACAATTCTTCCCAGAGAATGTTGAGTATAACGCAAGAAGGGCCTTGCGAGATTTGAAGCACACCGGTCTTATTCGAGATTATGTGAAGGCATTTTCGACACATATGTTACACATTAGCGATATGTCGGAGAATGACCGGTTGTTTACATTCCTGGAAGGGTTGAAACCATTTGATCGTACGGAGATTCTACGCCAACGAGTCACAGGCCTCAGTACCGCCATGGGAGCGGCAGAAAGATTAATGGATTACACGTCGGAACCTCGAAAGGATCGTCCCGTAACAACAAACATGGCACCGTCCCGAAGTGTAATGCCAAGACCGTTCAAACCTAACTTGAGTTGGAGTGTAGGGTATCGGCAAACCTATACTCAAGGAAGTTCATATGGGAGCACGAATCGTAGCAAACCTACAGAAGCTCAGCAAGACCCTTCCCAACGAATCGTTAAATGTTTCCTATGTGATGGGCCTCATTTTCTCAGTAATTGTCCGAAGAGGCAACTTTTGAGCGCCTTAACAAGCGCCGCAGAATCGAGTTCGCAACCGAAAGAAGAGTTGCAAGTTCCAGATGATGAAGGAAGATCGGAAGATGAGTAAAACCTTGGGGCCATCAATCAATGGTGCAACTCGTTAACCCATCAGGTGACAGCTAAGGCAAGAGTGCCGACAAAAGCTAGAAAACCCGTACCTGCTCTCACGACAGGTGGTCCCGATAAGAGAAAGAAGGGATTAATGTTTGTTGATGTTAAAATCAATGGGAAAAATATTCGTGTTATGATAGACTTGGGTGCCACCCATAATTATATGGCGAGCACCGAAGTGGAGAGACTTAGACTGTTGTTAGAGAAAAGAGTGGGTCGAGTTAAAGCCGTAAACTCTCCGGCAAAACCAATAGTGGGGATTGCCAAGGCTGTTCGAATTAAGATAGGAGCCTTCGAAGGTAGGTCCGACCTATCTGTTGTGGAAATGGATGAATTCAAATTAATACTCGGGCTGGAGTACATGCGTGACACTCAAACCCTAGTCATGTCGTATGCTGATGCACTCTTGGTTTTGGGGTATAAACCATATATTATCCCAACAATTAGCGCAACCCAAGGGCAAAGTAACCTATCCGCATTACAATTCAAGAAGGGATGCAGGCATGGGGAACCGTCCTTCCTGTGCGCCTTGCAATTCGACGAAGTAGAGGAGTTGTCAGGTCCTATCCCTGTTGTTGTGAAGCACCTCCTAAAGGAATTTGAAGATGTTATGCCCGACGAATTACCTCGGAAGCTTCCACCTAAGAGGGCGGTCGATCATGAGATTGAGTTGGTGCCGGGCACAAAACCTCCTGCCCAAGCCCCTTATCGTATGTCGCAACCTGAGCTTGTGGAGCTCAGAAAGCAGTTAAAAGAGATGTTGGAATGTGGTATGATCCAACCGGCGAAATCACCGTATGGAGCTCCTGTTCTCTTTCAGAAAAAGTCGGACAGAACTCTGCGATTGTTTTGTGATTATCGTGCTCTAAATAAAATTACGGTGGAGAATGTGTATCTTATTCCGCTCGTAGCAGATTGCTTCGACCGACTCAGTGGAGCGGAATACTACACAAAGATCAATCTGAGATCAGGTTATTGGCAAGTTCGCATCAAGGAGGGAGATGAGGTAAAAACGATGATTGTCACACGTTACGGGGCCTTCGTATTCTTGGTCATGCCCTTTGGCCTAAAAAACGCCCCAGCAACTTTTAGCACCTTGATGAATCAAGTTCTCCAAGGGTTCTTGGACGAGTTTGTCGTGGTATACTTGGATGATATTGTTATATATAGCCGAACCTTGGAAGAACATGTGGAACATTTGAGAATGGTTCTTACTAGGCTTCGTGAGCACGAACTATATGTTAAGCTGTCGAAGTGCTCATTTGCCCAGAAGCGGATCATTTTCTTGGGTCATATCGTTGAGTGTGGCAATATTCGTATGGATCCGAGAAAAATACGAGCAATTCAAGAATGGAAACCACCAACCGATGTACATGAAGTACGGTCATTTCTCGGGTTGGCGAATTACTATAGAAGATTTGTGATGGGGTATACCGGAATAGCAAGACCCCTAATCGATTTGACAAGAAAGAAGGAAGTTTGGAATTGGTCACCGGAATGCCAAAATGCCTTCGACAACTTAAAGAAGGCCATCCTAACAGACCCGGTCCTCGCACTACCAGATCTATCCAAACCTTTTGTGGTTGAAACGGATGCTTCAGATATTGCACTAGGAGGAGTTTTAGTGCAAGATGGCCATCCTGTTGCCTTCGAGAGTAAGAAACTTAAGGATGTCGAGAGGCATTACACGGTGCATGAGAAAGAGCTTTTAGCAGTGGTCCATTGCCTTCGACTTTGGAGACATTACTTATTGGGGTTGCCGTTTATTGTAAAACCGACAACACTCACGTTAGTCACTTTACCGGCCAAGCTTACTTGGAAATAAGCGAGATGGCAGGAACTATTGTCCGAGTTCAACTTTGTGATTGAGTATCGTGCCGGTTCTAGTAATCAGGTGGCGGATGCCCTAAGCCGCAGATCCGAGCTAGCTATTCTACAAGTGCTGGCAGCGCTTTCCTCGAGTCAGGTGACCACTCCATTAAAAGATCGAATACGAGAACTAATGGGAGCCGACGCAGCGGCTCAATGTTTGGTAAATCTTATCCGCCAGGGTACAACACGAAGATTTTGGCTAGAGGATGGCCTCGTATGGACCAAGGGGAGAGGACTCTATGTACCTATAGGCGGCGATATGAGGAAAACTATTATTGCGGAATATCACGACACTCTCTGGGTGGGCCACCCAGGAGAGGAGCGCACTGTGGCCTTAGTTCAATGATCTTACCATTGGCCCCAAATGTGGGATGACATTGAGATGTTTGTCCGCACCTGCTTGGTGTGCCAATAAGATAAACCTGATCGACAAAAAAAGGAAGGCTTGCTGGAACCACTACTCATTCCTGTCAGGGCTTGGGAAAGTGTTTCAATGGATTATATCACCAGTCTACCAAAAGTTGGGGATCTTGATGCCCTTATTGTTGTGGTAGACCGGTCCTCCAAATATGCTACATTCATAGCAGCACCCAAGATAGTTTCGGCGGAAGAGACAACTCAGGTCTTTTTCAAGCATATTGTTAAGTATTGGGGACTGTCGAGGGACATTGTTAGTGACCGAGACACCCGGTTTACTAGTAACTTTTGGACCGAGCTCTTCAAACTACTCGGCTCCAAGTTGAATATGAGCTCTAGCTTCCACCCACAATCTGATGGCCAAACTTAAAGATTTAACTCAATGTTGGAGGAATATCTTCGACATTTTGTGAGCACTAATCAGAAGGACTGGGTGAAGCTTTTGGATGTTTCTCAACTGTGTTTCAATGCTTAAAAATGCTCTACCACCAATAAGAGTGCTTTTGAAATTTGTAATGGGCAACAACCACTCCTCCCGCACAATATTGATACTATTCCACAAAACGCCAGGCCTACTTCGGCACAAACTTTTTCCCTTGAATGGGAACAAAATTTTGATTTGGCCCGTGGCTACCTGGAGAAGGCTTAAAAGCGGATGAAAAAATATGCTGATCTTAAACGCCGCTTTGTTGAATACTGTGTGGGTGACAAGGTAATGGTGAAGGTCCCGAACCAGAGTTCCTACAGGGCAACACGGGGGAGAGATTCACGGCTAATGCAAAAATATATTGGGCCCCTAAACATCCTCAAAAGAGTCGGAAATGTAGCCTACAAGCTTGAGTTACCCCAATGGTGGCGCATTCATAATGTCTTTCATGTCAGCCAACTCAAGCCATATCAGGCAGACAAAGAGGACACCACACGCAACCTGCCCAACCGTCCACAACTGAAACTACGCAACTTGGGGAAGAGGGTGGCCGAAGCTATTATCGACCACCGTGATGCATGGCCGAGAAAGAAGCTATACAAAGAATATTTGGTGAAATGGCAGGGCTGCAGTACGGAGGAGAACACTTGGGAGAGGGCGACAACACTTAAAGCTTTTCAACCACTACTGGATGCTTATCTCACATCTATGGTGTCGGGGACGTCACCAACTCAGAGGGGGGAGTGCTGTCACGGGATGCCTGCGACCCCAGGCGGTATTACCTAATCAACATCCATTCATGGGCCCACTTGCAGCTTTGTGGGATGCCGAGCCTCATCGCACTTCAAGTTATCATCTATAGTGTAGGGCTTTACTTTATTTTTCCTTGTAATGTTGTAATTGCTACTTAGTGCTTGTTCAGCTTTTCAATATCTACTGTTGTCATTAGCCTTTATTTTTCTAAGCCTATTATAGGGGGGAAGAGTGTACTGAAGAGTTGTAGTACGAATTGGCTAGTTTGCTGAGACCCTCCTATCCGTGTATGCTTGTAATCATTGTTGCCTATTGTAATCGTTCATTGTATTAATACAAATCGATTTTCATCTTCAATTTTGTTGTGCCACTAAAACGCCTCGGCGTGATTGCGTCGCATTAGCACCAACGCTCGAACGAGTTAGGCGGACGTAGTCGGGTAAATTGACTACTAGCCGCACGGTGCGCGTACATTATATACAAACTATAAGCGCCTCGTGACAGGATGGCATCGTGGGACGGAGCACCGCTCGAGGGAAACTTGATGTATGCGACGGGGCTGATCAATGGGAAACCCGTCAAGGCGTTGGTCGAAACAGAGGCCGATTACAACTACATTGACGAGGCTGAAGCACAGAGGTTGGGGCTTCAGGTCATCGAGGGACGGGGCTGGATGAAGTCGAATAATGCACCACCCGTTCGGGTTACAGGGGTCGCCAATGGGGTACGACTAAAGATTGGCACGTGGGAACCGTGCCTGCACTTCAAGGTGGAAAGCATGGATGATCGGGACATAATACTCGGCATGGACTTCCTGAGGAAGAACAATGTTGGCGTAGTTCCGCACAAGAGGGCGTTGTACGTGTGTAATCAAGCCAAGCTGCAGGAAATACGCTTGACCACAGAGCCTTCAAGACAAGCTATGTCGGCACTCAAGTACGTGAGGAAGCTTGAGGAGGAGCCGAGTTACCACCTTGGAGCAGTTGGGTTCATCGAGGGGCCGCCACGTCGCTGAGGACGTCGACGAAATGGGCCGGGGAGAATGTCACGGCCGACAGTCGACAACGAGACATGTGTGCGCAGACGGTCGCACAGGGTGCCGAGGGACCGGCACGAGCAGGACGCCATGGATGGCATCGGGCTGCATGAGGATATTCAGCCTTCAGGATGGCGTGATCGGACGGAGAATCACGCGAGTAAGCCGTGGGAGGAGCACGGTCGCCGCTGTGGGAAGCGGATCGCCCAAGGGGCATTGCGGACGGGACATGTCCGGGACTGTCCGACAGCGCAGGGGACGCGGGCAAGGTCGGACGAGCAGCAGTCGTGTGGGACAAGGCACGACGGGACAAGGCCGAGTCGAAGAACAAGACTCGAGCTGGGCGGCCAGACGCGGGCGTGGGATGCTGGGCGCACGCGCGCGAGGTGCAAGAGTGACCCTCCCCCCTATAATAGGCTTAGATGGAAAAAGCCTTGTGGGGGCAGTAGACATTGAAAAGCTGAGGAGTCACTCAGCAGGGAAGACTCAACCGGAAGCAGCTAGAAGCGGACCAGATTGGTCCAGGAGGTTCGGGAAGAGTCTGGAACATTGCAGAGACGGACCCAGATGGTCGGTACGAGACGGGCCGGTGCGGGACGGGATGGGCCGATGCGGGACGGGACGGGCCGGGACGGACAGAGACGGGCCGGGGCGCCCTGGATGATGGAAGAACCTTCTAGGACCCTCCTAGAAAGATGTAGTATTTGAAAGTTGTGGAGTATTCAAGATTGTACTTAGTCTTGTACTTGTAGAATACTCTAGACTTGTGTTTGTAAGCCTTGTATGTAGACTTATGTGGATGATTCTAGAGATAGGTTGTAGAATTGGTATGATGTAGATAGGTCTAGAACCCTCCAAATGAGGAGGTGGAGTAGAAGGTTCTAGGTTCTTAGGAGTAGTATAAATAGATGAGGAGTGGCTCATTTGCACCCAACCCTCAAAGACTCAACATTCTTGTATTGTAAAGTGATTGTGAAATAGTGAAGTTTTCTCTCAACTCCAAAGTGTAAACCCCTTCTTACACACTTAGCAACCGAGTGAGTTAGGCTTACTAGCTAGATCGAGGCAATTCTAGTCTAGTGCCGCACGGGTCCGAGGAGCTTTCGAGTGCTCAAACCCAACCCCGTGACAGTGCGCTACGCAACACATATAGCGTACGCTAGCCGCTGCCTAGCGTGCGTTACCTGCTAGTCCAGAAAGTCTGAAACCTCACTGCCTCTGCCGACTCAATCCGTTAGCGTGCGCTAAGGCTCAAAACTAGCGTGCGCTACTCACACAGAATTAGCGTGCGTTAGCATCGGCCTAGCGTGCGCTACCTCCCTGACCCAGAACACTTCCGAAAGGTCTAACCAGCATGATCATGATCCAAACAAGACATGAAACTCTAGATCAACGCCGACTACATCACAAAGAGTTTACAGAGCGACAAAAGAGGAAGAACAGTAAGGACAAACAGTCAATAAAAAGTACGGGTATCACATTCTCCCCCTCTAAAAAGAAGTTTCGTCCCGAAACTTAAGAAATAAAAAGTTCGGGGTACTCCGATCGCAAATTCTCTTCCGTGACCCGAGTCGCCTCCTCGACTCCGTGTCTTGACCATTCCACTAAAACCAATAGGATGGTTTTGTGCCGAAGCTGATTCTCACGACGTTCAAGAATATTCACTGTTTTCTCTGGATAGGTAACATCCTTGGTTACTTAAATCTCACTATAGTAAAAAACATGACTAACGATATGAACAAGACCCAACACAGGGGGCAACGACAAGCGATAAGCTAAGTCTCCAACCCTGGAGTAGGACATGATCTCCAAAATCGAATTCCAAAGGTCGACGATGAGTATAGGTATACGATTGATACGTTGAAGGGCATCTCGAAATACGAAAAGAAGTCAACTAAAATCGTCTGTTCAACAATACCAAGAATTCTCAAAACATTATCATAACTCATAAGTGTAGCATGAACTGTCTGTGCCGAATCCTGTCCGTCGGATTATACCGATACAAAAACCAATAACACATAAAACAATGACAACAAATCCCGAAACACTGACATACAATCCGAACGCTCACACTGTCAAAAACAATGATCAGCCCATAAACCAACCGAGAATATCATCGACATGATAAACTCCAATGCTATCGGCGAAAGATCCACAATAATCGAGAATACCATCAACATGATAACCTCCAACATGATCAATAAGGGAACAACAACTACCGAGAGTACCATGAACAAGGTAGCTCTAAACGATCAACAATAATGGATCTCAAGGAAATAACCCCGACTGTCGAACAAACCCCTCGGGCGTTTGAACAACCAGTCACAAACAGTCAAACATATCCAATACAACATGGACTATGAACGACCACAACAATAAGGCTCAAGAGGGACATCACAGTACGCCCGATCCGGAAATGTGTCCGTGCACATGTCCACCCCGTATACGGAATCCAGAATATACGTGGGACAATGTACCTAATTAGCCTCACGGACTACGTCCCGTGTGCATAGTCCAATGCGGAAACATCCATGCATGACCTTCGTTTCTGGCTAAAAATCCTACACATAACCAATCGGCACGTAGATATAATTCCAGATATATCACGATGCAACATGATAATGAAATTCAAAAGATAACGCATCCAATACGGATCATACGACTCACCAAAGTGAACGATGATACATGAATAATGAAAGATCGACACGACCAACAATATTCAACACAACCTTCCTGGGATCACGATCCCTAAGTGTAATACCCGTAATTTCGATTTCCGGTAATTTCTTTTTTTCGGTGGAAGTCCGTTTTGACGACTCTCTCATGACCTTTTCGTCATTTTGAGAACGATTAATGCTGCACTTTTTGTCATCCGAGTTCGTTTCGGTGTCGTTTTGTTGAGTTCCGTGCTTTTTGACGACTTTTCCGCACTTGAGTTCGATTCTTGGGAATCTCGTTCGAAACTGCTGTTTCGAGTTTCCCGTAAGTCCGTTTAACTTTGTTAGACGTGTTGTGAACTTCGGTTTGGTGTTTCGATCATGTATCGTGTATTTCGGACATTTTGGGTCATTTTCGTAATTTCCCAAAGTTTGAGGTAATTACTTTTCGTTGTCAAATTTTGAGCCTTCGGTTGGTCGGAATCATGTGTTCTCTTAGTGCTCGAATTCGTCTTTGCGAGTACTTCGTAACCGTATCTTCGATTCGTATTCAGGTTCGGGTTTCGGGGTTGTTCGGGCCGTCGGAGTTGGCCCCAGCCGAGTCATGACCGGGCTGTCTGGGCCTAGGCCGGCACTAGCCGAGTTACGGCCGGTAGTGATCGGCAGTTACGTACGTAAGGCCGGTTACGTACGTAAGCCTTGGCCGGTTACGTACGTAACGATGCCGGCATTTCTGGGCAGAGATTTCGGCTATGGTCGGTTACGTACGTAAGCCCTTGGCCGGTTACGTACGTAACGCTGTCGGCAGTCAGCCTATTTAAGGCCAGCAGACATTTTCTTCAGCCATTTTCTCACTCGTTTTCTTCCCTTATGCGGCTGGAGCTTGGTTAATCATGGAGGCATGTTGTTATACAATAAATCCATGAAGTTATGAGGTTCATATCATCAATCATCCGTCATATAACATCCTTTGATCGAGCGAATCAGGTCAGATTTTCTAGAAATCTATTTTTGGGGATTGTGGGTATTTTGTTCGATTTTGTCAGTTTAATACGATTTAACTTAGGATTGTGATGGATTGATGATTATTTAGATGTATTATATCATTTCCCTTGTTATTCCATGGTTGGATCGTATCGATTCGTTGTTTTGGTCGAGTTCTTGATCGACGCCTTGAAAGTGTCCGGTAGAATGTCATAGAGGGGTTTTCGGGCGTTCTACGATTATTCTTCATCATATGATCATTGATTTATTAATTGTATGATGTTAGGGTCGAGTTTCTTGCGAAGAAACCATGTTGAACCCTTCCGTTCATTGTCGTCTTCCTTTTCGATAGCATCGGGCGTTCCAAAGCTTCCCGGTTGCCATGGAAGCACGAGTGGCTCGGCTGGAGGAAACCATGGGCAAGCACGAGGATGCTCTTGAGGCGTGGAGCAACGTGGCCGATCAGGTGACGGAGATGAGCGAGTCGTTGGAGGAGCTTGAGAATCGGGTGACTGGCACCCTTAACGCGTTGCGACGCGACTTGTGTGAGGAGATCCTTGAGGCTGTCAGGAAGGAGGTTCAGTCCATGATCGCAGCCTTTCGAGAGGAGATCATAGGGAGGATCGAGACCATCGAAGGAAGGACAAGATCAGGCATAGCGGGCGATGGCCCACGGCAGGGACCAGCGGGGTGCGGCACCCCATCGAATCGACATCCCCCGGCCGTGTTCGTTCCAAGGATCGCGGAATGGTAGGGAATTGGACGACTTCCTGTGGAACATGGAGTGTTACTTTGGTGCATCGGGGATAGTAGATGATGCGACCAAGTTGCAGACGGCTCCATTCTTCTTAGCAGATGTGGCGCTGCTATGGTGGAGAAGGCGCGAAACATAGATTGCGCGTGGTACATGTCGGATGGAGACATGGGAGGATTTCAAGGCCGAGTTCAAGCGGCAGTTTTACCCGGAGAATGTTGAGTTTGAGGTCCGGGCTAGGTTGAATGAATTGACACACAGCAAGGTGATCAAGGACTATGTGAAGGAGTTCGAGGAGATCGTGCTGGAGTTGCCTAGCCTTAGTGAGCAGAAAGCTTTGTTCGCGTTCGTGGATGGGCTAAAACTGTGGGCAAAGTTGGAGGTGCAGAGGGCCAAGGCACAGAACGTGTCCGAGGCGATTGCGATAGCGGAATGGCTGATCGAGTTGAAACCATCCGGGGAGAGCCTAAAGTCCAGGAGGGACGAGGACGGCATCGGTACGCAGGACAAGTCGTACCAGGGTAATGCGGATAGGGGCGCGAGGATGGCCAGGCCCAAGGACGGCAAGCAGTCAGGATGGGCTCGGACTTGCCATGGGTGCGGGAGTGCAGACCATCTCGTAGCAGCGTGTCCGAAGAAGAAGAAATGTGAGATTTGCTGGATCACGGAGCATTCAACGAGGCAATGCTCGAAGTTTCCGAGGGTAGCCGCCATGGAGTACACCAAGGCATAGGACGATGCCGAGGGTGATGGGACATCGATGGCGCTTCAGGTACTGAACTCAGCCATAGGGATGTGTCACGGGATGCCCGCAACCCCAGGCGGTATTACCTGATCAACGGCCATTCATGGGCCCACTTGTAGCTTTGTGGGATGCCGAGCCTCATCGCACTTCAAGTTATCATCTATAGTGTAGGGCTTTACTTTATTTTTCCTTGTAATGTTGTAATAGCTAGTTAGTGCTTGTTCAGCTTTTCAATATCTACTGTTGTTATTAGCCTTTATTTTTCTAAGCCTATTATAAGGGGGAAGAGTGTACTGAAGAGTTGTAGTACGAATTGGCTAGTTTGCTGAGACCATCCTATCCGTGTATGCTTGTAATCATTGTTGCCTATTGTAATCGTTCATTGTATTAATACAAATCGATTTTCATCTTCAATTTTTCTGTGCCACTAAAACGCCTCGGCGTGATTGTGTCGCATTAGCACCAACGCTCGAACGAGTTAGGCAGACGTAGTCGGGTAAATTGACTACTAGCCGCACGGTACGCGTACATTATATACAAACAATAAGTGCCCCGTGACAGGTGGTATCGGAGACCGGTCAAGGTCGAAATAATGGAATCAGGTAACGAGACGGAAGTCCCTAGAAAGCAGGGCAAGAAAAAGGATGACGGAAAGAAGAAAGAGGCCGAGGCCTCTAATGCCCAATTCGATAATCTAGAGCAAGAGTGCTCTAGATTGAAATATGTTGTCGAGACCTTGGAGGAGAAGCTCAAGACCCTCGAGGCGGAGAATGAAGACCTCCGAGCCCAGTTGGGCGAATGCAGAGAAGTCTGCCGAACCCTTGCAGAAGCAATGGGAGCCAACAATACGGCTGAAATGAGACGCGAGATGGAAGCAATGAGTATCCAGATTGGATTGCTTCAAAGAGCAGTGAAAAACACACCCCATGTTGCTCAAGAACCTATTACGAGAATTCGGATCCCCGAACCAAGTTCCTATAGTGGAACCCGAGATGCCAAGGAAGTTGAGAACTTCTTATTCGACATGGAACAATACTTCCATGCCGCTAATGTTTTGGACGAAGCGAGAAAGGTGTCAAACGCCACAATGTGTTTGATCGATGATGCCAAATTGTGGTGGCGCACCAAATATGCGGACATTCAGGCTCAACGAGTAAGAATTGACACTTGGGAACAACTGCGAGAAGCCATCAGGCAACAATTCTTCCCAGAGAATGTTGAGTACAACGCAAGAAGGGCCTTGCGAGATTTGAAGCACACCGGTCTTATTCGAGATTACGTGAAGGCATTTTCGACACATATGTTACACATTAGCGATATGTCGGAGAATGACCGGTTGTTTACGTTCCTGGAAGGGTTGAAACCATTTGATCGTATGGAGCTTCTGCGCCAACGAGTCACAGGCCTCAGTACCGCCATGGGAGCGGCAGAAAGATTAATGGATTACACGTCGGAACCTCGAAAGGATCGTCCCGTAACAACAAACATGGCACCGTCCCGAAGTGTAATGCCAAGACCGTTCAAACCTAACTTGAGTCGGAGTGTAGGGGATCAGCAAACCTATACTCAAGGAAGTTCATATGGGAGAACGAATCGTAGCAAACCTACAGAAGCTCAGCAAGACCCTTCCCAACGAATCGTTAAATGTTTCCAATGTGATGGGCCTCATTTTCTCAGTAATTGTCCGAAGAGGCAACTTTTGAGCGCCTTAACAAGCGCCGCAGAATCGAGTTCGCAACCGAAAGAAGAGTTGCAAGTTCCAGATGATGAAGGAAGATCGGAAGATGAGGAAAACCTTGGGGCCATCAATCAATGGTGCAACTCGTTAACCCATCAGGTGACAGCTAAGGCAAGAGTGCCGACAAAAGCTAGAAAACCCGTACCTGCTCTCACGACAGGTGGTCCCGATAAGAGAAAGAAGGGATTAATGTTTGTTGATGTTAAAATCAATGGGAAAAATATTCGTGCTATGATAGACTCGGGTGCCACCCATAATTATCTGGCGAGCACCGAAGTGGAGAGACTTGGACTGTTGTTAGAGAAAGGAGTGGGTCGAGTTAAAGCCGTAAACTCTCCGGCAAAACTAATAGCGGGGATTGCCAAGGCTGTTCGAATTAAGATAGGAGCCTTCGAAGGTAGGGCCGACCTATCTGTTGTGGAAATGGATGACTTCAAATTAATACTCGGGCTCGAGTACATGCGTGACACTCAAACCCTAGTCATGCCGTATGCTGATGCACTCTTGGTTTTGGGGGATAAACCACATATTATCCCAACAATTAGCGCAACCCAAGGGTAAAGTAACCTATCCGCATTATAATTCAAGAAGGGATGCAGGCATGGGGAACCGTCCTTCCTGTGCGCCTTGCAATTCGACGAAGTAGAGGAGTTGTGAGGTCCTATCCCTGTTGCTGTGAAGCACCTCCTAAAGGAATTTGAAGATGTTATGCCCGACGAATTACCTCGGAAGCTTCCACCTAAGAGGGCGGTCGATCATGAGATTGAGTTGGTGCCGGGCACAAAACCTCCTGCCCGAGCCCCTTATCGTATGTCGCAACCTGAGCTTGTGGAGCTCAGAAAGCAGTTAAAAGAGATGTTGGAATGTGGTATGATCCAACCGGCGAAATCACCGTATGGAGCTCCTGTTCTCTTTCAGAAAAAGTCGGACGGAACTCTGTGATTGTTTAGTGATTATCGTGCTCTAAATAAAATTACGGTGAAGAATGTGTATCCTATTCCGCTCGTAGCAGATTGCCTCGACCGACTCAGTGGAGCGGAATACTACACAAAGATCAATCTGAGATCAGGTTATTGGCAAGTTCGCATCAAGGAGGGAGATGAGGTAAAAACGACGATTGTCACACGTTACGGGGCCTTCGTATTCTTGGTCATGCCCTTTGGCCTAACAAACGCCCCAGCAACTTTTAGCACCTTGATGAATCAAGTTCTCCAAGGGTTCTTGGACGAGTTTGTCGTGGTATACCTGGATGATATTGTTATATACAGCCGAACCTTGGAAGAACATGTGGAACATTTGAGAATGGTTCTTACTAGGCTTCGTGAGCACGAACTATATGTTGTCGTCAAGTGCTCATTTGCCCAGAAGCGGATCAGTTTCTTGGGTCATATCGTTGAGTGTGGCAATATTCGTATGGATCCGAGAAAAATACAAGCAATTCAAGAATGGAAACCACCAACCGATGTACATGAAGTACGGTCATTTCTCGGGTTGGCGAATTACTATAGAAGATTTGTGATGGGGTATACCGGAATAGCAAGACCCCTAACCGATTTGACAAGAAAGACGGAAGTTTGGAATTGGTCACCGGAATGCCAAAATGCCTTCGACAACTTAAAGAAGGCCATCCTAACAGACCCGGTCCTCGCACTACCAGATCTATCCAAACCTTTTGTGGTTGAAACGGATGATTCAGATATTGCACTAGGAGGAGTTTTAGTGCAAGATGGCCATCCTGTTGCCTTCAAGAGTAAGAAACTTAAGGATGTCGAGAGGCGTTACACGGTGCATGAGAAAGAGCTTTTAGCAGTGGTCCATTGCCTTCGACTTTGGAGACATTACTTATTGGGGTTGCCGTTTATTGTAAAAACTGACAACACTGCTGTTAGTCACTTTCTGTCCCAGCCAAAGCTTACTGGGAAACAAGCGAGATGGCAGGAACTATTGTCCGAGTTCAACTTTGTGATTGAGTATCGTGCCGGTTCTAGTAATCAGGTGGCGGATGCCCTGAGCCGCAGATCCGTGCTAGCTATTCTACAAGTGCTGGCAGTGCTTTCCTCGAGTCAGGTGACCACTCCATTAAAAGATCGAATATGAGAACTAATGGGAGCCGACGCAGTGGCTCAATGTTTGGTAAATCTTATCCGCCAGGGTACAACGCGAAGATTTTGGCTAGAGGATGGCCTCGTATGGACCAAGGGGAGACGACTCTATGTACCTATAGGCGGCGATATGAGGAAAACTATTATTGCGGAATGTCACGACACTCTCTGGGCGGGCCACCCAGGAGAAGAGCGCACTGTGGCCTTAGTTCAATGATCTTACTATTGGCCCCAAATGCGGGACGACATTGAGATGTTTGTCCGCACCTGCTTGGTGTGCCAACAAGATAAACCTGATCGACAAAAAAAGGCAGGCTTGCTGGAACCACTACTCATTCCTGTCAGGGCTTGGGAAAGTGTTTCAATGGATTATATCACCAGTCTACCAAAAGTTGGGGATCTTGATGCCATTATTGTTGTGGTAGACCGATTCTCCAAATATGCTACATTCATAGCAGCACCCAAGATAGTTTCGACGGAAGAGAGAGCTCAGCTCTTTTTCAAGCATATTGTTAAGTATTGGGGACTGCCGAGGGACATTGTTAGTGACCGAGACACCCGGTTTACTAGTAACTTTTGGACCGAGCTCTTCAAACTACTCGGCTCCAAGTTGAATATGAGCTCTAGCTTCCACCCACAATCTGATGGCCAAACTGAAAGATTTAACTCAATGTTGGAGGAATATCTTCGACATTTTGTGAGCACTAATCAGAAGGACTGGGTGAAGCTTTTGGATGTTGCTCAACTGTGTTTCAATGCTCAAAAATGCTCTACCACCAATAAGAGTGCTTTTGAAATTTATAATGGGCAGCAACCACTCCTCCCGCACAATATTGATACTGTTCCACAAAACGCCAGGCCTACTTCGGCACAAACATTTTCCCTTGAATGGGAACAAAATCTTGATTTGGCCCGTGGCTACCTGGAGAAGGCTTAAAAGCGGATGAAAAAATATGCTGATCTTAAACGCCGCTTTGTTGAATACTGTGTGGGTGACAAGGTAATGGTGAAGGTCCCGAACCAGAGTTCCTCCAGGGCAACACGGGGGAGAGATTCACAGCTAATGCAAAAATATATTGGGCCCCTAAACATACTCAAAAGAGTCGGAAATGTAGCCTACAAGCTTGAGTTACCCCAATGGTGGCGCATTCATAATGTTTTTCATGTCAGCCAACTCAAGCCATATCAGGCAGACAAAGAGGACACCACACGCAACCTGCCCAACCGTCCACAACTGAAACTACGCAACTTGGGGAAGAGGGTGGCCGAAGCTATTATCGACCACCGTGATGCAGGGCCGAGAAAGAAGCTATACAAAGAATATTTGGTGAAATGGCAGGGCTGCAGTACGGAGGAGAACACTTGGGAGAGGGAGACAACACTTAAAGCTTTCCAACCACTACTGGATGCTTATCTCACATCTATGGTGCCGGGGACGTCACCAACTCAGAGGGGGGAGTGCTGTCACGGGATGCCCGCAACCCCAGGCGGTATTACCTGATCAACGGCCATTCATGGGCCCACTTGCAGCTTTGTGAGATGCCGAGCCTCATCGCACTTCAAGTTATCATCTATAGTGTAGGGCTTTACTTTATTTTTTCTTGTAATGTTGTAATAGCTACTTGTTCAGCTTTTCAATATCTACTGTTGTCATTAGCCTTTATTTTTCTAAGCCTATTATAGGGGGGAAGAGTGTACTGGAGAATTGTAGTACGAATTGGCTAGTTTGCTGAGACCCTCCTATCCGTGTATGCTTGTAATCATTGTTGCCTATTGTAATCGTTCATTGTATTAATACAAATCGATTTTCATCTTCAATTTTGCTGTGCCACTAAAACGCCTTGGCATGATTGCGTCGCATTAGCACCAACGCTCGAACGAGTTAGGTGGACGTAGTCGGGTAAATTGACTACTAGCCGCACGGTGCACGTACATTATATACAAACTATAAGCGCCCCGTGACAGGATGGCATCATGGGACGGAGCACCGCTCGAGGGAAACTTGATGTATGCGAAGGGGCTGATCAATGGGAAACCCGTCAAGGCGTTGGTCGACACAGGGGCCGATTACAACTACATTGACGAGGCTGAAGCACAGAGGTTGGGGCTTCAGGTCATCGAGGGACGGGGCTGGATGAAGTCGAATAATGCACCACCCGTTCGGGTTACAGGGGTCGCCAATGGGGTGCGACTAAAGATTGGCACGTGGGAACCGCCCGTGCACTTCAAGGTGACGAGCATGGATGATCGGGACATAATACTCGACATGGACTTCCTGAGGAAGAACAATGTTGGCGTAGTTCCGCACAATAGGGCGCTGTACGTGTGTGATCAAGCCAAGCTGCAGGAAATACGCTTGACCACAGAGCCTTCGAGACAAGCTATGTCGGCACTCAAGTACGTGAGGAAGCTTGAGGAGGAGCCGAGTTACCACCTTGGAGCAGTTGGGTTCATCGAGGGGCCGCCACGTCGCCGAGGACGTCGACGAAATGGGCGGGGGAGAATGTCACGGCCGACAGTCGACAACGAGACATGTATGCGCAGACGGTCGCACAGGGTGCCGAGGGACCGGCACGAGCAGGACGCCATGGATGGCATCGGGCTGCATGAGGATATTCAGCCTTCAGGACGGCGTGATCGGACGGAGAATCACGCGAGTAAGCCGTGGGAGGAGCACGGTCGCCGCTGTGGGAAGCGGATCGCCCAAGGGGCATTGCGGACGGGACATGTCCGGGACTATCCGACAGCGCAGGGGACGCGGGCAAGGTCGGACGAGCAGCAGTCGTGTGGGACAAGGCACGACGGGACAAGGCCGAGTCGGGGAAGAAGACTCGAGCTGGGCGGCCGGACGCGGGCGTGGGATGCCGGGCTCGGCCGACGTGCGCGGGCGCTCGAGGTGCAAGAGAGACCCTTACCCCCTATAATAGGCTTAGACGGAAAAAGCCTTGTGGGGCAGTAGACATTGAAAAGCTGAGGAGTCACACAGCAGGGAAGACTCGACCGGAAGCAGCTAGAAGCGGACCGGATTGGTCCAGGAGGTTCGGGAAGAGTCTGGAACATTGCAGAGATGGGCCCAGATGGTCGGGCCGAGATGGGCCGATGCGGGACGGGACGGGCCGATGTGGGCCGGGACGGATAGAGACGGGCCGGGGCGCCCTGGATGATGGAAGAACCTTCTAGGACCCTCCTAGAAAGATGTAGTATTTGAAGGTTGTGGAGTATTCTAGATTGTACTTAGTCTTGTACTTGTAGAATACTCTAGACTTGTGTTTGTAAGCCTTGTATGTAGACTTGTGTGGATGATTCTAGAGATAGGTTCTAGAATTGGTATGATGTAGATAGGTCTAGAACCCTCCAAATGGGGAGGTGGAGTAGAAGGTTCTAGGTTCTTAGGAGTAGTATAAATAGATGAGGAGTGGCTCATTTGCACCCAACCCTCAAAGACTCAACATTCTTGTATTGTAAAGTGATTGTGAAATAGTGAAGTTTTCTCTCAACTCCCAAGTGTTAACCTCTTCTTACACACTTAGCAACCGAGTGAGTTAGGCTTACTAGCTAGATCGAGGCAATTCTAGTCTAGTGCCGCACGGGTCCGAGGAGCTTTCGAGTGCTCAAACCCAACCCCGTGACAGTGCGCTACACAACACATATAGTGTACGCTAGCCGCTGCCTAGCGTGCGTTACCTGCTAGTGCAGAAAGTCTGAAACCTCACTGCCTCTGCCGACTCAGTCCGTTAGCGTGCGCTAAGGCTCAAAACTAGCGTGCGCTACTCACACAGAATTAGCGTGCGTTAGCATCGGCCTAGCGTGCGCTACCTCCCTGACCCAGAACACTTCCGAAAGGTCTAACCAGCACGATCATGATCCAAACAAGGCATGAAACTCTAGATCAACGCCGACTACATCACAAAGAGTTTACAGAGCGACAAAAGAGGAAGAACGGTAAGGACAAACAGTCAATAAAAAGTACGGGTATCACATTCTCCCCCTCTAAAAAGAAGTTTCGTCCCGAAACTTAAGAAATAAAAAGTTCGGGGTACTCCGATCGCAAATTCTCTTCCGTGACCCGAGTCGCCTCCTCGACTCCGTGTCTTGACCATTCCACTAAAACCAATAGGATGGTTTTGTGCCGAAGCTGCTTCTCACGACGTTCAAGAATATTCACTGTTTTCTCCGCATAGGTAACATCCTTGGTTACTTAAATCTCACTATAGTCAAAAACATGACTAACGATATGAACAAGACCCAACACAGGGGGCAACGACAAGCGATAAGCTAAGTCTCCAACCCTGGAGTAGGACATGATCTCCAAAATCGAATTCCAAAGGTCGACGATGAGTATAGGCATACGATTGATACGTTGAAGGGCATCTCGAAATACGAAAAGAAGTCAACTAAAATCGTCTGTTCAACAATACCAAGAATTCTCAAAACATTATCATAACTCATAAGTGTAGCATGAACTGTCTGTGCCGAATCCTGTCCGTCGGATTGTATCGATACAAAAACCAATAACACATAAAACAATGACAACAAATCCCGAAACACTGACATACAATCCGAACGCTCACACTGTCAAAAACAATGATCAGCCCATAAACCAACCGAGAATATCATCGACATGATAAACTCCAATGCTATCGGCGAAAGATCCACAATAATCGAGAATACCATCAACATGATAACCTCCAACATGATCAATAAGGGAACAACAACTACCGAGAGTACCATGAACAAGGTAGCTCTAAACGATCAACAATAATGGATCTCAAGGAAATAACCCCGACTGTCGAACAAACCCCTCGGGCGTATGAACAACCAGTCACAAACAGTCAAACATATCCAATACAACATGGACTATGAACGACCACAACAATAAGGCTCAAGAGGGACATCACAGTACGCCTGATCCGGAAATGTGTCCGTGCACATGTCCACCCCGTATACGGAATCCAGAATATACGTGGGACAATGTACCTAATTAGCCTCACGGACTACGTCCCATATGCACGGTCAAATGCGGAAACATCTATGCATGACCATCGTGTCTGGCTAAAAATCCTACACATAACCAATCGGCACGTAGATATAATTCCAGATATATCACGATGCAACATGATAATGAAATTCAAAAGATAACGCATCCAATACAGATCATACGACTCACCAAAGTGAACGATGATACATGAATAATGAAAGATCGACACGACCAACAATATTCAACACAACCTTCCTGGGATCACGATCCCTAAGTGTAATACCCGTAATTTCGATTTCCGGTAATTTCTTTTTTTTCGGTGGAAGTCCGTTTTGACGACTCTCTCATGACCGTTTCGTCATTTTGAGAACGATTAATGCTGCACTTTTTGTCATCCGAGTTCGTTTCGGTGTTGTTCTGTTGAGTTCCGTGCTTTTTGGCGACTTTTCCGCACTTGAGTTCGATTCTTGGGAATCTCGTTCGAAACTGCTGTTTCGAGTTTCCCGTAAGTCCGTTTAACTTTGTTAGACGTGTTGTGAACTTCGGTTTGGTGTTTCGATCGTGTATCGTGTATTTCGGACATTTTGGGTCATTTTCGTAATTTCCCAAAGTTTGGGGTAATTACTTTTCGTTGTCAAATTTTGAGCCTTCGGTTGGTCGGAATCATGTGTTCTCTTAGTGCTCGAATTCGTATTTGCGAGTACTTCGTAACCGTATCTTCGATTCGTATTCAGGTTCGGGTTTCGGTCGTCGGGTTGGCCCGGCCGAGTCATGGCCGTCGGGGCCTAGGCCGCAAGATCGGCCGAGTTACGGCCAGAGGATCGGCAGCTACGCACGAAGGCCGCCACGACGTAAGCCTTGGCCGGTTACGTACGTAACGATGCCGGCATTTCTGGGCAGAGATTTCGGCTATGGCCGGTTACGTACGTAAGCCCTTGGCTGGTTACGTACGTAACGCTGTCGGCAGTCAGCCTATTTAAGGCCAGCAGACATTTTCTTCAGCCATTTTCTCACTCGTTTTCTTCCCTTATGCGGCTGGAGCTTGGTTAATCATGGAGGCATGTTGTTATACAATAAATCCATGAAGTTTTGAGGTTCATATCATCAATCATCCGTCATATAACATCCTTTGATCGAGCGAATCAGGTCAGATTTTCTAGAAATCTATTTTTGGGGATTTTGGGTATTTTGTTCGATTTCGTCAGTTTAATACGATTTAACTTAGGATTGTGATGGATTGATGATTATTTAGATGTATTATATCATTTCCCTTGTTATTCCATGGTTGGATCGTATCGATTCGTTGTTTTGGTCGAGTTCTGGATCGACGCCTTGAAAGTGTCCGGTAGAATGTCATAGAGGGGTTTTCGGGCGTTCTACGATTATTCTTCATCGTATGATCATTGATTTATTAATTGTATGATGTTAGGGTCGAGTTTCTTGCGAAGAAACCATGTTGAACCCTTCCGTTCGTTGTCGTCTTCCTTTTCGATAGCATCGGGCATTCCGGAGCTTCCCGGTTGAGCCGTGTCCATTCGTGGTTTCGTGCTCGTGGTATCGAGGCAAGTATCTTGCCCATACTTTTCATGTTTCATAGACGAAATCATTGATAAATGATTTTATGTGCAATCCGAATGTTTTAATGAACTTTTAAAAAGATCGGTATGTTCTCGATAATTGTTGTCTTTCAAAAGATAACTCGTATGCTTCGGGGATTAATGTGCTTTCTGAATATGTGAGTTAGTTTCGTATGTTGGAAGACGTTAAACATATTTAGTGAATTTAGTAGACCGTAATTATTTGCCGAGGATTGTGTATTGATATGTGTAATTGTTCGGTGAATATGTGACGTTTTGTGATATTTGTTGTTACTCCTTCGTAAGGAAGTTGTGACGGTTGGTGTTGTTTGGTATTGGTAATTGTTTGTGATTGTGTGACATTAGTTGTGAGTATACGTGGACTAAAGTGGCCATTCTAGTGAAGTACCTAGCATTTTTGTGCATATTCTAGTATTCGAATTATGGCTTCCCGTGGCGTTGTATATGATATGTGTATGTTCACCTAGGGACGGTCTGACGGGGCCTCTAGGGATACGTATTGTCGTGTGTGTATATCGCAAACTAGGGTTAACCGCCCAGGGATGTCCGACGGGGCTCTGCGGGGTACGACGGCCGTGAGTCTCGTACCAACGGTTAACATTGAAATGTGTTGTTGGAGAACTGTGATTTTTGGCGCATATTTCGTCTGATTAGAATAGCAGTCCAAATGGTATCGTACTTGGCTGGAATGGCACCGATAAATGTGTTGTGTGTGATTTTTCCCTTGATTGTGATAATTTGGTAATGGTACGTGAGTCCTGTGGTTACTCTGTGTATTGTAGCTCTGTGGTGTGTTGAGTTCGACCGTATGGTCAAGTTGCAAAGTTGTGCTCTCTGTTGTCGTTCTGTGAGACTGTTGTCATGGTAATGTTTGGCAGGGTATAGTTTATGTCGGGTTATTCTTGTGAGTATGTGATGTGAATAAGTTGATTCACGGACCCCCGTGCTTGTGGTTGGAATGTTATGATTGGGTCGTGGACCCCGTATTTTGTTATCGGAATCGTATTTTGAAATAAATGATTTTTGGGCGGTGTCCCTAAGTGTTTCGAAAGGCTTGAAAATTCTTAAACCCCAAATGCTTTCAAAACTTCCGAGATCGTAAAATGTTTGTAAGATGTAAAGTGATTATATTCCTATCTTTCATAATTCAAACTGTTTTGATCAAGTGAATTATCTCGGGAAGTATATTCACGATTTCTATGTTCTTGGAGTATGTTATGTATGGCTCGTCCTTGTATTTATACTTGCACTAGCAAAACAGTGGAGTTTTGCTAACCCCCGAGTATTCGGGGCGTGGATGTCTGTTTTGCATCCAGGTACTTGCAGGTTGTTGGGGAGCAATTCACAGGATCATTACGTAGGATGATGGAAGACGGCAATACTAATCACATGAAGACCGGTGTTGAGTATTTGGTGATGTCTTGTTTTGTTCTTCCGTTGTGTTTATTTTTCCCTATGTGGGAATGCTGATTTATGTTAACCCCTGTGTGGGTATGAGTTACGAGAACGAGTAATGTATGGTTGATTTGTATGTTGTGGCAAAAGACCAAATCGGTCTAATGGTCTCTTATTTACCCATGTCGGTATGTATTGTATTGTGGTGTTTCTGTATTTAGCCTGGTAGATTCTCATGGAGAGGGTCTACAGCGCTGTAATACTCCCGAGTGGTTTGGGGGTGTTACAGAATATGGTATCGGAGCTTAGGTTGCGGAAACCTAGGCTGTCGGGTCGAGTTTTGTGTTGTCGGGTCTTGTCTTGTCTTGTCTTGTCAGATTTTGTCTGACTGAGTCGTGTCGCGACGCGTCGTCTGAGGTGTCGGTCGTGATTAGTATCGAGGTGCCGCCATCATCTTCGTGCGACCTGTGGATGTAAGTCTCCCTTCTTTGTGTTTGTGCCTCGTCTGATGCGAGTTACTTGTATGATTATTCCTTAAGTGATTTAATCCTTCTGTGGAGTTTGATTTCGTGATGTGTGGGTATTTGACTCTCATGTTTTATTTGTATGAGCGGCGGTGTCGCTGCTAATGTATTTACGAACTGTATTTTATCCACTGCGTGAGTCCGTTAAAAATGACTTTTAGTATTTTGCAAACTGAGTTCTAATTCGTAATACCGATTCCCTAAATCGAGCTTTGGCATTTTGGCCTTGAATGTTTTATGACGGTTGATAAAGAATTTTTGTGAGTTTTGGGCATTCTGGCCTATTGAATTTTTGAAAACCTTGAGTATCTTAGAAAAACAAATTTCGAGACGTACTTTTAAAATGAATTATTTTCTCGTGGTACATCCAAGGTGCCACAATATGTTTCAAAATTCTTCTACCTCGAGGACCAAAATGTTTTGAGAAATTTTCAGTGTTCCTCATTTTTATCAAATGCGAAATGGTTCTCCAAAGTCTCGATAACGATGTTTCATGTTTGTGATTTTTTTAAAAGGTGATACTCAAGATCAACCAATATTTTCCTAAATTATTTTCAAAAGAAGGTTTTCGTTTTTAAAACCTATCCATTCCCGTTTGAGGGTTGGGTATGTATGTATGATGTTCGCGTTGTCGTTATGATGTTTTCTCCCGAGTATGATTGAATTGGTGGCATGAACGTCGAGGCATTGCCACGCATTTGTTGTACTAGCCCTCCGTGAGAGGTGTGAACTGGTGTTTACTGTTTATCGCCTAGTGGTGATTTGCGTGTTGTCACACGAGTGTGAGTTGTTAAAGCTTGGATTTTTATGCGTTTATGCACATGGGTGATTGTTTCATGATGGTTGTGATTGTGTGCTGGCTATCGTTCGGGCCGTTGTAATCGTCGAACGATGCCATTGTTGTTGTGATTTTTGTATGCGTTGATATGTTATGCTGAGTTGGCATCTCCGGTATGTTGTTTTGCGGTGTTATGTTCCATTGTATCTAGCTTCTGTATTTTCAGTATGCCGATCCGAGGCATTTCAACCGTGAGGTGCTGGGGGAATGCACGTGCAATTTGCCCTTCCTCGCCTGTGACGCGTTTCAAGTGTGGACTCAAGGGATATCATGTTCAGTTTGTGAGTTGATTACTGAGCCTTCCGAGGCACGGACTTGAGCATTGATATCAGGACCGGCTCCGAGGATTCCCTGAGGGGCGTGGCCTATCAGTTGTATGTTATGTTATTTCATTACCTTGTTGTTTCGAAATTCGGAAATTAAGTTTTTTTATTCGAAGTGGATCGGATTTTGAGCTTCTATATTTTCGACTCTGTCGACTCGTTTATCTTCGTTGATATTTTCTGAGCTTGACCAGTCCCTTGCTTTTGTTGATCGAACGAGGGTGGTATTGTTTCGGAATTACTCGTTTGTCGTTCTGACTTTTCAATTGCTTTTCCCTTTCCTGTGGATCTTATGTGAACGCACATTTTGTTGTTTTCACTGGATCATGTTTTGTCTCGAGTCGAGATGTGAACCTCGAAGTTGTCGGTTGAACCTTATTGTTCTTCGTGATCCGAACATGATTGTTCGATTTTTGTTGTCTCGATCGTTGTGGTTTGATCATTGATTGTTCGGTTTTTGTTGATCTCGTTTCGTGATTGTTGAACGTTAAGGATCCTTCGTAATTCCCTTAAGTTCGGGAAATTAGTCTCGTTTTCGATCTTCTAACCCTTGGGCGGGTGGAATTCCGTATTTGTTCAGCGATTGGCTCGCGTTTTGATTGATGTACCGTTGGGGTGGTCAATCATATTGATTTTTCGTTCGTTGTGTTTTGTGATTGTTCGGATAATCGACTCGATTGTATTATCTATTTGATGACTCTCTTCACTTGTTGTCTCTACCGGTGGCGTTGTGTTAGTCGTCGTGGAGCGTGTTTTCCCGCCGTATATTCCTTCGCGTTGCTTGTAACGTTTCGCCGATGGGCGTAAGTTACGCGTTTCTTGTGTATCTCGTTGAGTTTTCCTGGTGGGATATTGCTTCTCCCTACTTGTTTTAAGTTTCGAGACGAAACTTCTTTTAAGGAGGGTAGAGTGTAATACCCGTAATTTCGATTTCCGGTAGTTTCTTTTTTTTCGGCGGAAGTCCGTTTTGACAACTCGCTCATGACTGTTTCGTCATTTTGAGAACGATTAATGCTGCACTTTTTGTCATCCGAGTTCGTTTCGGTGTCGTTTTGTTGAGTTCCGTGCTTTTTGGCGACTTTTCCGCACTTGAGTTCGATTCTTGCGAATCTCGTTCGAAACTGCTGTTTCGAGTTTCCCGTAAGTCTGTTTAACTTTGTTAGACGTGTTGTGAACTTTGGTTTGGTGTTTCGATCGTGTATCGTGTATTTCGGACGTTTTGGGCCATTTTCGTAATTTCCCAAAGTTTGGGGTAATTACTTTCCGTTGTCGAATTTCGAGTCTTCAGGTGGTCAGAATCGTGTGTTCTCTTAGTGCTCGAATTCGTCTTTGCGAGTACTTCGTAACGTATCTTCGATTCGTATTCAGGTTCGGGTTTCGGGGTCGTTCGGGCTGTCGGAGTTGGCCCCGGCCGAGTCATGGCCGTGCCGTCTGGGCCCAGGCCGGCACTGGCCGAGTTACGGCCGGTAGTGCTCGGCAGTTACGTATGTAAGGCCGGTTACATACGTAAGCCTTGTCCGGTTACGTACGTAACGATGCCGGTATTTCTGGGCAGAGATTTCGGCCATGGCCGGTTACATACGTAAGCCCTTGGCCGGTTACGTACGTAACTCTGTCGGCAGTCAGCCTATTTAAGGCCAACAAACGTTTTCTTCAGCCATTTTCTCACTCGTTTTCTTCCCTTCTGCGGCTGGAGCTTGGTTATTCATGGAGGCATGTTGTTATACAATGAATCCATGAAGTTTTGAGGTTCATATCATCAATCATCCGTCCTATAACATCCTTTGATCGAGCGAATCAGGTCAGATTTTTTAGAAATCTATTTTTGGGGATTTTGGGTATTTTGTTCGATTTCGTCCGTTTAATCCGATTTAACTTAGGATTGTGATGGATAGATGATTATTTAGATGTATTATATCATTTCCCTTGTTATTCCATGGTTGGATCGTATCGATGCGTTGTTTTGGTCGAGTTCTTGATCGACGCCTTGAAGGTGTCCGGTAGAATGTCATATAGGGGTTTTCGGGCGTTCTACGATTATTTTTTATCGTATGATCGTTGATTTATTAATTGTATGATGTTAGGGTCGAGTTTCTTGCGTAGAAACCATGTTGAACCCTTCCGTTCGTTGTCGTCTTCCTTTTCGATAGCATCGGGCGCCCAAGCTTCCCGCTGAGCCGTGTCCGTTCGTGGTTCCGTGCTCGTGGTATCGAGGCAAGTATCTTGCCCATACTTTTCATGTTTCATAGACGGAATCATTGATAAATGATTTTATGTGCAATCCGAATGTTTTAATGAACTTTTAAAAAGATCGGTATGTTCTCGATAATTGTTGTCTTTCAAAAGATAACTCGTATGCTTCAGGGATTAATGTGCTTTCGGAATATGTGAGTTAGTTTCGTATGTTGGAAGACGTTAAACATATTTAGTGAATTTAGTAGACCGTAATTATTTTCCGAGGATTGTGTATTTATATGTGTAATTGTTAGGTGAATATGTGATGTTTTGTGATATTTGTTGTTACTCCTTCGTAAGGAGGTTGTGACGCTTGGTGTTGTTTGGTATTGGTAATTTTTTGTGATTGTGTGACATTAGTTGTGAGTATACGTGGACTAAAGTGGCCATTCAAGCGAAGTACCTAGCATTTGTATGCATATTATAGTATTCAAATTATGGCTTCCCGTGGCGTTGTAGATGATATGTGTATGTTCACCTAGGGACGGTTTGACGGGGCCTCTAGGGATACGTATTGCCGTGTGTGTGCGTATCGCGAACTAGGGTTAACCACCCAGGGATGTCCGACAGGGCTATGCGGGGTACGATGGCCGTGAGTCTCGTACCAATGGTTAACTTTGAAATGTCTTGTTGGAGAACTGTGATTTTTGGCGCATATTTCGTCTGATTAGAATGGCAGTCCAAATGGTATCGTACTTGGCTGGAATGGCACCGATAAATGTGTTGTGTGTGATTTGTCCCTTGACTGTGATAATTTGCTAAGGGTACGTGAGTCCTGTGGTTACTCTGTGTATTGTAGCTCTGTGGTGTGTTGAGTTCGACCGTATGGTCAAGTTGCAAAGTTGTGCTCTCTATTGTCATTCTGTGAGACTGTTGTCATGGTAATGTTTGGCAGGGTGTAGTTTATGTCGGGTTATTCTTGTGAGTATGTGATGTGAATAAGTTGATTCATGGACCCCCGTGCTTGTGGTTGGAATGTTATGATTGGGTCGTGGACCCCGTATTTTGTTATCGGAATCGTATTTTGAAATAAATGATTTTTGGGCGGTGTCCCTAAGTGTTTCGAAAGGCTTGAAAATTCTTAAACCCCAAATGCTTTCAAAACTTTCGAGATCGTAAAATGTTTGTAAGATGTAAAATGATTTTATTCCTATCTTTCATAATTCAAACTGTTTTGATCAAGTGAATTATCTCGGGAAGTATAATCACGATTCCTATGTTCTTGGAGTATGTTATGTATGGCTCGTCCTTATATTTATACTTGCACTAGCAAAACAGTGGAGTTTTGTTAACCCCCGAGTATTCGGGGGGTGGATGTCTGTTTTGCATCCAGGTACTTGCAGGTTGCTGGGGAGCAATTCACAGGATCGTTACGAAGGATGATGGAAGACGGCGATACTAATCACATGAAGACCGGTGTTGAGTATTTGGTGATGTCTTGTTTTGTCCTTCCGTTGTGTTTATTTTTCCCTATGTGGGAACGTTGATTTATGTTAACCCCTGCGTGAGAGTAATGTATGGTTGATGTGTATGTTGTGGCAAAAGACCAAATCGGTCTAATGGTCTGTTATTTACCCATGTCGGTATGTATTGTATTTTGGTGTTTATGTATTTAGCCTGGTAGATCCTCATGGAGAGGGTCTACGGCGCTGTAATATTCCCGAGTGGTTTGGGGGTGTTACACTAAGGACCGATACAACAATCTGGAACTCCTCAACCCTCAACGATCACAAAATTACCGAATTCACAAGAATGATAGTGTCCTGCCTTGAGTCGGCCAACACGACAATAATAACTCATGGGTGGGCACCGTCCTCGGCGATCCCAATTCAATACCTCGATTGTGTTAGAACGACCAATCGATAACGACTCAACGGATGGGAACTATCTTCGACAGTCCCAATTCAATACTTCGATTACCTTAGAATGGCAAATCGATAACAACGATTACAATGGATGGGAAATGTCCTCAACAGTCCCAATTCAATATATATCGATTACCTTAGAATGGTCAATCGATAACAACGATACAACGGATGTCTCGGCACCTTTAATCGGTTACCGATAACGAATATGATAATCGAATACATCAATGCCTTCAATTTGCCAATACAATATCAATAGAAAAACACCGATATCAATAACGACAATCACCACAATATCTTGATGGAACATCAATCAACAATAACAATCGATATGTCGATACCGCGAACCGATTATCGACAACAATATTACCAACAAGCATCGCAATGCCTTAAACCAGCCATTTACGAACAACAATAATATTCGGCATAATTTGCCGAAGGTATCGTATCAAACAATCCCTTGATATCAACAAAATCATAAAGAGACCAAGTCTCGAAATGATACACACATTCATACACATATATGATATCATTGATCTCATTGATTAGTACAAGTATAAAACTTGCCTCGATATCAATACAACGAACTGTTACCAATTCAGTTGATTTCGTCTACGAGTTCCTCAGTCCCGACCAAGGTAATCTACGAACTCTTCAACCTCAATCGCAACACAACATTCATAATCCATGATCAAACATCATATCTTATCGTAAAACGAAGGATTAATAATCAACAGGTTCGATGACGACCAATATCAATACAACCAGGCCACAAACTCATCGGTTCCACAATATCTCGATTAAATACAGTCTGAACTATCAAACTCAGACCCTCACGAATCCATGTCCACAATACGAGCCGAAATCTGATGATCATATCAGCAACCAATTCGGACCAATAATAAGGGTCTAAATGTTCCAAACTCAATTCTTAAATACGAATTGACAAGGTTCCCTTCTTGTAAATCCATCGTTAAAATTTACCTATGACCATCATCAATTCGAACCATCCGACTGGTTCAAAACAATAAATAATCATATTAAAAAGGTTATCAAACAATCCAATCATTCGACTTGAACATTTGCTCCATACGTATGGGCTTCCAAATTCATAGATGAATAATAGTCTCATCAAACTCATAATCACATTCGTATTCCTATACGAATATTATTTCAAACACATAATTTAGCTCTAGATATGAATATTCCATATTCATATTCAAAACATCAACACTTCTTATAAATTTTCATCACCTCGTATAATTCAAGAGTTCTTCAAGAACATGAAATATCCGAAATCATGTTCAGAACAACATATCCGAGGTATATATCTTCATGTTACCATTTTCCTCATCATGCCATTCATATAACCTCAAGGATCGCAATAAAACCATTATCATCATATGAAGAAGGTATCAATAATCATATCAATATCCGAAATCTCTTATTACAATTCCAATAAATCTCATATAACATTAACACATGATGATCCCAACATGCTCCCTCCCAAGTAGTAATCCTTTAAAAACGAACCACTATCAAAGGGATACGAGGATTACCTTGTATGGACGATCCACGGAGAAGAACAATTGAACTCCATTCCAAGAATTATCAGAAACTTCAAGAACAATACTTAAATCCGAGCTCTCTATCTTAATCTTGTTTAAGAGGATCATCTCTCAATGTTTAGGAACTTCAAGTACCTCCCAAGTCTCTCTCTATCGACTGAAGGAAGGAGAATGGACAAATTGCCTCTCAGTACTCGTCCATCCTCTTTAAAAAAAACACATCACTAGCGCGCGCCAGACCTTATATTTAGCGTGCGCTACAGAACTAGCGTGCTCTATCCTTCCTTGATAGCGTGCGCTATCGGGTAGTCCAGAAGCTACTGCATTGCTTCGAAATTCATCTAACGTACGTAATGCTCATGCATTAGCGTACGCAAACAGGCGTTCACTAGCTACAGTGAAATGATCAGTAGCATGCGCTATTCCTCGACCTTAGTGTGCGCTAATCGTCGTTGACCCGACAACCTGTACCTTCCCAAAAGATGCCCGGGTCCTACACGCCGAAAGCAACCAATAAAGCCAAGATTCCCTGTTGACGATCTGAAATTAGCGTGCGCTAACAACAAGCATTAGCGTGCGCTAATCGCCGATTATAAACAGTCTTGGCCTACCTGTCGGCCACCTTCCGGCCTTATACAAAATACCTTACGTACGTTAGGGGTCCTCCTTAGCGTACGAAACTCAAATTTCTTAGCGTGCGCTAAGTATGCACCGTAGCGTACGCTAAGTATATATCTTAGCGCGTGCTAGGCATACCTTGTAGCGTGAGCTAACGTGGCTATACTTAGCCATTTTCCGCTATTCTTTTCCGTTGTCTTGATATACTAGATGTATATACACGACATACTGAATACATATATATACAACCTGATAATATTCTCATATGATATACCCAATATCAAAAGTACGATAACATGATACATGATATCTTCAAATATAATTGTCGACTAACTACGACAATTATACTAATACAGCTGTCTCAGTCTTCCAATTATTTTATCCATACTGTATAGACACCAATCTATCCAGTATATCTCAGATAAAATAATGCAAAAAATTTACACTGAAATCCGGATATTACGTACTAAAAGTTGGGATATCACACTGTACCCCCCTTGAAATAAGTTTCGTCCTCGAAACTTGCAATCCCGTCACAGCAAACAAATCAACCAAAATATCCGAACTCATCACAAGAGCAATCGTCGGTCTCCACAAGCGAATAACCAAGACAGTATACTTATAGGTGCGTGAAGTCAATGATCTCCCGTGATACTAGCATGCGACTCCCAAATAAAGTCTCAACACAATACTCATATACACCAATATCGCAATTAGCAATTTGAAAATATCTTTCCGCGTCCGCGACCACGGTCTCGTCTCTGTCCCCTGTCAGCAGACATTCTAAAGGGTACACAAAGTATGTAATTACAATCCAAATTGCACGTCCTCGAAGTGACCGATTCTCAAGAATATCAAACTAAAAGCAAAGCGCTTAAGAAAACATAAGAAGAGTAATAGGACTTACAAGTACCGGCTGCACTGTGATGATGGCAATGTAGTGATACTGTAGATAAACAATGACTCAATCGACCCAAAAGACCGACAGCCTAGGTATCCATAAACCTAATCTCTGATACCATATTATGTAACACCCCCGAGTTATTCAGGGTATATTACAGCGCCGTGAACCCCACCGAGGGTCCCACAAGGCTAATCATACGCGGAACTATAAAACTTGACCGAGAAGGTCCAAATACAATGAAATGAAAGACGATATAAAGGGTATTCAAACCATGTCCAATGTATCCAAATACATCACAGTACAAAATCAAAACCTCGGCACACAGGCCGGGACATCAAGGAAGATGGAAAAAAAATACTCGAGTATTCAATAACCATTCCAGTACAAAAACACTGAATGGAAAACTCAAAACATAATCGGAGGAAAGACACAGTATCACACTTGCCCACCATCTTCATGCCGACCCGATACCTGCCTGTCCGCTCTCCTGGAACCTGAAATACATAAAAAGTATTTCCCCATAAAGGGGTTAGCCGTCGAATGGCTAGTGCAAGTATATCAAGTATGAAACACAATACTCCTCGACAATAAAGTAAATGTAACCGTCAATTCATCAATTCAAGACTAGTATTCAGGAATAACTAAATCTCATAGAATCACATCAATACACATATGAATACCGTTGAACCGCACCAGAGGCTACGGAACCCTCAGGGGACCCGTCGGCCCGCCCCAGAGTTGTTCGTTCATATCATCCGTGGAATCGCACCAGAGGCTACGAAACCCTCAAGGGACCCGTCGGCCCTCCCCAGAGTAGATATAAATAATCATGCCATTAATATTCCTTACTTTCAAAGTCGAGGACGTACAATCATAATTATATACTTGCCTTTGAGACTTCGAGAAATCGAATGGAAAAGAGTATGAGTTCGGTAGGTCCAAGAACGCACTTCCGGTACCTAAACGATTAGTAAGGGATATGATAATCAATAATCCATACTCATAATTCACGAAGAAACTCCCGAAACCCGTCTACGATTCACGAAAATACAAGGGTGAACAACTAGAGTTTGGAAAGTCACCCAAACCCTCACAAGTCCAAATACGGCACAAACAAATACGTAAAATCATAGGAAAAGAATGTATACGGGGTAGATACATCATAATCTCAAGATTTTTAAGCCTCAAACTAGATAAATCGCACGAATCTAAGAAAAACCCCAAAATTCCCAAAAATAGGGTTCTAAGGATTTTACCTTGATTTGGAGGATAGAAATGTATTAGATGTTGCATAATCCTTGTTATCCAACCCAAGATGATGATATTTGAAGAAGGACTGCCTCAAATCGCCCCAAATCGCCTCTCCCGAGCTCTCCCGATCGGAAAAAGTGGAAATGATGTGAAATGACAAGTGCAGGGGTTGACTGTCCACTTATATACTGTCCCAGTCTAGCGCACGCTACGCCTCAATATTAGAGTGCGCTAATGGGTCACCTAGTAGTCCAGTGGCTACTGTCATAAGATGTTAGCACGCGCTACGAAACATCCCTAGCGTGCGCTAACTGTTGTCCGACCAAAATCTCAGTTCACTGTCTCAGTCCACTAGCGTGCGTTAACACTAAGCACTAGCGTGCGCTACGCAACACATATAGCGTACGCTAGCCGCTGCCTAGCGTGCGTTACCTGCTAGTCCAGAAAGTCTGAAACCTCACTGCCTCTGCCGACTCAGTCCGTTAGCACGCGCTAAGGCTTAAAACTAACATGCGCTACTCACGCAGAATTAGCGTGCGTTAGCATCGGCCTAGCGTGCGCTACCTCCCTGACCCAGAACACTTCCGAAAGGTCTAACCAGCACGATCATGATCCAAACAAGGCATGAAACTCTAGATCAATGCCGACTACATCACAAAGAGTTTACAGAGCGACAAAACAGTAAGAACGGTAAGGACAAATAGTCAATAAAAAGTACGGGTATCACAGGACCATGTCCAACAAGGTCTGGTTCCTGATTTCTGACACACCATTTAACTGAGTGCCTGGAGGTGTTAGTTGTGATACTATTCCATGTTCCTTCAGGAACTTGTCAAACTCCGTACTCATATCCTTGCCACCTGGGTCTAACCGAAGTGCTTTGATATGATTACCAATTTGTTTCTCGACTAGGGACTTGAATTCCTGGAATTTCTCAAAAGCCTCGTATTTATGTTTCATTAAGTATACATAACCATACCTAGTATGATCATTTGTAAACGTAATGAAGTACTAATATCCATCACGTGCGGCTTCCAAAGCACCACATATGTCGGTATGGATTAATCCCATTTTATCAGCGGCTCTTTCAAAATTCCCTGTGAAGGGGGACTTAGTCATTTTGCCTTTAAGGCAAGATTCACAAGTAGGAAAAGGATCCGATCCCAATGGACCCATAAGTCCATCTTTTTCCATTTGTAAACCTTGGTCTAACCAACATAACCAACTCTAAGATGCCATTTCAAAACTTGATTAGTTTCATCCCTACCACGTTTTCTAGTCATACTATTCACAACTACTTTGTTGATGAGGTTTAGATGATACAATCCATTTAACAATGTAGCAGTACCCACTAGTTTATTTTTGAAATAAATTTTGCAGGAACCATCACCAATGAAAAATGAAAAGCCTTTTCGGTCCATGACCAGAATGGATACAATGTTTTTATGCCCCTTAGGCAAAACAAGTACATCTTCGAAAGTCAAAACAAAGCCGGATTCTAAACCCAAAAGAAGTGATCCTATGTTGGTTGCCTCGACACTATGCCCGCTTCCGACTGTGATCATAACTTCTCCAGTTCCAAGCTTCCTACTTTGTTCCAGATCCTGACTCACGGTACAAATATGAGAACTAGCACCAGAATCCAGTATCCAGGAAGTAGAAAATACAGTAGCACAACAATTTGTTTCCAAAACTAAAAGTTTTGTACCTAAAGTGCCATGAAGAATCGGACAGTCTCTAGCCCAGTGGCCCAGTTCACCACACTTGAGACAAGCGTCC
Organism: Orobanche coerulescens; assembly: GCA_033398695.1. Taxonomy (NCBI): domain Eukaryota; kingdom Viridiplantae; phylum Streptophyta; class Magnoliopsida; order Lamiales; family Orobanchaceae; genus Orobanche; species Orobanche coerulescens. Next base: position 89,622,845 of record CM065815.1, on the reverse strand, counting down.
TTCTTATTCTTGCCTTTTGGAACCATCGGGGCCTTGCCCTTTTCTTAAAGTCCTTAGCTTGTGGTCCAGTCCGCTTCTTGGTCTTTTTCTTCTTATTCTTAGACTTCCGAAGTCCAGAAGAAATCACAAGGGCAGACTCCTTCATCCGCGGAGCCTTCATCTGAGACTGAGCGGTCACCAGTTTGTTCATTAGCCCTGCTAAGTCACATGCAATCTCATTGCAGTTGATGTTCATAACAAACTGTGAGAAGGAATCAGGGAGAGACTGAAGGATAAGGTCGGTTTGGAGAGAAGTATATATTTTAAAATCAAGAGCCTCCAATCTCTCGATCATGGATATCATTTTGAGGATGTGTTCCCCAACCTTCTCACCTTCCTTATGTTGGGATTCGGTGCCTAAAATGAAGGCCCAGCGGAAGCGGTAAAATGAAAATTAATTCGATCTGAATCCCTACGAGGATCGATCGAGCTACTTATATACGAATATCAAAAAAGAATTCACAAGAGATATAGAAACTCATCCTTGTAGTCCGTTGATTAGATGGATAACCTTCTCTTGATCTATTCCCCAAGCTCTTGAACGATCCAACGCCGAAAGCACCGCGTCTCTACTTGCCATGCGCCAGAGAAACAACCGGAACAACGATCACCTTGCCATCCTCCGAGGATACGGCTAGAGCTAAGTGATGAAGCTATATATGTAAAGATTACTACACTCTAAGTGTTTTAATCTTACTCTCTCTATATGATTTTCTCTCAATTTTTCTCCAAGAAAAATGAAGAAGAAATGAATGAAGAAGATAATTGAGAAAATGGTTTTTCTCTCTCTTTCAATCTCACTCATGTAGGAATCATATATTGGTCAAGAGATATGAAGTCTTCCTCCTTATGTTCATATTCCACCCTCATGTGAACAACTCATGTCACATGAGATGAAACCCCACAAAGTCATCTTTTTCATATAAAATGAAAACAACAAGACAAGAGGAAAGTGGGTGGAACTTAGGGGGCGGCTACCATGCAGAAACGGATGAGTTCAGTTCATTTTGGACTCCCGTGAGTCCAAACAGATAAACTACGATTCCGTTCCGATGTATTTGTATCGATTAATTAATCCAATTAATTAAACATATCAAATACAAAATAACATAATTAATTTATCCAAGAAATAATTATATTCATGAATTAAATTAATCACCCAGTAATATATTTAATCCATTAAGCCGTAAATCAATTTATCCGATAAATCGATTTAAACATCCAATGTCCCAAATGTAGATATCCAGTATCTAATATTCATAATGAGAGAATTAGCTCGATTCATTCCGTCGTCAATCCTAATGCGCGACTCGGTAGGTCCGTTTCAGTCAGCAATGGGAGGAACCAAAGAGTAGTAGCACCACCTAGCCAGCCTGGTGGCCTACACTGTACCCCAACTGAGAACGAATGATTGGGATCATTCAAGAACCATTCTGTCGTGAATACCAGTATACGTATAAACCCTTCTTTCAAATGTCCCGATCAAGTTATAGGGTCACGGTCAGTCAAACCCTATCTGTACTTGACGCTATGCATGCGCTAATGCAAATCAAGATCATCGAGCTGTCGTGTATCTAATACAACTAGATCCAATGCTTTGGCCAAATACTTATGATCTCATCTGCCAATAACCGCATAGGACATATAACACGCTCACTAACGGGAGAAAGAATTCTATCTTGGTATTCAGTAGGACCTGCTACTTGCCCGTCAAGATGTATGTCAAGGTTGACCCCCGCCTTCCGGTTTACAGGGTCGAACTACTCTAATGAAAATCTTGACGTCACAAGCACATCCCTACTAAATCCTCAAGTCGAAGGTTCACGAATACCTATCACAACCTTTTGATTCCGTCATTGACTGTCCCGGAGTGAAATCCGTGTGACGAATTGTGGGTGAGTCGGTTCGAGTATACTAATCCAATTAGCATACCTATAACGTATGCTCCCACTAACCATTAGTGTTCGACAGGCACTCTTCATGTCAAAGAACACGTCATACAAGTCTTCACATAAACTTAACGCCCAGTCAAGTTTCATCGACTTGCGAACGATTAAGTATTTGAGCTATAACCTTTCTAGTGCCGACCCCCTTATCCAATAAGGAGTGGAACGTTTTGCTCTCAAATACATGGACTAGTTTCTATATGTTTATTTATGAGTTAGGAATGCCAGTAACTACCAGTCAATAAAGAAACATTCATTTGCCTTATATAAATGGTTTACATAATTACAAGTACAATGCCCTCACTCAACAACCTCTGAGTGGCATTCGAGGGCATACTCCTAACAATCTCCCACTTGCACTCAATGCCACACACTATGGTATCTAATACCCATGTTCTCCAGATGACGCTCCAAGCTAGTCTAACAAAGTGGCTTGGTCAATGGATCGGCGACGTTGTCGGCCGAGTCTACTCTATGCAGCACAATGTATCCCTTGCGAACAAATTCTCTTACGAGATGATACTTCCTCTCAATATGTTTGGTGCTGTTGTGAAACCTCGGCTCCTTGGCCTGCGCTACAGCTCCGTCGTTGTCGCAAGATGTACCAACAGCAAATTTCAAAGACATGGTATCATTTGAAGTTCTCCCAGAAACTTCTTAATCCAGAACCCTTCCTTGGAAGCCTCCGAGGCTGCTTGATACTCAGCCTGACAGGTGGAATCAGCAGTCGCGCTTTGCTTGGCGCTACGCCAAGATACTGCTCCTCCATTAAGAGTAAATATGTTGCCAGAAGTAGAAATCGAGTTGTCCTTCAGTCCTTGGAAGTCCGAATTAGTGAATCCCACCACATCCAAATCTCCACCGCCATACATCATAACCATATCTCTAGTCCTTCTCAAGTACTTGAGAACGTTCTTTACGGCAGTCCAATGTTCCCTACCTGGGTTTGCCTGAAACCTACTCACCACGCTTACAGCATGCGCAATGTCAGGTCTCGTACACAACATAGCATACATAAGGCTACCCACGGCCGAAGCATATGGTATATTACTCATTTTCTTTCGTTGTTTCTCACTTTGAGGACACATCTTCAAGGAGAGTTTTATTCCATGTTGCATCGGTAGGAACCCTCTTTTAGAATCATCCATCTTAAATCGCTTTAAGATTTTATCTATATAGAGGGCTTGGGAAAGACCTATTGTTCTCTTCGCTCTATCCCGGTAGAGTCGAATACCAAGAATATAGGTAGCTTCTCCCAAGTCTTTCATGGAGAAATTACTCGAAAGCCAAGCTTTCACAGAACTAAGCATTCACACATCATTTCCTATTAGTAGAATGTCATCTACATATAGTACTAAGAATGCGATCTTGCTCCCACTAACCTTCTTGTATACACAAGGTTCCTCTTCATTTTGCACGAAGTCAAACTCTTTGACTGCTTCATCAAAACGAAGGTTCCAACTACGCGACGCTTGCTTCAGTCCATAAATGGAACGCTGAAGCTTGCACACTTTTTGAATATCGACTTCGGACACAAAGCCTTTAGGCTGCTCCATATAGATTTCCTCCTCAAGGAATCCATTAAGGAAAGCCGTCTTTACGTCCATTTGCCATATCTCATAATCATGGTAGGCGGCTATAGCAAGCATCATGCGAATAGACTTGATCATGGCTACGGGCGAGAAGGTATCGTGGTAATCGATACCTTCCTTCTGGGTATAACCCTTTGCCACAAGCCTGGCCTTATAGGCGTCAACCTTGCCATCACCATCAGTCTTTCTCTTGTAGATCCACTTGTTCCCAATAGGCACTATTCCCTTGGGGCAGTCTACTAGAGTCCAGACCTGATTGACATGCATCGAGTCTATCTCAGCTTCCATAGCTTCACGCCATTTCGCGGAGTCTACATCCACCATCGCTTGGTCATAGGTTGTTGGGTCGATCTCTTGGCTATCACTTGGAACTTCATGGAGACCCAGCTCCTCCAAGTGCACAAGCCCATACCTCTCGGGTAAATGAGACACCCTACTAGACCTACGAGGTGGTTGTACTTGTGTTTCAGAAAGTTCGGTTCCAGTTTCTTGCACAGGTGTCTCTCGAGGAGTTTCATTGTATTCTTCTAAAGAAATACTTCTACCTGCTCCGCCTTCCTGAATGAACTCATCTTCCAGGAAGTGTGCTTGTAAAGCAACAATGATCCTTTGATCTTCGGGCATGTAGAATAGGTATCCCATCATCCCAGACGGGAATCCAATGAAACGTCCCTTCGCATACCTAGCTTCCAACTTTTCCACCTTAGTCTTCTTGACATAGGTGGGACATCCCCAAATCCTAATATGATTAAGACTTGGTTTCCTTCCCTCCCACATCTCATGTGGAGTTTTAGGAACGGATTTGGAAGGACATCTGTTCAAGATATATGCGGCGGTCAAGAGTGCATACCCCCACAGGTAAATCGGCAAGTCAGTATAGCCCAGCATGGATCGGACCATGTTCAACAGGGTCCGGTTCCTTCTTTCTGACACACCATTTAACTGAGGAGTACCTGGAGGTGTTAGTTGTGAAACTATTCCATGTTCCTTAAGGAACTCGTCAAACTCCATACTCGTATACTCGCCACCTCGGTCCGACCGAAGTGCTTTGATATGATTACCAGTTTGTTTCTCGACTAGGGCCTTGAATTCCTGGAATTTCTCAAAAGCCTCGGATTTATGTTTCATTAAGTATACATAACCATACCTAGTATGATCATCTGTAAACGTAATGAAATATTGATATCCATCACGTGCTGCTTCCAAAGCACCACAAACTTCAGTATGGATTAATCCTACTTATCGTGGCTCTTTCAAAAGTCCCCGTGAAGGGGACTTAGTCATTTTGCCTTTAAGGCAAGATTCACAAGTAGGAAAGGGATCCGATCCCAATAGACCCATAAGTCCATCTTTTTCCATCTTGTAAACCTTGGTCTGACCAACATGACCAAGTCTAAGATGCCATTTCAAAACTTGATTGGTTTCATCCCTACCACGTTTTCTAGTCATAGTATTCACAACTACTTTGTTGCTGAGATTTAGATGATACAATCCATTCAACAATGTAGCAGTACCCACTAGTTTATTTCTAAAATAAATTTTGCAGGAACCATCACTAATGAAAAATGAAAAGCCTTTTCGGTCCATGACCGGAATGGATACAATGTTTTTGTGCTCCTTGGGCAAAACAAGTACATCTTCTAAAGTCAAAACAAAGCCGGATTCTAAACCCAAAAGAAGTGATCCTATGTCGGTCGCCTCAACACTATGCCCGCTTCCGACTGTGATCATAACTTCTCCAGCTCCAAGATTCCTACTTTGTTCCAGATCCTGATTCACGGTACAAATATGAGAACTAGCACCAGAATCCAGTATCCAGGAAGTAGAAAATACAGTAGCAGAACAATTTGTTTTCAAAACTAAAAGTTTTGTACCTGAAGTGCCATGAAGAATCGGATAGTCTCTAGCCCAGTAGCCCAGCTCACCGCACTTGAGACAAGCATCCTTCTTCTTCTTGTTCTTTGGAACCATAGGGGCCTTGCCCTTTCCCTTAAGGTCCTTAGCTTGTGGTCCAGTTTGCTTCTTGGTCTTTTTCTTCTTGTTCTTAGACCGCCGAGGTCCTGAAGAAATCACAAGATCAGACTCCTTCATCCGCGGAGTCTTCATCTGTGACTGAGCGGTCAAAAGTTTGTTCATTAGCCCAGCTAAATTGCATGCAATCTCATTGCAGTTGAAGTTCATAAAAAACTGTGAGAAGGAATCAGGGAGAGACTGTAGGATAAGGTCGGTTTGGAGAGAAGTATCCATTTTAAAATCAAGGGCCTCCAATCTCTCGATCATGGATATCATTTTGAGGATGTGTTCCCCAACCTTCTCACCTTCCTTCATCCTTGCACCGAACAGTTGCTTGGATATCTCATATCTAGCAGTTCTGCTGTGCTCACAATAAAGTTCGGTTAAGCGAGATAGAATCTGCCTAGCAGAAGTCATTTTCTCATGAGATCTATAAAGGTCATTAGACATGGAAGCCATCATATAAGCACGGACTTTCACGTCATCCTTAACCCACTTTTCGTGGTTTTCAATCTCTTCCTGATTGGCTCGGGTCCGCACAGGATGTGCCAGAATGTCCGTCTCCAAGACGTATCCTGCTCTATACCGAGGACAATCATCGACATGGAGCCAATCCACAAAGTTAGGTCCTATTAAGGTGTTCTTTTCGAGTAGAATTGCGAGTGGATTCATTGTCATATTGAGATTTGTCTGCATTAAGTATAACAGATTAATTAGTGACTCATTCAATTATATTCTGAGTATAGAATTAAGGTCTTTTCTATTCTTGTTACCCAACTCCCACTATTTTTATCGGAATAACACACTTCCATGTGAAATCCGGAAGTATCGTCGCTCTACTTCATAGTGGTGATCGAGTTCTTTATAAATCTTAATAGAGGGCAACCGAACAGGTTTCTAGTCTATTAATTTTCATAAAGTGGTGTCCAACACCAACCCATCTAATGGATGATTCGATCTTCTTTTTCCCCTTGTTTACTCCCCTCAACCTATACGGTTTCTATGGTTCGTGAACAAGTTAAGTTTATACCATCGACGCAAATCAGTTTCACAATTGAATCTTATCCGGCAACCTATCAGGTTTCTAGGGATAAAATTTGCTCCAACCGAAGGCATCCAATGCGCTCCCGGTAATTTATCCGTCCTTCCCGAACGACTACCCCGATAACTCGGAAGCATAGCACATCCGGTTTGAATTTCAATTTCCCGAAAACTATGGAGGGAAGGAAAACCTTGAAACCTTATAAACTTAATAATTTATCGTGGGAGAATTTTCGCGATTAGCGCTACACTTTGAACATTAATCGTTTAAGCACGTTTGTGGCATTCATACAATATGAAACAACCATTCACAACCTAGTTGCTACCAACATGTGGTTCATGGACCGTTCCTAGAAAATAAAAACTCCGTAATCTAATTACAAGTCTTCGTCTTGAATCTTCATCTTCTCGAAATGGATCTTCCTCCGGTCTTCGTCATTACATATAAATTTTACATCGAAAATTGCATCCTAGATACAAACATTTCTAGTAAAATAAATAGGCTCAAAACGGCCTTTACAACCTAATCGAATAAAATGAACGATTCAAAACTAAGTGCACGAACCACATCCCCATTCAAAAAGCATTCATCCAATAAATACTATATATATGGAAAGCGTAGAGATACATTGATCCAATTGGTAATATGATAACGTTCAAAATAATTCGGTCGACCATAAATATTCCAATTAATCAAATTTCCCTTATAAAATGAAATACCATAAATCATTTTAATCATATTAAATCCAATTTAACATGAGGAAGATTAATTTTCAAGAATACACGAAAAAATCGAGCCGGGGCGAAAAAGGCCTGGCATGGCCGAGTCACGCCACCGCCTTCTAAAGTCAGCGCCCTCGGAGCTCGTGCCACGGACCACAAGATGCTGGTCGCCTGTGCCGGCCGCACACTGGGCCGCGGCCCCCGACTCCCGGACCCCTCGCGGACCGTCCAACGGCATTTCGGGGCTAGTTTTTCGACCGGATATCCAATATCTATATTCTCCAACATTCATATCTTTAATATAAATCATATTTCCAATAAATTAAGATTTATTTAGACATAAAATTACGAAAAATATAACTACAACGAACGTAAAAACATATACCACGATTATGACTAAAATTATTCCAAATCATTCACCATCTAATCAAGCATTCCAAATGCTAATATCGTATATACGATCGCAAAACCTTGCTTCGATACCACTGTTGGGATTCGGTGCCTAAAACGAAGGCCCAGCGGAAGCGGTAAAACGAAAATTAATTCGATCTGAATCCCTACGAGGATCGATCGAGCTACGTATATACGAATATCAAAAACGAATTCACAAGAGATATAGAAACTCACCCTTGTAGTCCGTTGATTAGATGGAAAACCTTCTCTTGAGCTATTCCCCAAGCTCTTGAACGATCCAACTCCGAAAGCACCGCGTCTCTACTTGCCACGCGCCGGAGAAACAACCAGAACGACGATCACCTTGCTATCCTCCGAGGATACGGCTAGAGCTAAGTGATGATGCTATATATGTAAAGATTACTACACTCTAAGTGTTTTAATCTTACTCTCTCTCTATATGATTTTCTCTCAATTTTTCTCCAAGAAAAATGAAGAAGAAATGAATGAAGAAGATGAAGATAATTGAGAAAATGGGTTTTCTCTCTCTCTTTCAATCTCACTCACGTAGGAATCCTATATTGGTCAAGAGATATGAAGTCTTCCTCCTTATATTCTTATTCCACCCTCATGTGAACAACTCATGTCACATGAGATCAAACCCCACAAAGTTGTCTTTTTCATATAAAATGAAAACAACAAGACAAGAGGAAAGTGGGGGGAACTTAGGGGGGCGGCTACCATGCAGAAACGGATGAGTTCGGTTCGTTTCGGACTCCCGTGAGTCCAAACAGATAAACTACGATTCCGTTCCGATGTATTTGTATCGATTAATTAATCCAATTAATTAAACATATCAAATACAAAATAACATAATTAATTTATCCAAGAAATAATTATATTCATGAATTAAATTAATCACCCAGTGATATATTTAATCCATTAAGCCGTAAATCAATTTATCCGATAAATCGATTTAAACATCCAATGCCCCAAATTTAGATATCCAATATGTAATATTCATAATGAGAGAATTAGCTCGATTCATTCCGTCGTCAATCCTAATGCGCGACTCGGTAGGTCCGTTTCAGTCAGCAATGGGAGGAACCAAAGAGTAGTAGCACCACCTAGCCAGCCTGGCGGCCTACACTGTACCCCAACTGAGAACGAATGATTGGGATCATTCAAGAACCATTTTGTCGTGAATACCAGTATACGTATAAACCCTTCTTTCAAATGTCCCGATCAAGTTATAGGGTCACGGTATGTCAAACCCTATCTGTACTTGACGCTATGCATGCGTTAATGCAAATCGAGATCATTGAGCTGTCGTGTATCTAATACAACTAGCTCCAATGCTTTGGCCAAAGACTTATGATCGCATCTGCCAATAACCGCATAGGACATATAACACGCTCACTAACGGGAGAAAGAATTCTATCTTGGTATTCAGTAGGACCTGCTACTTGCCCGTCAAGATGCACGTCCAAGTTGACCCCCGCCTTCCGGTTTACAGGGTCGAAGAACTCTAATGAAAATCTTGACGTCACAAGCACATCCCTACTAAATCCTCAAGTCGAAGGTTCACGAATACCTATCACAACCTTTCGATTCCGTCATTGACTGTCCCGGAGTGAAATCCATGTGACGAATCGAGGGTGAGTCGGTTCGAGTATACTAATCCAATTAGCATACCTATAACGTGTGCTCCCACTAACCATTAGTGTTCGACAGGCACTCTCCATATCAAAGAACACGTCATACAAGTCTTCACATAAACTTAACGCCCAGTCAAGTTTCATCGACTTGCGAACGATTAAGTATTTGTGCTATAACCTTTCCAGTGCCGGCCCCCTTATCTAATAAGGAGTGGAACGTTTTGATCTCAAATACATGGACTAGTTTCTATATGTTTAGTTACGAGTTAGGAATGCCAGTAACTACCAGAAAATAAAGAAACATTCATTTGCCTTATATAAATGGTTTACATAATTACAAGTACAATGCCCTCACTCAACAACCTCTGAGTGGCATTCGAGGGCATACTCCTAACACCTTCATCCTTGCACTGAACAGTTGCTTGGATATCTCATATCTAGCAGTTCTGCTGTGCTCACCATAAAGTTCGGTTAAGTGAGATAGAATCTGCCTAGCAGAAGTCATTTTCTCATGAGCTCTCTGAAGCTCATTAGACATAGAAGCCATTATGTATGCACGGACTTTTACGTCATCCTTAACCCACTTTTCGTGGTTTTCAATCTCTTCCTGATTGGCTCTGGTCCGCACAGGAGGGGCTGGAATGTCCGTCTCCAAGACATATCCCAGTGCCTCTATACTGAGGACAATCATCAGATTGCAGAGCCAGTCCACAAAGTTAGGTCCAATCAGGGTGTTCTTTTCGAGTAGAATTGCGAGTGGATTCATTGTCATATTGAGAGTTATGTCTGCATTAAGTATGATAGATTAATTAGTGACTCATTCAATTATGTTCTGAGTATAGAATTAAGGTCTTTTCTATTCTTGTTACCCAGCTCCCACTATTTTTATCGGAACAACACACTCCCATGTGAAATCCAGAAGTATCGTCGCACTACTTCATAGTGGTGATCGAGTTCTTTATAAATCTTAATAGAGGGCAACCAAACAAGTTTCTAGTCTATTAATTTCATAAAGTGGTGTCCAACACCAACCCATCTAATGGATGATTCGAACTTCTTTTTCCCCTTGTTCACTCCCCTCAACCTATACGGTTTCTATGGTTCGTTAACAAGTTAAGTTTATACCATCGACGCAAATCAGTTTCACAATTGAATCTTATCCGGCAACCTATCAGGTTTCTAGGGATAAAATTTGCTCCAACCGAAGGCATCCAATGCGCTCTCAGTAATTTATCCATCCTCCCCGAAAGACTACCCCGATAACTCGGAAGCATAGCACATCCGGTTTGGATTTCAATTTCCCAAAAGCTCGATGGAGGGAAGGAAAACCTTGAAACCTTATAAACTTAATAATTTGTCGTGGGAGAATTTTCGCGATTAACGTTACACTTTGCACATTAATCAGTTAAGCGTGTTTGTGGCATTCATACAATATGAAACAACCATTCACAACCTAGTTGCTACCAACATGTGGTTCATGGACCATTCCTAGAAAACAAAAAACTTCGTAATCTAATTACAAGTCTTCGTCTTCTCGAAACAGATCTTGCTCCGGTCTTCGTCATTACATATAAATTTTACATCCAAAATTGCATCCTAGATACAAACATTTCTAGTAAAATAAATAGGCTCAAAACAGCCTTTACAACCCAATCGAATAAAACGAAAGATTCAAAACTAAGTCCACGAACCACATCCCCATTCAAAAAGCATTCATCCAATAAATACTATATAAATGGAAAGCGTAGAGATACATTGATCCAATCAACAATACGAACCGATCCAATCGATTCACACAATCGGTAATATGATAACGTTCAAAATAATTCGGTCGACCATAAATATTCCAATTAATCAAATTTCCCTTATAAAATGAAATACCATAAATCATTTTAATCATATTAAATCCAATTTAATATGCGGGAGATTAATTTTTAAGAATACACGGAAAAATCGAGCCGGGGCGAAAATGGGCTGCCTGGCCGAGTCACCCTCGGCAGCTTTCCGGCAGACAGGCCTGGCATGGCCGAGTAACGCTCGGCAGCTGCCGGCCAGGCACGACCCGTGTCTCCAGACACGGTCGGGTCTGCTTGGCAGTGACTTGGTTAGACTGAGGGACACGACCGAGTCACCCAGGACACGGTCGAGTCTGCGTGGCAGTGACTAGGCCAGACTGCCGGACACGACCGAGTCACCCAGGACACGGTCGGGTCACTCTCGGCCAGATTACCCTTTTTGTCCAAAAAATCGTCCGACGACGATTCGGGGCTAGATTTTCGACCGGATATCCAATATCTATATTTTTAGACTTTCATATCTTAAATATAAATCATATTTCCCAGAAATTTAAGATTTATATTTAGACATAAGCTTACGAAAAATACAATTATTACGAACAAAAAACATATACCATAATTATGACTAAAATGATTCCAAATCATTCACCATCTAATCGAGCATTCCAAATGCCAATATCGTATATACGATCGCAAGACCTACGCTCCGATACCACTGTTGGGATTCGTTGCCTAAAATGAAGGCCCAGTGGAAGCGGTAAAACGAAAATTAATTCGATTCAAATCCCTACGAGGATCGATCGAGCTACGTATATACAAATATCAAAACGAATAACAAGAGATATAGAAACTCACCCTTGTAGTCCGTTGATTAGATGGATAACCTTCTCTTGAGCTATTCCACACGCTTTGCTTGATCTCTACGAATCTATTTCGATTCAAGCCCTTGAACGATCCAACGCCGAAAGCACCGCGTCTCTACTTGCCACGCGCCGGAAAAACGAACGGAATGACAACACCTTGCTATCCTCCGAGGATACGGCTAGAGCTAGGTGATGAAGCTTTTTATTATTACACTCTAAGTCTATAATCTCTCTCTCTCAATATATCTTGAATTTTCTCCAAGAAAAACTCAAGAACAAAAATGAAGAAGATGAAGAAGAAGACTTGAGTGATATTAAAATGAATTCAATGTTCTCTCTCTCCAACTAATACAACTTATGAATTGTCAAGTGTAGGTGAGATGAAGTCTTTTTCCTTTTTATTCAATACTTCTTCACATGTCACGACTCATCAAATGAGAATCAACCCCACCTCCACAATTATCATCCATTAAAGAATGGAGACAAGAGTCCAAAAGGAAGGTGGCTAGAAATGGGGGGGGGGCATGGAGAAACGGATGAGTTCGGTTCGTTTCGGACTCCCGCAAGTCCAAACAGATAAACTCCGATTCCGTTCCAATGTATTTATACCAATTAATAAATTCAATTAATTAATCATATCAAACACATAATAACATAATTAATTTCTCCAAGAAATAATTATATTCATGAATTAAATTAATCACCTAGTGAAATATTTAATTCATTAGGCCGTAAATCAATTTATCCAATAAATCAATTTAGACATCCAATGTCCCAAATTAGATATCCAATATCTAATATTCATAATGAGAGAATTAGCTTGATTCATTCCGTCGTCAATCCTAATGCGCGACTCGATAGGTCCGTCTCAGTCAGCAATGGGAGGAACCAAAGATTAGTAGCACCACCAAGCCAGCCTGGCGGCCTACACTGTACCCCAACTGAGAACGAATGATTGGGATCATTCAAGAACCATTCTGTTGTGAATACCAGTATACGTATAAACCCTTCTTTCAAATGTCCCGATCAAGTTATAGGGTCATGGTCAGTCAAACCCTATCTGTACTTGACGCTATGCATGCGTTAATGCAAATCGAGATCATCGAGCTCTCGTGTATCCAATACAAATAGCTCCAATGCTTTGGCCAAAGACTTATGATCTCATCAGCAAATAACCGCATAGAACATATAACCCGTTCACTAACAGGAGAAAGAATTCTATCTTGGTATTCAGTAGGACCTGCTACTTGCCCGTCAAGATGCACGTCGAGATTGACCCCCGCCTTCCGGTTTACAGGGTCGAACTATTCTAATGAAAATCTTGACGTCACAAGCACATCCCTACTAAATCCTCAAGTCGAAGGTTCACGAATACCTATCACAACCTTTCGATTCTATCATTGACTGTCCCGGAGTGAAATCCGTGTGACGAATCGAGGGTGAGTCGGTTCGAGTATACTAATACAATTAGCATACCTATAATGTGTGCTCTCACTAACCATTAGTGTTCGACAGGCACTCTCCATGTCAAAGAACATGTCATACAATTCTTCACATAAACTTAAAGCCCAGTCAAGTTTCATCGACTTGTGAACGATTAAGTATTTGTGCTATAAACCTTTCCAGTGCCGACCCCCTTATCTAATAAGGAGTGGAACGTTTTGCTCTCAAATACACGGACTAGTTTCTATATGTATATTTACAAGTTAGGAATGCCAGTAAATAAAGAAACATCCATTGCCTTATATTACTGATTTACATAATTACAAGTATAATGCCCTCACTCAATCATCCTCTGAGTGGCCTTCGATGGCATACTCCCAACAATACCAACACAAACCAATATCACAAATAGCAGTTTGAAAAGATCTCAAAAAATTTGGAAACGCCAAAAATTGATTTGACTCAAAAGTCAGAAAAACTCATTTTCAAAAATCACGCTACTACCGTACCGGTAGAGCCACATAACACACACGCCTGGGTTTCACAAAACCCAAGCTCCGATACCATCTTCTGTAAAACCCCCAAAACCATCCGGGATATTACAGCACCGTGGGTCCTGCGCCGGAACCCACCAGGATAAAAACCCTTTACAAAACCATTTCAAAAACGTTCAAAAAGCCAAAGAGGCCGATGACGGTAATATTTTGCAAATACTCAAATATTTTCAAAAACAAAGTTCTCAATGTTAGAAGTATGCCCTCGAATGCCACTCAGAGGATATTGAGTGAGGGCATTGTACTTGTTATTATGTAAATCATCAATATAAGGCAATGAATGTTTCTTTATTTACTGGTAGTTACTGGCATTCCTAACTCGTAAATATACATGTAGAAACTAGTCCGTGTATTTGAGAGCAAAACGTTCCACTCCTTATTGGATAAGGGGGTCGGCACTGGAAAGGTTTATAGCTCAAATACTTAATCGTTCGCAAGTGTGATGAAACTTGACTGGGCGTTAAGTTTGTGTGAAGACTTGTAGGACGCGTTCTTTGACAAGGAGAGTGCCTGTCGAACACTAATGGTTAGTGGGAGCACGCGTTATAGGTATGCTGATTAGATTAGTATACTCGAACCGACTCACCCTTGATTCGTCACACGGTTTTCACTCCGGGACAGTCAATGATGGAATCAAAAGGTTGTGATAGGTTTCGTGAACCTTCGACTTGAGGATTTAGTAGGGATGTGCTTGTGACGTCAAGATTTTCATTAGAGTAGTTCGACCCTATAAACCGGAAGGCGGGGGTCAACCTCGACGTGCATCTTGATGGGCAAGTAGCAGGTCCTACTGAATACCAAGATAGAATTCTTTCTCCTGTTAGTGAACGAGTTATATGTCCTATGCGGTTATTGGCAGATGAGATCATAAGTCTTTGGCCAAAGCATTGGAGCTAGCTGTATTAGATACACGAGAGCTCGATGATCTCGATTTGCATTAACGCATGCATAGCATCAAGTACAGATGGGGTTTGACTGACCGTGACCCCATAACTTGATCGGGACATTTGAAAGAAGGGTTTATACGCCATCGGTATTCACGACAGAATGGTTCTTGAATGATCCCAATCATTCGTTCTCAGTCGGGGTACAGTGTAGGCCACCAGGATGGCTAGGTGGTGCTACTACTCTTTGGTTCCTCCCATTGCTGACTGAGACGGACCTACCGAGTCGCGCATTGGGATTGATGACGGAATGAATCGAGCTTGTTCTCTCATTATAAATATTAGATATTGGATATCTAATTTATTGGATTTTGAATGTCTAATTGATTTTGGGACATTGGATGTCTAAATTGATTTATTGGATAAATTAATTTACGACCTAATGAATTAATTATATTACTGGGTGATTAATTTAATTTATGAATATAATTATTTCTTGGAGAAATTAATATATGATTAATTAATTGGATTAATTAATTGATATAAATACATCGGAACGGAATCGGAGTTTATCTGTTTGGACTCACGTGAGTCCAAAACGGACCGAACTCATCCCGGTTTTTCTAGATGGCTGCCTCATCTCACCAACCTCATCCTTGGTCTTTATCTACAATTTTATAATTGAAAGACCAAAGACTTTGGAGGGAACACATATCTCATGTGATCTTAAAGGTGTTGATTTTGTCTTGTGGAAGATGAATAAAAGGAGTAAATCTCAACTCTCAAGACACTTCTTGCACCAGCCATGAGAATCATTTGAGAGTGAGAAGAAAAAAAAATTTCCAAGTTTTTACTTCTTCTTCATTTATCTTGAATTCTCTTGGAGAAATATCAAGAGATTAATTGAGAGATATATATTATACACTTAGAGTGTAATAATAAAAGGCTTCATCACTTGATTCTAGCCGTAACCTTAGAGGTTAATCGAATGTTGTTGTTCCGATCGTTTTTCCAGTGCGTGGCAAGTAGAGACGCGGTGTTTTTGGCGTAGGATCGTTCAAGAGCTTGGAGCAGATTGGATTCGTAGAGATCAATCAAAGCTTGGGGAATAGCTCAAGAGAAGGTTATCCATCTAATCAACGGACTACAAGGGTGAGTTTCTATATCTCTTGTGAATTCGTTTTTGATATTCGTATATACGTAGCTCGATCGATCCTCGTAGGGATTCGGATCGAATTAATTTTCGTTTTACCACTTCCGCTGGGCCTTCATTTTAGGCACCGAATCCCAACAGTGGTATCGGAGCCAGGTTTTGCGATCGTATATACGATATTGGCATTTGGAATGCTTGATTAGATGGTGAATGATTTGGAATCATTTTAGTCATAATCGTGGTATATGTTTTTACGTTCATTGTAGTTATATTTTTCGTAAGTTTATGTCTAAATATAAATCTTAATTTCTTGGAAATATGATTTATATTGAACAGATGAATGTTGGAGAATATAAATATTGGATATCCGATCGAAAAACTAGCACCGAATTGCCGTTGGACGGTCCGTGGGTAGTCCGGGGGCCACGGCCCAGGGCTATTGTAGCCGGACTGGGCAGGCGCTGTACTGGGGGCCGCGGCCCAGGCTCAAGGGGCCACGGCCCAGGGCCGCTGGGCAACCCTGCATGCTACCTGGTAGCATTTTCGGCCGCGGTTCGGCCTATTTCGGACCCGTTTCGGGCTTGTTTGCTTCGTGTATTCCTAAAAGTGATTTCCCTTGAATTTAATATGATTAAAATGATTTATGGTATTTCATTTTATAAGGGAATATTGATTTATTGGAATACTTGCGATCGACCGAATTATTTTGAACGTTTTCATATTACCGATTGTGTGAATCGATTTGATCGGTTCGTATTGTTGATTGGATCAATGTATCTCTACGCTTTCCATTTATTTAGTATTTATTGGATGAATGCTTTTGAATGATGATGTTGTTCGTGGACTTAGTTTTTGAATCGTTCGTTTTATTTGATTGGGTTGTAAAGGCCGTTTTGAGCCTATTTATTTTACTAGAAAAAATTTGTATTTAGGATGCAATTTTCAATGTAAAATTTATATGTAATGACGAAGACCGGAGGAAGATCCATTTTGAGAAGACGAAGATTCAAGACGAAGACTTGTAATTAGATTACGGAGTTTTTGTTTTCTAGAAACGGTCCATGAACCACATGTTGGTAGCAACTAGGTTGTGAATGGTTGTTTCATATTGTATGAATGCCACAAACGCGCTTAAACGATTAATGTGCAATGTGTAACGTTAATCGCGAAAATTCTCCCACGATAAATTATTAAGTTTATAAGGTTTTAAGTTTTTTCCTTCCCTCCATCGAGTTTTCGGGAAATTGAAATCCAAACCAGATGTGCTATGCTTCCGAGTTATCGGGGTAGTCGTTCGGGGAGGACGGATAAATTACCGGGAGCGCATTGGATGCCTTCGGTTGGAGCAAATTTTATCCCTAGAAACCTGATTGGTTGCCGGATAAGATTCAATTGTGAAACTGATTTGCGTCGATGGTATAAACTTAACTTGTTCACGAACCATAGAAATCGTATAGGTTGAGGGGAGTGAACAAGGGGAAAAAGAAGATCGAATCATCCATTAGATGGGTTGGTGTTGGACACCACTTTATGAAAATTAATAGACTAGAAACCTGTTCGGTTGCCCTCTATTAAGATTTATAAAGAACTCGATCACCACTATGAAGTAGAGCGACGATACTTCCGGATTTCACATGGGAGTGTGTTATTCCGATAAAAATAGTGGGAGCTGGGTAACAAGAATAGAAAAGACCTTAATTCTATACTCAGAACATAATTGAATGAGTCACTAATTAATCTATCGTACTTAATGCAGACTCAAATCTCAATATGACAATGAATCCACTCATAATTCTGCTCGAAAAGAACACCTTAATGGGACCTAACTTTGTGGATTGGCTCCGCAATCTGATGATTGTCCTCAGTATAGAGGCACTGGGATACGACTTGGAGACGGACATTCCGGCGCCTCCTGTGCGGACCCGAGCCAATCAGGAAGAGATTGAAAACCACAAAAAGTGGGTTAAGGATGACGTGAAAGTCCGTGCTTATATGATGGCTTCCATGTCTAATGAGCTTCAGAGAGCTCATGAGAAAATGACTTCTGCTAGGCATATTCTATCTCACTTAACCGAGCTTTATGGTGAGCATAGCAGAACTGCTAGATATGAGACATCCAAGCAACTGTTCGGTGCAAGGATGAAGGAAGGTGCGAAGGTTGGGGAACACGTCCTCAAAATGTTATCCATGATCAAGAGATTGGAGGCTCTTGATTTTAAAATGGATACTTCTCTCCAAACCGACCTTATCCTACAGTCTCTCCCTGATTCCTTCTCACAGTTTGTTATAAACTTCAACTGCAATGAGATTTCATGTAATTTAGCTGGGCTAATGAACAAACTTGTGACCGTTCAGTCTCAGATAAAGACTCCACGGATGAAGGAGTCTGCTCTTGTGATTTCTTCTGGACCTCGGAGGTCTAAGAACAAGAAGAAAAAGACCAAGAAGAAAATTGGACAACAAGTTAAGGACCTTAAGGGCAAGGGCAAGGCCCCGGTGGTTCCGAAGAACAAGAAGAATAAGGATGCTTGTCTCAAGTGCGGTGAGCTGGGCCACTGGGCTAGAGACTGTCCGATTCTTCATGGCACTTCAGGTACAGAACTTTTAGTTTTGGAAACAAATTGTTCTGCTACTGTATTTTCTCCTTCCTGGATACTGGATTCTGGTGCTAGTTCTCATATTTGTACTGTGAATCAGGATCTGGAATAAAGTAGGAAGCTTGGAGCTGGAGAAGTTATGATCACAGTCGGAAGTGGGCATAGTGTCGAGGCGACCGACATAGGATCACTTCTTTTGGGTTTAGAATCCGGCTTTGTTTTGACTTTAGAAGATGTACTTGTTTTGACCAAGGGGCACAAAAACATTGTATCCATTCCGGTCATAGACCGAAAAGGCCTTTCATTTTTCATTGGTGATGGTTCCTGCAAAATTTATTTTAGAAATAAACTAGTGGGTACTGCTACATTGTTGAATGGATTGTATCATCTAAATCTCAGCAACAAAGTAGTTGTGAATACTATGACTAGAAAACGTGGTAGGGATGAAACCAATCAAGTTTTGAAATGGCATCTTAGACTTGGTCATGTTGGTCAGACCAAGGTTTACAAGATGGAAAAAGATGGACTTATGGCTCCATTGGGATCAGATCCCTTCCCTACTTGTGAATCTTGCCTAAAAGGCAAAATGACTAAGTCCCCCTTCACAAGGACATTTGAAAGAGCCGCTGATAAACTGGGATTAATCCATACCGACGTATGTGGTGCTTTGGAAGCAGCACGTGACGGATATCAATATTTCATTACGTTTACAGATGATCATACTAGGTATGGTTATGTATACTTAATGAAACATAAATCCGAGGCCTTTGAGAAATTCCAGGAATTCAAGGCCCTAGTCGAGAAAGAAACTGGTAATCATATCAAAGCACTTCGGTCGGACCGAGGTGGCGAGTATATGAGTACGAAGTTTCACGAGTTCCTTAAGGAACATGGAATAGTTTCACAACTAACACCTCCAGGTACTTCTCAGTTAAATGGTGTGTTAGAAAGAAGGAACCGGACCTTGTTAAACATGGTCCGTTCCATGCTGGGCTATACTGACTTACCAATTTACCTGTGGGGGTATGCACCCCTGACTGCCGCTTATATCTTAAACAGATGTCCTTCCAAATCCGTTCCTAAAACTCCACATGAGATGTGGGAGGGAAGGAAACCAAGTCTTAATCATATTAGGATTTGGGGATGTCCCGCCTATCTCAAGAAGACTAAGGTGGAAAAGTTGGAAGCTAGGTCTGCGAAGAGATGTTTCATTGGATTCCCGTCTGGGACGATGGGATATCTATTCTACATGCCCGAAGATCGAAAGATCATTGTTCCTTTACAAGCACACTTCCTGGAAGATGAGTTCATTCAGGAAGGCGGAGCAGGTAGAAGTATTTCTTTAGAAGAATACAATGAAACTCCTCGGGAGACACCTGTGCAAGAAACTGGAACCGAACTTTCTGAAACACAAGTACAACCACCTCGTAGGTCTAGTAGGGTGTCTCATTTACCTGAGAGGTATGGGCTTGTGCACTTGGAGGAGCTGGGTCTCCATGAAGTTCCAAGTGATATCCAAGAGACCGACCCGACGACCTATGACCAAGCGATGGTGGATGTAGACTCCGCGAAATGGCATGAAGCTATGGAAGCTGAGATAGAATCGATGCATGTCAATCCGGTCTGGACTCTAGTAGACCGCCCCAAGGGCATAGTACCTATTGGGAACAAGTGGATCTACAAGAGAAAGACTGATGGTGATGGCAAGGTTGACGCCTATAAGGCCAGGCTTGTGGCAAAGGGTTATACCGAGAAGGAAGGGATCGATTACCACGATACCTTCTCGCCCATAGCCATGATCAATTCTATTCGCATGATGCTAGCTATAGCTGCCTACCACGATTATGATATATGGCAAATGGACATAAAGACGGCTTTCCTTAATGGATTCCTCGAGGAGGAAATCTATATGGCGCAACCTAAAGGCTTTGTGTCCGAAGTCGATATTCAGAAATTATGCAAGCTTCAGCGTTCCATTTATGGACTAAAGCAAGCGTCGCGTAGTTGGAACCTTCGTTTTGACGAGGCGGTTGTTGTGTCGAGATTTATACGTCTCAACAGGCGATCGCCTCAGAGATCGGGCGACCGAGCCAGTTCCTATCAACCGGGGCAGATTGGCCGACTGAAGGTCCCAGGACGAGTCCCCGTGCCGAGCGATCGATATTTAAGACGATCGTCTCTCGGTATTTGGCGATCGACTCCTGGTGACCGACCAAATGACGACCGCCTCATGCCACACAAAGCCAACAATCGTCCAGTCGGAAAAGGCCGAAGCTCGGGACAGAACCCACATGCAGATCCGGAAAAGGCGCCACAGCACATGGATCGTTGACCACAGCCTGTCAGCATCTTTCCACCAACCGACAGACCCGCCGAAAGGTGTACAGTGGGACTGGCCGTGACAGCAACTCAGGACGCGTGCCGGCTCCTCATTAGACCGCACAGCTGGCTGCCAGCAGCATCCGCAGGCTTAAAGGGAGACAGCCCATGTGACATAAAGACGATCGCCCCTTATTATATTTCATAAAAGGCGATCGCCCGCCAGTAAACAGGGCATCTCAACCCCTATAAATAGAAGGCTTCCTGCATTTGGACACTTCTTCTGATTTTTCCCACAACCTGGCTTTCTTACTCTTGGCAACAGCTATCTCTCAGCCTTTCTTCTCTCTCAGTACCTCTTACAAGAAAGACGGTCGGCAGAGACGAATCAGGCAAAGCTTCGCTCAAGAGCTAGATAAATAGGATCTTTTACACTCATTGTAATTAGATTCTTACATTAATACTTGTATCCCCGAATATTTGTATTAATAACATCTCGCGAGAGCATTGAAGCCCGGGCCTAACAAACCCGGCAAATCTTGTGTTTTTCCATTCCCTAGGATGTGCTCTCGTAATTTGCTGTTGCTCGACCATTCCATCAATATCTATCTTCGGATAATATTTCGGGCAACAACAATTGGCACAAGAAGGAGGGCATCTAACCCTCATTTTTATTCCTACCGTCTCGAAGAACACTCACTGTTCTCTGGGGCATATACCTGAAGAAACACTCACTGTTCTTCAGAGAAAAGCTTTCAGAATCATGACTTCTGCCTCGGCATCGAAGAAAGCCGTTGGCCGATCCGCCAGACGCCTCATTCCGTCTCAGTCCGAGCCACAACCTTTGGCGGAGGGTAGCCGCCGTAGTCCGAGACACTCGATCCCGCCCCCGAGGGATGTCCCAAGCCTCTCGCTCGATCAGTTCCAAACCACGGAACAGATCGAAAAGGCCTTGGCCATCCTACAGGAGCGACGGAGAGCTTTCGACGCGCCGCCCGCTATAACCCCCTCGGCCATCCGCCGCATGACCAAATGGAAGTTCAAGGCGTTACTGACCTAGCGATCGCCAGAAGGCCCCTATTCGCAAGAAGAGGCGCTCGCAAGTCGGGGCACCTCTGTTTTTGATCGCCTAGGCAGCGACCCGCCATGGAGACCGGGGCAGTCCGGCCCCAGCCACGAGACGACGGAGCTCGAGTCCGTCACCAGGAGTTCGGCATATCCGACTCCCAGAAGGCAGGCCAGCCATCTGGCTCCTCCTCGCCAAAGTCTCGAGGTCGGTGACCACGGAGTCAGAAGATCGGTACACGATCGCCTCGGCTCCCGCGCCGGAATCCGAGCCACGAGCGACCAAGCTACAGCGATGGCCGCGATGCAACGCCATCTCGACGACATGAAGGCGCTCCTGGAATCGGGGGCAAGCGCCAAGGGAAAGATCGCTGGGCCGAGCGAGCCACTCACGGTCCACATCGAGCTCGCCCCTGTGCAGCTTAAGATCGCTCCTCCGCAAACACCTTTGTATGAGGGGAGATCGGACCCCGAAACTCACCTGAGCAAGTTCCGGATCTATATGACCGGGTGTGGGGCATCAGACGCAACCAGATGCCGAATGTTCCCACTGACGCTGGACGACCTTGCCCATAGGTGGTACACCTCATTGCCGCCGCGATCCATCAATTCCTTTGATCAACTGGCGAACAACTTCACAGCTTACTTCTCCACCAAGGTCGCTCGGCCGGAAGGTCCCCATCGCATGATGCAGATCAGGCAGGTAGAAGAAGAGTCCGACGCAGACTACATCGACTGGGTAGATGAGATCATCCTCAACAGCGTGCCCGTAAGCGGCGAGATCGCCCTATACTCAGTCCTAGGGGGATTCCATGGTCTTTCGCCTATGTTCAGGCATCTTACAAAGGACCATCCCCCGACCTATGCGATCTTCCGCGCTAAAGCCGCGGACTTTCTGGCCAGGCAAAGGTTTCTTCTTAGCCTATGAGCAACGCGATCGGCATCCGTACGACGATCACCAGTCTTCCAACCCGATCGCCGTTATCAAGCAACATCACCAAAACTGGAGGACTCGCTCGCCATCTACAGTTCATCATCTAACATGTTGGACTAAGGCACGAGATCGCCTCCCCCACACAACATATACCATCGAAGGTCGGCATCTGACATGACGATCTGAGGTGGAAGAGTGCATCCATGGTCCTGGTGGTCGATGGAACCGACTGCTTAGGCCATGCAAGGTTCCTTTGGGCTGAGATCGCTCGCCTTTCGTTTAAATACGAGGCGGGCGTAGTCGAAGGACCCTCCAAACAAATCAGTGGACACGATCGCCCGCCTTCAAAGGTTCATCATCTAACATGGTGAACCCATATAATGCGACGCGTTACTACCCCCGTCTCAACGTATACCGTCTATGATTGCCATCTAACATGACGATCCGAGGTAGAAAAGAGCTAGCTAGCCGCGGAAGTGGAGTCGATTAATCCGACGACGCCCCGCGCAAGGACTCCTCTAGACCAAGACCGCACGCCCTTCGTTTAAATACGAGGTGAGGCGCAACCTAACAGAGGACCCTCACAATAAAATGAGTCACGAGATAGACAATATCGCTCGCGCACAAGACATGGTCATGGAGTCGGTCCATCGAACTCCGCAACTGTGCACGATTTCTCAAACGGTGAAATTATCAAGTTTCTAAGAGGGATCGGCAAAATCGTTTATTGCAGGTACAAGACCGAAGATAGCTCTCCAATCGACCAGATCGCCCAAGTCCGAAACGAAAGTCCGCTAATCGGATCGCCCGTCTTCATCCTACACGATCGCCTGCAAGAACCACCTCGCCCTATGTCTTCAACATCGGAGCAAGCTGGGGGGCAATTGTTGTGTCGAGATTTATACGTCTCAACAGGCGATCGCCTCAGAGATCGGGCGACCGAGCTAGAGCCTATCAGCCGGGGCAGATTGGCCGACTGAAGGTCCCAGGATGAGTCCCGGTGCCGAGCGATCGACATTTAAGACGATCGTCTCTCGGTACTTGGCGATCAACTCCTGGTGACCGACCAAATGACGACCGCCTCATGCCACACGAAGCCAACGATCGTCCAGTCGGCAAAGGCCGAAGCTCGGGACAGAACACACATGCAGATCTGGAAAAGGCGTCGCAGTACATGGATCGTTGACCACAGCCTGTCAGCATCTTTCCACCAACCGACGGACCCGCCGAAAGGTGTACAGTGGGACCGCTCGTGACAGCAACTCGGGACGCATGCCGACTCCTCATTGGACCGCACAGATGGCTGCCAGCAGCAGCCACAGGCTTAAAGGCAGACATCCCATGTGACATAAAGACGATCGCCCCTTATTATATTTCATAAAAGGCGATCGCCCGCCAGTAAACAGGGCATCTCAGCCCCTATAAATAGAAGGCTTCCTGCATTTGGACACTTCTTCTTATTTTTCCCACAACCTCGCTTTCTTACTCTTGACAATAGCTATCTCTCGGCCTTTCTTCTCTCTTAGTACCTCTTACACGAAAGACGGTCGGCAGAGACGAATCAGGCAAAGCTTCGCTCAAGAGCTAGATAAATAGGATCTTTTACACTCATTGTATTTAGATTCTTACATTAATACTTGTATCCTCGAATATTTGTATTAATAACATCTCGCGAGAGCATTCAAGCCTGGGCCTAACAAACCCGGCAAACCTTGTGTTTTTCCATTCCCTCAGACGTGCTCTCACAATTTGCTGTTGCTCGACCATTCCAGCAATATCTATCTTCGGATAATATTTCGGGCAATAACAGCGGCCAAAGAGTTTGACTTCGTGCAAAATTAAGAGGAACCTTGTGTATACAAGAGGGTTAGTGGGAGCAAGATCGCATTCTTAGTGATGTTCTGCTAATAGGAAATGATGTGGGAATGCTCAGTTCTGTAAAAGCTTGGCTTTCGAGTAATTTCTCCATGAAAGACTTGGGAGAAGCAACCTATATTCTTGGAATTCGACTCTACCGAGATAGAGCGAAGAGAATAATAGGCCTTTCCCAATCCCTCTATATAGATAAGATCTTAAAGCGATTTAAGATGGATGATTCTAAAAGAGGGTTCCTACCGATGCAACATGGAATAAAACTCTCCTTGAAGATCTGTCCTCAAAGTGAGGAACAACGAAAGGAAATGAGTAATATACCATATGCTTCGTCCGTGGGTAGCCTTATGTATGCTATATTGTGTACAAGACCTCACATCGCGCATGCTGTAAGCGTGGTGAGCAGGTGTCAGCAAACCCAGGTAGGGAACATTGGACTGCCGTAAAGAACGTTCTCAAGTACTTGAGAAGGACTAGAGATATGGTTCTGATGTATGGCGGTGGAGAATTGGATGTGGTGGGATTCACTGATTCGGACTTCCAAGGACTGAAGGACGACTCGATGTCTACTTCTGGCTACATATTTACTCTTAATGGAGGAGCAGTATCTTGGCATAGTGCCAAGCAAAGCGCGACTGCTGATTCCACCTGTCAGGCTCAGTATCAAGCAGCCTCGGAGGCTTCCAAGGAAGGGTCCTGGATTAAGAAGTTTCTGGGAGAACTTCAAGTGATACCATGTGTTGAGCTGCCTGTTCCGCTGTACTGCGACAATGACAGAGCTATAACGTAGGCCAAGCAGCCGAGGTTTCACAACAGCATCAACATATTGAGAGGAAGTATCATATCGTAAGAGAATTTGTTCGCAAGGGATACATTGTGCTGCACAGAGTAGACTCGGCCAACAACGTCGCCGATCCACTGACCAAGCCACTTTCTCAGACTAGCTTGGAGCATCATCTGGAGAACATGGGTATTAGATACCATAGTGTGTGGCATTGAGTGAAAGTGGGAGATTGTTAGGAGTATGCCCTCGAATGCCACTCAGAAGATGTTGAGTGAGGGCATTGTACTTGTTATTATGTAAATCATCAATATAAGGCAATAGATGTTTCTTTATTTACTGGTAGTTACTGGCATTCCTAACTCGTAAATATACATGTAGAAGCTAGTCCGTGTATTTGAGAGCAAAACGTTCCACTCCTTATTGGATAAGGGGGTCGGCACTGGAAAGGTTTATAGCTCAAATACTTAATCGTTCGCAAGTCGATGAAACTTGACTGTGCGTTAAGTTTATGTGAAGACTTGTATGACGTGTTCTTTGACAAGGAGAGTGCCTGTCGAACACTAATGGTTAGTGGGAGCACACGTTATAGGTATGCTAATTAGATTAGTATACTCGAACCGACTCACCCTCGATTCGTCACACGGATTTCACTCGGATACCAATGATGGAATCGAAAGGTTGTGATAGGTATTCGTGAACCTTCGACTTGAGGATTTAGTAAGGATGTGCTTGTGACGTCAAGATTTTCATTAGAGTAGTTCGACCCTATAAACCGGAAGGCGGGGGTCAACCTCGACGTGCATCTTGATGGGCAAGTAGCAGGTCCTACTGAATACCAAGATAGAATTCTTTCTCCTGTTAGTGAACGGGTTATATGTCCTATGCTGTTATTGGCAGATGAGATCATAAGTCTTTGGGCAAAGCATTGGAGCTAGCTGTATTAGATACACGAGAGCTCGATGATCTCGATTTGCATTAACGCATGCATAGCGTCAAGTACAGATGGGGTTTGACTGACCGTGACCCCATAACTTGATCGGGACATTTGAAAGAAGGGTTTATACGTTTACTGGTATTCACGACAGAATGGTTCTTGAATGATCCCAATCATTCGTTCTCAGTCGGGGTACATTGTAGGCCACCAGGCTGGCTAGGTGGTGCTACTACTCTTTGGTTCCTCCTATTGCTGACTGAGACGGACCTACCGAGTCATGCATTAGGATTGACGACGGAATGAATCGAGCTTGTTCTCTCATTATAAATATTAGATATTGGATATCTAATTTATTGGACATTGGATGTCTAATTGATTTTGGGACATTGGATGTCTAAATTGATTTATTGGATAAATTAATTTACGGCCTAATGAATTAAATATATTACTGGGTGATTAATTTAATTTATGAATATAATTATTTCTTGGAGAAATTAATTATGTTATAATGTATTTGATATGATTTATTAATTGGATTAATTAATTGATATAAATACATCGGAACGGAATCAAAGTTTATCTGTTTGGACTCACGTGAGTCCGAAACAGACCGAACTCATCCCGGTTTTTCTAGATGGCTGCCTCATCTCACCAACCTCATCCTTGGTCTTTATCTCCAATTTTATAATTGGAAGACCAAAGACTTTGGAGGGAACACATATCTCATGTGATCTTAAAGGTGTTGATTTTGTCTTGTGGAAGATGAATAAAAGGAGTAGAAAATCTCAACTCTCAAGACACTTCTTGCACCAGCCGTGAGAATTATTTGAGAGTGAGAAGGAAAATTATTTTTCCAAGTTTTTACTTCTTCTTCATTTATCTTGAATTCTCTTGGAGAAATATCCAGAGATTAATTGAGAGATATATATTATACACTTAGAGTGTAATAATAAAAGGCTTCATCACTTGATTCTAGCCGTAACATTAGAGGTTAATCGAGTGTTGTTGTTCCGATCATTTTTCCGGCGCGTGGCAAGTAGAGACGCGGTGTTTTCGGTGTTGGATCGTTCAAGAGCTTGGAGCGGATTGGATTCGTAGAGATCAATCAAAGCTTGGGGAATAGCTCAAGAGAAGGTTATCCATCTAATCAACGGACTACAAGGGTGAGTTTCTATATCTCTTGTGAATTCGTTTTTTATATTCGTATATACGTAGCTCGATCGATCCTCGTAGGGATTCGGATCGAATTAATTTTTGTTTTACCGCTTCCACTGGGCCTTCGTTTTAGGCACCAAATCCCAACACTCAAATACCGTCATAAAATACCATTTGAAAATACAAGGCGAAATGCCAAATCTCGACGGTTCCAAGTGTACGTTAAGCCACTTCTTAAACGTACCGATAAAATAGTTAGGAAAAAGGGTTTAACGAAATAACCCAAGTTCGCAAAATGCCAAAAAGGCCATTTTAAAATACACACATGCAGCGGATAAAATCACAGTTCAAAAATTACAATTGCAGCGGAAATAAACAAACCAGAAATAAATACTCAATACTCAAATAAATGCCACGGCCAGTATCACACGGGAAGCTCAATTCTTCACGACCGCTACTAGCTCGATCTCCGAGTACCTAAAAATAAAGCCCACAACGGGGTCAGCCATAATACTCAATAATGATACCGATCACATCAACATAAATAATTACATATCAATGTAATAATACTGTAAGAATACTACCAACGTAATCTTACCGTCATAACCTTACCAATCCACAATAATCCAATCCTTACCATAATCCACATTTCACATCCTCGAATGACGAAATGAACTCAACAACAATCATCTCTACTGTATTCCAAAAATACCGATAATCCTCAAAACATCATCATAACTCATAAGTGTTGAAATAATCCAATCTGTGCCAAATCCTATCCGTCGAATTGCACAATCGAATCTCAACCTAGATAAACCAATAATACACAACATATTTGTAGATCAACTATCACATGATAATGATAACAAATCCCGAACATCGACATACAATCTGAATGCTCATACGATCAATAACAATGATCAACCAAAACATCACTGAGAATATCATCGACATGATAACTCCAATACGACCAATAAAGGATCACGATAATTGAGAATACCATCAACAAGGTAAATCTCGAACGCAATCAATGATGGATCAACACTAACCGAGAATACCATCAACAAGGTAAACTCCAAATGATCAACAAAGGACCAACAATAACCGAGAATACCATCAACAAGGTAAACTCCAAACGATCAACAATAATGGATCTCAAGAAAATAACCTCGACTATCAAAACATACCCCTCGGGCGTATGAACAACCAGTCGCAAACCGTCGAACATACCCAACCATGAATGGAGGATGAACGGTAATACCCGTAATTTCGATTTCCGGTAATTTATTTTTTTTCGACGAAAGTCCGTTTTGACGACTCACTCATGACCGTTTCGTCTTTACGAGAATGATTAGTTCTGCACTTTTTGTCATCCGAGTTTGTTTCGGTGTCGTTTTGTTGAGTTCCATGCTTTTTAGCGGTTTTTCCTCACTTGAGTTCGATTCTTGCGAATCTCGTCCGAAACTGTTGTTTTGAGTTTCTCGTAAGTTCATTTAATGTTATTATTCATGTTGCGAGTTTGGTTTGGTGTTTCGATCACGTATCGTGTATTTCGGACGTTTTGGGCCATTTTCGTAATTTCCCAAAGTTTGGGGTAATTACTTCCGTTGTCGAATTTCGAGCCTTCGGGTGGTCAGAATCATGTGTTCTCTTAGCTCTTGGATTCGTCTTTGCGAGTACATCATAACCATACCTTTAATTTATACTCAGGTTTGGGTTTCGGGGTCGTCCGGGCCATCGGAGTGGCCACGACCGAGTCACGGCCGGAGCAGGGCCTAGCCTGGCCGAGTTACGGCCGTAAGGGCCGAGATTTACGGCCGTATGGCTCCTGGATATCTTCCAGATGAAGGCTGGTTACGGCCGTAATGTGTGCCAGTTACGGCCGTAAGTGTCCGCAGGTGCTGGGCACATTTTTTTGACGAATGCCGGTTACGGCCGTAAGACCTGCCGAGTACGGCCGTAAGGGTCGAGTTACGGCCATAAGGCACTGCCAGTTACGTCCGTAACACTGCCGGCTATATATAGCCTGGGCTCGTCCAGACCTTCATTTTTCACCCTTTTACTTCTTTTTTCGGCGGCTGGCGACGGGAGGCTCGAGATATCGAGTTCTTGGCCGATTCTAATCAATTCAAGACGTTTTGGAAGATTCTTGTTGATTATATCATCATCCAATCCGTGTGTTTCGTCGAATCAAGGTATATTTCTTGATTTTCCCTCAAGTTGACTTTTCGGAGAATTTGTTCTTGATTTCGATTCTAGTCCGATTTTGATACATCGATTGGTGTAGTATGATGTTATTAATCGTGTTCTATGGGTTGTATATCCATATTTCGAGTTTGTTCAACTCGATTAGTGATTCGAGTGTTCTTGGGAGTTATCGAACATTGAGTGTTCGATTAAATGTCCCAATTAGGTTCCCTTCGATAGTTTGGTGGGATTTCCGTTGTTTTTGACCTTGATTCTCATCATGATCGTATTTTTGTGTTCTTGGCCATTTTGGGAGAAACTCTTGAATTTGTGTCGTTCGTCCCTTCAATTCAACGACTTTAGGTCGTGCTATGGAACTCGTTTTCATTGTTGTTATTGTTGTTCGTAGTTTATTGTCGCGGGTTAACGTTCGCTGCAGTCGGCGGGTTCGTGGTCGGTTCGTGCCAACCTACTTCGGTCGATTCTCTGCGTTGTTCTTATTCGAGGCAAGTACCTTGTCCATACTTTTCTTGTTTCGTGGATATGATGATTGGTGACCGTCTCAATGTGTTTGTTTGGTTATTTGAAACGAGTTTTCAAAAGATTTGGCTAGCCTTGTTAAAGGCTCACTTTCAAAACGCGTGTATTTTGTGAATGGTGTAGTTTGTAAATGACTATGTGATTTCTATGGATATGTTTGGTGTTGATGTTGCACTTGGTATTGCGTGTGGACGTATATTATTTCATTTCGGTGCGTTGTGGTTTGACGAGGTGTTTTGCTAAGTGTTTGATACCTCTGAATGAATTGTTTGGATATCTTTGTTGCATTGTGCTATGTGTGTGATTTGTTTAGCTAGCCAGCTCGGGAGGGTCCTTCGAGGCCTAGGGCGGGATCAATGGTATTACCCTGTTCCCAAGGCGATGCTTGTGTTGTGATTTTTTTAGCTAGCCAGCTCGGGAGGGTCCTTAGAGGCCTCGGGCGGGATCAATGGTATTACCTTGTTCCCAAGGCGATGCTTGGTGTGATATGTTATTTAGTGAACGTATTTTACTCACCGTGGGTTGGTTCGACGGGGCCACGGCGGGAATTCCAATGGGTTGAGTCCGGAATTCACGAGTAAAAACTTCACAAGTTGGTGTTTGTTTAGTGAACGTATTTTACTCACCGTGGGTTGGTTCGACGGGGCCACGGCGGGAATTCCAATGGGTTGAGTCCGGGATTCACGAGTAAAAACTTCACGAGTTGGTATTGATTTTATGTCCGTCGAGGACACGTGACTTGGGTTTTGGCCCTGTGAACTGTTGTCGGTTTTCTATTTGCGAAAACAAAAACCTTTGGGCTGTGACCCTGTTGATTTTTGGAAAGATAAGGATTCGGTAAACCTAAATTGTTTTCTATTAAAACTCTCGATGGCATTTTAAACTGTTTTATAAATTGATTCCCCTTATTTGTGATCTTTCGGTTTTGGAATGTTTACCCAAATTCTTGCCTCAGGAAGTTCTTTTCATTACGTTTGGATTTTTGAGGATTCCTGGTTATTGTTATTCGTGGAATGTGAATTGTATGGCTCGTATTTGCACTTTGTTCTAACACTACCAAAACAGTGGAGTTTTGCTAACCCCCCAATATTTGGGGGGTGGATGTCTGTTTTTGCATTCAGGTTTGGGAGCATAACACAGGGTCGGCACGAAGGATGATGAAAGATGAACGATACTAATCACACGAGGATCCGTATGAGGTCATTGGTTTAGTTATAGTTTATTTTCCGCTGCAGTATTCTTTCCCGTTGTACGGGAGTGTTTGTATTCGACCCCTGCGTGGGCATGTAATGAGTTTGAGTTATATGTATTTATTGAAAGACCAAATCGGTCTACTGAGTCATTTTAGCCTTAAGGCATTGTTGAGATGTTCTATGTTGTTACTGAGTCTACTGAGTCATTTTAGCCTTAAGGCATTGTTGAGATGTTCTTTGTTGTACCGGGGAGGTACAACAACCCTACCTGCTTCCTCTTCTTCGGTCATGTATACTGGAGGAGTAATGACAGGTACAATTCTTGTTTCGGTATCTGGTGCAGGCTGGTCCGGATGAACTGGAGACTGAACTGATGGACTGGCATGATGTTCAGGCTGCTCTCCTTCACTGAACTGCAGCTTCCTTGGCCTCTTTGGAGAGGGTTCAGGTGATGACTGCAGGTTGGAAGGTCCTTCTGGGGCTGGTCCCCTTCTCTTGAAACGGATGGCGATTGGAGTATCATCAGACTCATTCTCGGACTCGACTGCAGTTCCGATCTCAGCTGCAGGTTGGTCCGAGTCTGATAGATCGTACCTTGGGCAATAGCTTGAGTCTGGTAAATCCTTCAATATCTGGGCTGCCCTCCCAGTGACTCCAACCTTCTTCTTGTCATGGTCCATGTGACCAAGCCTCTTGTTTGGGTGGAAAGGGTCAATGTTTCCCTTAGCCACTCCGGTCTGTTCCAAGAACCAACTAAGATGCGTTCCGAACGCCAACTTAGTCTTGAACTTCTTCTCTCCCTCGAGCCATTCGACCTTGTTCACCTCGCGAACAAGTTGCCTAAAAATGTAATCGGCCCAATCAACTTCCTCTCGCTGAATTAACGCACCCAACACCATGAATTTTGAAGATGATAGTTGGTCATAGCTTCCTGCCATTCCCATGACTATTTTGTTTGTGATGTCCAAAGCGACTCGATAAACTCTTTTCAACTCATTTCTCTTCGCCGTAAACTTCAACTTCTCAGGGACATTTTCGAGCTTAATCGTCTTCCATGTTTCGGCGGGTGATTGTTTGAGCGCTTCGACCGCCAACCGCGATGTTGCATCCCGAATACAGAGCGAATCTTCTCTGTATCTATGGTGACTGGTACTCCACCGACTGTGCTCTGAATCCCGTGCTGAATCAGGTAAGCGTTGCGATAAAATTCAACCACATCTTCCTTGAACAAGTGTTGAGGGTTGATGTCAAGAAACGGGTAGATTCCGTTCAGCTTCATCGCCCGGATTAAGTCGAGCATATCAAAGTCCTCTAGGTTTGATTCCAGTAATCCTTCGAAATCGACGACCATGGAGAAGATAACCTGGTCCTTCATCGCCTTCAAGTTTGCTCCGTCAAAAGATGCCATTTCTGCAAAAAGATTTTAGGATTTAGTGTGTATTTTGCTCTGTAAATTTTAGGGTTTCTGAAAGCGTAAAGAGGAAAGTGAAAGGGTTTTCTTCCTTATAAAGAAGATGAAAAGACGTTTGGATTATTTTATTATAAATTTAAACGGTGGTACGCCTTTTCATATTCTTTTGAATTTCAAATTTGAATCGGTGGCCCCATTTAAAATTGACGGTTGATTCTGATTGGCCACCGTAGAGGTTGCGTGTATTTAAAATTGCCACTTGGCTTAAAATGTATTTTTAAATGCTATTTCTTAAGCCAAAATAATATTATAAATATGACAGATAATAATTAAAAATTAGAGATCAGTTTAGAGAA
Organism: Orobanche coerulescens; assembly: GCA_033398695.1. NCBI lineage: Eukaryota > Viridiplantae > Streptophyta > Magnoliopsida > Lamiales > Orobanchaceae > Orobanche > Orobanche coerulescens. The sequence continues at coordinate 89,589,400 of CM065815.1, read as the reverse complement.
CTTAGCTGGTCTGATTTGTTGACTGTTGACCGCTCTGCTACAGGTGAGTTTGACCTCTCGCCTGGTGTTCTGTACAGCTAAGTTGCTTCGACTGGCCTTCGTCTTCTCGCCGCATCGCCTTAGGCGATTCTGGGGGTTCGTCCTTCCTTCAACTTGCTTCAGAACTAGATTCCCAATCTAGTAATCCAAGGTCTCTGCTCAGCTCTAGGAATCTTTCTTCTGGCAGGGGTTTGGTGAAGATGTCACTATTTGGTAGTCTCAGTGACTCTTTCAACTCTAACCCTTTTGTTAAGCACATGGTCTCGAATGAAATGGTGCTTAACGTCAATGTGCTTCGTCCTTGAGTGCAAAACCGGATTGTTGGTTATTGCAATAGCACTATTGTTGTCACACCATATAGGAACTTCGTTGGCAATAATATTGTAGTCCCTTAACTGTTGTCTGATCCATAGAATTTGTGCACAATGACTACTGCGACTAGGTATTCGACTCTGTAGTGGAGATAGAGTTAGAAACACGCTTCTTGCTAAACAGGATATCGATCTGGTTCCTAGGAATTGACACGTTCCACTAGTGCTCTTCTATTGATTTTGCATCGTGAAATCCGCATCTGAGTATCCTAATAGCTCGAAGTTGTCATCTTTGGGATACCACAGTCCAACATTAATTGTAGACTTTAGGTACTTAATTATTCTCTTAGCTGCATCTAGGTGTGATTGCTTCGGCTTGGACTGGAATCTTGCACACACTCCAACTGCATATGATATGTCTGGCCTGCTTGCAGTTAGGTACGAAGAGATCCGATGAGTCCTCTGTAGTGGGTTGAGTCTCGATATTCTGCCTCAAATGCATCCAGGTGAGTACTTGTGCTCATTGGAATTCTTGCGGGTTTGGTGATTCCATTCCATATCTCTTGATGAGATCTCGGGTATACTTTGCCTGGTTGATGAAAATTCCTTTTTCCATCCGCTTAACTTGTAATCCGAGAAAGAAATTAAGCTTTCCCATCATACTCATCTCAAATTCTCCTTGCATGAGGTTGGAGAATTTCTCACATAGTTCTGGATTGGTTGACCGAATATGATGTCATCCACATAAATCGAACTATTAGAATGTGGCCTTCGTGCTCCACTCTAAATAGGGTCTTGTCCACTTTTCCTTTGCAAAATCCATTTTTCTCAAGAAACACAGACAGTGTTTCATACCATGCTCTCGGTGCTTGCTTGAGACCATCAGAGCCTTCAATGGCTTATAGACTTTGTCTCCTTTGACAAAACACAGGGTTGCTCTACATAGACTTCTTCTTCTAGGATTCCATTGAAACGCACTTTTACATCCATTTGGTGGACTTCAAAATCCTTGAATGCGGCATATGCGAGGAATAGTCGATGGCTTCTAATCTTGCAACAGTGCATAAGTTTCATCAAAATCTATTCCCTCACATTGTGCATATCCTTTGCTACGAGTCGCTTTATTTCTAACAACGACTCCGTCTTCATCACTCTTGTTTTTATACACCCATTTGGTGCCAATAACTTTCTTGTGATTAGGTGCATGCTGTTAGTTCCCAAACATTGTTTCTCTCCATCTGCTCCAATTCCTCTTGCATGGCATTAATCCATGAATAATCTTCCAAGGCTTGTTCTGTCGTCTTGGGTTCAATTTGCGACATGAAACAAGAGAACATCGCCATTCCTGCTGGTAGAGTTGACTGTCTTGTCTTGACTCCATCAGTCAACTTTCCGATAATTTGCTGAATTGGATGATCCTTGAGCCATTTGGGGATCTCGTCCTCTTCTGGGTTTGTTCCCCCTGTTGGATTGCTCTGGTGGTTGTCTGCATCTGCTGGATTCTGGTCTGCAACTGGATCAGCTACCGCCTTGTCATCTGCAGCTTGGTTCTGAACTGCAGATGAGTCTTTATCAGCTCCGGCTGGGTCTTCTTCAGCAGCAACTGGATCAGATAGGTTTGGTGATCCTGTCTGATCTGCAGTTGGGTCTTCATCAGCTGCAGTTGGGTCATCAGGCTGATCTGCAGGTGAGTCCACCATTCCAGTGTCATGTACAATGACTTCTTCAAGAGTTGCTGACTTGAGCTTGTTCTCAATTTGCTCAAGTTGTTTCCTGTACTCAACAGTAGATTCATCAAAAACAACATGGGGTGTTTCCTCCACAACTAAGGTTCTTTTGTTGAAAACTCTATATGCCTTGCTTCTTTGGGAATATCCCATAAATAGACCATCATCAGTTTTAGCATCAAAGGCATTTAGCTGTGTTTTACCGTTGTTGTGGATGAAACACTTACAACCAAAAACATGAAAGTAAGCAACAGTAGGAGTTCTATTATTCCAAACCTCATAGGGAGTTTTGCCATGTCTCCTACTATCATACTCTGTTGCAGGTGTGGCAGTGTGTTGTGACTTCACCCGAACCTTTTGTAGGTCCGCTCGCAATCATGGACCTTGCCGCTTCCTTCAGGGTTCTGTTCCTTCTTTCGGCAACACCATTCTGTGGGGCGTCCTGGCTGCAGAGAGCTCATCTTGGATCCCATTCGATCGCTGAAATCGCTTATCGCCTTGTTGAGAAACTCTCCTCCTCTGTCTGATCCGATCTTGATTATGGAGAGGGATTTCTCATTCTGGATCCTTCTCGGCACTCGAGTAACTTGGTCAAGGTTTCACTTTTCTTGTATAGAAAAATGATCCAAGTGTACCTTTAATAATCATCTACAATCACAAGAGCATGCTTTCTGCCGCTCAAAGTCCTTGGCTTGATGGGACCAAATAGATCCATGTGGAGTAGATCTAAGATCCTTGTTGTGAGCGTTGTGGGCTGCACTGGCTTGAACGACGCCTTGGTCTGCTTTCCCTTCTGACATGCATCACAGAGTGCTTCCTTCTTGAATGCTTCATTTGGAAGTCCTCTGACCAGCTTCTGAGAGCTAATCTTGTTGATGGCTTTGAAGTTCAGGTGACATAGTCTTTTGTGCAACAGCCATCCATTCTCAGCTACAGTCTTGGATAGAAAACAGGAGTTAGGTGTTCCTGTGTTCCAATCAATCATGTATACATCTCTTCTTCGGAAACCTTGTAGCTTTATTTCTCCAGATAAGATGTCCATCACCATACATTTCAAGATGGTGAAGAATACTAGATTCTTCTCGTCGCAGAACTGGCTTAAGCTCAGGAGGTTGTATTTGAGACCTTTGACATAATGAACTTTGGATATTACAATGTTTCCTCGGTGCAACTCTCCAAAGCCTTTTGTCTGTCCTCTAGAGCTATCTCCAAAGGTTACATCGGGACCTCTTTCTTTGATATATTTGGTCAGCATCTTCTTGTTCCCGGTCATGTGCCTTGAGCATCCAGAGTCTACAAACCACTCTTCACCTCCAAAATTTGAGCTTGAGGAGATGTGGTTGTAGTCCTTCCACCTTTTCTGCAATTAAACAAGCAGAGATTTAGGTACCCAAATTTGTGTGGGTCCTTTGGGGTTAGTGGGTTTCCTGGAGAATTGATTTCTCCTTGGATTATAGGAATTATTATTATAACCTTTAAAAGGTGCCTGTGGTTGAGGTCTAAATCTCCTGGTTGGATTGTATACCGGATATTCCTCAAAATAGTGTGAGCCATTTCTAAATCTAGGCTGAGACCATTTATTAAATCTTTGTGGTCTCCACACTTGTTCGTTTTGGTAATTTGGATAACCTTGAGGTTTCCATCGCCTCCCATTATGAAATCTATTTTTAGGGAGTTGTTGGTAATAGTGGGCATGTTGTGCTGGCCTTTGCTTTTGCACAGGCCATTGCTTAGTCGCTGTCTAGGTGGTCATGCAGTGTAACCGATTTGCGGCTAGACGTTTGACTACTGTTACTGTTTTTGAAAATCGGTTTATACACAGGCTCGTGATCGAGACCATTGTTTCTCCCTTGATGAAAGTGGTTTTAGAACTAGAGGGAGTGTGGGGATCATATCCAAGGCCTGATCTGGAATATAGTGGCCTCTTGTTAGTACACAATTCGTCCAGAGTTAACGACGCTTTCAGGGAGGTTATTTCCTGCGCCTGAGTTTTATTTATCTGTGCCAGCTTAGTAAACTCAGCTTTGGCATGAGCAAGTGCGGTGACTTTTCTTTAAGTAAAATATTTAGCGGTCTATCTCAATTGTATTGCTTTGCTGGTTTCTAAAATCACTGTGTTTGTCTCGGTCTTATTTAAATCTAGGTGAGTTTTTCAAAATCATTTTTCACCGCCTATTCTCATCTTGCGGCTTAGTCTTCTCTCTTGTCTGACTTGATGTGCGATTTAAGTGTTTCAAAATATTTGAACAAATGATTTACCGATTCATGTAAATCCATATCTTGCGACATGGCTGAGCTATTATTAGAACCGGTAGGTTTAGAGGTTACCTCTTCATCAGCCAAGTTTGCCATCAGGCAATCATATTCCTCGTCATCATCAGAAAAGAAACCGCCGCTTGATTCGACATGCTCCTGGTCTTCTCCGATGAGAGCTTTTCTTCTGTCTTCCTTTCTGGCCACCTCCTTTTTGGTTTCATCCTTCTTGAGTTCGGGACAATCCATTTGGATGTGTCCTATCTTGTGTGATTGTAACATTCAACTTTCCACTTCCACCTTACGGTTTCTTAAGGATTCTCCTTGTAGTTTTTCTTATACTTGGAGTAGTTCTTCCTGAAGTTACTGAATCTTTGCATAATGAAAGCCATTTCCTCCTCAAAGTCTAGCGGATTTGGAGGTTTCACATCGGACAGGCTCTTAGCAGGGGACTCGGCTGCAAATGCGATTCCCTTCTCTGCAGGCTCAGTTGAGGATGAGCTTGGAAGTTCGAACTCGTAAGCCTTCAGATCAGAGAACAGCTCCTGAATTTTTATCTTATTCAGGTCTTTGGACTCTCTCATAGCTACAGCCTTCATGCTCCATTCGGGATTGAGCGATCTGAGGACCTTGAGTGCCATTTCCCTGTTGCCATATGTTTTGCCCAGGGAGTTGATCTCGTTGATAATTTCGGTGAACCTTGTGTCCACTTGGTCTATAGATTCTCCATTCTTCATTTTAAAGTTGTCAAACTTTTGGATGGCTATTGACAACTTGTTCTCCTTGATCAGCTCCGTTCCTTCGCACATTAGAGCTAATGTGTCCCAAATCTCTTTGGCATTCTTGCAATTTTTAATCTTGACCATTGTGGATTTGTCAAGAGTTTGGTAAAGCACATCTCTGGCCCTGTTGTCAAGATTGGCCAGCTTTCTCTCTTCGGGGGTCAGCTCCGTTCTCTTCTTAGGAATCTTTTCGGGCCTCCTAGCTGCGATCTCCTCGGGTGTGTTGTCCTTCTCGAAAATGAATGTACCATCTTCAATGATGCACCACATGTCGTCATGGATTGAAGATAAGTGTGCCTGCATTCTTATCTTCCAGAGATCATACTCGTCAACAGAAAAGACAGGTAGTCTAGAGTGCATGTGTTCCATTATAACGTGAGAGATAAGATATATCTAGTAGATCTGGTTCGTGAAAAAAAAATATGAACCAACGTCTCTGATACCACTTGTAGGTCACAAGTCGTCCAGAAACAAGTCTAGAGGGGGGGGGGTGAATAGACTTGTAGAAACTCTTGAACTCTTTTTCTCGAAGAGTGAGTTTCTTCAGCTGATGATCAAACAAATGACTAGGAGTCGTTTGTTCTTGGATATGTGCGGAAGTCAGCTGATGACGAATATAAATTAACTTAATGAAACACTTAACAATGGATGCAGCAGTTAGAGTATGATGCAGTAAAACAGTAAATAACACAGGCGGTTATAGTGGTCTCAGAGGTGGGGTAATCCTCTACTAATCCACTTTTCTCCAAACCAGTTGGAGATGAATTCACTATAATTGTCAACCAGTGATAAAGATTACAGTGATTCACAACACACTACAACAGCTTCCAACCAGTGGAATTCCGTGCCGTTGTACACACTTGACTGCCTTGCACCTCTTGATCCTCGATCCTCGGATGCCTTTACAGTCTGCTACTTCAACCAGTGAAGTACCCCGTACTCAAGATTTAAAGACAAGAGTGTTTGTCTTCTCCAACTAAAGAGCTTCCTTGAATATGAACTTTTGGATCTGCTCTTTTTCACGATGCTATTGTTTGCTTGAGATTGCTTTGTTTGCTTTGATCGCTAGAGTATATGTTCGCACCGGTAGTTTGCTCAGTTTCAAATCTTCGGGTATATATAGATCACGATCTCTGAGCTTCTTCCTTGTAGCCGTTGCAAATCTGAACAAATCCGTCCATTGGAGGGAGACTTCATTGTTTAATCTTTTCTGAACGTTGCAAGGCTGGATTCCCATTATTTTATTTTATCTTCCGACCGTTGTGATGACTTCTGCATGTGAGCGCCGAATCTTTTGAATATAAAAGGATTAAAGTCTTCACGGTGGGTCAGGATGATTTAAATAAATCATATCTCTTGCAGGAATCACTCCAATTTGTCTCTTTACGTTGCATGTGAGCTTTCCGTAATATTTGACTTTTCAAAGCATGCTGACGTGGACTTGGAGTACTAGGCTGTAGTTGAGTAGACTGATGTGCAGCTTACTTCTCTGCAGGTAGGTCGTCTCGGCTGTATCTTGTTTGAGACTTGTCCGATCAGGTGACTTCCCGAGGTTCCTCATTGCGATCTGGTCAAACTTCTCCGATAAATTTTAGTTGACCAGGGCTACTCGATTGAGTCATTTGTACTTCTCTGATAGACTAGACTGTACTTTAGTACTTAGCCGATTTTCAGCCTAACTAACTTTGGCCTATAGAAGACACTCATTTGGTTCTTCTTTACATATTGCCAATTTTATACTTAACACCTTTTGACCTATGGAAGATACTCATTTGGTTCTTCCTTACATTTCGCCAATTTTATACTTAACACATTTTGGCCTATGGAAGATACTCATTTGGTTCTTCCTTACATTTCGCCAATTTTATACTTAACACATTTTGGCCTATGGAAGATACTCATTTGGTTCTTCCTTACACTTTGCCAATTAATAAACATTTGATTTTAAATTAATGACATCATCAAAATCTAACAAGTATTCCTAACAGGTGTTTATTTAGTGAACGTATTTTACTCACCGTAGGTTGGTTCGACAGGGCCACGACGGGAATTCCAATGGGTTGGGTCTTGGATTCACGAGTAAAAACTTCACAAGTTGGTATTGATTTTATGTCCATCGAGGACACGTGACTTGGGATTTGGTGTTGTGAACTGTTGTCGGTTTTCTATTTGCGAAAACAAAAACCTTTGGGCTGTGACCCTGTTGATTTTTGGAAAGATAAGGATTCGGTAATCCTAAATTGTTTTCTATTAAAACTCTCGATGGCATTTTAAACTGTTTTATAAATTGATTCCCCTTATTTGTGATCTTTCGATTTTGGAATGTTTACCCAAATTCTTGCCTCGGGAAGTACTTTTCGTTACGTTTGGATTTTTGAGGATTCCTGGTTATTGTTATTCGTGGAATTTGAATTTTATGGCTCGTATTTGCACTTTGTTCTTGCACTAGCAAAACAGTGGAGTTTTGCTAACCCCCGAGTATTCGGGGGGCGGATGTCTGTTTTTGCATTCAGGTTTGGGAGCATAACACAGGGTCGGCACGAAGGATGATGAAAGATGAACGATACTAATCACACGAGGATCCGTATGAGGTCATTGGTTTAGTTATAGTTTATTTTCCGCTGCAGTATTCTTTCCCATTGTACGGGAGTGTTTGTATTCGACCCCTGCGTGGGCATGTAATGAGTTTGAGTTGTATGTATTTATTGAAAGACCAAATCGGTCTACTGAGTCATTTTAGCCTTAAAGGCATTGTTGAGATGTTGATACCGTTCGATACCCAACAGTGTTACTAATACAGGAACTGTTGTGAATCGTGGTTGCGTGAAACGGAAGTATAAGTTCTCGAGCGGAAGCAAACGAGCAGCAAATAACAATAATGGTTAGCACTTCGGTTCAGCGGCACTTCGCTGACTCTTCAATACTGAAGCCCGATCTGACGCCCGATACGGCTCTTCAATACGGCTGACGCCCGATCTGACTCTTCAATACAGCAGCACTTCGATACAGCTCCTCAATACAGCAGTACTTCGATACAGACAAAATCGATGGCACTTCGATTCCACGAGAATCGATCGTACGTTGGCACAACAATATTTGGACAGTACTCCGTTATAGTAACAATGGACTGTATTTCGTTACAACAACAATGGACTGTATTTCGGTACATCAACAATGGACTGTATTTCGGTACAGCAACAATGGATATGGAAATGATGAGGGCACTTCAAACCCTTAGAATTAATTACTATAATCCCCTTAGAATCCTGTTCTAAAGAAACATTTGGAATTATTCTAAGAACTCAAGTTTCTATGATTAAGACTTAACAATTTTATGAACTAAAATTGTAAGAATGTAGAAGTGAGAATTATAAGAATAATACTCAAGAAAAGTCGAGCAACAGCTCTGATTCTAGCATAAAGCCGAAATATGTTTTTGATTTCAAAAAGGGTTGATTGATTCCCTCGTTACCTAAAGGTCTCCTTTTATAGGAGAGTACAAAACAAACTATATTATCCCTGACATATTAAACTAAGGAAATAAAATGAAGTTCCCTGCTTTTTAAGACAATGCAGGGCAGCTACACATGGGGCTGAATTAAAAGGGAATAAACTAATACAACTTAACTATAAAGTAAATAAAGGAATCTTGAAAAGGTCTTGATCTTCACAATTTCTCACGTTCACTTTGAAACTTCCACATGCTGAAGTACCCTTTTCCAAGACAACACCAAACATCACCTTCCTTGAAGCTTCCTCACGCCTAAGTCTAATTTCCAAACTAGGATGGATTTTCCTTAATTATCAAGTCGACCTTCGATTGTTCATCCTTTTTTATGGAGTATTTCTCTTTTCGAGTTTTTATGATTTAACTCTCATTTTCAGGAAATACAACAAAGACGCCCTCATGCCATTATTTAGGCAATATCTGGGGTCCGCCCTCAAGCTTTATGTTTTTAGCTATATCTGGGCTGCCCTCAAGCAAAGCTATATCCGGGCTTAGGATTTGAACAACTGTCGGGCCTTCTTGAATCTCAAGTAGATCCACCATTGCACAGTCACTAAACTTAGACATGATTTCCACTTCTAATTCGGGCAGCTTAAGGACAAGCTTGTCTTCTTCTTTTCTTTGGACGTGAATTCTTCTAGGTTCAGGGTCTTTATTCAGTGTACTCCAAGCAGCCTTAGTGTGAGGGTCTTCAAGAGAGGATTTGATCGAGGTCATACAGTAAACCTCTTGAGTAGGAACCGAGTTGTCTTCATAAGAGTTAATAACAGATAATAAGGTAACAGGTGAGGAACGTGCATTAAGTTTATTTTGTGAGGTGGTGCTAGTGTCACTCATTCTCAACATTTCACTCGTTTGTTCTCTCAACTTCCTAGCACGTGCACGTGTGATAGGACCAGTGGGGTCCATGACGGTTCCAACCGTTCCTAACTCTCTTGGTAGCACAACCGTGTTTTTATCATCCCCTCCTTCTTGAGAAGGATCTGTCCTCAGATCCGTGAGGTCACCTGCTTCAAACAAAGACAAATCAGAAACATTAAAGTAGCAGATACATTGTATTCTCCTGGTAAGTCTAGTTTATAAGCATTATTATTTATCCTCTCCAAGATCATGAAAGGACCGTCTCCTCGTGGTAGCAACTTTGATCTCCTTTGTACAGGAAACCTTTCCTTCCTCATATGTATCCACACCCAGTCTCCAGGTTCGAAGACCACTTCCTTTCTCCCTCGGTTGGTGTGCTCAACATACTGCTTAGTACGCCTTTCAATGGTAGATCTTGCTTTCTCATGGAGTTGTTTAAGTAGCTCGGCTTTCTTCTTCCCATCTGTACTAATTCTTTCACTCACAGGCAAAGGCACAAGATCAAGTGGGGTCAAAGGGTTAAATCCATAAACAATCTCAAAAGGAGAAAATTGAGAAGCAAAATGTACTGTTTGATTATAAGCAAACTCAACATGTGGCAAACATTCTTCCCAAGTTTTAATGTTTGTTTTTATTATAACCCTTAACAAAGTAGAAAGAGTTCTATTTACTACTTCGGTTTGCCCATCAGTTTGTGGGTGACAAGTGGTAGAAAATAGAAGCTTTGTGCCTAATTTAGCCCATAAGGTTTTCCAAAAATAACTTAGGAATTTAGCATCACGATCAAAAACTATAGTCCTAGGCATTCCATGTAAACGAACGATCTCTCTAAAGAAAAGATTAGCCACGTGAGATGCATCATCAGTTTTGTGGCAAGCTATGAAATGTGCCATTTTTGAAAACCTATCAACCACAACAAATATAGAATCCTTCCCATACCGGTTTCTAGGCAATCCCAGCACGAAATCCATCGATATATCAGTCCAAGGAGTATTAGGAATGGGGAGTGGGGTGTACAAACCGTGGGGTTGAACTCGACTCTTAGCCATTTTATAATCGATACAGCGACCACAAATACGAATGACATCTCGTTTCATACCCGGCCAGTAGAAATGTTCTTGCAAAACAGACAAGGTTTTATCAATGCCAAAATGACCCATCAACCCTCCCTCCATGTGATTCGAGTAACAATAGTAACAATGTCTGACTGAGTCGTGTCGCGACGCGTCGTCTGAGGTGTCGGTCGTGATTAGTATCGAGGTGCCGCCATCATCTTCGTGCAACCTGTGGATGTAAGTCTCCCTTCTTTGTGTTTGTGCCTCGTCTGATGCGAGTTACTTGTATGATTATTCCTTACGTGATTTAATCCTTCTGTGGAGTTTGATTTCGTGATGTGTGGGTATTTGACTCTCATCTTTTATTTGTATGAGCGGCGGTGTCGCTGCTAATGTATTTACGAACTGTATTTTATCCGTTGCGTGAGTCCGTTAAAAATGACATTTAGTATTTTGCAAACTGAGTTCTAATTCGTAATACCGATTCCCTAAATCGAGCTTTGGCATTTTGGCCTTGAATGTTTTATGACGGTTGATAAAGAATTTTTGTGAGTTTTCGGCATTCTGGCATATTGAATTTTTGAAAACCTTGAGTATCTTAGAAAAACAAATTTCGAGACGTACTTTTAAAATGAATTATTTTCTCGTGGTACATCCAAGGTGCCACAATATGTTTCAAAATTCTTCTACCTCGAGGACCAAAATGTTTTGAGAAATTTTCAGTGTTCCTCATTTTTATCAAATGCGAAATGGTTCTCCAAAGTCTCGATAACGATGTTTCATGTTTGTGATTTTTTTAAAAGGTGATACTCAAGATCAACCAATATTTTTCTAAATTATTTTCAAAAGAAGGTTTTCGTTTTTAAAACCTATCCATTCCCGTTTGAGGGTTGGGTATGTATGTATGATGTTCGCGTTGTCGTTATGATGTTTGCTCCCGAGTATGATCGAATTGGTGGCATGAACGTCGAGGCATTGCCACGCATTTGTTGTACTAGCCCTCTGTGAGAGGTGTGAACTGGTGTTTACTGTTTATCGCCTAGTGGTGATTTGCGTGTTGTCACACGAGTGTGAGTTGTTAAAGCTTGGATTTTTGTGCGTTTATGCACATGGGTGATTGTTTCATGATGGTTGTGATTGTGTGCTGGCTATCGTTCGGGCCGTTGTAATCGTCGAACGATGCCATTGTTGTTGTGATTTTTGTATGCGTTGATATGTTATGCTGAGTTGGCATCTCCGGTATGTTGTTTTGCGGTGTTATGTTCCATTGTATCTAGCTTCTGTATTTTCAGTATGCCGATCCGAGGCATTTCAACCGTGAGGTGCTGGGGGAATGCATGTGCAATTTGTCCTTCCTCGCCTGTGACGCGTTTCAAGTGTGGACTCAAGGGATATCATGTTCAGTTTTTTGAGTTGATTACTGAGCCTTCCGAGGCACGGACTTGAGCATTGATATCAGGACCGGCTCCGAGGAGTCCCTGAGGGGCGTGGCCTATGAGTTATATGTTATGTTATTTCATTACCTTGTTGTTTCGAAATTCGGAAATTAAGTTCTTTTATTCGAAGTGGATCAGATTTTGAACTTCTATATTTTCGACTCTGTCGACTCGTTTATCTTCGTTGATATTTTCTGAGCTTGCCCAGTCCCTTGCTTTTGTTGATCGAACGAGGGTGGTATTGTTTCGGAATTACTCGTTTGTCGTTGTGACTTTTCAATTGCTTTTCCCTTTCCTGTGGATCTTATGTGAATGCACATTTTGTTGTTTTCACCGGATCATGTTTTGTCTCGAGTCGAGATGTGAACCTCGAAGTTGTCGGTTGAACCTTATTGTTCTTCGTGATCCGAACATGATTGTTCGATTTTTGTTGTCTCGATCGTTGTGGTTCGATCATTGATTGTTCGGTTTTTGTTGATCTCGTTTCGTGATTGTTGAACGTTAAGGATCCTTCGTAATTCCCTTAAGTTCGGGAAATTAGTCTCGTTTTCGATCTTCTAACCCTTGGGCGGGTGGAATTCCGTATTTGTTCAGCGATTGGCTCGCGTTTTGATTGATGTACCGTTGGGGTGGTCAATCATATTAATTTTTCGTTCGTTGTGTTTTGTGATTGTTTGGATAATCGACTCGATTGTATTATCTATTTGATGACTCTCTTCACTTGTTGTCTCTACCGGTGGCGTTGTGTTAGTCGTCGTGGAGCGTGTTTTCCCGCCGTATATTCCTTCGCGTTGCTTGTAACGTTTCGCCGATGGGCATAAGTTACGCGTTTCTTGTGTATCTCATTGAGTTTTCCTGGCGGGATATTGCTTCTCCCTACTTGTTTTAAGTTTCGAGACGAAACTTCTTTTAAGGAGAGTAGAGTGTAATACCCGTAATTTCGATTTCAGGTAATTTCTTTTATTTTCGGCGGAAGTCCATTTTGACAACTCGCTCATGACTGTTTCGTCATTTTGAGAACGATTAATGCTGCACTTTTTGTCATCCGAGTTCGTTTCGGTGTCGTTTTGTTGAGTTCCGTGCTTTTTGGCGACTTTTCCGTACTTGAGTTCGATTCTTGCGAATCTCGTTCGAAACTGCTGTTTCGAGTTTCCCGTAAGTCCGTTTAACTTTGTTAGACGTGTTGTGAACTTCGGTTTTGTGTTTCGATCGTGTATCGTGTATTTCGGACGTTTTGGGCCATTTTCGTAATTTCCCAAAGTTTGGGGTAATTACGTTCCGTTGTCGAATTTCGAGTCTTCGGGTGGTCAGAATCGTGTGTTCTCTTAGTGCTCGAATTCGTATTTGCGAGTACTTCGTAACGTATCTTCGATTCGTATTCAGGTTCGGGTTTTGGGGTCGTTCGGGCTGTCGGAGTTGGCCCCGACCGAGTCATGGCCGTGCCGTCTGGGCCCAGGCCGGCCCTGGCCGAGTTACGGCCGGTAGTGCTCGGCAGTTACGTACGTAAGGCCGGTTACATACGTAAGCCTTGGCCGGTTACGTACGTAACGATGCCGGCATTTCTGGGCAGAGATTTCGGCCATGGCCGGTTACGTACGTAACGTTGTCGGCAGTCAGCCTATTTAAGGCCAACAAACATTTTCTTCAGCCATTTTCTCACTCGTTTTCTTCTCTTCTGTGGCTGGAGCTTGGTTATTCATGGAGGCATGTTGTTATACAATGAATCCATGAAGTTTTGAGGTTCATATCATCAATCATCCGTCCTATAACATCCTTTGATCGAGCGAATCAGGTCAGATTTTCTAGAAATCTATTTTTGGGGATTTTGGGTATTTTGTTCGATTTCGTCCGTTTAATCCGATTTAACTTAGGATTGTGATGGATTGATGATTATTTAGATGTATTATATCATTTCCCTTGTTATTCCATGGTTGGATCGTATCGATGCGTTGTTTTGGTCGAGTTCTTGATCGACGCCTTGAAGGTGTCCGGTAGAATGTCATAAAGGGGTTTTCGGGCGTTCTACGATTATTTTTTATCGTATGATCGTTGATTTATTAATTGTATGATGTTAGGGTCGAGTTTCTTGCGTAGAAACCATGTTGAACCCTTCCGTTCGTTGTCGTCTTCCTTTTCGATAGCATCGGGCGTTCCGAAGCTTCCCGGTTGAGCCGTGTCCGTTCGTGGTTCCGTGCTCGTGGTATCGAGGCAAGTATCTTGCCCATACTTTTCATGTTTCATAGACGGAATCATTGATAAATGATTTTATGTGCAATCCGAATGTTTTAATGAACTTTTAAAAAGATCGGTATGTTCTCGATAATTGTTGTCTTTCAAAAGATAACTCGTATGCTTCAGGGATTAATGTGCTTTCGGAATATGTGAGTTAGTTTCGTATGTTGGAAGACGTTAAACATATTTAGTGAATTTAGTAGACCGTAATTATTTTCCGAGGATTGTGTATTGATATGTGTAATTGTTAGGTGAATATGTGATGTTTTGTGATATTTGTTGTTACTCCTTCGTAAGGAGGTTGTGACGCTTGGTGTTGTTTGGTATTGGTAATTTTTTGTGATTGTGTGACATTAGTTGTGAGTATACGTGGACTAAAGTGGCCATTCAAGCGAAGTACCTAGCATTTGTATGCATATTATAGTATTCGAATTATGGCTTCCCGTGGCGTTGTAGATGATATGTGTATGTTCACCTAGGGACGGTTTGACGGGGCCTCTAGGGATACGTATTGCCGTCTGTGTGCGTATCGCGAACTAGGGTTAACCACCCAGGGATGTCCGACAGGGCTCTGTGGGGTACGATGGCCGTGAGTCTCGTACCAACGGTTAACTTTGAAATGTCTTGTTGGAGAACTGTGATTTTTGGCGCATATTTCGTCTGATTAGAATGGCAGTCCAAATGGTATCGTACTTGGCTGGAATGGCACCGATAAATGTGTTGTGTGTGATTTGTCCCTTGACTGTGATAATTTGCTAAGGGTACGTGAGTCCTGTGGTTACTCTGTGTATTGTAGCTCTGTGGTGTGTTGAGTTCGACCGTATGGTCAAGTTGCAAAGTTGTGCTCTCTGTTGTCGTTCTGTGAGACTGTTGTCATGGTAATGTTTGGCAGGGTGTAGTTTATGTTGGGTTATTCTTGTGAGTATGTGATGTGAATAAGTTGATTCATGGACCCCCGTGCTTGTGGTTGGAATGTTATGATTGGGTCGTGGACCCCGTATTTTGTTATCGGAATCGTATTTTGAAATAAATGATTTTTGGGCGGTGTCCCTAAGTGTTTCGAAAGGCTTGAAAATTCTTAAACCCCAAATGCTTTCAAAACTTTCGAGATCGTAAAATGTTTGTAAGATGTAAAATGATTTTATTCCTATCTTTCATAATTCAAACTGTTTTGATCAAGTGAATTATCTCGGGAAGTATAATCACGATTCCTATGTTCTTGGAGTATGTTATGTATGGCTCGTCCTTGTATTTATACTTGCACTAGCAAAACAGTGGAGTTTTATTAACCCCCGAGTATTCGGGGGGTGGATGTCTGTTTTGCATCCAGGTACTTGCAGGTTGCTGGGGAGCAATTCACAGGATCGTTACGAAGGATGATGGAAGACGGCGATACTAATCACATGAAGACCGGTGTTGAGTATTTGGTGATGTCTTGTTTTGTCCTTCCGTTGTGTTTATTTTTCCCTATGTGGGAACGTTGATTTATGTTAACCCCTGCGTGGGTATGAGTTATGAGAAAGAGTAATGTATGGTTGATGTGTATGTTGTGGCAAAAGACCAAATCGGTCTAATGGTCTGTTATTTACCCATGTCGGTATGTATTGTATTGTGGTGTTTCTGTATTTAGCCTGGTAGATCCTCATGGAGAGGGTCTACGGCGCTGTAATATTCCCGAGTGGTTTGGGGGTGTTACACTAAGGACCGATACAACAATCTGGAACTCCTCAACCCTCAACGATCACAAAATTACCGAATTCACAAGAATGATAGTGTGCTGCCTTGAGTCGGCCAACACGACAATAATAACTCATGGGTGGGCACCGTCCTAGGCGATCCCAATTCAATACCTCGATTGTGTTAGAACGACCAATCGATAACGACTCAACGGATGGGAACTATCTTCGACAGTCCCAATTCAATACTTCGATTACCTTAGAATGGCAAATCGATAACAACGATTACAATGGATGGGAAATGTCCTCAACAGTCCCAATTCAATATATATCGATTACCTTAGAATGGTCAATCGATAACGACGATACAACGGATGTCTCGGCACCTTTAATCGGTTACCGATAACGAATATGATAATCGAATACATCAATGCCTTCAATCTGCCAATACAATATCAATAGAAAAACACCGATATAAATAACGACAATCACCACAATATCTTGATGGAACATCAATCAACAATAACAATCGATATGTCGATACCGCGAACCGATTATCGACAACAATATTACCAACAAGCATCGCAATGCCTTAAACCGGCCATTTACGAACAACAATAATATTCGGCATAATTTGCCGAAGGTATCGTATCAAACAATCCCTTGATATCAACAAAATCATAAAGAGACCAAGTCTCGAAATGATACACACATTCATACACATATATGATATCATTGATCTCATTGATTAGTACAAGTATAAAACTTGCCTCGATATCAATACAACGAACTGTTACCAATTCAGTTGATTTCGTCTACGAGTTCCTCAGTCCCGACCAAGGTAATCTACGAACTCTTCAACCTCAACCGCAACACAACATTCATAATCCATGATCAAACATCATATCTTATCGTAAAACGAAGGATTAATAATCAACAAGTTCGATGACGACCAATATCAATACAACCAGGCCACAAACTCATCGGTTCCACAATATCTCGATTAAATACAGTCTGAACTATCAAACTCAGACCCTCACGAATCCATGTCCACAATACGAGCCGAAATCCGATGATCATATCAGCAACCAATTCGGACCAATAATAAGGGTCTAAATGTTCCAAACTCAATTCTTAAATACGAATTGACAAGATTCTCTTCTCGTAAATCCATCGTTAAAATTTACCTATGACCATCATCAATTCGAACCATCCGACTGGTTCAAAACAATAAATAATCATATTAAAAAGGTTATCAAACAATCCAATCATTCGACTTGAACATTTGCTCCATACGTATGGGCTTTCAAATTCATAGATGAATAATAGTCTCATCAAACTCATAATCACATTCGTATTCCTATACGAATATTATTTCAAACACATAATTTAGCTCTAGATATGAATATTCCATATTCATATTCAAAACATCAACACTTCTTATAAATTTTCATCACCTCGTATAATTCAAGAGTTCTTCAAGAACATGAAATATCCGAAATCATGTTCAGAACAACATATCCGAGGTATATATCTTCATGTTACCATTTTCCTCATCATGCCATTCATATAACCTCAAGAATCGCAATAAAACCATTATCATCATATGAAGAAGGTATCAATAATCATATCAATATCCAAAATCTCTTATTACAATTCCAATAAATCTCATATAACATTAACACATGATGATCCCAACATGCTCCCTCCCAAGTAGTAATCCTTTAAAAACGAACCACTATCAAAGGGATACGAGGATTACCTTGTATGGACGATCCACGGAGAAGAACAATTGAACTCCATTCCAAGAATTATCAGAAACATCAAGAACAATACTTAAATCCGAGCTCTCTATCTTAATCTTGTTTAAGAGGATCATCTCTCAATGTTTAGGAACTTCAAGTACCTCCCAAGTCTCTCTCTATCGACTGAAGGAAGGAGAATGGACAAATTGCCTCTCAGTACTCGTCCATCCTCTTTAAAAAAAACACATCACTAGCGCGCGCCAGACCTTATATTTAGCATGCGCTACAGAACTAGCGTGCTCTATCCTTCCTTGATAGCGTGCGCTATCGGGCAGTCCAGAAGCTACTGCATTGCTTCGAAATTCATCTAACGTACGTAATGCTCATGCATTAGCGTACGCAAACAGGCGTTCACTAGCTACAGTGAAATGCTCAGTAGCATGCGCTATTCCTCGACCTTAGTGTGCGCTAATCGTTGTTGACCCGACAACCTGTACCTTCCCAGAAGATGCCCAGGTCCTACACGCCGAAAGCAACCAATAAAGCCAAGATTCCCTATTGACGATCTGAAATTAGCGTGCGCTAACAACATGCATTAGCATGCGCTAATCGCCGATTATAAACAGTCTTGGCTTACCTGTCGGCCACCTTCCGGCCTTATACAAAATACCTTACGTACGTTAGGGGTCCTCCTTAGCGTACGTAACTCAAATTTCTTAGCGTGCGCTAAGTATGCACCCTACCGTACGCTAAGTATATATCTTAGCGCGTGCTAGGCATACCTTGTAGCGTGAGCTAACGTGGCTGTACTTAGCCATTTTCCGCTATTGTTTTCCGTTGTCTTGATATACTAGATGTATATACACGACATACTGAATACATATATATACAACCTGATAATATTCTCATATGATATACCCAATATCAAAAGTACGATAACATGATACATGATATCTTCAAATATAATTGTCGACCAACTACGACAATTATACTAATACAGCTGTCTCAGTCTTCCAATTATTTTATCCATACTGTATAGACACCAATCTATCCAGTATATCTCAGATAAAATAATGCGAAAAATTTACACTGAAATCCGGATATTACGTACTAAAAGTTGGGATATCACACTTTACCCCCCTTGAAATAAGTTTCGTCCTCGAAACTTGCAATCCCGTCACAGCAAACAAATCAACCAAAATATCCGAACTCATCACAAGAGCAATCGTCGGTCTCCACAAGCGAATAACCAAGACAGTATACTTATAGGTGCGTGAAGTCGATGATCTCCCGTAATACTAGCATGCGACTCCCAAATAAAGTCTCAACACAATACTGATATACACCAATATCGCAATTAGCAATTTGAAAATATCTTTCCGCGTCCGCGACCACGGTCTCGTCTCTGTCCCCTGTCAGCAGACATTCTAAAAGGTACACAAAGTATGTAATTACAATCCAAATTGCACGTCCTCGAAGTGACCGATTCTCAAGAATATCAAACTAAAAGCAAAGCGCTTAAGAAAACATAAGAAGAGTAATAGGACTTACAAGTACCGGCTGCACTTTGATGATGGCAATGTAGTGATACTGTAGATAAACAATGACTCAATCGACCCAAAAGACCGACAGCCTAGGTATCCATAAACCTAAGCTCTGATACCATATTCTGTAACACCCCCGAGTTATTCAGGGTATATTACAGCGCCGTGAACCCCACCGAGGGTCCCACAAGGCTAATCATACGCGGAACTATAAAACTTGACCGAGAAGGTCCAAATACAATGAAATGAAAAACGATATAAAGGGTATTCAAACCATGTCCAATGTATCCAAATACATCACAGTACAAAATCAAAACCTCGGCACACAGGCCGGGACATCAAGGAAGATGGAAAAACAATACTCGAGTATTCAATAACCATTCCAGTACAAAAACACTGAATGGAAAACTCAAAACATAATCGGAGGAAAGACACAGTATCACACTTGCCCACCATCTTCATGCCGACCCGATACCTGCCTGTCCGCTCTCCTGTAACCTGAAATAGATAAAAAGTATTTCCCCATAAAGGGGTTAGCCGTCGAATGGCTAGTGCAAGTATATCAAGTATGAAACACAATACTCCTCGACAATAAAGTAAATGTAACCGTCAATTCATCAATTCAAGACTAGTATTCCGGAATAACTAAATCTCATAGAATCACATCAATACACATATCAATACCGTTGAACCGCACCAGAGGCTACGGAACCCTCAGGGGACCCGTCGGCCCGCCCCAGAGTTATTCGTTCATATCATCCGTGAAATCGCACCAGAGGCTACGAAACCCTCAAGGGACCCGTCGGCCCACCCCAGAGTGGATATAAATAATCATGCCATTAATATTCCTTACTTTCAAAGTCGAGGACGTACAATCATAATTATATACTTGCCTTTGAGATTTCGAGAAATCGAATGGAAAAGAGTATGAGTTCGGTAGGTCCAAAAAACGCACTTCCGGTACCTAAACGATTAGTAAGGGATATGATAATCAATAATCCATACTCATAATTCACGAAGAAACTCCCGAAACCCGTCTACGATTCACGAAAATACAAGGGTGAACAACTAGAGTTTGGAAAGTCACCCAAACCCTCACAAGTCCAAATACGGCACAAAAAAATCCGTAAAATCATATGAAAAGAATGTATACGGGGTAGATACATCATAATCTCAAGATTTTTAAGCCTCAAACTAGATAAATCGCACGAATCTAAGAAAAACCCCAAAATTCCCAAAAATAGGGTTCTAAGGATTTTACCTTGATTTGGAGGATAGAAATGTATTAGATGTTGCATAATCCTTGTTATCCAACCCAAGATGATGATATTTGAAGAAGGACTGCCTCAAATCGCCCCAAATCGCCTCTCCCGAGCTCTCCCGATCGGAAAAAGTGGAAATGATGTGAAATGACAAGTGCAGGGGTTGATTGTCCACTTATATACTGTCCCAGTCTAGCGCACGCTACGCCTCAATATTAGAGTGCGCTAATGGGTCACCTAGTAGTCCAGTGGCTACTGTCATAAGATGTTAGCACGCGCTACGAAACATCCCTAGCGTGCGCTAACTGTTGTCCGGCCAAAATCTCAGTTCACTGTCTCAGTCCACTAGCGTGCGTTAATACTAAGCACTAGCGTGCGCTACGCAACACATATAGCGTACGCTAGCCGCTGCCTAGCGTGCGTTACCTGCTAGTCCAGAAAGTCTGAAACCTCACTGCCTCTGCCGACTTAGTCCGTTAGCACGCGCTAAGGCTTAAAACTAGCATGCGCTACTCACGCAGAATTAGCGTGCGTTAGCATCGGCCTAGCGTGCGCTACCTCCCTGACCCAGAACACTTCCGAAAGGTCTAACCAGCACGATCATGATCCAAACAAGGCATGAAACTCTAGATCAACGCCGACTACATCACAAAGAGTTTACAGAGCGACAAAATAGTAAGAACGGTAAGGACAAACAGTCAATAAAAAGTACGGGTATCACAGGACCATGTCCAACAAGGTCTGGTTCCTGATTTCTGACACACCATTTAACTAAGTGCCTGGAGGTGTTAGTTGTGATACTATTCCATGTTCCTTCAGAACTTGTCAAACTCCGTACTCATATCCTTGCCACCTGGGTCCAACCGAAGTGCTTTGATATGATTACCAATTTGTTTCTCGACTAGGGACTTGAATTCCTGGAATTTCTCAAAAGCCTCGTATTTATGTTTCATTAAGTATACATAACCATACCTAGTATGATCATTTGTAAACATAATGAAGTACTAATATCCATCACGTGCGGCTTCCAAAGCACCACATATGTTGGTATGGATTAATCTCATTTTATCAGCGGCTCTTTCAAAATTCCCTGTGAAGGGAGACTTAGTCATTTTGCCTTTAAGGCAAGATTCACAAGTAGGAAAAGGATCCGATCCCAATGGACCCATAAGTCCATCTTTTTCCATTTGTAAACCTTGGTCTAACTAACATAACCAAGTCTAAGATGCCATTTCAAAACTTGATTGGTTTCATCCCTACCACGTTTTCTAGTCATACTATTCACAACTACTTTGTTGCTGAGGTTTAGATGATACAATCCATGTAACAATGTAGCAGTACCCACTAGTTTATTTTTGAAACAAATTATGCAGGAACCATCACCAATGAAAAATGAAAAGCCTTTTCGGTCCATGACCAGAATGGATACAATGTTTTTATGCCCCTTGGGCAAAACAGGTACATCTTCTAAAGTCAAAACAAAACCGGATTCTAAACCCAAAAGAAGTGATCCTATGTTGGTTGCCTCGACACTATGCCCGCTTCCGACTGTGATCATAACTTCTCCAGTTCCAAGCTTCCTACTTTGTTCCAGATCCTGACTCACGGTACAAATATGAGAACTAGCACTTAATCCAGATCCAGAAGTAGAAAATACAAGAGTGTAACAATTTGTTTCCAAAACTAAAAGTTCTATACCTAAAGTGCCATGAAGAATCGGACAGTCTCTAGCCCAGTGGCCCGGTTCACCACACTTGAGACAAGCGTCCTTCTTATTCTTGCCTTTTGGAACCATCGGGGCCTTGCCCTTTTCTTAAAGTCCTTAGCTTGTGGTCCAGTCCGCTTCTTGGTCTTTTTCTTCTTATTCTTAGACTTCCGAAGTCCAGAAGAAATCACAAGGGCAGACTCCTTCATCCGCGGAGCCTTCATCTGAGACTGAGCGGTCACCAGTTTGTTCATTAGCCCTGCTAAGTCACATGCAATCTCATTGCAGTTGATGTTCATAACAAACTGTGAGAAGGAATCAGGGAGAGACTGAAGGATAAGGTCGGTTTGGAGAGAAGTATCTATTTTAAAATCAAGAGCCTCCAATCTCTCGATCATGGATATCATTTTGAGGATGTGTTCCCCAACCTTCTCACCTTCCTTCTGTTGGGATTCGGTGCCTAAAATGAAGGCCCAGCGGAAGCGGTAAAATGAAAATTAATTCGATCCAAATCCCTACGAGGATCGATCGAGCTATGTATATACGAATATCAAAAACGAATTCACAAGAGATATAGAAACTCACCATTGTAGTCCGTTGATTAGATGGATAACCTTCTCTTGAGCTATTCCCCAAGCTCTTGAATGATCCAACGCCGAAAGCACCGCGTCTCTACTTGCCACGCGCCAGAGAAACAACCGGAACAACGATCACCTTTCCATCCTCTGAGGATACGGCTAGAGCTAAGTGATGAAGCTATATATGTAAAGATTACTACACTCTAAGTGTTTTAATCTTACTCTCTCTATATGATTTTCTCTCAATTTTTCTCCAAGAAAAATGAAGAAGAAATGAATGAAGAAGATGAAGATAATTGAGAAAATGGTTTTTCTCTCTCTCTTTCAATCTCACTCATGTAGGAATCATATATTGGTCAAGAGATATGAAGTCTTCCTCCTTATATTCTTATTCCACCCTCATGTGAACAACTCATGTCACATGAGATGAAACCCCACAAAGTCATCTTTTTCATATAAAATGAAAACAACAAGACAAGAGGAAAGTGGGTGGAACTTAGGGGGCGGCTACCATGCTTACGGATGAGTTCGGTTCATTTTGGACTCTTGTGAGTCCAAACAGATAAACTACGATTCCGTTCCGATGTATTTGTATCGATTAATTAATCCAATTAATTAAACATATCAAATACAAAATAACATAATTAATTTATCCAAGAAATAATTATATTCATGAATTAAATTAATCACCCAGTAATATATTTAATCCATTAAGCCGTAAATCAATTTATCCGATAAATCGATTTAAACATCCAATGTCCCAAATGTAGATATCCAGTATCTAATATTCATAATGAGAGAATTAGCTCGATTCATTCCGTCGTCAATCCTAATGCGCGACTCGGTAGGTCCGTTTCAGTCAGCAATGGGAGGAACCAAAGAGTAGTAGCACCACCTAGCCAGCCTGGCGGCCTACACTGTACCCCAACTGAGAACGAATGATTGGGATCATTCAAGAACCATTCTGTCGTGAATACCAGTATACGTATAAACCCTTCTTTCAAATGTCCCGATCAAGTTATAGGGTCACGGTCAGTCAAACCCTATCTGTACTTGACGCTATGCATGCGTTAATGCAAATTAAGATCATCGAGCTGTCGTGTATCTAATACAACTAGCTCCAATGCTTTGGCCAAAGACTTATGATCTCATCTGCCAATAACCGCATAGGACATATAACCCGCTCACTAACGGGAGAAAGAATTCTATCTTGGTATTCAGTAGGACCTGCTACTTGCCCGTCAAGATGTATGTCAAGGTTGACCCCCGCCTTCCGGTTTACAGGGTCGAACTACTCTAATGAAAATCTTGACGTCACAAGCACATCCCTACTAAATCCTCAAGTTGAAGGTTCACGAATACCTATCACAACCTTTCGATTCCGTCATTGACTGTCCCGGAGTGAAATCCGTGTGACGAATTGAGGGTGAGTCGGTTCGAGTATACTAATCCAATTAGCATACCTATAACGTGTGCTCCCACTAACCATTAGTGTTCGACAGGCACTCTTCATGTCAAAGAACACGTCATACAAGTCTTCACATAAACTTAACGCCCAGTCAAGTTTCATCGACTTGCGAACGATTAAGTATTTGAGCTATAACCTTTCTAGTGCCGACCCCCTTATCCAATAAGGAGTGGAACGTTTTGCTCTCAAATACATGGACTAGTTTCTATATGTTTATTTACGAGTTAGGAATGCCAAGAACTACCAAGAAATAAAGAAACATTCATTTGCCTTATATAAATGGTTTACATAATTACAAGTACAATGCCCTCACTCAACAACCTCTGAGTGGCATTCGAGGGCATACTCCTAACAATCTCCCACTTGCACGCAATGCCACACACTATGGTATCTAATACCCATGTTCTCCGGATGACGCTCCAAGCTAGTCTGACAAAGTGGCTTGGTCAGTGGATCGGCGACGTTGTCGGCCGAGTCTACTCTGTGCGGCACAATGTATCCCTTGCGAACAAATTCTCTTACGAGATGATACTTCCTCTCAATATGTTTGGTGCTGTTGTGAAACCTCGGCTCCTTGGCTGCGCTACTCTCCGTTGTCGCAGATGAATGAACAGTACCAAAGCACATGGTATCATTTGAAGTTCTCCCAGAAACTTCTTAATCTAGAACCCTTCCTTGGAAGCCTCCGAGGCTGCTTGATACTCAGCCTGACAGGTGGAATCAGCAGTCGCGCTTTGCTTGGCGCTACGCCAAGATACTGCTCCTCCATTAAGAGTAAATATGTAGCCAGAAGTATAAATCGAGTCGTCCTTCAGTCCTTGGAAGTCCGAATTAGTGAATCCCACCACATCCAAATCTCCACCGCCATACATCATAACCATATCTCTAGTCTTTCTCAAGTACTTGAGAACGTTCTTTACGGCAGTCCAATGTTCCCTACCTGGGTTTGCCTGAAACCTACTCACCACGCTTACAGCATGCGCAATGTCAGGTCTCGTACGCAACATAGCATACATAAGGCTACCCACGGCCGAAGCATATGGTATATTACTCATTTTCTTTCGTTGTTCCTCACTTTGAGGACACATCTTCAAGGAGAGTTTTATTCCATGTTGCATCGGTAGGAACCCTCTTTTAGAATCATCCATCTTAAATCGCTTTAAGATTTTATCTATATAGAGGGCTTGGGAAAGACCTATTGTTCTCTTCGCTCTATCCCGGTAGAGTCGAATACCAAGAATATAGGTAGCTTCTCCCAAGTCTTTCATGGAGAAATTACTCGAAAGCCAAGCTTTCACAGAACTGAGCATTCCCACATCATTTCCTATTAGTAGAATGTCATCTACATATAGTACTAAGAATGCGATCTTGCTCCCACTAACCTTCTTGTATACACAAGGTTCCTCTTCATTTTGCACGAAGTCAAACTCTTTGACTGCTTCATCAAAACGAAGGTTCCAACTACGCGACGCTTGCTTCAGTCCATAAATGGAACGCTGAAGCTTGCACACTTTCTGAATATCGACTTCGGACACAAAGCCTTTAGGCTGCTCCATATAAATTTCCTCCTCAAGGAATCCATTAAGGAAAGCCGTCTTTACGTCCATTTGCCATATCTCATAATCGTGGTAGGCGGCTATAGCAAGCATCATGCGAATAGACTTGATCATGGCTACGGGCGAGAAGGTATCGTGGTAATCGATACCTTCCTTCTGGGTATAACCCTTTGCCACAAGCCTGGACTTATAGGCGTCAACCTTGCCATCACCATCAGTCTTTCTCTTGTAGATCCACTTGTTCCCAATAGGCACTATTCCCTTGGGGCGGTCTACTAGAGTCAGGACACGATTGACATGCATCGAGTCTATCTCAGCTTCCATAGCTTCACGCCATTTCGCGGAGTCTACATCCACCATCGCTTGGTCATAGGTTGTTGGGTCGATCTCTTGGCTATCACTTGGAACTTCATGGAGACCCAGCTCCTCCAAGTGCACAAGCCCATACCTCTCGGGTAAATGAGACACCCTACTAGACCTACGAGGTGGTTGTACTTGTGTTTCAGAAAGTTCGGTTCCAGTTTCTTGCACAGGTGTCTCTCGAGGAGTTTCATTGTATTATTCTAAAGAAATACTTCTACCTGCTCCGCCTTCCTGAATGAACTCATCTTCCAGGAAGTGTGCTTGTAAAGCAACAATGATCCTTTGATCTTCGGGCATGTAGAATAGATATCCCATCATCCCAGACGGGAATCCAATGAAACCTCCCTTCGCATACCTAGCTTCCAACTTTTCCACCTTAGTCTTCTTGACATAGGTGGGACATCCCCAAATCCTAATATGATTAAGACTTGGTTTCCTTCCCTCCCACATCTCATGTGGAGTTTTAGGAGCGGATTTGGAAGGACATCTGTTCAAGATATATGCGGCAGTCAGGAGTGCATACCCCCACAGGTAAATCGGCAAGTCAGTATAGCCCAGCATGGATCGGACCATGTTCAACAGGGTCCGGTTCCTTCTTTCTGACACACCATTTAACTGAGGAGTACCTGGAGGTGTTAGTTGTGAAACTATTCCATGTTCCTTAAGGAACTCATCAAACTCCATACTCGTATACTCGCCACCTCGGTCCGACCGAAGTGCTTTGATATGATTACCAGTTTGTTTCTCGACTAGGGCCTTGAATTCCTGAAATTTCTCAAAAGCCTCGGATTTATGTTTCATTAAGTATACATAACCATACCTAGTATGATCATCTGTAAACGTAATGAAATATTGATATCCATCACGTGCTGCTTCCAAAGCACCACAAACTTTAGTATGGATTAATCCCAGTTTATCAGCGGCTCTTTCAAAAGTCCCTGTGAAGGGGGACTTAGTCATTTTGCCTTTAAGGCAAGATTCACAAGTAGGAAAGGGATCTGATCCCAATAGACCCATAAGTCCATCTTTTTCCATCTTGTAAACCTTGGTCTGACCAACATGACCAAGTCTAAGATGCCATTTCAAAACTTGATTGGTTTCATCTGTAACACCCCCAGGATATCCGAGGTATATTACAGCGCCGTGAATCCCTATATGGGACCCACCAGGCTGAACAGCATCATACACAATGACTCACAGAAACGATAAAATAACACCACGTCATAAAGACGCAAAACAGAACAATCAACCCGGTTCAACCGGTCAATATGACATCATCATCCATCACAACATAATAAGCAACAATACAATTCAAACGAACAAGAACCCCTTAAGTACTCGAGTACAACTATTAGTTCAAAACCACCAAAATACAAAAAGGTAAAGATACTAAAACATCACTCGTGCACCATCATCACGCACGGCCATCATCCGTGTACTGGTCCAGCGCCCGCTCGTCTCGATGAACCTGACCTGAAATTCATAAAACGAATTTCCCCAAAACGGGTCCCCAGAGGGGTTAGCAATTACGCTAGTACAAGTATTCAAGGCAAACCAATCGCTTACACATTTCATAGTACATGCACCAAAAATCATTTCGAAAACCAAAACAAGACATGTCTTTCTCCGGAAATAAACAGTCAAACAATTAGCCTTGAGAACAGGGCGGCAGCATACATTCTCACTCGGGGCCTCACAGGGACCCTAACGAGTTGGCTACAAATACAGAAAAACAAAACCACGCACACGCTAAGCCGTGAGAACAGGGCGGCAGCATACATTCTCACTCGAGGCCTTGCAAGGACCCTAACGAGTTGTCTAGCGATACGAAACTCATGAAATCCAGGGCGGCGGCATAGATTTCCCTCCTTGACCCGTCAGCCAACACAAGGTGAGTTACACACAAGTAATATACATTACCATTTCATGTTAAGCTTAAAGGTTTCCAAAAATACTTGCCTCGATTAATAGCGGTGACGCGAGCGGAGCGGAAGAATCAAGCACGGCCGTGAGGAACCGATTGAACCTAACGATTCGAATAACACAATCACAACCAACTCTAGACGATTACGGAAATGGAATACACCGGAAACCCGCCTACGATTCATGTATATTCGAATAAAATAACAACGAGGGGATCACAACCAAACCCTCTCGATTCCGTAAAAATCCACAAAATATCCATGAATGTAGGAAAACTAAAGATACTAACAATATCAATCGTATACATCATGAATCCACCAACAAAGCGGAGCAGATCGGTCGAAAATCCCAAAACCCCCAAATTATCCAAAAGTAGGGTTCTAAGAGATTACCTTGGATTTAGGATGAGAAACACAAGTGGATGATGTTAGTCTTACACCAAGAACTCAAGCACAAGAATCTCTCAAGTGATTGGAGGAAGAAAATCGCCTCAAATCGCTCGGGAGTCGCTCGTCCGCGGAAGAGGAAGAAATGAGATTTTGTGATTATCTCGGTCAACTCCTGGTTTATATAACCAGGGAGTGTTAGCACTGCCTAAGACTTCAAGGTTAGCGTGCGCTAACGGGATAGGTTACCAACCCTCTGTTAGCGTCCGAGTCCGAAGCGGGGTTTTGCCGTTAGCGTGCGCTACCATGCATGCGTAGCGTGCGCTAATAACCTATCGGTAGCGCGCTATCGACCAATAGCGTGCGCTACACGAACATCGGCCGAGTCCGATGGCAGCGCCCAAACCTCACGACCCGTTAGCGTGCGCTACCATACCAGCGTAGCGTGCGCTAACGAGAATCTGATTGAATACAGTAGTAAACGGAACAGTACGGGAAAGTCACACTAGCGCGCGCTACTGAACAACTTAACGTGCGCTAGTCTCCCGACATTAGCGTGCGCTAGACAAGATAGCGTGCGCTAATCCGATAGTCCAGAGGCCTGGGAGTTAAACTGCCACTCCCAGGGCTAAATCGTTAGCGTGCGCTACGAATTAATCGTAGCGTGCGCTACTAATGGATTTCTAGCGTGCGCTATACAGGAAATATAGCGTGCGCTAGATATAGAATATAAACGACCCCAAAATACCGGAATATGAACTAAACGTCAAACGAAACACCTCGAAACGCATCATAGCATAGAATGAATCCACGGCAACCCCGAAGCGGCGGTTCCGCACAACAATTACAAGAATCAGATCAAAAGATAACGGAAAAGTTACCTCAAGGATACGAGGGTCACTAAAATCGAGAATTACAGGAAATACAATTACAAGGGAAAGAAAAATGCGGATATTACATTCTACCCCTCTAAAAATAAGTTTCGTCCCGAAACTTAAGGAACAAACAACTCGGGGTACCTAGCACGCATGCTATCCTCGGTTTCCCAAGTTGCCTCCTCGACACCGTGTCTCGACCATTGCACCTTGACCAAAGGTATGGTCTTATGCCTCAATCGTTTCTCACGATGTTCCAAAATCTTCAAAGGGCGCTCTTCGAAAGTAACATCTTTGGCGACATCAATCTCACCATAATCGATGATGTGGCTAGGATCCGGGACATATCTCCTCAACTGGGAAACATGGAAAACACTATGAACATGACTCAAGGCCGGAGGTAACGCCAAACGGTACGCCAACCCACCTACTCGCTCGAGGATCTCGAAGGGGCCGATAAATCTCGGACTCAACTTCCCTTTCTTCCCGAAACGAAAAACTCCTTTCGTCGGCGACACCTTTAGCAAAACGTGGTCTCCCATCTCAAATTCCAAAGGTCGACGACGACGTCGCCAGATACGACTGGCCGACTCGGGCGCCAACATCCGTTCTCGAATTAACTCTATCTTCCGCCTCGTCTCTAAAACGACATCCGGCTCGGTCCCGACCAAATCGGACGCCTCATTCCAACAAATCGGTGATCGACATCGCCGCCCGTAAAGTGCCTCATACGGTGCCATCCGAATCGACGAGTGCCAACTATTGTTATAAGTGAATTCGATCGGCGGCAAATGTTCCTCCAGTCACTACTCCAATCGAGAGCACAGCACGCAATAAATCCTCGAACGTCTGGATAGTGCGTTCCGACCGTCCATCGATGCAGGGATGAAAAGAGGTACTCAAACGCAACCGGGTACCTAACGCCTTATGCACCTTTGCGGAAGTGCGATACAAAGCGGCCGTCACGATCCGAAACAATAGACTTGAGTACCGTGAAGTCTCACGATCTGCGCAATAAACACACGAGCTAACTTCTCCGGGCCCCAAGTGTCCTTGATGCCCAGAAAATGTGCCGACTTGGTCAGGCGATCAACAATCACCCATACCATATTCATGCCCGACCTCGATCTCGGCAAACTCGTAATGAAATCCATCGATATATCTTCCCACTTCCATTCCGGAATGGGAAGTGACTGCAATAACCCAGCCGGTCTCTGATGCTCGATTTTGACCTGCTGACAAGTCAAACATCTCGCTACAAACTGTGCGACCTCATCCTTCATGTCATTCCACCAGAAATTTCTCCTCAGGTCCTTGTACATCTTACTCGTACCAGGATGAACGGAATAAGGTGTAGCATGGGCCTCCCGTAAAATACTCTGCCTCAACTCTAAGTCGTTCGGCACACAAAGCCGACTCTGGAATCTCAAAACACCATCCTCGTGAATCACAAATCCAGGAGACTTCCCTTTAAGAACGTTCTCTCGGATTTGAGTAATCATCGGATCCTCTAACTGCTTCAGCTTAATTTCATCGATCAAAGACGACGAAATCTCTAAAGCACAAAGTTGTCCGACGGCGCCCGGCAACAAGACCTCAACATCTAACTCGATCAAAGCCCTCCGAAGTTCAGACTGAGATGTAAGGATCTCAAGCGTTCGCAACGCAACTGGTTTCCGACTCAAGGCGTCGGCCACAACGTTCGCCTTGCCCGGATGATAAAGGATTTCGAGGTCATAATCCTTAATCAACTCTAACCACCTCCTCTGCCTCATATTCAACTCTCGCTGAGTAAATATGTATTTCAGACTTTTATGATCAGTAAAAATCTGACATGTGGAGCCGAAAAGATAGTGACGCCAAATCTTGAGCGCAAAAACGACTGCCGCTAACTCCAAATCATGAGTAGGGTAGTTCATCTCATACGACCTCAACTGTCTCGACGCATAGGCAATGGTCTTGCCGTGCTTCATTAATACACACCCAAGACCCTGACCCGAAGCATCGCTATAAACGGCAAAACCCTCGTTGCCACATGGCAACGCCAAAACTGGGGCTGAAGTCAAACGCTTCTTCAGTTCCTCAAAACTCGATCGCCTCTCGTCATTCCGCATTTAACTTCTCGGATTACGGAGCAAGCTGCGTAAGTGGTCGAGCCGCCGAGAAACCCTCGACGAACCTATGGTAGTAGCCACCAAACCCAAGAAACTACGGACCTACTTCACATTTTTGGCGGTGCCCAATCCAATACGACCTCAATCTTCTGCGGATCCACACGAACCCCTACCTGAAATCACGTGACCTAAAAACATCACTTCTTTCAGCCAGAACTCACATTTCGAGAACTTTGCATAGAGTTGCTCGGTCCTTAAAATGTCTAATACTATCCGCAAATGATGGGCGTGCTCTTCCTCATTCCTCGAATAAATAAGAATATCGTCAATAAAGACGACGACGCACTTATCCAAATACTCGATAAAAACTTTGTTCATCAATTGCATGAACACCGCCGGTGCGTTAGTTAACCCGAAAGGCATGACTACGAACTCATAATGTCCGTACCTCGTCCGAAAGGCTGTTTTCGGCACATCGGACTCTCTCACCCGGAGCTGATAGTACCCCGATTTCAAATCAACTTTCGAGAATACCGCAGCTCCTCGCAATCGATCGAACAAGTCATCAATTCTCGGCAAGGGATACTTGTTCTTGATGGTCACCTTGTTTAGTTCGCGATAATCGATACACAAGCGTAGCGAACCATCCTTCTTCCGCACAAACAGGACCGGTGCGCCCCAAGGCGAGGCGCTCGGTCGAACATACCCCGACTCAAGAAGCTCACTCAACTGCTTCTTCAACTCGGACATCTCTGAAGGTGCCATGCGATAGGCGCCTTGAAATAGAAGGCTGCACCCGGCTCTAACTCTATAGTGAACTCGACCTCTCGATCCGGTGGCAATCCCAGAACTCGTCAGAAAACATCGGAAATTCATTAACTTTTGTAATCGACGTTAGCTCGACTCCACCTCTCTCCGACTTCAAGGCATAGCACCAATAACCTATACATCCCTTTCGCAAGAGACTCATCGCCTTCAATGCATTAATGACGAATTCGGTTTCCCTCTTCGCCCGCGAAAGAGTGCTCGTGCCGTCCTCGGCTAACATAGTGATGATTCTCGTGCGGTAGTTCATGATCGCACCATGCCGCTCGAGCTCCATCACCAAGAATCAAATCCTCACCCTCGATACTCACAACAATAAGATTAGAGGGCCAAGTCCTCTCACAAATAAGCACGAGCAGCCTCGAACCTCCCGATCACCAACGATCCTATCACCGCTAGGAAGCTTAACGATGAAGGGCTCACAAGGTGTCAAACGGTCGAGACTCAAACGGCGCACACAATCCAGAGATATGAATGAATGCGTAGCACCGAATCGAAAAGCACACCGACAGGATGAGAAAGAATATAAACGGTACTGCCGCCACGGTAGCCATTTGGATCATCGGCTCTCCGCATCTCATAGACACGCGGGTGGGCGGAGCCAACACCGGAAGCTCCCCTCTTGAGGGCTGACCCGACCTCTTCCCGACTAGCACTCGGCGGATATTGAGGAGCAAACGACCCCGATTCACACTTGGCTCCAACGGGCTGGTTGAGAAGAACGGTGCCGCGTTGTTTGACTGCTCACAAAAGGGGCCTTGTGGCCTAGTTGTCCACAAGTATGACAGTAAGCTTTGACGAGAACATTGCCGGCTCCTATGGCCTTGCACACCACAGTTAAAACATGTGGGTTCATGAGCGGAGGTTCGGCGGCACCCAAAGCTCCCAGAGAAACGAGTGAACCGCCCGTTGAAAAATTTGCGGCTTGAGATTTCTGTGGCCTCCACTCTTGGGACCAGAAAAATTTCCAACCGACTTCGCTTCTTACTCTCGCGGGCCGCCTCACTCGCCGTCACAGACATATCATAAGCAAGGGCCCTACTCGATAATCCTTCAATGTAGTACATACGAGCCCCGACATATAGTCCCGAATCGGCAACTTCATCCGCTGGAGAAATGGAAAATCTTGTCACTCTCCTCGACAACTTGGGTCTTCACATAACCCAACTCTTTGTTAAAATCAGCAATAGCTTGAGCTACGGGATATCCCGTGGTTGAGCGTCATAAAAGCATGTACCGAGCCTCGGCGGCCACGGGCAATATTCGATCTCCATCGACTCTTGAAACTCACCACGTAGCGGCATGGTCCTTGGGCCCAACGGCCTCCCACCGATCAGAGCGTCCCCGGTGAGGAAATATTGAGCAATAGGGACTTTACGGTCCTCGGGACGATTAGTGGCAACGAAGACCTTAGACATCTCCTTGATCCACCCTTCCCACCCAATCGGGTCTCAAGCTCCCAAACCGAGGAGGATGCATCTTGATAACATCTTGAGCCAACGATCCGCTCCGCCCGATTAGCGTGGGTCCGATCCGGCTCGAACCGCCCGAGCTATCGCGCCATTTGGTTTACCATTTGTTGCATTACGGCCGCTATACCAAGATCGGCACGCCTCGAGAAGAAGCATGGCTATGACGGCCGCCAGACGCCGGCTCAAGACTGTGACGTGGCCGCCCCACCGGCTGCCCCACGTCCCCGGCCGCGTCCACGACCACGACCGCGACCACGACCTCTTCCAGCATCCATGCTGGAATTGAACAAGTAGCAAAAGCCATACGAGGGTAAGTACGAGAGAAGAACAATTACAAGTCGAGAATCAAAGGTACGATACAAGGAAATAATGAACAGAGGAAGGAAAACTTACGGACACTGGTAGTACCGGAATCATGGCAGCGTGACGATGATGTGCAAAACATAACACCACAAGACCCAATAAACCAACAAGCCTAGGTATCCATAAACCTAGAGCTCTGATACCATTTTCTGTAACACCCCCAGGATATCCGAGGTATATTACAGCGCCGTGAATCCCTATATGGGACCCACCAGGCTGAACAGCATCATACACAATGACTCACAGAAATGATAAAATAACACCACGTCATAAAGACGCAAAACAGAACAATCAACCCGGTTCAACCGGTCAATATGACATCATCATCCATCACAACATAATAAGCAACAATACAATTCAAACGAACAAGAACCCCTTAAGTACTCGAGTACAACTATTAGTTCAAAACCACCAAAAGACAAAAAGGTAAAGATACTAAAACATCACTCGTGCACCATCATCACGCACGGCCATCATCCGTATCTTGGTCAGTAGCCGCTCGTCTCGATGAACCCGACCAAATTCATAAAACGAATTTCCCAAAACGGGTCCCCAGAGGGGTTAGCAATTACGCTAGTACAAGTATTCAAGGCAAACCAATCGCTTACACATTTCATAGTACATGCACCAAAAATCATTTGAAAACCAAAACAAGACATGTCTTTTTCCGAAATAAACAGTCAAACAATTAGCCTTGAGAACAGGCGGCAAAGATACATTCTCACTCGGGGCCTCACAGGGACCCTAACGAGTTGGCTACAAATACAGAAAAACAAAACCACGCACACGCTAAGCCGTGAGAACAGGGCGGCAGCATACATTCTCACTCGAGGCCTTGCAAGGACCCTAACGAGTTGGCTAGCGGTACGAAACTCGTGAAATCCAGGGCGGCAGCATAGATTTCCCTCCTTGACCCCGTCGGGCCAACACAAGGTGAGTTACACACAAGTAATATACATTACCATTTCATGTTAAGCTTAAAGGTTTCCAAAAATACTTGCCTCGATTAATAGACGGTGACGCGAACGGAACGGAAGAATCAAGCACGACCGTGAGGAACCGACGATTGAACCTAACGATTCGAATAACACAATCACAACCAACTCTAGACGATTACGGAAATGGAATACACCCGGAAACCCGCCTACGATTCATGTATATTCGAATAAAATAACAACGAGGGCGGATCACAACCAAACCCTCTCGATTCCGTAAAAATCCACAAAATATCCATGAATCCGTAGGAAAACTAAAGATACTAACAATATCAATCGTATACATCATGAATCCACCAACAAAACGGAACGAATCGGTCGAAAATCCCAAAACCCCCCAAATTATCCAAAAGTAGGGTTCTAAGAGATTACCTTGGATTTAGGATGAGAAACACAAGTGGATGATGTTAGTCTTACACCAAGAACTCAAGCACAAGAATCTCTGAAGTGATTGGAGGAAGAAAATCGCCTCAAATCGCTCGGGAGTCGCTCGTCCGCGGAAAGAGGAAGAAATGAGATTTTGTGATTATCTCGGTCAACTCCCTTGTTTATATAACCAGGGAGTGTTAGCGCACGCTAAGACTTCAAGGTTAGCGTGCGCTAACGGGATAGGGTTACCAACCCTCCTGTTAGCGTCCGAGTCCAGAAGCCAGGGTTTTTGCCGTTAGCGTGCGCTACCATGCATGCGTAGCGTGCGCTAATAACCTATCGGTAGCGCGCGCTATCGACCAATAGCGTGCGCTACCTGAACATCAGCCGAGTCCGGAGCCAACCGCCCAAACCTCACTGACCCGTTAGCGTGCGCTACCATACCGGCGTAGCGTGCGCTAACTAGAATCGATTGAATTCGGTAGTAAGCGCCCGATCTCGGGCAGTCACACTAGCGCGCGCCTTGAACAACTTAACGTGCGCTAGTCTCCCGACATTAGCGTGCGCTAGACAAGATAGCGTGCGCTAATCCGATAGTCCAGAGGCCTGGGAGTTAAACTGCCACTCCCAGGGCTAAATCGTTAGCGTGCGCTACGAATTAATCGTAGCGTGCGCTACTAATGGATTTCTAGCGTGCGCTATACAGGAAATATAGCGTGCGCTAGATATAGAATATAAACGACCCCAAAATACCGGAATATGAACGAAACGTCAAACGAAACACCTCGAAATGCATCATAGCATAGAATGAATCCACGGCAACCCCGAAGCGGCGGTTCCGCACAACAATTACAAGAATCAGATCAAAAGATAACGGAAAAGTTACACTGAAGGATACCCGAGGGTCACTAAAATCGAGAATTACACCGGAAATACAATTACAAGGGAAAGAAAAAATGCGGATATTACATTATCCCTACCACGTTTTCTATTCATAGTATTCACAACTACTTTGTTGATGAGATTTAGATGATACAATCCATTCAACAATGTAGCAGTACCCACTATTTTATTTCTAAAATAAATTTTGCAGGAACCATCACTAATGAAAAATGAAAAGCCTTTTCGGTCCATGACCAGAATGGATACAATGTTTTTGTGCCCCTTGGGCAAAACAAGTACATCTTCTAAAGTCAAAACAAAGCCGGATTCTAAACCCAAAAGAAGTGATCCTATGTCGGTCGCCTCGACACTATGCCCGCTTCCGACTGTGATCATAACTTCTCCAGCTCCAAGCTACCTACTTTGTTCCAGATCCTGATTCACGGTACAAATATGAGAACTAGCACCAGAATCCAGTATCCAGGAAGTAGAAAATACAGTAGCAGAACAATTTGTTTCCAAAACTAAAAGTTTTGTACCTGAAGTGCCATGAAGAATCGGATAGTCTCTAGCCCAGTGGCCCAGCTCACCGCACTTGAGACAAGCATCCTTCTTCTTCTTGTTCTTTGGAACCATCGGGGCCTTGCCCTTTCCCTTAAGGTCCTTAGCTTGTGGTCCAGTTTGCTTCTTGGTCTTTTTCTTCTTGTTCTTAGACCCCCGAGGTCCAGAAGAAATCACAAGAGCAGACTCCTTCATCCGCGGAGTCTTCATCTGTGACTGAGCGGTCAAAAGTTTGTTCATTAGCCCAGCTAAATTGCATGCAATCTCATTGCAGTTGAAGTTCATAACAAACTATGAGAAGGAATCAGGGAGAGACTGTAGGATAAGGTCGGTTTGGAGAGAAGTATCCATTTGAAAATCAAGGGCCTCCAATCTCTCGATCATGGATATCATTTTGAGGATGTGTTCCCCAACCTTCTCACCTTCCTTCATCCTTGCACCGAACAGTTGCTTGGATATCTCATATCTAGCAGTTCTGCTGTGCTCACCATAAAGTTCGGTTAAGCGAGATAGAATCTGCCTAGCAGAAGTCATTTTCTCATGAGCTCTCTAAAGCTCATTAGACATGGAAGCCATCATATAAGCACGGACTTTCACGTCATCCTTAATCCACTTTTCGTGGTTTTCAATCTCTTCCTGATTGGCTCGGGTCCGCACAGGATGTGCCAGAATGTCCGTCTCCAAGACGTATCCCAGTGCCTCTATACTGAGGACAATCATCAGATTGCGGAGCCAATCCACAAAATTAGGTCCTATTAAGGTGTTCTTTTCGAGTAGAATTGCGAGTGGATTCATTGTCATATTGAGATTTGTCTGCATTAAGTATAACAGATTAATTAGTGACTCATTCAATTATATTCTGAGTATAGAATTAAGGTCTTTTCTATTCTTGTTACCCAGCTCCCACTATTTTTATCGAAATAACACACTTCCATGTGAAATCCGGAAGTATCGTCGCTCTACTTCATAGTGGTGATCGAGTTCTTTATAAATCTTAATAGAGGGCAACCGAACAGGTTTCTAGTCTATTAATTTTCATAAAGTGGTGTCCAACACCAACCCATCTAATGGATGATTCGATCTTCTTTTTCCCCTTGTTCACTCCCCTCAACCTATACGGTTTCTATGGTTCGTGAACAAGTTAAGTTTATACCATCGACGCAAATCAGTTTCACAATTGAATCTTATCCGGCAACCTATCAGGTTTCTAGGGATAAAATTTGCTCCAACCGAAGGCATCCAATGCGCTCCCGGTAATTTATCCGTCCTTCCCGAACGACTACCCCGATAAATCGGAAGCATAGCACATCCGGTTTGGATTTCAATTTTCCGAAAACTATGGAGGGAAGGAAAACCTTGAAACCTTATAAACTTAATAATTTATCGTGGGAGAATTTTCGCGATTAGCGCTACACTTTGAACATTAATCGTTTAAGCACGTTTGTGGCATTCATACAATATGAAACAACCATTCACAACCTAGTTGCTACCAACATGTGGTTCATGGACCGTTCCTAGAAAATAAAAACTCCGTAATCTAATTACAAGTCTTCGTCTTGAATCTTCATCTTCTCGAAATGGATCTTCCTCCGGTCTTCGTCATTACATATAAATTTTACATCGAAAATTGCATCCTAGATACAAACATTTCTAGTAAAATAAATAGGCTCAAAACGGCCTTTACAACCTAATCGAATAAAATGAACGATTCAAAACTAAGTGCACGAACCACATCCCCATTCAAAAAGCATTCATCCAATAAATACTATATAAATGGAAAGCGTAGAGATACATTGATCCAATTGGTAATATGATAACGTTCAAAATAATTCGGTCGACCATAAATATTCCAATTAATCAAATTTCCCTTATAAAATGAAATACCATAAATCATTTTAATCATATTAAATCCAATTTAACATGAGGAAGATTAATTTTCAAGAATACACGAAAAAATCGAGCCGGGGCGAAAATGGCCTGGCATGGCCGAGTCACGCTCACTGCGGCCACCGCCAGCGCATGCCTCGAGCCTGTGCCACGCCCACAAGCATGCTGGCCGCCTGTGCCGGCCGCAGGCCTGGGCCGCGGCCCCCGACTCCCGGACCCCTCGCGGACCGTCCAACGGCATTTCGGGGCTAGTTTTTCGACCGGATATCCAATATCTATATTCTCCAACATTCATATCTTTAATACAAATCATATTTCCAAGTAATTAAGATTTATTTAGACATAAAATTACGAAAAATAATACTACAACGAACGTAAAAACATATACCACGATTATGACTAAAATGATTCCAAATCATTCACCATCTAATCAAGCATTCCAAATGCTAATATCGTATATACGATCGCAAAACCTTGCTCCGATACCACTGTTGGGATTCGGTGCCTAAAACGAAGGCCCAGCAGAAGCGGTAAAACGAAAATTAATTCGATCTGAATCCCTACGAGGATCGATCGAGCTACGTATATACGAATATCAAAAACGAATTCACAAGAGATATAGAAACTCACCCTTGTAGTCCGTTGATTAGATGGATAACCTTCTCTTGAGCTATTCCCCAAGCTCTTGAACGATCCAACGCCGAAAGCACCGCGTCTCTACTTGCCACGCGCCGGAGAAACAACCAGAACGACGATCACCTTGCTATCCTCCGAGGATACGGCTAGAGCTAAGTGATGAAGCTATATATGTAAAGATTACTACACTCTAAGTGTTTTAATCTTACTCTCTCTATATGATTTTCTCTCAATTTTTCTCCAAGAAAAATGAAGAAGAAATGAATGAAGAAGATGAAGATAATTGAGAAAATGGTTTTTCTCTCTCTCTTTCAATCTCACTCACGTAGGAATCCTATATTGGTCAAGAGATATGAAGTCTTCCTCCTTATATTCTTATTCCACCCTCATGTGAACAACTCATGTCACATGAGATCAAACCCCACAAAGTTGTCTTTTTCATATAAAATGAAAACAACAAGACAAGAGGAAAGTGGGTGGAACTTAGGGGGGCGGCTACCATGCAGAAACAGATGAGTTCGGTTCGTTTCGGACTCCCATGAGTCCAAACAGATAAACTACGATTCCGTTCCGATGTATTTGTATCGATTAATTAATCCAATTAATTAAACATATCAAATACAAAATAACATAATTAATTTATCCAAGAAATAATTATATTCATGAATTAAATTAATCACCCAGTGATATATTTAATCCATTAAGCCGTAAATCAATTTATCCGATAAATCGATTTAAACATCCAATGTCCCAAATTTAGATATCCAATATGTAATATTCATAATGAGAGAATTAGCTCGATTCATTCCATCGTCAATCCTAATGCGCGACTCGGTAGGTCCGTTTCAGTCAGCAATGGGAGGAACCAAAGAGTAGTAGCACCACCTAGCCAGCCTGGCGGCCTACACTGTACCCCAACTGAGAACGAATGATTGGGATCATTCAAGAACCATGTTGTCGTGAATACCAGTATACGTATAAACCCTTCTTTCAAATGTCCCGATCAAGTTATAGGGTCACGGTCTGTCAAACCCTATCTGTACTTGACGCTATGCATGCGTTAATGCAAATCGAGATCATTGAGCTGTCGTGTATCTAATACAACTAGCTCCAATGCTTTGGCCAAAGACTTATGATCTCATCTGCCAATAACCGCATAGGACATATAACACGCTCACTAAAGGGAGAAAGATTTCTATCTTGGTATTCAGTAGGACCTGCTACTTGCCCGTCAAGATGCACGTCAAGGTTGAACCCCGCCTTCCGGTTTACAGGGTCGAAGAACTCTAATGAAAATCTTGACGTCACAATCACATCCCTACTAAATCATCAAGTCGAAGGTTCACGAATACCTATCACAACCTTTCGATTCCGTCATTGACTGTCCCGGAGTGAAATCCATGTGACGAATCGAGGGTGAGTCGGTTCGAGTATACTAATCCAATTAGCATACCTATAACGTGTGCTCCCACTAACCATTAGTGTTCGACAGGCACTCTCCATATCAAAGAACACGTCATACAAG
This sequence comes from Orobanche coerulescens, assembly GCA_033398695.1. NCBI lineage: Eukaryota > Viridiplantae > Streptophyta > Magnoliopsida > Lamiales > Orobanchaceae > Orobanche > Orobanche coerulescens. The sequence goes on along the minus strand of CM065815.1, from coordinate 89,548,486 downwards.
TCTTCACATAAACTTAACGCCCAGTCAAGTTTCATCGACTTACGAACGATTAAGTATTTGTGCTATAACATTTCTAGTGCCGGCCTCCTTATCTAATAAGGAGTGGAACGTTTTGATCTCAAATACATGGGCTAGTTTCTATATGTTTATTTACGAGTTAGGAATGCCAGTAACTACCAGAAAATAAAGAAACATTCATTTTCCTTATATAAATGGTTTACATAATTACAAGTACAATGCCCTCACTCAACAACCTCTGAGTGGCATTCGAGGGCATACTCCTAACACCTTCATCCGTGCACTGAACAGTTGCTTGGATATCTCATATCTAGCAGTTCTGCTGTGCTCACCATAAAGTTCGGTTAAGTGAGATAGAATCTACCTAGCAGAAGTCATTTTCTCATGAGCTCTCTGAAGCTCATTAGACATAGAAGCCATTATGTACGCACGGACTTTTACGTCATCCTTAACCCACTTTTCGTGGTTTTCAATCTCTTCCTGATTGGCTCTGGTCCGCACAGAAGGGGCTGGAATGTCCGTCTCCAAGACATATCCCAGTGCCTCTATACTGAGGACAATCATCAGATTGCGGAGCCAGTCCACAAAGTTAGGTCCAATCAGGGTGTTCTTTTCGAGTAGAATTGCGAGTGGATTCATTGTCATATTGAGAGTTATGTCTGCATTAAGTATGATAGATTAATTAGTGACTCATTCAATTATGTTCTGAGCATAGAATTAAGGTCTTTTCTATTCTTGTTACCCAGCTCCCACTATTTTTATCGGAACAACACACTCCCATGTGAAATCCAGAAGTATCGTCGCACTACTTCATAGTGGTGATCGAGTTCTTTATGAATCTTAATAGAGGGGAACCAAACAAGTTTCTAGTCTATTAATTTCATAAAGTGGTGTCCAACACCAACCCATCTAATGGATGATTCGATCTTCTTTTTCCCCTTCTTCACTCCCCTCAACCTATACGGTTTCTATGGTTCGTTAACAAGTTAAGTTTATACCATCGACGCAAATCAGTTTCACAATTGAATCTTATCCGGCAACCTATCAGGTTTCTAGGGATAAAATTTGCTCCAACCGAAGGCATCCAATGCGCTCTCAGTAATTTATCCATCCTCCCCAAACGACTACCCCGATAACTCGGAAGCATAGCACATCCGGTTTGGATTTCAATTTCCCAAAAGCTCGATGGAGGGAAGGAAAACCTTGAAACCTTATAAACTTAATAATTTTTCGTGGGAGAATTTTCGCGATTAACGTCACACTTTGCACATTAATCAGTTAAGCGCGTTTGTGGCATTCATACAATATGAAACAACCATTCACAACCTAGTTGCTACCAACATGTGGTTCATGGACCATTCCTAGAAAACAAAAAACTTCGTAATCTAATTACAAGTCTTCGTCTTCTCGAAACGGATCTTGCTCCGGTCTTCGTCATTACATATAAATTTTACATCGAAAATTGCATCCTAGATACAAACATTTCTAGTAAAATAAATAGGCTCAAAACGGCCTTTACAACCCAATCGAATAAAACGAACGATTCAAAACTAAGTCCACGAACCACATCCCCATTCAAAAAGCATTCATCCAATAAATACTATATAAATGGAAAGCGTAGAGATACATTGATCCAATCAACAATACGAACCGATCCAATCGATTCACACAATCGGTAATATGATAACGTTCAAAATAATTCGGTCGACCATAAATATTCCAATTAATCAAATTTCCCTTATAAAATGAAATACCATAAATCATTTTAATCATATTAAATCCAATTTAATATGCGGGAGATTAATTTTTAAGAATACACGGAAAAATCGAGCCCGGGCGAAAATGGGCTGCCTGGCCGAGTCACCCTCGGCAGCTTTCCGGCAGACAGGCCTGGCATGGCCGAGTAACGCTCGGCAGCTGCCGGCCAGGCACGACCCGTGTCTCCAGACACGGTCGGGTCTGTTTGGCAGTGACTTGGTCAGACTGAGGGACACGACCGAGTCACCCAGGACACGGTCGAGTCTGCGTGGCAGTGACTAGGCCAGACTGCCGGACACGACCGAGTCACCCAGGACACGGTCGAGTCACTCTCGGCCAGATTACCCTTTTTGTCCAAAAAATTGTCTGACGACGATTCGGGGCTAGATTTTCGACCGGATATCCAATATCTATATTTTTAGACTTTCATATCTTAAATATAAATCATATTTCCCAGAAATTTAACATTTATATTTAGACATAAGCTTACGAAAAATACAATTATTACGAACGAAAAACATATACCATAATTATGACTAAAATGATTCCAAATCATTCACCATCTAATCGAGCATTCCAAATGCCAATATCGTATATACGATCGCAAGACCTACGCTCCGATACCACTGTTGGGATTCGTTGCCTAAAATGAAGGCCCAACGGAAGCGGTAAAATGAAAATTAATTCGATCCGAATCCCTACGAGGATCGATCGAGCTACGTATATACAAATATCAAAACGAATAACAAGAGATATAGAAACTCACCCTTGTAGTCCGTTGATTAGATGGATAACCTTCTCTTGAGCTATTCCACAAGCTTTGCTTGATCTCTACGAATCTATTCCGATTCAAGCCCTTGAACGATCCAACGCCGAAAGCACCGCGTCTCTACTTGCCACGCGCCGTAAAAACGAACGGAATGACAACACCTTGCTATGCTCCGAGGATACGGCTAGAGCTAGGCGATGAAGCTTTTTATTATTACACTCTAAGTCTATAATCTCTCTCTCTCAATATATATTGAATTTTCTCCAAGAAAAACTCAAGAACAAAAATGAAGAAGATGAAGAAGAAGACTTGAGTGATATTAAAATGAATTCAATGTTCTCTCTCTCCAACTAATACAACTTATGAATTGTCAAGTGTAGGTGAGATGAAGTCTTTTTCCTTTTTATTCAATACTTCTTCACATGTCACGACTCATCAAATGAGAATCAACCCCACCTCCACAATTATCATCCATTAAAGAATCGAGACAAGAGTCCAAAAGGAAGGTGGCGAGAAATGGGGGGGGCCCATGGAGAAACGGATGAGTTCGGTTCGTTTCGGACTCCCGCGAGTCCAAACAGATAAACTCCGATTCTGTTCCAATGTATTTATACCAATTAATAAATTCAATTAATTAATCATATCAAACACATAATAACATAATTAATTTCTCCAAGAAATAATTATATTCATGAATTAAATTAATCACCTAGTGAAATATTTAATTCATTAGGCCGTAAATCAATTTATCCAATAAATCAATTTAGACATCCAATGTCCCATATTAGATATCCAATATCTAATATTCATAATGAGAGAATTAGCTTGATTCATTCCGTCGTCAATCCTAATGCGCGAGTCGATAGGTACGTCTCAGTCAGCAATGGGAGGAACCAAAGATTAGTAGCACCACCTAGCCAGCCTGGCGGCCTACACTGTACCCCAACTGAGAACGAATGATTGAGATCATTCAAGAACCATTATGTCGTGAATACCAGTATACGTATAAACCCTTCTTTAAAATGTCCCGATCAAGTTATAGGGTCATGGTCAGTCAAACCCTATCTGTACTTGACGCTATGCATGCGTTAATGCAAATCGAGATCATCGAGCTCTTGTGTATCCAATACAAATAGCTCCAATGCTTTGGCCAAAGACTTATGATCTCATCTGGAAATAACCGCATAGGACATATAACCCGTTCACTAACAGGAGAAAGAATTCTATCTTGGTATTCAGTAGGACCTGCTACTTGCCCGTCAAGATGCACGTCGAGGTTGACCCCCGCCTTCCGGTTTACAGGGTCGAACTATTCTAATGAAAATCTTGACGTCACAAGCACATCCCTACTAAATCCTCAAGTCGGAGGTTCACGAATACCTATCACAACCTTTCGATTCTATCATTGACTGTCCCGAAGTGAAATCCGTCTGACGAATCGAGGGTGAGTCGGTTCGAGTATACTAATACAATTAGCATACCTATAATGTGTGCTCTCACTAACCATTAGTGTTCGACAGGCACTCTCCATGTCAAACAAACATGTCATACAATTCTTCACATAAACTTAAAGCCCAGTCAAGTTTCATCGACTTGCGAACGATTAAGTATTTGAGCTATAAACCTTTCCAGTGCCGACCCCTTATCTAATAAGGAGTGGAACGTTTTGCTCTCAAATACACGGACTAGTTTCTATATGTATATTTACAAGTTAGGAATGCTAGTAAATAAAGAAACATCCATTGCCTTATATTACTGATTTACATAATTACAAGTATAATGCCCTCACTCAATCATCCTATGAGTGGCCTTCGATGGCATACTCCCAACAATACCAACACAAACCAATATCACAAATAGCAGTTTGAAAAGATCTCAAAAAATTTGGAAACGCCAAAAATTGATTTGACTCAAAAGTCAGAAAAACTCATTTTCAAAAATCACGCTACTACCGTACCGGTAGAGCCACATAACACACACGCCTGGGTTTCACAAAACCCAAGCTCCGATACCATCTTCTGTAACACCCACAAAACCATCCGGGATAATACAGCGCCGTGGGTCCTGCGCCGGAACCCACCAGGATAAAAACCCTTTACAAAACCATTTCAAAAACGTTCAAAAAGCCAAAGAGGCCGATGACGGTAATATTTTGCAAATACTCAAATATTCTCAAAAACAAAGTTCTCAATGTTAGAAGTATGCCCTCGAATGCCACTCAGAGGATGTTGAGTGAGGGCATTGTACTTGTTATTATGTAAATCATCAATATAAGGCAATGAATGTTTCTTTATTTACTGGTAGTTACTGGCATTCCTAACTCGTAAATATACATGTAGAAACTAGTCCGTGTATTTGAGAGCAAAACGTTCCACTCCTTATTGGATAAGGGGGTCGGCACTGGAAAGGTTTATAGCTCAAATACTTAATCGTTCGCAAGTCGATGAAACTTGACTGGGCGTTAAGTTTGTGTGAAGACTTGTATGACGCGTTCTTTGATAAGGAGAGTGCCTGTCGAACACTAATGGTTAGTGGGAGCACGCGTTATAGGTATGCTGATTAGATTAGTATACTCGAACCGACTCACCCTTGATTCGTCACACGGTTTTCACTCCGGGACAGTCAATGATGGAATCTAAAGGTTGTGATAGGTATTCGTGAACCTTCGACTTGAGGATTTAGTAGGGATGTGCTTGTGACGTCAAGATTTTCATTAGAGTAGTTCGACCCTATAAACCGGAAGGCGGGGGTCAACCTCGACGTGCATCTTGATGGGCAAGTAGCAGGTCCTACTGAATACCAAGATAGAATTCTTTCTCGTGTTAGTGAACGGGTTATATGTCCTATGCGGTTATTGGCAGATGAGATCATAAGTCTTTGGCCAAAGCATTGGAGCTAGCTGTATTAGATACACGAGAGCTCGATGATCTCGATTTGCATTAACGCATGCATAGCATCAAGTACAGATGGAGTTTGACTGACCGTGACCCCATAACTTGATCGGGACATTTGAAAGAAGGGTTTATACGTTTACTGATATTCACGACAGAATGGTTCTTGAATGATCCCAATCATTCGTTCTCAGTCGGGGTACAGTGTAGGCCACCAGGATGGCTAGGTGGTGATACTACTCTTTGGTTCCTCCCATTGCTGACAGAGACGGACCTACCGAGTCGCGCATTGGGATTGATGACGGAATGAATCGAGCTTGTTCTCTCATTATAAATATTAGATATTGGATATCTAATTTATTGGACTTTGAATGTCTAATTGATTTTGGGACATTGGATGTCTAAATTGATTTATTGGATAAATTAATTTACGACCTAACAAATTAAATATATTACTGGGTGATTAATTTAATTTATGAATATAATTATTTCTTGGAGAAATTAATATATGATTAATTAATTGGATTAATTAATTGATATAAATACATCGGAATGGAATCGGAGTTTATCTGTTTGGACTCACGTGAGTCCGAAACGGACCGAACTCATCCCGGTTTTTCTAGATGGCTGCCTCATCTCACCAACCTCATCCTTGGTCTTTATCTCCAATTTTATAATTGGAAGACCAAAGACTTTGGAGGGAACACATATCTCATGTGATCTTAAAGGTGTTGATTTTGTCTTGTGGAAGATGAATAAAAGGAGTAGAAAATCTCAACTCTCAAGACACTTCTTGCACCAGCCATGAGAATCATTTGAGAGTGAGAAGAAAAAAAATTTTCCAAGTTTTTACTTCTTCTTCATTTATCTTGAATTCTCTTGGAGAAATATCAAGAGATTAATTGAGAGATATATATTATACACTTAGAGTCACTACTAGAAAAAATGCCTATAGTGACGCTCAAAAGCGTCACCATGTGTAGTCTATTGTGACGCTTTTGGTATAGTGACGCTTTTCAAAAGCGTCACCTGATTTGGCGTTTCAATAGCCCATTATTGTGACACTTTCAAGGCGTCACAACAGATATCTATTGTGACACTTTTTTATATATTGTGACACTTTTTTTGCATCAAATCAGTTAGCTTTAGTGACGCTCTTTTCGCATTCTGGTGACACTTTATGGCTTCACAATAGTATGTTATGGTGACACTTTCTGGCGTCGTAACAGTATGCTATGGTGACATTTTCTGGCGTCGCAATAGTATACTATGGCGACACTTTCTGGCATCGCAATAGTATTGCTATGGCGATACTTTCTGGCATCGCAATAGTATGCTATGGTGACACTTTCTGGAGTCATATGGTGAAACTTTTTGGCGACACAATAGTATATAAGAATAGCAAAATATGAAACGAAGATGTTTAGTAGTATATACAAGAAAAACAATTTTCTGGTCAATTACTCTTTAATAGGTAGTTCTAACTGTTATATAATAAAGTGATTGATACATATGGTTGATGACACAATGCACTTAAAGGGGTGGAGACAACTAGAGCTGTTTATACCTAGCACATGATAACTATAATGCCTAGCATTTGAAGCCTATGAGATCACATAACTGTTATAGTCAGGCTAACATCAGGATCCTTCGGGGAAGTAATGAATGAGCTTCTTCAAAATATTTTGCACGCTGCACAAGATTAGCATTCGAGTCATATTCTTCTACATCATCGCATACGAGTCCATGCAAGAAAAAGGAGCGATGACAAGCTGAGGACATTATAGCCTGCAAAGAAGGGGAAGTCTTGAAAATATGTTTGGAATATTACTTTCAGACCTCATTAATTTAGAAGTTGGTACACTATCACTGAAGCTCAACTAACACACGAAAAAAAACTTAAATAGAAACTCATGCTATTCAAAAAAAAGCACTGTAGTTGAACAAAGTAAAATGATAGTGGGCAATAAACTCTCGGCTCAATCATAGTGCCGCAAAAAAAGAAGAGAAGTATGAAGCAAATACATTGCTGATGAACTAGAGAAAATGACATTTAAAACTCCAAAGATACTAGAGCCGTCAGATTGGATTTGGTTCCACTCAAAAGTTGAGCATTGTATAAAAAGAGTGGACATTTTCAACAGCAAGCATTGCTAACCTGAATTTATTTGTGAGATAAAGAAAGGGTTTAAATCGTACGAACAATGTACGGAGCTGGCATATAATTCAGCTTGTAGGAGTTCAAAGCTTTATTTGCAAATATCAGAGTCAAGCAATATAATAATGGCAGCAAGATTGCTGGATAAACCTGATTAACAGCTTCACCAAAAGCTATGAAAGCAAATTCTCCGCCGGGTGCAAGTAGAAGACCCACTCTTATCGCTGATACCATTGAAAGACCAAATAGTCAGCCAACAAGAACAATCAAGATGGTCTTGCCAGCAAGAAGAAGCCCTAATGTCCCTGAAATGACTGGGAAATTTGAAACTAGAAGTTTTGAATCGATGGACATTCCAACATGTGAAAGAAATAGTGCTTACTGTAAGCAATAAACAATAGAGAACAATATTAGTAGTCACTATAAAGTGGAAGTTCACACTAATCAGGGGCAATAAAACCATTTTCATGGAAAAGTGTAATCAATAAATCAAATGAATCATTCAATGTAAAGATGCACCTATACAGATGGAGAATTCTGAAGCTATGGTTACAAAAAGCAAGAGTTAAATAGATATGTACCCGAGTACTAATTATCAAAGATCTTTTGACGAGCTCAAGAGATTAAGGTTTTGAACTTCAACAAAAAAAAGGTCATCAACACCACCATACCATCATAAAGAAGAGACCTAACAGAAGTCCACGATATGGAGCAATATCAGATTCAACCTGCAACGAGAATTCGGTTTCCACAAGAAACAAGCCAGCCAAAAATGCTCCTAAAGCCAGGGAAAGGCTAGCCTGTTATCAGATAAAGAATGAATCGTATCAACACTATTGGTGACAAATGAAAGAACTAGTTAACCAAAATGTGCAAATAATATCAATAAATAAAATAAGATGAGTTTTCTTACCCTGGCAGTTAGGAGACTAGTACCTAAGATAACAAGAAGAGTATTTGCAGAAAATATTTCTCATTTTGATTTTCAGTAATTTGCTTATAAATTGGGCGAATCAGCTGCACGAAAAAACGTAAAATTGGTATTTTATAGAATAAAAAATTAGATACTTTTCTACTATGGAAGTCAAAACACGGAGTGTATCAAAAGGTACAAACTTGTGTTTCCTTGACCTTAGATACCACAAAATCATAAACAAAAAATATTGTCGAAGTGACTCTAGTGAAAAGCAGGATCCCATAGGAGTAGAGGATGTCGAGCAATGTAAAGAATTAGAATACTTCCTAAGCATGGCTGAGATGGCAACAACTGCCTTTACACCCACCAATCTAAGAGCTTCAGCAATGGCATGGAAACCCACCTGAAACCATTGAAATGTTGGTTATTAATCCAAAAGAACACCAATATAATATTTCTGACTTAGTACAATTGTGAGAAACAACAATATAAGTAGCATCCACTTGTTAAACCAATCTAGCATGTCATAAACCTTCTTCAATTAGCATAGGAACAAACTATGAAACTATAAAATAGCACATACAGGTATCATGTCATACAAAAAAGACTATTCGGCTGAGTTAAAATGAATCCGGAATAAAATTGTTACCCCTCCTTTAGATGAACTAGGTGAAATAAGAGGTATCAGTATAAGCAAAACCACGACAGCCAAATACTATTAGAGAGATTACAAAAATGGTCCTAACAGAAAGTAATCTTTAATGACACATAACAATGATAGCGCCAAATTAGGGGGGAGGGAAGACATGCAGTACCCAAGTGCACAGATACCTGGAAGAGTAATACGGAAAATGTAGCTCGCCAATGGCGTAATGTACTCTCACCATGTTCCTGCAATACCTATAAAACCCCAGATAGATTATATTAACTGCTCTGGTGCTAAAAACAGTACTCTGGCAAGTTATTAGTAAATTATAAAACAATAAGGAAAATAGACGAACCCATAAGACACAAAGTTCAAAATGAAGAACCAAAAGAAAAATAGGGTAATCACTTCCTCAACAAACTACACAAGAATCATTAATTTGTACGAAGGACAACAAGTTGAAGATAATGCAAGGCCATTGCCTATGACAATTGCAAAGAGACCAAAGAAGCCCAAGAAGATAATAAGCAAGCAAGCCAATGACAACAAATCACAAAGACTGCAATTAACATGCAATTAAAAGTTAGGTTTACCCAAAAAAAAGGAAGAAGAAAAAGAAGAAGCAATCTCTTTCGATATCATGCACTTGATAGCGACTTCCATCCCGAGCGAGCCCAAACCAAAAACATACTTCTTCATGGAACTTAGTCTTTCAACAGAGAGCTATAGTACAAGAATAAATTAAAGGTCACCTATCAGTCCTCATATAGCTGTAAGGTGGAGATCAAATGGTTTTTTCTAAGTCCAAATTGAAAATTTATCAGCTCTACCTCAAGGCCAATATTAAATAGCAAGAAAACAACTCGAATTCAGCAATAGTCTTAGTTCCATGTACATTGCGAATAATAGAGAGATCAAAAGGTCCAATTAAAATTCCAGCAGCCAAATATCCAAGAACAGGACTGCCTAAAATTGCAACACAAAGAAAATAACTTATATCATGGTATATACAAAATTTAAAGACACACAGAGATACTTCGACACAAATGTATACCACCAAAATAGCACAAATGGGACCAAAACAATAACAAATTGCTGTGAAATATGCTCCACCTTTTTATGAATACTAGATAATATGCACCAAAGAATGCGAAGCGTAATCGGAACCAAGTTTTACATATGAATCAACTGGTTATATGAAGATTGAGCTACTTGCAGCCTGAGGAAACCCTTTTCCTTTCCAATAAACCCTCAAGTTTTTAGGGGCAAACACACTCAAGTTCCACTTACCTCCAGGTATTTTTTGGAAAATAGGCACAAATATGACACTTGCAAGCAGTAACCACAACATGTCTAATAGGGGCGAAGGTCGACCTTCTAACGCCTAGGCGGCCGCCTAGGCCAATTTTTAGAACAGTGAAACTAAATCAGATTTTAGACAAATATGTCTTACACTGAAATTCGTATTTCAGGTCCTGAAATGTGGAGATGAAACTAAAAAGAGTTTTTTCATTCACCCAGCCATCACATTAAAGATTCATATATAAATATATCAAACAATCTGAAGAAGCTCAAAAGACAGAATACGAGTTTTGGCAGTAACTTCATCATTGCCCTCCTTCATACCCATCCGCGAACACATTATTTAATAAATCAATTTGTATTTAGAAATAGAATGTATAGAAAAAACCGGAGATACAAACCTTACAAAGAGTGTGGAAAACAAGTAAAGCATCACATTGTATGTAATATCCGACTGTAACTTTTCATTTTTACCTGTCGTTGTATTATTCGGATAATCTGATTATCAGGAATCGTTGCATTTAAGTATTATGTTGAGGTATCATGGATTTGAATATCATATCGTTGTTATTTCATAGGTGATGATTCGATGTTGTTAGAGTGTGCATTTTCGAATTTTGTTAGTGTAGCGTACGCTACACAGTAAGATTTAGCGTACGCTAATTCTGTGCATTAGCGTGCGTAAGGCTTTCCTCGGTTGCGTACGCTAAGAAGGAATCTGACAGCAGTTGACTTCAACACGTGAGCCTTTTAACCGGTAGCATGCATGCGATCTATGTCTGAGCTGTCATGTCGGTGAGAATCTACTTTTACTAGCGTGCGCTAACCCATTCATCATTAGCGTGCGTTAACGGCCTGCAATAATTCAAGACAGTAGCCACTGTAAGCCGCTTACGTACGTAATATCGTCCGGATAACGTACGTAAGGGCATTAGCGTACGCTAAACTGACCTGCTAGCGTGCGCTAAGTCTGCATGATCTATATATAGGACCAGCCTGTTTTTCATCCCTTCACAACTCTAAACCGATTTTCTCTCCATTCTATCGTCCCTCTGCACTCTAAAAACAATATAAACCTTCACCAACTTGTTTCTAAGCCTTGAATCTCGGAGTAGAGCTCATTTTCTTGGAGACTTGGAGTTGTTTTTAATCTCGGGATATATTCTCTCATATCATTGAAGTTATTCTTCATTTCTGGAGGTTGGTGTGTTTTCTTCTCTGTATTATTTTCTTATTTTGATTATTAATGACGAATTATACTTCATCTAGAGTAGATTAAGCAAATAAAACATGGTTATAATTAAACTCCTTAAGCACTTTTGATGAACATGTTAATAAGGGTTTGTTGGAGGTGTTCTTGATGATATAGTGATTTAATCATGTTTGTAGTGTCATTACTCAACTTCTGGACGAATTTAACTCAGTAGAAACTTGACGGATCGGTTAGCTTCTTCATAACTGGATTTAATCAAGAACTTAATATCATAAATTGATTAAACACCATTTTAAGTATTTATTTACCTTGAGAAGAACTTGATGATGTTAAATATGAGATTAGATGATCTAGTTCAGAAACCTTAGAAGCTTCAACAGATCATATTTGTTCAGTTCACTAGTCTTTGAAGATTGATAAAGGTTTTGATAATTACAACAATAACTTTTCATAAATCTTTTGTATTGAGAACTTAGGAGGTTTGATCATCATACTAGGATTGGTGAATTCCCCATCGTGTTAATGAACCCTCCAGCCTTGTAACAAGACTTTGATAACCTTCATAAGTATGGTATAATCTCAGAACTTATGAACTTGTTGTTAGCTTAAAGTCAATTTAATGAGAGGGAATAATCATAATGTGCAGATTTTACCTTTCAACCTCTTCATGTTTTTGGAAGTTTAATCATCATAAGATGATCTTAGCATCACAATTGGTTATTCAAACGTACCCTTGATAGAACTCTTGTTTATAATGAACCATGCGAACATTCGGTAAATTTTGTTAACCGATTCGTATAGTTGTAATGATGTTAGATGTTTTCAAGTAATATGTTTTCAATAATTTGTAGTAACAAACTATTCCAAAGGATTGTAGGTTGACGTCTTACTAATCCTATATTGATAATTATACGAATATGTTTTGAGTAAGATGTATTTCGTTTAAGGTTGATTGTTCGGGTAAAACTTGTCGAGGACCGTTCGTTCGTTCCGATAAGAAGAGGACTATTCGTCTCCGTATTAAGGCAAGTTATCTTGCTTGGTTATAATGATGATTAGATTCTTGTGATGGTTATATAATTCATGTGTATGAAATGGTTATGAAATGCTTGTCGTGATTTGACATTGTCCTTGACGTTGTTTCGTTTCATCATGGGTGTTGCATTCCCAAACACGTCCCTTTTGAATCATTGATCTCGTTGATCCTTATTTTCACTTTGGTGAGTCCTTCTTGATCCTTAATTGGATGTGTTATCCTTTGAGTTTCGTTGTCATGTTGTATCGTGACATATCCGGAATCATATCTGCGTGCCGATTGGTTATTGTGTAGGATTTTTAGCCATGCACACGATGGTCATGCGTGGATATCACCACATTGGACCGTGCACACGAGAAGTTAGTTCGTGAGGCTAATTAGGTACATTGTCCCACGTATATTTCTGGATTCCGTATACGGGGTGGACATGTGCACGGACACATTTCCGGATCGGGCGTACTGTGATGTCCATCTTGAGCCATAATATTAATCGTTCACAGACCATGTATGATTGGATGTGTTCGATATTTTGTGACTGATTGTTTCATACGCCCGAGGGGTATGATTAATAATCGGAATGATATTCTTGAAATCTATATATGTGAATTGTATAATGTCAGAAGAATTGATTATCATGTATATCTGACCCTGTGTTGGGCGAAATACTTGTATTGTATTTTAGGTCGAGGCAAAGGCAAGGCACGGGAAGAGCATGTCGACGGCGAAGGATTCGGAGGATACTAGTTCGGGGGCCCCTCATCTTTGTTGTCCGGTTATGTTAAACCGTGTTGTGTTATTTCTGCTCCGTTTAAATTACTTTTGGTTGTATTTGACATTTGAAGTATTTTCCATCTCCATATGGTTTATACTTGTTCTTTTCGGATCCTGTGTGTTGTAAGGCCGTTGGCCATATTTTGATAAACTCCTAATCGGAGAAATGATATTTCGTTGTGATTCGGTATCACAAATAATATTTATTTAACCTGTTTTGGATATCGCCTGGTGGGTCCCAGTGTGGGATTTCACGGCACTGTAATAACCGCCATTTGGGGTGTTACAGAAGATGGTATCAGAGCCGTCGTTTTCTTTCATGAGTCATTGAGAAATGAACTAGTATCAAGAAACCTTCGTGTCACGTGTGACCTGTGCAAACGCCTGACCCTGCGAGCCAAATGCGGTATGTACTTTATGAGCCATGGGTTAATTGCGGCATGATATTGATATCAGTATAGATCTCTTTGTTGATCATGTTATTTCAAGGAATTGTGACAGGATTTATCTGATTGATAATCCGAGGTAAATGCTGAAATTATTGTATAATCGAAATTGTTCGACTTGACACCGATATGATATTCGGTGCGACATTTGTGGTATCGATAACCGTTTTCCTTTAATATGTAATTCCTTGTTGCTATTAACTTAGCATGGATTTTATTATCCCGAATCGTACTTATGGTTATCATTACGATTGATTCTTTCAGTATGGAAAGAAACCTGAGAGGTCGTGGCAGAGGGGGACGAGGCCGCGGAAGGGGCCGAATCCCAATACCTCGAGCCAACAGACGCGCGAATGCGGATCAGAGTTCCGCAGACAGTGGTTCACCTTCTAGGGAACAATCGCACCACACAGGGGCGCGGGATGCACGTGTCGATCCTTACCTCATAATGCAGGGCATGATGACACAGATGACCCAGATGGGTCAACTAATGGAAGCTATGCAGAGGGCCGCTACTGGCCAGCAGCAAGGGGCTCATCCTCCTCCTGTGATTGGCGGACCCGTGAGTCGGATTATCAGCGACATCTCTCGCCAGCGACCACCGACTTATGAGGGCTCCTCTGAGCCGGCTGACATTGTGCACTGGATCGAGCATTTTGAGAAACTTTTCCAGATGGTGGATCGCCGGAAGAGAATCGCGTCTCGGTAGCCGCGTATTATCTTAGCAAAAGCGCTCATACCTGGTGGCTTTCAGTAAGGCCAGCTGATGGTGTTTGCACATGGGAGGAATTTAAAAACCTCATGCTAGACCGTTATTATCCAGGGCCACTCCGTGAGGCCAAACTGTCGGAACTTTTGAACCCCGACCCGTCTGAAGACGATGATGTATTAGCTGTTGCTGAGAAATTCCAGGCACTCCTTCCTTTTGCCACAACAATTATCCGAACAGAGGCCGACAAGATCAAATACTTTCTCAAGAGGCTTAAACCCCGAATGAGAATGCAGCTGTTGAATCACCACTGTACTACCTTACCAGAGTTTATCGAGAAGGCTCTAGAGTACGAACTCACCGCGAAGGAGATTTCCAAGAAACAACCACAGTCCAACAACAAAAGGTCCAAGAACCAGAATCAGACTGAGAGTAACCGGGGGACATTCAGGAAGCCCCAGTCATTGCCAAACCCCTCTGATCGACCACCCATGGCGTCGAGCCACCGATCGCACTCTCGAGCGGTCCCCTCATCTGTTGTGTGCTATAATCTGCGAGACCAGGGGGCATGTCGCACCAAATGCCCGAAGCTCGCCGTCACATGCCTTACTTGTGGCAAGATTGGCCACCGTGCTCGCTTTTGGTGGGTGGGCCGGACATGATCCAAAGGCGTCTCATACTCCTATTCAATCCTCTGTCCCGTAACCGACGCCGCCTCCGTCCGCTTCCTATCGTACCACCGGGCGAATAGGGAATGGGCCGTGGGAATCAAAGTGGTACACCTAGTGCGAACCGCAAAACCTGTGATTTACGAGATGAAGAGAGCCGATGATCCCGAGGCCGCATGATTTCGGGTATACTCGAGATCCACTCCGACTGTGTGTGTTCTTTTTGATACCGGTGCTTCACACTCCTTTATATCTTCTTCTTGTTTAAGTCGTTTGCCTCTAGACCATGTTATCAATTGTGAGCCTTACGTGATTGGTCTACCTGATGGTAGAAGAATTATTGGAAATCGTGAAGTCCAAGACTGTCCGATTCGTTTGAACGACCGTGAGTGGTTGTCAAATCTGATAGTAGTCGATCTACCTAAGGACGATATAATCTTGGGTATCGATTGGATGGATCGTCACGATGCAATACTCAGTGTCCGCAAGCGGATGGTTACCGTCACTTCTGATGATGGATTCGAGTGTATTTTTCGAGGTGATAATCCCAGTCGTTCTGGGAGAGTCATCAGCGCTATGAAAGCAGCGAAACTGCTTAATCAAGGGTGTATTGGTTATTGGTGCTACATGACCAAATCAACCGGTCGATCAGTTGAATTGGCCGACATTCCGGTAGTCCGAGATTACCCTGATGTATTTCCAGACGAGTTGCCAGGCTTACCTCCTCATCGTGACGTGGAATTTATTATTGAGTTAGAACCAGGTACGTCCCCGCTCTCAAAAGCACCGTACCGTATGGCTCCGACTGAGATGCAAGAATTGAAGAACCAGCTTGAGGAGTTGACTGACAAAGGCTATATTCGACCGAGTGCGTCCCCTTGGGGAGCACCAGTGTTATTTGTGCGGAAGAAAGATGGATCTCTACGCTTATGTATTGATTACCGTGAGCTGAACAGGGTAACCATCAAGAACAAGTATCCCTTGCCTCGTATTGATGATTTACTGGACCAACTTCAGGGAGCCCGTGTTTTCTAAGATCGACTTGAGATCCGGTTATCATCGATTGAGGATTCGAGAGTCCGACATTTCAAGACAAAGATTCCGTACTCGCTATGGGCATTATGAGTTCGTGGTGATGCCATTTGACCGACTAATGCACCGGCAGATTCATGGAGTTGATGAATCGAGTTTTTATTAACTATCTGGATCGCTTTGTAGTCGCTTTCATTGACGACATTCGATTTACTCTCGCGACCACGAGGAACACGAGAATCACCTCCACCAAGTTCTCGATACTTTGAGGCGAGAACAACTTTATGGGAAATTTTCTAAGTGTGAGTTACGGATGCCCGAGGTTGTCTTTCTCGGGCATGTGATATCACCAAGGGGTGAGAGTGGACTCACAAAAGACGGAAGCCATTCGAGATTGGCTACCACCGAAGAACGTGAAGGAAGTTCGTAGTTTCCTCGGCCTAGCAGGTTACTACCGCGATTCGTGGAGGGATTCTCTAAAATTTCGCAACCGATGACTAACTTATCGGGAAGGACAAGAAGTATTTGTGGTCAAGCATGTCAAGAGTTTTGAAGAGCTCAAGAGTCGATTGATTTCGCCCTGTTTTGGTCTTACCAAAAGGAACGGAAGGATTTGTGGTGTATAGTGACGCGTCGAGATGTGGTGCAGGATGTGTACTAATGCAGAAGGGAAAGTAATCGCCTATGCATCGAGACAATTGCGACCCTATGAAGTTAACTATCCGACCCACGACTTGGAGTTAGCAACGTGGTGTTTGCTTTAAAAATCCGCGCCACTATCTTTATGGAGTTACTGCCGATCTTTACGGACCACAAGAGCCTAAAGTATATTTTTACTCGAAGGAGTTGAACATGAGGCGAGAAGGTGGCTAGAATTAATCAAGGACTATGATATCGAAATCCTTTATCATCCGGTAAAGCAAATGTGGTTGCCGACGCGTTGAGCCGAAAGACAAGCAGAATGATGCCGAGCCGTTTAACGGACGAGAGGAATTGCAGTTGGACCTTATGAGGCCGTAAATTGAAGTTTGGTTACAGCGTGTTCGGGGACAACTTTGCACCTCGATATTTCTTCGTCTCTCGATGATATGATCAAATCGAAGCAAATTACGGACCCATTCTTATCTCGGGTTCGGATGAAGTAACCTGTGGGAAAGCCCTGGATTCGTGATCCACGAGGATGGATTGATACGTTTAGAAATCGAGTTTGTGTACCGACGAAGAATTGAAGAAGCGTATCATGAGAGAAGCCCATGCTACCCCGTACTCTATTCACCCGGCTCTAGCAAGATGTATAAGGATTTGAAACGTAATTATTGGTGGGGAATATGAAGCGTGAGATTGCCGAATTCGCTTTGAGGTGTTTGACACATCAAGAGTTAAGATTGAGCACCGACCCGCAGGAATGCTGAAACCGCTCCCGATTCCTGAATGGAAATGGGAGGACATATCTATGGACTTTATCACCAGCTTACCGACGAGTCGTCGAGGAATGAATACGATTTGGGTGATTGTGGACCGTCTGACCAAATCAGCTCACTTCTTGGAAATTAAGGACACATGGGGCCCCGAGAGATTGGCCCAGCTGTTTATTAAGGAAATTGTGAGACTACACGGTACCCCCAAGAGCATTGTATCAGACCGTGACGGGCGATTTGTGTCACATTTCTGGAAGGCAGTTCATCGTGCGATGGGCACGCAGTTGAATTTCAGTACGGCTTTCCATCCTCAGACTGATGGTCAGTCGGAGAGAACCATACAGACTCTAGAAGATATGTTGAGAGCATGTGCTCTTGATTGGAAGGACGATTGGGAAGCCCAGCTGCCTTTGGTGGAATTCACTTATAATAATAGTTGGCACGCTTCGATTCAGATGGCACCGTATGAGGCATTATATGGCCGTCGCTGTAGGTCCCCTTTGTGTTGGGACGAACTGTCGGAATCTCTGGGTACGGAACCCGATATGTTGTTAGCCGCCCGTGAGAAGATCACTTTGATTAAGAGTCGGTTGTTAACGGCTCAAAGTCGACAGAAGTCTTATGCTGACCATCGTCGTAGACCGCTTGAGTTCGAGGTTGGTAACCATGTGTTAATGAAGGTGTCTCCTACTCGAGGTGTTTTTCGTTTCGGGAAAAGGGGCAAGCTGAGCCCAAGGTATATTGGACCGTTTGAGGTTCTGGAGCGTGTAGGTGATCTGGCCTATCGACTAGCCTTGCCACCGACCTTGAGTAAGATTCACAACGTGTTTCATGTCTCTCAGCTGAGGAAATATGTTGCTGATCCGAGCCACGTACTTCAATTCGAAGACATTGATTTAGCAGAAGATCATTCGTACGAGGAGCGTCCTGTACGGATACTCGAGAGGAGGATCAAGCAATTGCGGAACAAGACGATTCCCCTACTGAAAGTTCAGTGGTCACGACACGGAGTCGAGGAGGCTACGTGGGAGACCGAGGATAGTATGCGAGCAAGATACCCCGAGTTATTTACCCCTTAAGTTTCGGGACGAAACTCTTTTAAGGGGGAGTATGTAATATCCGATTGTAACTTTTCATTTTTACTGTCGTTGTATTATTCGGATAATCGATTATCGTGAATCGTTGCATTTAAGTATTATGTTGAGGTATCATGGATTTGAATATCATATCGTTGTTATTTCATAGGTGATGATTCGATGTTGTTAGAGTGTGCATTTTCGAATTTTGTTAGTGTAGCGTACGCTACACAAGAAGATTAGCGTACGCTAATTCTGTGCATTAGCGTGCGTAAGGCTTTCCTCTCTTGCGTACGCTAAGAAGGAATCTGACCGCAGGTGACTTCAACACGTGAGCCTTTTAACCGGTAGCATGCATGCGATCTATGTCTGCGCTGTCATGTCGGTGTGAATCTACTTTTACTCGCGTGCGCTTACCCATTCATCATTAGCGTGCGTTAACGGCTTGCAATAATTGAAGACAGTAGCCTCTGTAAGCCGCTTTCGTACGTAATATCGTCCGGTTATCGTACGTAAGGGCATTAGCGTACGCTAAATCGACTGCTAGCGTGCGCTAAGTCTCGCATGATCTATATATAGGACCACTGCTTTTTCATCCCTTCACAACTCTAAACCGATTTTCTCTCCATTCTATCGTCCCTCCGCACTCTAAAAACAATATAAACCTTCACCAACTTGTTTCTAAGCCTTGAATCTCGGAGTAGAGCTCATTTTCTTGGAGACTTGGAGTTGTTTTTAAGCTCGGATATATTCTCTCATATCATTGAAGTTATTCTTCATTTCGGAGGTTGGTGTGTTTTCTTCTCGTATTATTTTCTTATTTTGATTATTAATGACGAATTATACTTCATCTAGAGTAGATTAAGCAAATAAAACATGGTTATAATTAAACTCCTTAAGCACTTTTGATGAACATGTTAATAAGGGTTTGTTGGAGGTGTTCTTGATGATATAGTGATTTAATCATGTTTGTAGTTGTCATTACTCAACTTCTGGACGAATTTAACTCAGTAGAAACTTGACGGATCGGTTAGCTTCTTCATAACTGGATTTAATCAAGAACTTAATATCATAAATTGATTAAACACCATTTTAAGTATTTATTTACCTTGAGAAGAACTTGATGATGTTAAATATGAGATTAGATGATCTAGTTCAGAAACCTTAGAAGCTTCAACAGATCATATTTGTTCAGTTCACTAGTCTTTGAAGATTGATAAAGGTTTTGATAATTACAACAATAACTTTTCATAAATCTTTTGTATTGAGAACTTAGGAGGTTTGATCATCATACTAGGATTGGTGAATTCCCCATCGTGTTAATGAACCCTCCAGCCTTGTAACAAGACTTTGATAACCTTCATAAGTATGGTATAATCTCAGAACTTATGAACTTGTTGTTAGCTTAAAGTCAATTTAATGAGAGGGAATAATCATAATGTGCAGATTTTACCTTTCAACCTCTTCATGTTTTTGGAAGTTTAATCATCATAAGATGATCTTAGCATCACAATTGGTTATTCAAACGTACCCTTGATAGAACTCTTGTTTATAATGAACCATGCGAACATTCGGTAAATTTTGTTAACCGATTCGTATAGTTGTAATGATGTTAGAAGGATTCCCGGCATAAGGTTTCAATAATTTGTAGTAACAAACTATTCCAAAGGATTGTAGGTTGACGTCTTACTAATCCTATATTGATAATTATACGAATATGTTTTGAGTAAGATGTATTTCGTTTAAGGTTGATTGTTCGGGTAAAACTTGTCGAGGACCGTTCGTTCCGATAAGAAGAGGACTATTCTCGTCTCCGTATTAAGGCAAGTTATCTTGCTTGGTTATAATGATGATTAGATTCTTGTGATGGTTATATAATTCATGTGTATGAAATGGTTATGAAATGCTTGTCGTGATTTGACATTGTCCTTGACGTTGTTTCGTTTCATCATGGGTGTTGCATTCCCAAACACGTCCCTTTTGAATCATTGATCTCGTTGATCCTTATTTTCACTTTGGTGAGTCCTTCTTGATCCTTAATTGGATGTGTTATCCTTTGAGTTTCGTTGTCATGTTGTATCGTGACATATCCGGAATCATATCTGCGTGCCGATTGGTTATTGTGTAGGATTTTTAGCCAGGCACACGATGGTCATGCGTGGATATCACCACATTGGACCGTGCACACGAGAAGTTAGTTCGTGAGGCTAATTAGGTACATTGTCCCACGTATATTTCTGGATTCCGTATACGGGGTGGACATGTGCACGGACACATTTCCGGATCGGGCGTACTGTGATGTCCATCTTGAGCCATAATATTAATCGTTCACAGACCATGTATGATTGGATGTGTTCGATATTTTGTGACTGATTGTTTCATACGCCCGAGGGGTATGATTAATAATCGGAATGATATTCTTGAAATCTATATATGTGAATTGTATAATGTCAGAAGAATTGATTATCATGTATATCTGACCCTGTGTTGGGCGAAATACTTGTATTGTATTTTAGGTCGAGGCAAAGGCAAGGCACGGGAAGAGCATGTCGACGGCGAAGGATTCGGAGGATACTAGTTCGGGGGCCCCTCATCTTTGTTGTCCGGTTATGTTAAACCGTGTTGTGTTATTTCCTGTTCCGTTTAAATTACTTTTGGTTGTATTTGACATTTGAAGTATTTTCCATCTCCATATGGTTTATACTTGTTCTTTTCGGATCCTGTGTGTTGTAAGGCCGTTGGCCATATTTTGATAAACTCCTAATCGGAGAAATGATATTTCGTTGTGATTCGGTATCACAAATAATATTTATTTAACCTGTTTTGGATATCGCCTGGTGGGTCCCAGTGTGGGATTTCACGGCACTGTAATAACCGCCATTTGGGGTGTTACAGTTCAACAGTCATAGACTCCGGAGCCAGACCTCTGAAAGAGATTAGCAATTTTACGGCAGAAGATAGGTATAAATTAAAAGTAAGCAAATTGAGATCCTGTAAGTGAACTTTCTCAGAAGACGAAGATAAAGATACTCCAAATTTTGATCCTTACAATCCCCTGTATGATTTTGTATCAGACTTCGGGAATCAAACAATTGAGTTTATAAGTTGTTCTCCCAACTACACAAAATCTCATTTTAAGTACTACGGATATACCTTGTGATATTTGCTCCATCGTCTAGATCCACAGCCTTCTTAAGAATGTCCTCCAAACCCTATCACAAAAGGGTTTTAGCCCAAACAACAGGTATCTCAAAAAGTGAACCTTGCAGAATCTAATAGATGGCAGTAATGCGTATGATAAAAGAGTGCAAGACACAATTGAAAATCGCTAGAACATATAGGCACTACAAATACCTTTCAAGATAACTTGAAAATTGTCTTGCTGTTCTATCACAGATTACTTAAGTTCTATTCTATTCCTTATTCAACTCAACTTAATTCATAAATGCAATGCATCGATAAGGTGGAAATACCCATATCTCGATCCGACTTGAACTTCATAGTAATCAGCAGATGCATTTACGCAAAACCCATCTCTTAAGAACACTTAACACAGATGGACATTTAACTTGTCGAAAGACAAGTTTGATTTACTAATCCACTCATTTATCTTTCTACATTTCCAATGTTATGTATTTGAGCAATTCCATTCAAGAAGCAAATTCAATCATTCTCCCCATGCATTTTCAGTTCCGTAGTATAATTATTTACGAAAAAGCAATAACGAAAACAAGAACTTACTAGGAGTTGAGTTCTATAAGGATATACGACAAAGATTAACGTCTAAGCCCAAGTAACCCTTTTTGATTTCTGCGATCCTCCCATTTTAACAAATCAATTAAACTTTGATTCGATTCCAATATATATATATATAGGTGTATGTATGTATGTATATATATTGAATATTCGACCGGTTTCAAGCAATCAAATCGCCGACGTACAGCAACGCGAAAATGTCTACATAGGAAAAACCTAATTGCCGTGTAAATGGAAGTATCAACGTACCTTCATATCCGTGCCACCAGCAAGATTCTGAAATCCTTCCTCCTCGTGGGCGTGACCGGGTTCAAAGACAAATGAAGATACGCGCGGAAATTAGAGGCCTACCGAAGAAGAAACGATTCTTGATATGGACCGATTTTTTCAGAGGTAATGGAGCGGAGATAGAGATGAGAGATTTGAGAGGTAATGGAGATGGAGGAAGCAGATAGGTTTTGATACACGATTAAGAGCGGTGAAATGGAAAAGAAAATTATGTTTAGCGTCACAAAATATGATTATAAAATTAATAAGACATTAAAGTGTCATTATAGGTACATATAGCAACACTTGTTTAAAAGTGTCATAAAAAAAGTGTCACTATAAGGGTATTTTTCTAGTAGTGAGTGTAATAATAAAAGGCTTCATCACTTGATTCTAGCCGTAACCTTAGAGGTTAATCGAATGTTGTTGTTCCGATCGTTTTTCCGGTGCGTGGCAAGTAGAGACGCGGTGTTTTCGGCGTAGGATCGTTCAAGAGCTTGGAGCGGATTGGATTCATAGAGATCAATCAAAGCTTGGGGAATAGCTCAAGAGAAGGTTATCCATCTAATCAACGGACTACAAGGGTGAGTTTCTATATCTCTTGTGAATTCGTTTTTGATATTCGTATATACGTAGCTCGATCGATCCTCGTAGGGATTCGGATCGAATTAATTTTCGTTTTACCACTTCCGCTGGGCCTTCGTTTTAGGCTCCGAATCCCAACAGTGGTATCGGAGCCAGGTTTTGCGATCGTATATACGATATTGGCATTTGGAATGCTTGATTAGATGGTGAATGATTTGGAATCATTTTAGTCATAATCGTGGTATATGTTTTTACGTTCATTGTAGTTATATTTTTCGTAAGTTTATGTCTAAATATAAATCTTAATTTCTTGGAAATATTATTTATATTGAACATATGAATGTTGGAGAATATATATATTGGATATCCGATCGAAAAACTAGCCCCGAATTGCCGTTGGACGATCCGTGGGTGGTCTGGGGGCCGCGGCCCAGGGCTATTGTAGCCGGACTGGGCAGGCGCTGTACTAGGGGCCGCGGCCCAGGCTCAAGGGGCCACGGCCCAGGGCCGGGCGCCCGCATGCCGCCCAGTAGCATTTTCGCCGCGCCTATTATTTCGGACCCGTTTCGGGCTTGTTTGCTTCGTGTATTCCTAAAAGTGATTTCCCTCATTTTAAATTGGATTTAATATGATTAAAATGATTTATGGTATTTCATTTTATAAGGGAATATTGATTTATTGGAATACTTGTGATCGACCGAATTATTTTGAACGTTTTCATATTACCGATTGTGTGAATCGATTTGATCGCTTCGTATTGTTGATTGGATCAATGTATCTCTACGCTTTCCATTTATTTAGTATTTATTGGATGAATGCTTTTGAATGATGATGTTGTTCGTGGACTTAGTTTTTGAATCGTTCGTTTTATTTGATTGGGTTGTAAAGGCCGTTTTGAGCCTATTTATTTTACTAGAAAAAATTTGTATTTAGGATGCAATTTTCAATGTAAAATTTATATGTAATGACAAAGACCGGAGGAAGATCCATTTTGAGAAGACGAAGATTCAAGACGAAGACTTGTAATTAGATTATGGAGTTTTTGTTTTCTAGGAACGGTCCATGAACCACATGTTGGTAGCAACTAGGTTGTGAATGGTTGTTTCATATTGTATGAATGCCACAAACGCGCTTAAACGATTAATGTGCAATGTGTAACGTTAATCGCGAAAATTCTCCCACGATAAATTATTAAGTTTATAAGGTTTCAAGTTTTTTCCTTCCCTCCATCGAGTTTTCGGGAAATTGAAATCCAAACCAGATGTGCTATGCTTCCAAGTTATCGGGGTAGTCGTTCGGGGAGGACGGATAAATTACCGGGAGCGCATTGGATGCCTTCGGTTGGAGCAAATTTTATCCCTAGAAACCTGATAGGTTGCCGGATAAGATTCAATTGTGAAACTGATTTGCGTCGATGGTATAAACTTAACTTATTCACGAACCATAGAAATCGTATAGGTTGAGGGGAGTGAACAAGGGGAAAAAGAAGATCGAATCATCCATTAGATGGGTTGGTGTTGGACACCACTTTATGAAAATTAATAGACTAGAAACCTGTTCGGTTGCCCTCTATTAAGATTTATAAAGAACTCGATCACCACTATGAAGTAGAGCGACGATACTTCCGGATTTCACATGGGAGTGTGTTATTCCGATAAAAATAGTGGGAGCTGGGTAACAAGAATAGAAAAGACCTTAATTCTATACTCAGAACATAATTGAATGAGTCACTAATTAATCTATCGTACTTAATGCAGACTCAAATCTCAATATGACAATGAATCCACTCATAATTCTGCTCGAAAAGAACACCTTAATGGGACCTAACTTTGTGGATTGGCTCCGCAATCTCATGATTGTCCTCAGTATAGAGGCACTGGGATACATCTTGGAGACGGACATTCCGGCGCCTCCTGTGCGGACCCGAGCCAATCAGGAAGAGATTGAAAACCACAAAAAGTGGGTTAAGGATGACGTGAAAGTCCGTGCTTATATGATGGCTTCCATGTCTAATGAGCTTCAGAGAGCTCATGAGAAAATGACTTCTGCTAGGCAGATTCTATCTCACTTAACCGAGCTTTATGGTGAGCATAGCAGAACTGCTAGATATGAGATATCCAAGCAACTGTTCGGTGCAAGGATGAAGGAAGGTGCGAAGGTTGGGGAACACGTCCTCAAAATGTTATCCATGATCAAGAGATTGGAGGCTCTTGATTTTAAAATGGATACTTCTCTCCAAACCGACCTTATCCTACAGTCTCTCCCTGATTCCTTCTCACAGTTTGTTATAAACTTCAACTGCAATGAGATTGCATGTAATTTAGCTGGGCTAATGAACAAACTTATGACCGCTCAGTCTCAGATAAAGACTCCACGGATGAAGGAGTCTGCTCTTGTGATTTCTTCTGGACCTCGGAGGTCTAAGAATAAGAAGAAAAAGACCAAGAAGCAAATTGGACCACAAGTTAAGGACCTTAAGGGTAAGGGCAAGGCCCCGATGGTTCCGAAGAACAAGAAGAAGAAGGATGCTTGTCTCAAGTGCGGTGAGCTGGGCCACTGGGCTAGAGACTGTCCGATTCTTCATGGCACTTCAGGTACAGAACTTTTAGTTTTGGAAACAAATTGTTCTGCTACTGTATTTTCTACTTCCTGGATACTGGATTCTGGTGCTAGTTCTCATATTTGTACTGTGAATCAGGATCTGGAACAAAGTAGGAAGCTTGGAGCTGGAGAAGTTATGATCACAGTCGGAAGCGGGCATAGTGTCGAGGCGACCGACATAGGATCACTTCTTTTGGGTTTAGAATCCGGCTTTGTTTTGACTTTAGAAGATGTACTTGTTTTGCCCAAGGGGCACAAAAACATTGTATCCATTCCGGTCATGGACCGAAAAGGCTTTTCATTTTTCATTGGTGATGGTTCCTGCAAAATTTATTTTAGAAATAAACTAGTGGGTACTGCTACATTGTTGAATACATTGTATCATCTAAATCTCAGCAACAAAGTAGTTGTGAATACTATGACTAGAAAATGTGGTAGGGATGAAACCAATCAAGTTTTGAAATGGCATCTTAGACTTGGTCATGTTGGTCAGACCAAGGTTTACAAGATGTAAAAGATGGACTTATGGGTCCATTGGAATCAGATCCCTTTCCTACTTGTGAATCTTGCCTAAAAGGCAAAATGACTAAGTCCCCCTTCACAGGGACATTTGAAAGAGCCGCTGATAAACTGGGATTAATCCATACCGACGTATGTGGTGCTTTGGAAGCAGCACGTGATGGATATCAATATTTCATTACGTTTACAGATGATCATACTAGGTATGGTTATGTATACTTAATGAAACATAAATCCGAGGCCTTTGAGAAATTCCAGGAATTCAAGGCCCTAGTCGAGAAACAAACTGGTAATCATATCAAAGCACTTCGGTCGGACCGAGGTGGCGAGTATATGAGTACGAAGTTTGACGAGTTCCTTAAGGAACATGGAATAGTTTCACAACTAACACCTCCAGGTACTTCTCAGTTAAATGGTGTGTTAGAAAGAAGGAACCGGACCTTGTTAAACATGGTCCGTTCCATGCTGGGCTATACTGACTTACCAATTTACCTGTGGGGGTATGCACTCCTGACTGCCGCTTATATCTTAAACAGATGTCCTTCCAAATCCGTTCCTAAAACTCCACATGAGATGAGGGAGGGAAGGAAACCAAGTCTTAATCATATTAGGATTTGGGGATGTCCCGCCTATCTCAAGAAGACTAAGGTGGAAAAGTTGGAAGCTAGGTCTGCGAAGAGGTGTTTCATTGGATTCCCATCTGGGACGATGGGATATCTATTCTACATGCCCGAAGATCGAAAGATCATTGTTGCTTTACAAGCACACTTCCTGGAAGATGAGTTCATTCAGGAAGGCAGAGCAGGTAGAAGTATTTCTTAGAATACAATGAAACTCCTCGGGAGACACCTGTGCAAGAAACTGGAACCGAACTTTCTGAAACACAAGTACAACCACCTCGTAGGTCTAGTAGGGTGTCTCATTTACCTGAGAGGTATGGGCTTGTGCACTTGGAGGAGATGGGTCTCCATGAAGTTCCAAGTGATAGCCAAGAGACCGACCCGACGACCTATGACCAAGCGATGGTGGATGTAGACTCCGCGAAATGGCATGAAGCTATGGAAGCTGAGATAGAATCGATGCATGTCAATCCGGTCTGGACTCTAGTAGACCGCCCCAAGGGCATAGTGCCTATTGGGAACAAGTGGATCTACAAGAGAAAGACTGATGGTGATGGCAAGGTTGACGCCTATAAGGCCAGGCTTGTGGCAAAGGGTTATACCCAGAAGGAAGGGATCGATTACCACGATACCTTCTCGCCCATAGCCATGATCAAGTCTATTCGCATGATGCTAGCTATAGCTGCCTACCACGATTATGAGATATGGCAAATGGACATAAAGACGGCTTTCCTTAATGGATTCCTCGAGGAGGAAATCTATATGGAGCAGCCTAAAGGCTTTGTGTCCGAAGTCGATATTCAGAAATTATGCAAGCTTCAGCGTTCCATTTATGGACTGAAGCAAGCGTCGCGTAGTTGGAACCTTCGTTTTGACGAGGCGGTTGTTGTGTCGAGATTTATACGTCTCAACAGGCGATCGCCTCAGAGATCGGGCGACCGAGCCAGTGCCTATCAACCGGGGCAGATTGGCCGACTGAAGGTCCCAGGACGAGTCCCCGTGCCGAGCAATCGATATTTAAGACGATCGTCTCTCGGTACTTGGCGATCGACTCCTGGTGACCGACCAAATGACGATCGCCTCATGCCACACGAAGCCAACGATCGTCCAGTCGGAAAAGGCCGAAGCTCGGGACAAAACCCACATGCAGATCCGGAAAAGGCGCCACAGCACATGGATCGTTGACCACAGTCTGTCAGCATCTTTCCACCAACCGACAGACCCGCCGAAAGGTGTACAGTGGGACTGGCCATGATAGCAACTCAGGACGCGTGCCGGCTCCTCATTGGACCGCACAGCTGGCTGCCAGCAGCATCCACAGGCTTAAAGGAAGACAGCCCATGTGACATAAAGACGATCGCCCCTTATTATATTTCATAAAAGGCGATCGCCCGCCAGTAAACAGGGCATCTCAGCCCCTATAAATAGAAGGCTTCCTGCATTTGGACACTTCTTCTGATTTTTCCCACAACCTGGCTTTCTTACTCTTGGCAACAGCTATCTCTCGACCTTTCTTCTCTCTCAGTACCTCTTACAAGAAAGACGGTCGGCAGAGACGAATCAGGCAAAGCTTCGCTCAAGAGCTAGATAAATAGGATCTTTTACACTCATTGTAATTAGATTCTTACATTAATACTTGTATCCCCGAATATTTGTATTAATAACATCTCGCGAGAGCATTCAAGCCCGGGCCTAACAAACCTGGCAAATCTTGTGTTTTTCCATTCCCTAGGACGTGCTCTCGTAATTTGCTGTTGCTCGACCATTCCATCAATATCTATCTTCGGATAATATTTCGGGCAACAACAATTGGCACAAGAAGGAGGGCATCTAACCCTCATTTTTATTCCTACCGTCTCGAATAACACTCACTGTTCTCCGGGGCATATACCTGAAGAAACACTCACTGTTCTTCAGAGAAAATCTTTCAGAATCATGACTTCTGCCTCGGCATCGAAGAAAGCCGCTGGTCGATCCGCCAGACGCCTCATTCCGTCTCAGTCCGAGCCACAGCCTTTGGCGGAGGGTAGCCGCCGCAGTCCGAGACACTCGATCCCGCCCCCGAGGGATGGCCCAAGCCTCTCGCTCGATCACTTACAAACCACGGAACAGATCGAAAAGGCCTTGGCCATCCTACAGGAGCGACGGAGAGCTTTCGACGCGCCGCCCGCTATAACCCCCTCGGCCATCCGCCGCATGACCAAATGGAAGTTCAAGGCGTTACTGACCGAGCGATCGCCAGAAGGCCCCTATTCGCAAGAAGAGGCGCTCGCAAGCCGGGGCACCTCTGTTTTTGATCGCCTAGGCAGCGACCCGCCATGGAGACCGGGGCAGTCCGGACCCAGCCACGAGACGACGGAGCTCGAGTCCGTCACCAGGAGTTCGGCATATCCGACTCCCAGAAGGCAGGCCAGCCATCTGGCTCCTCCTCGCCAAAGTCTCGAGGTCGGTGACCACGGAGTCAGAAGATCGGTACACGACCGCCTCGGCTCCCGCTCCGGAATCCGAGCCACGAGCGACCAAGCTACAGCGATGGCCGCGATGCAATGCCATCTCGACGACATGAAGGCGCTCCTGGAATCTGGGGCAAGTGCCAAGGGAAAGATCGCTGGGCCGAGCGAGCCACTCGCGGTCCACATCGAGCTCGCCCCTGTGCAGCTTAAGATCGCTCCTCCGCAAACACCTTTGTATGAGGGGAGATCGGACCCCGAAACTCACCTGAGCAAGTTCCGGATCTATATGACCGGGTGTGGGGCATCAGACGCAACTAGATGCCGAATGTTTCCACTGACGCTGGACGACCTTGCCCACATGTGGTACACCTCATTGCCGCCGCGATCCATCAATTCCTTTGATAAACTGGCGAACAGCTTCACAGCTTACTTCGCCACCAAGGTCGCTCGGCCGGAAGGTCCCCATCGCATGATGCAGGTCAGGCAGGGAGAAGAAGAGTCCGACGCAGACTACATCGACCGGGTAGATGAGATCATCCTCAACAGCGTGCCTGTAAGCGGCGAGATCGCTCTATACTCATTACTAGGGGGATTCCATGGTCTTTCGCCTATGTTCAGGCATCTTACAAAGGACCATCCCCCGACCTATGCGATCTTCCGCGCTAAAGCCGCGGACTTGCTGGCCAGGCAAAGGTTTCTTCTTAGCCTATGAGCAACGCGATCGGCAGCCGAACGACGATCACCAGTCTTCCAACCCGATCGCCGTTATCAAGCAACATCACCAAAACTGGAGGACTCGCTCGCCATCTACAGTTCATCATCTAACATGTTGGACCAAGGCACGAGATCGCCTCCCCCGCACAACGTATACCATCGAAGGTCGGCATCTGACATGACGATCTGAGGTGGAAGAGTGCATCCATGGTCCTGGTGGTCGATGGAACCGACTGCTTAGGCCATGCAAGGTTCCTTTGGGCTGAGATCGCTCGCCTTTCATTTAAATACGAGGCGGGCGTAGTCGAAGGACCCTCCAAACAAATCAGTGGACACGATCGCACGGCTTCAAAGGTTCATCATCTAACATGGTGAACCCATATAATGAGACACGTTACTACCCCCGTCTCAACGTATACCGTCTAGGATTGCCATCTAACATGACGATCCGAGGTAGAAAAGAGCTAGCTAGCCGCGGAAGTGGAGTCGATTAATCCGACGACGCCCCGCGCAAGGACTCCTCTAGACCAAGACCGCACGCCCTTCGTTTAAATACGAGGTGAGGCGCAACCTAACAGAGGACCCTCACAATAAAATGAGTCACGAGACAGACAATGTCGCTCGCGCACAAGACATGGTCATGGAGTCGGTCCATCGAACTCCGCGACTGTGCACGATTCCTCAAACGGTGAAATTATCAAGTTTCTAAGAGGGATCGGCAAAATCGTTTATTGCAGGTACAAGACCGAAGATAGCTCGCCAATCGACCAGATCGCCCAAGTCCGAAACCAAAGTCCGCTCATCGGATCGCCCGTCTTCATCCTACACGATCGCCAGCAAGAACCACCTCGCCCTATGTCTTCAACATCGGAGCAAGCTGGGGGGCAATTGTTGTGTCGAGATTTATACGTCTCAACAGGCGATTGCCTCAGAGATCGGGAGACCGAGCCAGAGCCTATCAGCCGGGACAGATTGGCCGACTGAAGGTCCCAGGATGAGTCCCGGTGCCGAGCGATCGACATTTAAGACGATCGTCTCTCGGTACTTGGCGATCGACTCCTGGTGACCGACTAAATGACGACCGCCTCATGCCACACAAAGCCAATGATCGTCCAGTCGACAAAGGCCGAAGCTCGGGACAGAACCCACATGCAGATCTGGAAAAGGCGCCGCAGTACATGGATCGTTGACCACAGCCTGTCAGCATCTTTCCACCAACCGACAGACCCGCCGAAAGGTGTACAGTGGGACCGCTCGTGACAGCAACTCAGGACGCATGCCGGCTCCTCATTGGATCACACTGCCGCCAGCAGCTCGCAGCTTAAAGGCATGCCCATGTGACATAAAGACGATCGCCCCTTATTATATTTCATAAAAGGCGATCGCCCGCCAGTAAACAGGGCATCTCAGCCCCTATAAATAGAAGGCTTCCTGCATTTGGACACTTCTTCTTATTTTTCCCACAACCTCGCTTTTTTACTCTTGGCAACAGCTATCTCTCGGCCTTTCTTCTCTCTTAGTACCTCTTACACGAAAGACGGTCGGCAGAGACGAATCAGGCAAAGCGTCGCTCAAGAGCTAGATAAATAGGATCTTTTACACTCATTGTATTTAGATTCTTACATTAATACTTGTATCCCCGAATATTTGTATTAATAACATCTCGCGAGAGCATTCAAGCCCGGGCCTAACAAACCCGGCAAATCTTGTGTTTTTCTATTCCCTCAGACGTGCTCTCACAATTTGCTGTTGCTCGACCATTCCAGCAATATCTATCTTCGGATAATATTTCGGGCAATAACAGCGGCCAAAGAGTTTGACTTCGTGCAAAATGAAGAGGAACCTTGTGTATACAAGAGGGTTAGTGGGAGCAAGATCGCATTCTTAGTGATGTTCTGCTAATAGGAAATGATGTGGGAATGCTCAGTTCTGTAAAAGCTTGGCTTTCGAGTAATTTATCCATGAAAGACTTGGGAGAAGCAACCTATATTCTTGGAATTCGACTCTACCGAGATAGAGCGAAGAGAATAATAGGCCTTTCCCAATCCCTCTATATAGATAAGATCTTAAAGCGATTTAAGATGGATGATTCTAAAAGAGGGTTCCTACCGATGCAACATGGAATAAAACTCTCCTTGAAGATGTGTCCTCAAAGTGAGGAACAACGAAAGGAAATGAGTAATATACCATATGCTTCGTCCATGGGTAGCCTTATGTATGCTATATTGTGTACAAGACCTGACATCGCGCATGCTGTAAGCGTGGTGAGCAGGTGTCAGCAAACCCAGGTAGGGAACATTGGACTGCCGTAAAGAACGTTCTCAAGTACTTGAGAAGGACTAGAGATATGGTTCTGATGTATGGCGGTGGAGAATTGGATGTGGTGGGATTCACTGATTCGGACTTCCAAGGACTGAAGGACGACTCGATATCTACTTCTGGCTACATATTTACTCTTAATGGAGGAGCAGTATCTTGGCATAATGCCAAGCAAAGCGCGACTGCTGATTCCACCTGTCAGGCTCAGTATCAAGCAGCCTCGGAGGCTTCCAAGAAAGGGTCCTGGATTAAGAAGTTTCTGGGAGAACTTCAAGTGATACCATGTGTTGAGCTGCCTGTTCCGCTATACTGCGACAATGACGGAGCTATAGCGCAGGCCAAGGAGCCGAGGTTTCACAACAGCATCAACATATTGAGAGGAAGTATCATATCGTAAGAGAATTTGTTCGCAAGGGATACATTGTGCTGTACAGAGTAGACTCGGCCAACAACGTCGCCGATCCACTGACCAAGCCACTTTCTCAGACTAGCTTGGAGCATCATCTGGAGAACATGGGTATTAGATACCATAGTGTGTGGCATTGAGTGAAAGTGGGAGATTGTTAGGAGTATGCCCTCGAATGCCACTCAGAGGATGTTGAGTGAGGGCAATGTACTTGTTATTATGTAAATCATCAATATAAGGCAATGGATGTTTCTTTATTTACTGGTAGTTACTGGCATTCCTAACTCGTAAATATACATGTAGAAGCTAGTCCGTGTATTTGAGAGCAAAACGTTCCACTCCTTATTGGATAAGGGGGTCGGCACTGGAAAGGTTTATAGCTCAAATACTTAATCGTTCGCAAGTCGATGAAACTTGACTGTGCGTTAAGTTTATGTGAAGACTTGTATGACGTGTTCTTTGACAAGGAGAGTGCCTGTCGAACACTAATGGTTAGTGGGAGCACACGTTATAGGTATGCTAATTAGATTAGTATACTCGAACCGACTCACCCTCGATTCGTCACACGGATTTCACTGCGGGACAGTCAATGATGGAATCGAAAGATTGTGATAGGTATTCGTGAACCTTCGACTTGAGGATTTAGTAAGGATGTGCTTGTGACGTCAAGATTTTCATTAGAGTAGTTCGACCCTATAAACCGGAAGGCGGGGGTCAACCTCGACGTGCATCTTGATGGGCAAGTAGCAGGTCCTACTGAATACCAAGATAGAATTCTTTCTCGTGTTAGTGAACGGGTTATATGTCCTATGTCATATCGAGATGAGATCATAAGTCTTTGGCCAAAGCATTGGAGCTAGCTGTATTAGATACATGAGAGCTCGATGATCTCGATTTGCATTAACGCATGCATAGCGTCAAGTACATATGGGGTTTGACTGACCGTGACCCCATAACTTGATCGGGACATTTGAAAGAAGGGTTTATACGCCATCGGTATTCACGATGTAATGGTTCTTGAATGATCCCAATCATTCGTTCTCAGTCGGGGTACAGTGTAGGCCACCAGGCTGGCTAGGTGGTGCTACTACTCTTTGGTTCCTCCTATTGCTGACTGAGACGGACCTACCGAGTCATGCATTAGGATTGACGACGGAATGAATCGAGCTTGTTCTCTCATTATAAATATTAGATATTGGATATCTAATTTATTGGACATTGGATGTCTAATTGATTTTGGGACATTGGATGTCTAAATTGATTTATTGGATAAATTAATTTACGGCCTAATGAATTAAATATATTACTGGGTGATTAATTTAATTTATGAATATAATTATTTCTTGGAGAAATTAATTATGTTATAATGCATTTGATATGATTAATTAATTGGATTAATTAATTGATATAAATACATCGGAACGGAATCAAAGTTTATCTGTTTGGACTCACGTGAGTCCGAAACAGACCGATCTCATCCCGGTTTTTCTAGATGGCTTCCTCATCTCACCAACCTCATCCTTGGTCTTTATCTCCAATTTTATAATTGGAAGACCAAAGACTTTGGAGGGAACACATATCTCATGTGATCTTAAAGGTGTTGATTTTTTCTTGTGGAAGATGAATAAAAGGAGTAGAAAATCTCAACTCTCAAGACACTTCTTGCACCAGCCGTGAGAATTATTTGAGAGTGAGAAGGAAAATTATTTTTCCAAGTTTTTACTTCTTCTTCATTTATCTTGAATTCTCTTGGAGAAATATCAAGAGATTAATTGAGAGATATATATTATACACTTAGAGTGTAATAATAAAAGGCTTCATCACTTGATTCTAGCCGTACCCTTAGAGGTTAATCGAGTGTTGTTGTTCCGATCATTTTTCCGGCGCGTGGCAAGTAGAGACGCGGTGTTTTCGGTGTTGGATTGTTCAAGATCTTGGAGCGGATTGGATTCGTAGAGATCAATCAAAGCTTGGGGAATAGCTCAAGAGAAGGTTATCCATCTAATCAACGGACTACAAGGGTGAGTTTCTATATCTCTTGTGAATTCGTTTTTTATATTCGTATATACGTAGCTCGATCGATCCTCGTAGTAATTCGGATCGAATTAATTTTCGTTTTACCGCTTCCGCTGGGCCTTCGTTTTAGGCACCAAATCCCAACACTCAAATACCGTCATAAAATACCATTTGAAAATACAAGGCGAAATGCCAAATCTCGACGGTTCCAACTGTACGTTAAGTCACTTCTTAAACGTACTGATAAAATAGTTAGGAAAAAGGGTTTAACGAAATAACCCAAGTTCGCAAAATGCCAAAAAGGCCATTTTAAAATACACACATGCAGCGGATAAAATCACAGTTCAAAAATTACAATTGCAGCGGAAATAAACAAACCAGAAATAAATACTCAATACTCAAATAAATGCCACGGCCAGTATCACACGAGAAGCTCAATTCTTCACGACCGCTACTAGCTCGATCTCCGAGTACCTAAAAATAAAGCCCACGACGGGGTCAGCCATAATACTCAATAATGATACCGATCACATCAACATAAATAATTACATATCAATGTAATAATACTGTAAGAATACTACCAACGTAATCTTACCGTCATAACCTTACCAATCCACAACAATCCAATCCTTACCATAATCCACATTTCACATCCTCGAATGACGAAATGAACTCAACAACAATCATCTCTACTGTATTCCAAAAATACCGATAATCCTCAAAACATCATCATAACTCATAAGTGTGGAAATAATCCAATCTGTGCCAACTCATGTCCGTCGAATTACACAATCGAATCTCAACCTGGATAAACCAATAATACACAACATATTTGTAGATAAACTATCACATGATAATGATAACAAATCCCGAACATCGACGTACAGTCTGAATGCTCATACGATCAATAACAATGATCAACCAAAACATCACTGAGAATATCATCGACATGATAACTCCAATACGACCAATAAAGGATCACGATAATTGAGAATACCATCAACAAGGTAAATCTCGAACGCAATCAATGATGGATCAACACTAACCGAGAATACCATCAACAAGGTAAACTCCAAATGATCAACAAAGGACCAACAATAACCGAGAATACCATCAACAAGGTAAACTCCAAACGATCAACAATAATGGATCTCAAGAAAATAACCTCGACTATCGAAACATACCCCTCGGGCGTATGAACAACCAGTCGCAAACCGTCGAACATACCCAACCATGAATGGAGGATGAACTGTAATACCCGTAATTTCGATTTCCGGTAATTTATTTTTTTTCGACGAAAGTCCGTTTTGACGACTCACTCATGACCGTTTCGTCATTCCGAGAATGATTAATTCTGCACTTTTTGTCATCCGAGTTTGTTTCGGTGTTGTTTTGTTGAGTTCCATGCTTTTTAGCGGTTTTTCCTCACTTGAGTTCGATTCTTGCGAATCTCGTCCGAAACTGTTGTTTCGAGTTTCTCGTAAGTTCATTTAATGTTATTATTCATGTTGTGAGTTTGGTTTGGTGTTTCGATCACGTATCGTGTATTTCGGACATTTTGGGCCATTTTCGTAATTTCCCAATGTTTGGGGTAATTACTTCCGTTGTCGATTTTCGAGCCTTCGGGTGGTCGGAATCATGTATTCTCTTAGCTCTTGGATTCGTCTTTGCGAGTACATCGTAACCGTACCTTTAATTTATACTCAGGTTTGGGTTTCGGGGTCGTCCGGGCCGTCGGAGTGGCCACGGCCGAGTCACGGCCGGAGCAGGGCCTAGCCTGGCCGAGTTACGGCCGTAAGGGCCGAGATTTACGGCCGTATGGCTCCTGGACATCTTCCAGACGAAGTCTGGTTACGGCCGTAATGTGTGCCAGTTACGGCCGTAAGTGTCCGGCAGGTGCTGGGCAGATTTTTTTGACGAATGCCGGTTACGGCCGTAAGACCTGCCGAGTACGTCCGTAAGGGCCGAGTTACGGCCATAAGGCACTGCCAGTTACGGCCGTAACACTGCCGGCTATATATAGCCTGGGCTCGTCCAGACCTTCATTTTTCACCCTTTTACTTCTTTTTTCGGCGGCTGGCGACGGGAGGCTCGAGATATCGAGTTCTTGGCCGATTCTAATCAATTTCAAGACGTTTTGGAAGATTCTTGTTGATTATATCATCATCCAATCCGTGTGTTTCGTCGAATCAAGGTATATTTCTTGATTTTCCCTCAAGTTGACTTTTCGGAGAATTTGTTCTTGATTTCGATTCTAGTCCGATTTTGATACATCGATTGGTGTAGTATGATGTTATTAATCGTGTTCTATGGGTTGTATATCCATATTTCGAGTTTGTTCAACTCGATTAGTGATTCGAGTGTTCTTGGGAGTTATCGAACATTGAGTGTTCGATTAAATGTCCCAATGAGGTTCCCTTCGATAGTTTGGTGGGATTTCCGTTGTTTTTGACCTTGATTCTCATTATGATGGTATTTTTGTGTTCTTGGCCATTTTGGGGGAAACTCTTGAATTTGTGTCGTTCGTCCCTTCAATTCAACGACTTTAGGTCGTGCTATGGAACTCGTTTTCATTGTTGTTATTGTTGTTCGCAGTTTATTGTCGCGGGTTAACGTTCGGTGGAGTCGGCGGGTTCGTGGTCGGTGTAATATCCGCAATTTCGAATTTCGGTAATTTTCTTTTTTCGGAGGAAGTTCGTTTTGACAACTCTATCATGATCGTTTCGTCATTCCGAGAATGATTAATTCTACACTTTTTGTCATCCGAGTTCGTTTCGGTGAGGTTTTGTTGAGTTCCGTGTCCTTAATCGACTTTTTCACGTGGGAGTTCGACTTTGTAACGTCACCATTAATTCTTGGAAACTCCAAAAATTCTGAATCTTTGCAACATTATATAGCATCAAGTTAGATTTCCAATGGTTCAAACGGTGAGTCAATCGGAGTCCAGACGAAGGAGTTATGGTCGAAATAGCCAAGACTGCACGATGTGCCTTTTTGGTGTTGAAGGGGACTGTACCGTGTGCCGCGGCACACTCAGGCTGTGCCGCGGCACTAAGCTGATTCCTGGGCGTTTTTGTGGCCCTGGGCCGCGGCACACTTGTCCTGTGCCGCGGCACACGGGCTTTTTCTGCGTTTTTGAGCAGATTTTCGAGGAGAAACATTCATTTTTCTCCTCTCCTCTTCCTCCTACCTTTCTAAGCGATTTCAATGGCGATTTTGGGCGATTTGAGTGCTCCCAAACATGTAGAGATCATCCACCTCAAGTCTTGTTGTATATTTTCGACCTCTACTTGAATCCTTCATCCAAATCAAGGTATTTTGGCTTGAACCCTTGTTTTTGTAGATTTGGGGATTTTCCTTTTTGATTTCGATTCCAATCCGTTTTTAATCAATTAATTGTTGTATAAACGTTGTTTTGAACTTGTTCTACGGAATGGATACTCGTATCTTTGGTTCGTTCAACCCGAGGGGTGATTTCTTTGTTCTTGAAGGGTCTTGAACATTTAATGTTCGATTAAATGTTCGAATGAGTTCCCTTTGATAGTTTGTTGGGATTTCCGTTGTTTTCGGCCTTGATTCTCGTCGTAATCATGTTTTATTATTCCTTACGGAGGATTATAGGTGCTCGATGATTCCGATGTTGAATTCCGTTGGTGATTGATGATTCATGTGGTGTTTCCCGTAGTAATTTCGGTGTTATCGCGTTCTGGATAGTGTTCGGGGATTTGAGGGATACCCGGCCGTATCCATTCACTTTTCCATTGCTCGTGATATCGAGGCAAGTACCTTGCCCATACTTTTCTTATTTTGTGGATATGATGATCGGTGATCGTATTAGTGTGTTTGTTTGGTTGCTTGAAACGAAGTTTCAAAAGATTTCGGTTTGGCCTCGTTAAAGGCTTTCTTTCAAATGCGTGTGTGTTTTGTGAACGGCGTGTTTTGGGAATTGATTATGATTTGATTATTTTGAACGTTGAAGGATTTGATGATGATACTCCTATTGTTTAAAGTTATGAAATCGTGTATTCCGTATTTAATCTTGTTATTGTGTTTTGAAGAGTTTGATAATGGTGTCGAGTTAATGGCCATCTCTAGTG
This sequence comes from Orobanche coerulescens, assembly GCA_033398695.1. NCBI lineage: Eukaryota > Viridiplantae > Streptophyta > Magnoliopsida > Lamiales > Orobanchaceae > Orobanche > Orobanche coerulescens. Next base: position 89,509,306 of record CM065815.1, on the reverse strand, counting down.
AGTATTCTTAATGAACTTACATTCTTAGCATGTTAGTATTGCATGAGTAACGTGTGTGTGTGTGTATGCTCACTGCGGGTTAGATCCGACGGGGTCTCGGTAGGGCTCCACGAAGCTGTGGAACCGCGAGCTTGCTTTTAACCACTGTGGGTTAGATCCGACGGGGTCTCGGCAGGGATCCACGAAGCTGTGGGTCCGCGGTTAATTGTGGTGCATTTTACAAATGTGATTCGATATTGGCATTTCCGGAAATGAATGCTTTGGAACTGTTTTTTCATGATTGCATGCATCGACTAAGTGTGTAAGAGGTAAGTGTTCGTTTGGCTTACTTGGCTAGGATGGCACTAGAGTATTTTGTTGTTTGTTTTAAATCCTTTATTTGTGGATTTTGATGTTGGGAGACGAACCTTGTGGTCGTTCTTGTGTACTGTGAGTTGATGAGATTTGGGGCTAAAATCCCAATGGTTTTGTAAAAGTCATTTTACGGATTTGGGGCTAAAATCCCAACGGGTTGGTAAATGTCATTTTTCGGAAAGTAAAGATTTGGGGCGGTGACCCCTTTTGTCTTGTGGATTTTGAAAAGTAGGATTTGATAATCCTAAATTGTTTTCTATTAAAACTCTCGATGGCATTCTAAACCGTTTTATAAATTACTTCCATTGATTTATGATATTTCGATATTGAAATGTTTTCTCAAACCCTTGCCTCGGGAAGTACTTTTCATTTCGTTGGATCTTTGAGGATCCTTGGTTATTGTTATTCGTAGAATGTGAATTGTATGGCTCGTATTTGCACTTTGTTCTTGCACTAGCAAAACAGTGGAGTTTTGCTAACCCCCGAGTATTCGGGGGGTGGATGTCTATTTTTGCATTCAGGTTTTGGATCATAACACAGGGTCGGCACGAAGGATGATGAAAGATGAACGATACTAATCACACGAGGATCCGTTGATGTCGTATTGGTCTAGTTGTATTTTATTTTCCGCTGCAGTATCTTTTCCCCGTTGTACGGGAGTTTATCGTATTTTGACCCCTGCGAGGGTATGTGTTTGGATTCGAGTTGTATGTTATTATTGAAAGACCAAATCGGTCTACTGAGTCATTTTAGCCTTAAAGGCGATGTTTAGATGTTTGATTTTAGTTACCAGCCTGGTAGATCCTCGAGGAGAGGGTCTACGGCGTGTAATAACCCTGAGTGGATTGGGGGTGTTACATAAATGGTATCAGAGCTTAGGTTGAGGAAACCTAGGCTGTCGGGTCAAGTCGTGTTGTTTGAGTCTTGTTTCGTCGGATTTTATCCGATCGAGTCGTGTCGCGACGCGTCGCTTGAGTTTTTGGTCGTGATTAGTATCGTGGGGCGATCATCATCTTCGTGCGACCTGTGGAAGTAAGTCTCCCTTCTTTGTGTTGTGCCTCGTGTGACACGAGCCATTTTTATGATTATTTGTTAAGTGATGGAATCCTTATGTGGATTTTGATTTCATGATATGTATTTAATCGACTCTCGTATTTGATTTATACGAGGAGTGTCGTCGCTTGTGATGTCTTTTTATTGTTGTTTTTGTCCGTCTTTGATGATTTTCGAATCGATTTGCACGTTTTACAAGTTCTCTTGTGGAAGCTTTGTGCTTATACACGTTCGACTTGTTCACTAGCCAGTGCGGTAGGGTCTTTAGAGGCCTCGAATGGGGCGAGTGGTTTTGTTCTGAATGTGGTTATTTGACTCTAATATTTTGTTCTTATGAGGAGTAGTGTTGCTGGATTGTGCATGTTGAACTGTATTTCTTTTATCCGCTGCGTGAGTTCTTTTGTAATGACTTTCGGTATTTTACCGACCGAGTTTTATTTCGATAACCGCTTCCCTTAACCGAGTTTTTGGCATTATGGCCTTGATCGCGTTGGCGAAATTCTTATGACGGTATTTAGTATTTTGTAAATGGCTTTCGTGAGTTTTTGAAATATTACCGTCATCAGCCTTTTTGGCATTTTTGTAAATGGTTTTTAGCCTGGGGTTCCGACGCGGGACCCACAGCGCTATGATGTTCCGTGTGATTACCTGAAATTTTTGGGCATTCTAGCCTTTTTGGCATCGTCCTTTTTGGCATTGAATTATTTTCGAAAACTTGAGTATCTTAGAAATAAATTTCGAGATATATTTTTTTCAAATGAGTTATTTTCTTGTGGTACATCCAGGTGCCACAATATATTTCAAAATTTTTCTGCCTCGAGGACCAAAATGTTTTGAGATATTTTCAATGTTTTAGAAACATTTTTATTTAGACCCGAGGGTCGAATATTCTGAAAGTTTTTATCAAATGCGAAATGGTTCTCCAAAGTCTCGATAACGATGTTTCACGTTTGTACTTTTTGAAAGGTGATACTCAAGATCAACCGGTATTCTTCAAATTATTTTCAAAATGAGGTTTTCGTTTTTAAAACCTATCCATTCCCGTTTGAGGGCTGGGTATATATGTATGATGTTCGCGTCGTCATTTTGATGTTTGCTCCCGAGTATGATCGAATTGGCGGTGTGAGCGTTGAGTCATTTTCCACACATTCGTTGTGTTAGCCCCATGTGAAAGGCGGGATGTTGGTGTTGAATGTTGTCGCCTCGTGATGATTTCTGCGTTGTCGCACATGTGCGAGCTGTTAGAGCTTGGTTTGGTATGACCCTGTGTATCGGTGATAGTTCCGTTATGTGTCGGTTGTTTAATGTCTTGTTACCTTTCTCCCGTTTTTGTGAATTTCGTGGACGAGGTCGGAGGTAATGCCCGTACTATTTTGACTTCTGTATTTTCTCTTTCTCCAGTCTATCGATTCGCTCATGTTCGTTGACACTTTATGAACTTGTTCTGTATTTCGGTTTCATCGTTCGAACGAGCTGTGATCTTGTTGTGGGCCGATCTGGTTATCGATGTGACTTTTTTCGAGTTCGGTTCGATTCTTGTGAACCTTGTTCGGGAGTAACATCATTTGGTTCTACTAGTCCTTTTATTCGAAGGGATCGGATTTTGAACTTCTGTATATTCTACTTTGTCGACTCATTTATGTTCGTTGACATTTCTGAGCTTGTCCTGCCCCTTGTTTTTGTTTATCGAACGAGTGTGGCATCATTTCGGAATAACTCGTTTGTCGTTGTGACTTTTCAATCGCTATTCCCTTTCCTGTGGATCTTATAGGAATGCATGTCTTGTAGTTCTCACCAGATCATCCTGGGAGTTGTTGTTTTAACTTTATTGTTCTTCGTGATTCGAACATGATTCTTCGATTTTTGTTGTCTCGATCGTTGTGGTTCGATCGTTTGATTGTTCGGTTTTTATTGATCTCGTTCCGTGATTGGTGAACATTCAGGCTCCTTCGTAATTCCCTTCAGTTCGGGAAATTAGTTTCGTTTTCGATCTTCCAGCCCTTAGGCAGTGGAATTCCGTATTTGTTCAGCGTTTGGCTCGCGTTTTGATCAATGTACCGTTAGGTTGGTTAATCGTATTGATTTTCGTTCGTTGTGTTTTGTGATGGTTCAGATAATTGACTTGATTGTATTATCCATTTGATGACGCTTGTCAATTGTTGGTTTTATTATATCCCTAACGGCGATGTTGTGTTGGTCGTCGTGGAGCGTGTTTTCACGCCGTATGTCTCTTTGCGTTTCTTACAGCGTTTCGCCGTTGGGCGCGAGTTTTCTGTTTTTGGTGTATCTCGTCGAGTTTTCCTGGCGGGTATATTGCTTCCCCCCTACTTGTTTTAAGTTTCGGGACGAAACTTCTTTTAAGGAGGGTAGAATGTAATATCCGCAATTTCGAATTTCGGTAATTTTCTTTTTTCGGAGGAAGTTCATTTTGACAACTCTATCATGACCGTTTCGTCATTCCGAGAATGATTAATTCTACACTTTTTGTCATCCGAGTTCGTTTCGGTGACGTTTTGTTGAGTTCCGTGTCCTTAATCGATTTTTTCACGTGGGAGTTCGACTTTGTAACGTCACCATTAATTCTTGGAAACTCCAAAAATTCTGAATCTTTGCAACATTATAGAGCATCAAGTTAGATTTCCAATGGTTCAAACGGTGAGTCAATCGGAGTCCGCATTTAAGGAGTTATGGTCGAAATAGCTAAGATCGCACGATGTGCCTTTTTGGTGTTGAAGGGGATCACCGTGTGCCGCGGCACACTCGGGGATGTGCCGCGGCACTAAGCTGATTCTGGGCGTTTTTGTGGCCTGGGCCGGCACACTTGTCCTGTGCCGCGGCACACGGGCTTTTTCTGCGTTTTTGAGCAGATTTTCGAGGAGAAACATTCATTTTTCTCCTCTCCTCTTCCTCCTACCTTTCTAAGCGATTTCAATGGCGATTTTGGGCGATTTGAGTGCTCCCAAACATGTAGAGATCATCCACCTCAAGTCTTGTTGTAGATTTTCGACCTCTACTTGAATCCTTCATCCAAATCAAGGTATTTTGGCTTGAACCCTTGTTTTTGTAGATTTGGGGATTTTCCTTTTTGATTTCGATTCCAACCGCTTTTAATCAATTAATTGTTGTATAAACGTTGTTTTGAACTTGTTCTACGGATCGATACTCGTATCTTTGGTCTGCTCAACCCGAGGGGTGATTTCTTTGTTCTTGAAGGGTCTTGAACATTTAATGTTCGATTAAATGTTCGAATGAGTTCCCTTTGATAGTTTGTTGGGATTTCCGTTGTTTTCGGCCTTGATTCTCGTCGTAATCATGTTTTATTATTCCTTACGGAGGATTATAGGTGCTCGATGATTCCGATGTTGAATTCCGTTGGTGATTGATGATTCATGTGGTGTTTTCCCGTAGTAATTTCGGTGTTATCGCGTTCTAGATAGTGTTCGGGGATTTGAGGGATACCCGGCCGTATCCGTTCACTTTTCCATTGCTCGTGATATCGAGGCAAGTACCTTGCCCATATTTTTCTTATTTTGTGGATATGATGATCGGTGATCGTATTAGTGTGTTTGTTTGGTTGTTTGAAATGAAGTTTCAAAAGATTTCGGTTTGGCCTCGTTAAAGGCTTTCTTTCAAATGCGTGTGTTTTGTGAACGGCGTGTTTTGGGAATTGATTATGATTTGATTATTTTGAACGTTGAAGGATTTGATGATGATACTCCTATTGTTTAAAGTTATGAAATCGTGTATTCCGTATTTAATCTTGTTATTGTGTTTTGAAGAGTTTGATAATGGTGTCGAGTTAATGGCCATCTCTAGTGAGTATTCTTAATGAACTTACATTCTTAGCATGTTAGTATTGCATGAGTAACGTGTGTGTGTGTATGGTCACTGCGGGTTAGATCTGACGGGGTCTCGGTAGGGCTCCACGAAGCTGTGGAACCGCGAGCTTGCTTTTAACCACTGTGGGTTAGATCCGACGGGGTCTCGGCAGGGATCCACGAAGCTGTGGGTCCGCGGTTAATTGTGGTGCATTTTACAAATGTGATTCGATATTGGCATTTCCGGAAATGAGTGCTTTGGAACTGTGTTTTCATGATTGCATGCATCGACTAAGTGTGTAAGAGGTAAGTGTTCGTTTGGCTTACTTGGCTAGGATGGCACTAGAGTATTTTGTTGTTTGTTTTAAATCCTTTATTTGTGGATTTTGATGTTGGGAGACGAACCTTGTGGTCGTTCTTGTGTACTGTGAGTTGATGAGATTTGGGGCTAAAATCCCAATGGTTTTGTAAAAGTCATTTTACGGATTTGGGGCTAAAATCCCAACGGGTTGGTAAATGTCATTTTTCGGAAAGTAAAGATTTGGGGCGGTGACCCTTTGTCTTGTGGATTTTGAAAAGTAGGATTTGATAATCCTAAATTGTTTTCTATTAAAACTCTCGATGGCATTCTAAACCGCTTTTATAAATTACTTCCATTGATTTATGATATTTCGATATTGAAATGTTTTCTCAAACCCTTGCCTCGGGAAGTACTTTTCGTTTCGTTGGATCTTTGAGGATCCTTGGTTATTGTTATTCGTGGAATGTGAATTGTATGGCTCGTATTTGCACTTTGTTCTTGCACTAGCAAAACAAAGGGAGTTTGCTAACCCCCGAGTATTCGGGGGGTGGATGTCTATTTTTGCATTCAGGTTTTGGAGTATAACACAGGGTCGGCACGAAGGATGATGAAAGATGAACGATACTAATCACACGAGGATCCGTTGATGTCGTATTGGTCTAGTTGTATTTTCTTTTCCGCTGCAGTATCTTTTCCCCGTTGTACGGGAGTTTATCGTATTTTGACCCCTGCGAGGGTATGTGTTTGGATTCGAGTTGTATGTTATTATTGAAAGACCAAATCGGTCTACGGAGTCATTTTAGCCTTAAAGGCGATGTTTAGATGTTTGATTTTAGTTACCAGCCTGGTAGATCCTCGAGGAGAGGGTCTACGGCGTGTAATAACCCTGAGTGGATTGGGGGTGTTACAGTCGGTTCGTGCCAACCTACTTCGATCGATTCTCTGTGTTGTTCTTATTCGAGGCAAGTACCTTGTCCATACTTTTCTTGTTTCGTGGATATGATGATTGGTGACCGTCTCAATGTGTTTGTTTGGTTATTTGAAACGAGTTTTCAAAAGATTTGGCTAGCCTTGTTAAAGGCTCACTTTCAAAACGCGTGTATTTTTTGAATGGTGTAGTTTGTAAATGACTATGTGATTTCTATGGATATGTTTGGTGTTGATGTTGCACTTGGTATTGCGTGTGGACGTATATTATTTCATTTCGGTGCGTTGTGGTTTGACGAGGTGTTTTGCTAAGTGTTTGATACCTCTGAATGAATTGTTTGGATATCTTTGTTGCATTGTGCTATGTGTGTGATTTGTTTAGCTAGCCAGCTCGGGAGGGTCCTTCGAGGCCTAGGGCGGGATCAATGGTATTACCCTGTTCCCAAGGCGATGCTTGTGTTGTGATTTTTTTAGCTAGCCAGCTCGGGAGGGTCCTTCGAGGCCTCGGGCGGGATCAATGGTATTACCTTGTTCCCAAGGCGATGCTTGGTGTGATATGTTATTTAGTGAACGTATTTTACTCACCGTGGGTTGGTTCGACGGGGCCACGGCGGGAATTCCAATGGGTTGAGTCCGGAATTCACGAGTAAAAACTTCACAAGTTAGTGTTTATTTAGTGAACGTATTTTACTCACCGTGGGTTGGTTCGACAGGGCCACGGCGGGAATTCCAATGGGTTGAGTCCGGGATTCACGAGTAAAAACTTCACGAGTTGGTATTGATTTTATGTCCGTCGAGGACACGTGACTTGGGTTTTGGCCCTGTGAACTGTTGTCGGTTTTATATTTGCGAAAACAAAAACCTTTGGGCTGTGACCCTGTTGATTTTTGGAAAGATAAGGATTCGGTAATCCTAAATTGTTTTCTATTAAAACTCTCGATGGCATTTTAAACTGTTTTATAAATTGATTCCCCTTATTTGTGATCTTTCGGTTTTGGAATGTTTACCCAAATTCTTGCCTCGGGAAGTACTTTTCGTTACGTTTGGATTTTTGAGGATTCCTGGTTATTGTTATTCGTGGAATGTGAATTGTATGGCTCATATTTGCACTTTGTTCTAACACTAGCAAAACAGTGGAGTTTTGCTAACCCCCGAGTATTCGGAGGGTGGATGTCTGTTTTTGCATTCAGGTTTGGGAGCATAACACAGGGTCGGCACGAAGGATGATGAAAGATGAACGATACTAATCACACGAGGATCCGTATGAGGTCATTGGTTTAGTTATAGTTTATTTTCCGTCGCAAGATTCTTTCCGTTGCCAGACGGAGTGTTTGTATTCGACCCCTGCGTGGGCATGTAATGAGTTTGAGTTATATGTATTTATTGAAAGACCAAATCGGTCTACTGAGTCATTTTAGCCTTAAAGGCATTGTTGAGATGTTCTATGTTGTTATCACCCTGGTAGATCCTTGAGGAAAGGTTCTACGGCGTGTAATATCCCTGAGCGGATTGGGGGTGTTACATAAATGGTATCGGAGCTTAGGTTGTGAAAACCTAGGCTGTCGGGTTTAGTGGTGTCTGTTGAGTTTTTGTCTCGTCAGACTTTATCTGACTGAGTCGTGTCGCGACGCGTTGTCTGAGTTTGTTGGTCGTGATTAGTATTGTGGGCGATCATCATCTTCGTGCGACCTGTGGATGTAAGTCTCCCTTCTTTGTGTTGTGCCTCGTGTGACACAAGCTATTTTTTTATGATTATTTGTTAAGTGATGGAATCCTCTTATGGATTTTGATTTCGTGATATATGGTTATTTGACTCTCATATTTCGTTCATATGAAGAGTATTGTTGCTGTACTGTGCATGTTGAACTGTATTTCTTTTATCCGCTGCGTGAGTTCTTTTGTAATGGCTTTCGGTATTTTACCGACTGAGTTTTATTTCGAAAACCGATTTCCTTAACCGAGTTTTTGGCATTATGGCCTTGATCGTTTTGGCGAAATTCTTACGACTGTATTTAGTACTTTGTAAATGACTTTTGTAAGTTTTTGAAATATTACGGTCATCAGCCTTTTTAGCATTTTTGTAAATGGTTTTATCCTGGTGGGTTCCGGCGCGGGACCCATGGCGCTATAATGTTCCGTGTAATTACCTGAAATTTTTGGGCATTCTAGCCCATTGAATTATCTTTGAAAACCTTGAGTATCTTAGAAAATAAAATTCGAGACGTACTTTTAAATGGATTGTATTTTCAAGGCGCCTACTAGCGCAACTATCTGTTTCAAAATTCTTCTACCTTGAGGAGCAAAATATATTTTTTTTTCTTTCTAGTAATTTTGGAAATGCTTTGCTTAGACCTGAGGGTCGAATATTTTTGAAAGTTTTTCACTAAAAGAAAGGTGTCCTCATTTTTGTTCAAACGCAAGATGATTTTCAAAGTCTCGACAATGACGTTTGTTCAACTTTTTGTAAAATGATACTCAAGATCAACTGATGTTTCCAAACTGTTTTCAAAAGGTGGTTTTTGTTTTTAAAACCCATCATTTCCTGCTTGTGGTCGGAGAAGGTGTGTATGATGTTGGTATTGTTGTGAGAGTGTTAGCCCTCCGAATTGTGATTGAATTGGTGGTGTGAACGTTGATTCGTTCACCACGTATATATTTTGTTAGCCCTTTATGGGAGGTGTGATGACGATCTTTAATGTTGTCATTTCGTGGTGGCTTGCGTGTTATCGCACCTGTGTGAGCTGTTAAAGCGTGGGTTTGTACGTTTGTATACATGTGTGATTGTTTCATGATGTTTGTAATTATGTGTTGGTTATTGTTCGGGCCGTTGAGGTTGCCAAACGATACCGTCGTTGCTGTAGTGTTTGTATGTGTATTACTTTACGATGGTAATAGTTGTATATGATATGTGTTATGATTCTTTGTTGTGCTGAGTTGGCATCTCCGCTATGTTGTTTTGCGACGTTATGTTCCATTGTATCTAGCATCTATATTTTCGGTATGCCGAGCCGAGGCATTTCGAACGTATTTGTGCCGGGGGCATGTACGTGCAAATTGTCCTTCTCGTCAGTAACACTTTTCAAGTGTGGACCCGAGAGACACAGGATCCAGTTTTGCGAGTTGGGTTCTGAGTCTTTCGGGGCGTGAACTTCATTGCAGATATGAGGATCGGCTCTGAGAGGCCCATGGGAGATGTTTCTGTCGTTTTCTTTTTGTGTTGTCACCTTACTCCCGTTGTTGTGAGTTACGGGAACGACATTTCTTTTATAAGAGGTCGAATGTAATGCCCGTATCATTTTTGGACTTCTGCATTTCCTCTTTCTCAAGTCTATCGATTCGCTCATGTTCGTTGATACTTTCTGAACTTGTTCTGTATTTCGATTTCATCGTTCGATCGAGTTGTGATCTTGTTTTGGGTCGATCTGCCTATCTCTGTGACTTTTCCGAGTCCGGTTCGATTCTTGTGAACCTTGTTCGGAAGTAACATCTTTTAGTTCTACTAATTCTTTTATTCGAAGTGGATCGGATTTTGAACTTCTGTATTTTCGACTCTGTCGACTCGTTTATGTTCGTTGACATTTTTGAGCTTGTCCTGCCCTTTACTTTTGTTGATCGAACGAGTGCGGTATTGTTTCGGAATAACTCGTTTGTCGTTGTGATTTTTCAATTGCTATTCCCTTTCCTGGGGATCTTATATGAGTGCACATCTTGTTGTTTTCACCGGATCATATATTGTCTCGAGTCGAGATGTGAACCTTGGAGTTGCTGTTTGAATTTTATTGTTCTTCGTGATTCGAACATGATTGTTCGATTCTTGTTGTCTCGATCGTTGTGGGTCGATCGTTTGATTGTTCGGTTTTTGTTGACCCCATTTCGTGATTGTTGAGCGTTCAGGCTCCTTCGAGAAATTAGTCTCGTTTCGATTTTCCAACCCTTGGGCAGTGCAATTCCGTATTTGTTCAGCGTTTGGCTCGCGTTTTGATTGATGAACCGTTGGGTTGGTCAATCATATTGATTTTTGTTCGTTGAGTTTTGTCATTGTTCGGATAATCGACTCGATTATATTGTCTGTTTGATGATGCTTGTCACGTGTTGATTTTATTCTGTCTCTATCGGTAGCGTTGTGTTAGTCGTTGTGGAGGGTGTTTTCACGCCATATATTCCTTTGCGCTGCTTGTAACGTTTCGCCGTTGGGCGTAAGTTACGCGTTTCTTACGTATCTCGTTGAGTTTTCATGGCAGGATATTGCTTCTCCCTACTTGTTTTAAGTTTCGGGACGAAACATCTTTTAAGGAGGGTAGAATGTATTACCCGTAATTTCGATTTTTGGTAATTTCTTTTTTTCGACGAAAGTCCGTTTTGACGACTCACTCATGACCGTTTCGTCATTATGAGAATGATTAATTCTTCACTTTTTGTCATCCGAGTTCGTTTCGGTGTCGTTTTGTTGAGTTCCATGCTTTTTAGCGGTTTTTCCGCACTTGAGTTCGATTCTTGCGAATCTCGTCCGAAACTGTTGTTTCGAGTTTCTCGTAAGTTCATTTAATGTTATTATTCATATTGCGAGTTTGGTTTGGTGTTTCGATCACGTATCGTGTATTTCGGACGTTTTGGGCCATTTTCGTAATTTCCCAAAGTTTGGGGTAATTACTTCCATTGTCGAATTTCGAGCCTTCGGGTGGTCGGAATCGTGTGTTCTCTTAGCTCTTGGATTCGTCTTTGCGAGTACGTCGTAACCGTACCTTTGATTTATACACAGGTTCGAGTTTCGGGGTCGTCCGGGCCGTCGGAGTGGCCACGGCCGAGTCACGGCCGGAGCAGGGCCTGGCCTGGCCGAGTCACGGCCGTAAGGGCCGAGATTTATGGCTGTATGGCGCCTGGGCATCTTCCAGACGAAGGCCGGTTACGGCCGTAATGTGTGCCAGTTACGGCCGTAAGTGTCCGGCAGGTGCTGGGCAGATTTTTTGACGGATGCCGGTTACGGCCGTAAGACCTGCCGAGTACGGCCGTAAGGGCCGAGTTTCGGCCGTAAGGCACTGCCGGTTACGGCCGTAACACTGCCGGCTATATATAGCCTGGGCTCGGCCAGACCTTCATTTTTCACCCTTTTTCTTCTTTTTTCGGCGGCTGGCGACGGGAGGCTCGGGAAATCGAGTTCTTGGCCGATTCTAATCAATTTCAAGACGTTTTGGAAGATTCTTGTTGATTATATCATCATTCAATCCATGTGTTTTGTCGAATCAAGGTATATTTCTTGATTTTCCCTCAAGTTTACTTTTCGGAGAATTTGTTCTTGATTTCGATTCTAGTCCGATTTTGATACATCGATTGGTGTAGTATGATGTTATTAATCGTGTTCTATGGGTTGTATATCCATATTTCGAGTTTGTTCAACGCGATTAGTGATTCGAGTGTTCTTGGGAGTTATCGAACATTGAGTGTTCGATTAAATGTCCCAATGAGTTTCCCTTCGATAGTTTGGTGGGATTTCCGTTGTTTTTGACCTTGATTCTCATTATGATCGTATTTTTTGTGTTCTTGGCCATTTTGGGGGAAACTCTTGAATTTGTGTCGTTCGTTCCTTCAATTCAACGACTTTAGGTCGTGCTATGGAACTCGTTTTCATTGTTGTTATTCTTGTTCGTAGTTTATTGTCGCGGGTTAACGTTCGGTGGCGTCGGCGGGTTCGTGGTCGGTTCGTGCCAACCTACTTCGGTCGATTCTCCACGTTGTTCTTATTCGAGGCAAGTACCTTGTCCATACTTTTCTTGTTTCGTGGATATAATGATTGGTGACCGTCTCAATGTGTTTGTTTGGTTATTTGAAACGAGTTTTCAAAAGATTTGGCTAGCCTTGTTAAAGGCTCACTTTCAAAACACGTGTGTTTTGTGAATGGTGTAGTTTGTAAATGACTATGTGATTTCTATGGATATGTTTGGTGTTGATGTTGCATTTGGTATTGCGTGTGGACGTATATTATTTCATTCCGGTGCGTTGTGGTTTGACGAGGTGTTTTGCTAAGTGTTTGATAGCTCTCAATGAATTGTTTGGATATCTTTATTGCATTGTGCTATGTGTATGATTTGTTTAGCTAGCCAGCTCGGGAGGGTCCTTCGAGGCCTCGGGCGGGATCAATGGTATTACCCTGTTCCCGAGGCGATGCATGTGTTGTGATTTGTTTAGCTAGCCAGCTCGGGAGGGTCCTTCGAGGCCTCGAGCGGGATCAATGGTATTACCCTGTTCCCAAGGCGATGCTTGGTGTGATATGTTATTTAGTGAACGTATTTTACTCACCGTGGGTTGGTTCGACGGGGCCACGGCGGGAATTCCAATGGGTTGAGTCCGTGATTCACGAGTAAAAACTTCACATGTTGGTGTTTATTTAGTGAACGTATTTTACTCACCGTAGGTTGGTTCGACAGGGCCACGGCGGGAATTCCAATGGGTTGAGTCTGGGATTCACGAGTAAAAACTTCACAAGTTGGTATTGATTTTATGTCCGTCGAGGACACGTGACTTAGGATTTGGTGTTGTGAACTGTTGTCGGTTTTCTATTTGCGAAAACAAAAACCTTTGGGCTGTGACCCTGTTGATTTTTGGAAAGATAAGGATTCGGTAATCCTAAATTGTTTTCTATTAAAACTCTCGATGGCATTTTAAACTGTTTTATAAATTGATTCCCCTTATTTGTGATCTTTCGATTTTGGAATGTTTACCCAAATTCTTGCCTCGGGAAGTACTTTTCGTTACGTTTGGATTTTTGAGGATTCCTGGTTATTGTTATTCGTGGAATGTGAATTGTATGGCTCGTATTTGCACTTTGTTCTTGCACTAGCAAAACAGTGGAGTTTTGCTAACCCCCGAGTATTCGGGGGGCGGATGTCTGTTTTTGCATTCAGGTTTGGGAGCATAACATAGGGTCGGCACGAAGGATGATGAAAGATGAACGATACTAATCACACGAGGATCCGTATGAGGTCATTGGTTTAGTTATAGTTTATTTTCCATCAGGTATTCTTTCCTATCAGACGGAGTGTTTGTATTCGACCCCTGCGTGGGCATGTAATGAGTTTGAGTTGTATGTATTTATTGAAAGACCACATCGGTCTACTGAGTCATTTTAGCCTTAAAGGCATTGTTGAGATGTTGATACCGTTCGATACCCAACAGTGTTACTAATACAGGAACTGTTGTGAATCGTGGTTGCGTGAAACGGAAGTATAAGTTCTCGAGCGGAAGCAAACGAGCAGCAAATAACAATAATGGTTAGCACTTCGGTTCAGCGGCACTTCGGTACAGCTCTTCAATACAAAGAAGACTTCGACATCTTCTTCGATACAAAGAAGACTTCGATACTCTCTTCAATACAAGAAAGACTTGATAGGCTCTTCAATACAAGAAGACTTCGATACAGCCTCCTCAATACAAGATTGATACGCATGCAATCGATGGCACTTCGATTCCACGAGAATCGATCGTACGTTGGCACAACAATATTTGGACAGTACTCCGTTATAGTAACAATGGATCGTATTTCGTTACAACAACAATGGATCAGTATTTGGTACATCAACAATGGATCGTATTTGATGCAATGACAATGGATATGGAAATGATGAGGGCACTTCAAACCCTTAGAATTAATTACTATAATCCCCTTAGAATCCTGTTCTAAAGAAACATTTGGAATTATTCTAAGAACTCAAGTTTCTATGATTAAGACTTAACAATTTTATGAACTAAAATTGTAAGAATGTAGAAGTGAGAATTATAAGAATAATACTCAAGAAAAGTCGAGCAACAGCTCTGATTCTAGCATAAAGCCGAAATATGTTTTTGATTTCAAAAAGGGTTGATTGATTCCCTCGTTACCTAAAGGTCTCCTTTTATAGGAGAGTACAAAACAAACTATATTATCCCTCACATATTAAACTAAGGAAATAAAATGAAGTTCCCTGCTTTTTAAGACAATGCAGGGCAGCTACACATGGGGCTGAATTAAACGGGAATAAACTAATACAACTTAACTATAAAGTAAATAAAGGAATCTTGAAAAGGTCTTGATCTTCACAATTTCTCACGTTCACTTTGAAACTTCCACATGCTGAAGTACCCTTTTCCAAGACAACACCAAACATCAACTTCCTTGAAGCTTCCTCACGCCTAAGTCTAATTTCCAAACTAGGATGGATTTTCCTTAATTATCAAGTCGACCTTCGATTGTTCATCCTTTTTTATGGAGTATTTCTCTTTTCGAGTTTTTATGATTTAACTCTCATTTTCAGGAAATACGACAAAGACGCCCCCATGCCATTATTTAGGCAATATCTGGGGTCCGCCCTCAAGCTTTCTGTTTTTAGCTATATCTGGGCTGCCCTCAAGCAAAGCTATATCTGGGCTTAGGATTTTAACAACTGTCGGGCCTTCTTGAATCTCAAGTAGATCCACCATTGCACAGTCACTAAACTTAGACATGATTTCCACTTCTAATTCGGGCAGCTTAAGGACAAGCTTGTCTTCTTCTTTTCTTTGGACGTGAATTCTTCTAGGTTCAGGGTCTTTATTCAGTGTACTCCAAGCAGCCTCAGTGTGAGGGTCTTCAAGAGAGGATTTGATCGAGGTCATACAGTAAACCTCTTGAGTAGGAACCGAGTTGTCTTCATAAGAGTTAATAACAGATAATAAGGTAACAGGTGAGGAATGTGCATTAAGTTTATTTTGTGAGGTGGTGCTAGTGTCACTCGTTCTCAACATTTCACTCGTTTGTTCTCTCAACTTCCTAGCACGTGCACGTGTGATAGGACCAGTGGAGTCCATGACGGTTCCAACCGTTCCTAACTCTCTTGGTAGCACAACCGTGTTTGTATCATCCCCTCCTTCTTGAGAAGGATCTGTCCTCAGATCCGTGAGGTCACCTGCTTCAAACAAAGACAAATCAGAAACATTAAAGTAGCAGATACATGTATTCTCCTGGTAAGTCTAGTTTTTAAGCATTATTATTTATCCTCTCCAAGATCATGAAATGACCGTCTCCTCGTGGTAGCAACTTTGATCTCCTTTGTACAGGAAACCTTTCCTTCCTCATATGTATCCACACCCAGTCTCCAGGTTCGAAGACCACTTCCTTTCTCCCTCGGTTGGTGCGCTCAACATACTGCTTAGTACGCCTTTCAATGTTAGCTCTTGCTTTCTCATGGAGTTGTTTAACTAGCTCGGCTTTCTTCTTCCCATCTGTACTAATTCTTTCAGTCACAGGCAAAGGCACAAGATCAAGTGGGGTCAAAGGGTTAAATCCATAAACAATCTCAAAAGGAGAAAATTGAGAAGCAAAATGTAGTGTTTGATTATAAGCAAACTCAACATGTGGCAAACATTCTTCCCAAGTTTTAATGTTTGTTTTTATTATAACCCTTAACAAAGTAGAAAGAGTTCTATTTACTACTTCGGTTTGCCCATCAGTTTGTGGGTGACAAGTGGTAGAAAATAGAAGCTTTGTGCCTAATTTAGCCCAGAAGGTTTTCCAAAAATAACTTAGGAATTTAGCATCACGATCAGAAACTATAGTCCTAGGCATTCCATGTAAACGAAAGATCTCTCTAAAGAAAAGATTAGCCACGTGAGATGCATCATCAGTTTTGTGGCAAGCTATGAAATGTGCCATTTTTGAAAACCTATCAACCACAACAAATATAGAATCCCTCCCATACCGGTTTCTAGGCAATCCCAAAGACGAAATCCATCGATATATCAGTCCAAGGAGTATTAGGAATGGGGAGTGGGGTGTACAAACCGTGGGGTTGAACTCGACTCTTAGCCATTTTACAATCGATACAGCGACCACAAATACGAATGACATCTCGTTTCATACCCGGCCAGTAGAAATGTTCTTGCAAAACAGACAAGGTTTTATCAATGCCAAAATGACCCATCAACCCTCCCTCCATGTGATTCGAGTAACAATAGCTCACGTATAGAGCTAGTAGGTATGCATAACTTATTTTCTCTATACAGAAAACCATCACTCTTATAGTACTTATCGACTCCAGACTTCTCACAAGTAATGAAAATTTCGCCAAAATCAATGTCTTTCTCGTACAGATTTTTAATCAATTCAAAACCAAGTATTTTCGAATCTAAAGCAGTCAGGAAGGTATACCTGCGAGATAGAGCATCAGCAACGACGTTCTCTTTTCCCTGTTTGTACTTGATTACGTATGGGAATGTCTCTATGAATTCCATCCATCGAGCATGCCTTCTATTCAACTTTTGTTGCCCCTTCAGATGTTTCAAGGACTCGTGATCAGTGTGTATCACGAACTCTTTGGGCCATAAGTAATGTTGCCAAGTTTCGAGTGCTCAAACCAAGGCATATAGTTCCTTGTCGTAAGTTGGATAGTTCAGCGAAGCTCCTCCCAACTTCTCACTGAAGTAGGCAATCGGCCTACCTTCTTGCATCAAAATAGCTCATATACCTGTACCGGATGCATCACACTCGATCTCAAAAGACTTAGCGAAATTCGGCAGGGCTAGTAGTGGAGCGTTCGTCAGTTTTTCTTTCAAAGCCTTGAAGGCCGTCTCTTGTTCCTGTTCCCACTTGAATCCAACATTCTTCTTGATTACCTCGGTCAAAGGGGCGGCTATAGTACTAAAGTTGGGCACAAACCGGCGATAGAAGCTTGCCAAGCCGTGGAAGCTTCGGACTTCGCTCATATTTTTGGGGCTGTCCCATTCTCTAATTGCCCTCACTTTCTCTTCATTGACCTGTATCCCATGGGAACTAACAACGAAACCAAGGAAAGCCAATTTCTCGGTGCCAAAGTTGCATTTTTGAATGTTAGCAAACAAGTGTTCCTTTCTAAGCACAAGCAACACCTCTTTCAAATGTTTGATATGTTCATTCAAACTTTTGCTATATATTAGGATGTCATCGAAGTATACAACAACAAATTTCCCAATAAAAGCACGTAGAACATGATTCATTACCCTCATAAATGTACTTGGTGCGTTAGTGAGCCCAAATGGCATAACTAACCACTCATACAAACCATGTTTAGTTTTAAACACTGTTTTCCACTCGTCTCCCTCTTTCATTCGAATCTGATGGTACCCACTTCTTAAATCAATTTTTGAAAACATTGTGGAACCATATAATTCATCTAACATGTCGTCAAGTCTAGGGATGGGATGTCGATACTTCACCGTAATGTTGTTTATTGCACGGCGCTTCACGCACATCCTCCACGAGCCATCTTTCTTTGGTACTAGCAATACCGGGACTGCACAAGGACTCATACTCTCTCTCACATGTCCCTTTGCTAGTAGTTCATCCACTTGCCTTTGCATCTCTTTAGTCTCTTCGGGGTTACTTCGGTATGCAGGACGGTTTGGTATTGAGGATCCTGGAACAAAGTCGATACAGTACTCGATGCCTCGAACGAGCGGAAACCCGGGTGGGGTCTCCTCAGGAAACACGTCTTCAAACTCCTGCAATAAAGAGACAATCAATGGGTCAGTAGTATCAGGAATTGATGGAATATTAAGCAATACATCATGAAATAGTAATAGAACCACAGGCCGTTTTGCGAGCAAGGCCCGTTTAACTTCACTAACCCTACAAAGGGCGACGGTTTTTATCCCTTTAGGAATCGCCATGACTATTTTCTTTTCCTTCTCCTTTTTTTCGCTTTCTCTCAGTGCTTGTTCTAATATCCTCTGATCTTCAAGGATTTGCTTAGGGGTCATAGGTGATAGGTTAAATTTCTTCTTTCCAAAAATGAAGGAATACTTGTTCGAAAACCCATCATGAGTAACCTTGCGGTCGTACTGCCATGGTCTTCCTAAAAGGATCTGGGTGGCATGCATAGGGGCGACATCGCAAACTACTTCGTCCTCATATCTACCTATTTGAAAGGGTACGGTGCATCTACTCACTACTTTCAGTTCCCCAGCATTATTCATCCACATGAATTTATATGGTTTAGGGTGTCTTTCGGTTTTAAGCTCTAGTTTCTGCACCAAGGCTGTACTAATGACATTGACACAACTACCCCCGTCTATGATCATACTACAGAGGTTTCCCTTAATGTAGCACCTACACTGAAACAAGTTCTCCCTCTGGCTATCCTCATCTTCTACTACCTTAGCTGACAAGGACATTCTAAGCACTACATTAATCTTCCCTTCTAAGATTTCTTCATTACATTCTTCTATCTCTTCTCCACTATCCTCATCCTTAATCTCTTCTTCTCCCTCACTGTCAGTCGCTATTTCCCCTAACTTAATGACTACAGCTCGCTTGTTTGGGCAGTTTGGGGCTATGTGACCTATACCTTGACACTTATAGCATCGTATCTCATGTGTCCTAGGTTGAGGTTTGAAACTTGATGAAGGTTGGGTCTTAGTTGGCGGATTAGGGGCTGCCTGAACCCTAGTGACCGACGGTTTTGGGTCTTCTTTATGGTTAGTGGGCTGTCTCGATTTCCATGGGATACTAGGAGTGGGGTTCTTCCTAGTTTTACGCCTCCGAACTTGGGTTTCTATTTTCCTAGCCGTGTGCACCATTTCTTCTAAGTCATGCATAGTCATGAGCTCTAATTGGTCTCTAATTTCAACATTAAGTCCGGCTAAGAATCTAGTCATGGTACTATCGTGGTCCTCCTCTATACGACATCTAATCAGTCCTGTTTCCATCTCCTTATAGTAATCGTCTACTGACTTAGTCTCTTGTCTTAAAGTTTTGAGACTATACCTAAGGTCCCTCATGTAATAGCTAGGAACAAATCTTTCCTTCATCACTCGCTTCAGTCCTTCCCATGTATCTATGGGTCTTTCCCCACGTCGATGCCTAAGTTGAACTACATGATCCCACCATACAAGAGCATACCCAGTGAACTCTATAGTGGCTATCTTAACCTTCTTAAGATCTAAAAAATTTCGACACTCAAATTGTCCCTCGACCTTCCTAACCCATTCAAAATAAGTTTCGGGATCAGATTTGCCTTCAAAAGGTGGTATGGAGAACTTAACACTACTTAAGTTATCATCAACCCTTACTCGTTGTTCTCTAGGTTCTTGGTCGATCCTAGGCTGTCTGTCATCCTCAAAGTACTCGTCATATTCATCTTCCAGATAGTATTCGGGTGGTGGAGGGGCTGCCCTAACTCTACCCCTTTCTCTACCTCTATACGGTGAATCCCTTTCTCCCGGGTTCTCTCTCTCTATTCTCCTTGTTTCTAATAGTAGGTTCGGGAGTTGGTGACGTTCTATGGGATTTCAGATCTTCCCTCATTTCCAACATCATTTTTTTTATCCTTCGTATGTAGGATGTTAGGCCTTCGAGTTGGAATTGCACATCACGGAAGCTTTGGATTTTATTAGTAACTGGGTCGTCGCTTAAGACTTCTTCCTCATCTATGGGATCCTTCCCAACTCGTCTAAGGGCTGGAGTTTCTCCATCCTTCGAGTTTCTTGATCCTGTCATCATGGTACTAAGTGATTCGAAACAGTAAGCAAGTATCGAGTAGCTTACTTAAAACGCAACAACTTAACTCCAATGCGAATCACAAAATTATTTGTATATATATATATATATAGATATATGAGAATAACGATAAGAAAGGAACGACAAAACCATGCTCCGATGCCAAATGATACCGTTCGATACCCAATAGTGTTACCAATACAGGAACAGTTGTGAATCGTGGTTGCGTGAAACGGAAGTATAAGTTCTCGAGCGGAAGCAAACGAGCAGCAAATAACAATAATGGTCAGCACTTCGGTTCAGCGGCACTTCTGCATGCCTTCTTCAATACAAAGAAGACTTCGATACACTCTTTGATACAAAGAAGACTTGACATACGGCTCTTCAATGCAAAGAAGACTTGATCTGACTCTTCAATACAAGAGAGCACTTCGATACACCTCCTCAATACAAAGAAGATTGATACATGTAATCGATGGCACTTCGATTCAGCGAGAATCGATCGTACGTTGTCACAACAATATTTGGACAGTACTCCGTTATAGTAACAATGGACTGTATTTCGTTACAGCAACAATGGATTGTATTTCGGTACAACAATAATGGATTGTATTTCGGTACAGCAACAATGGATACGGAAATGATGAGGGCACTTCAAACCCTTAGAATTAATTACTACAATCCCCTTAGAATCGTGTTCTAAAGAAACGTTTGGAATTATTCTAAGAACTCAAGTTTCTATGATTAAGACTTAATAATTTTATGAACTAAAATTGTAAGAATGTAGAAGTGAGAATTATAAGAATAATACTCAAGAAAAGTCGAGCAACAACTCTGATTCTAGCATAAAGCCGAAATATGTTTTTGATTTCAAAAAGGGTTGATTGATTCCCTCGTTACCTAAAGGTCTCCTTTTATAGGAGAGTACAAAACAAACAATATTATCCCTGACATATTAAACTAAGGAAATAAAATGAAGTTCCCTGCTTTTTAAGACAATGCAGGGCTGCTACACATGGGGCTGAATTAAAAGGGAATAAACTAATACAACTTAACTATAAATTAAATAAAGGAATCTTGAAAAGGTCTTGATCTTCACAATTTCTCACGTTTACTTTGAAACTTCCACATGCTGAAGTCCCCTTTTCCAAGACAACACCAAACATCACCTTCCTTGAAGCTTCCTCACGCCTAAGTCTAATTTCCAAGCTAGGATGGATTTTCCTTAATCATCAAGTCGACCTTCAGTTGTTCATCCTTTTTTATGGAGTATTTCTCTTTTCAAGTTTTTATGATTTAACTCTCATTTTCAGGAAATACGACAAAGATGCCCTCATGCCATTATTTAGGTAATATCTGGGGTCCGCCCTCAAGCTTTCTGTTTTTAGCTATATCTGGGCTGCCCTCAAGCAAAGCTATATCTGGGCTTAGGATTTTAACAACTGTCGGGCCTTCTTGAATCTCAAGTAGATCCACCGTTGCACAGTCACTAAACTTAGACATGATTTCCACTTCTAATTCGGGCAGCTTAAGGACAAGATTGTCTTCTTCTTTTCTTTGGACGTGAATTATTCTAGGTTCAGGGTCTTTATTCAGTGTACTCCAAGCAGCCTCAGTGTGAGGGTCTTCAAGAGAGGATTTGATCGAGGTCATACAGTAAACCTATTGAGTAGGAACCGAGTTGTCTTCATAAGAGTTAATAACAGATAATAAGGTAACAGGTGAGGAACGTGCATTAAGTTTATTTTGTGAGGTGGTGCTAGTGTCACTCGTTCTCAACATTTCACTCGTTTGTTCTCTCAACTTCCTAGCACGTGCACGTGTGATAGGACCAGTGGAGTCCATGACGGTTCCAACCGTTCCTAACTCTCTTGGTAGCACAACCGTGTTTGTATCAGATGTTCTATGTTGTTATCAGCCTTGTAGATCCTTGAGGAAAGGTTCTACGGCGTGTAATATCCCTGAGCGGATTGGGGGTGTTACATGAACGACCAAACAATATGGCTCAAAGGTGGAAATCATAGTACGACCGATCTGGAAATGTGTCCGTGCACAAGCCACCCCGGGTATTGATCACATACACGTGTGGTCTTGTACCTAATTAGCCTCACGAACTATGTCTCGTGTGCACGGTTCAATGTGGAAATATCAACACATAACCATCATGTGCCCGGCTAAAAATCCTACACAATAACCAATCAACACGCAGATATGACTCCTGATATGTCACGATGCAACATGACAACGAAACTTAAAGAAACACATATCCAATAAGGATCAAAAGACTCACCGAAGTGAACAACAACAGACTGACAATGAAAAGTCGACACGACTAATCAATATCCAAAACATCAATCATGGGATCATCATCCCCAAATGAATGACCAACACGATCTACAATCTTAATACAACAGTCCTGGGATCAACATCCCTCAACGAATAACCGATACGAAACTCATTACACGAAACCTCAACATATACAACAACTCAACATACTAATTATCCACATGACTGAACAAATACTTAGATTATCTCAAAGTCGAGGACCATATCCATCAGCATCCCCCAATGAGACGATCAACACAACCATTAATACCAATAATAGTCCTGGGATCAACATCCCTCAACGAACAACCAGTACGAATCTCAATATACGAAGCCTCAACATACAACAACTCAACATAATAATTATCTCATAACTGAACAATACATAAATTACCTTAAAGCCGAAGACATCCTTTCCACGGACAACATCCCTGAACGTATACACAGTTATACAAATAATCTCAAATAAGGTACCATCCATTCAATACCAATAAACCTTTATCCCGATACTTATGTCATCACGATAACTATACTCGATATCCGATATTCTATATCCTCGACCAAAGATAACTCACGTCTTCCCTGAACACAATTAAATCATATACCTTATGATTTATTACAACCAGAGTACGGTATACAAACCATTATCCCGACAACTTACATTTCTAACAACATTGCTATACGAATTATAAATGAAATGAAAACGAAACCATTCATCAAATATTATAAACTGAACAAGTAGAAACTTGCCTCGATACCGATACCATGAAGCCGTTACCAAAATCCATTGCCTTAGTCTATGAGCTCCTCAGCCCCGACCAAAAGCAATCTACGAACTCTTCAATCTCAATCGCAACACAACAGTCATAATCCACGATCAAAACATCACAACCTATTGCAATAACCGATTAACACACATTCGATAAAAATCAATAACCAACATAGCCAACCAACAAACTCAACGGCTCAACAATACCCCGATCATAAACATAAAACCAAATAATCCAACTCAACAATTACGAATTCATATCCACAATACAAACCGTAACTCGATGATCACAAATAACAATCAATAAACCCAACGGTTCCACGATATCCCGATTAAATACAAATCCAAACAATCTGTTGTTACCCAAAATATTATCCGGAAATAGTATTGCTGGAATGATCGAGTAACAAACAAATGCGAGAACACTTTCGCGGGAAAATAAATAACACAAGATTTGCCGGGGTTGTTAATCCCGGGCTTGAATGCTCTCGCGAGATGTTATTAATAAATATACTCTGGAGTACAAATATTAATGTTAGAATCTATTACAATGAGTGTAAAGACTTCTAATTATCTAAGCTGTAGAGCGTGTAGATTGCCGGAAGAACCAGATATGAAGATCTGTGAGTTCTTGCTTGGGATGTATTGTAAGTATGTATGAATATCACTATGAATGTGTAAGTAACTGCCAGATGAGTCTATGATTCTCTCTCTGTGTGTTTTGCACTTGTATTCACGGTAATGACAGCATCCCTTAGCCACTGTAGTGAGCCTCCTATTTATAGGAGACAAGGTTGCTGGGACCTCTCCGGCGATCGCGGGCGACCGCCGTTTTCTATATTATAATAAGATGGACGATCGTCCCGTCACGTGAGGTTGTTCCCTTAAAGTCTGGGGCTGCCGCTGGCGGCCAGCTGTGCGAGCCAATGGGAAGCCTGCACGTGTCCTGAGTCGCTGTCCGGGGAGGACCCACTTTGTACCTTTCGGCGGCCCTGTCGGTAGGTGAGGTAGGTGACAGGCTGGGGTCAAATGTATTATCTGTCGGCGCCCATTGTGGATCTGCACGTGGGCCACCATCTAAGATTCGGTCTTCGACGACTTTGACGGATGCTGGATTCATACGTGGCACGAGACGATCGTCTCTAGTTGGACATCATAGACGATCGCCAATTAACAAAAGACGATCGCCGAATACCGAAAGACGATCGCCGTGGGTGTCGACTGCTGGGTGTTTGCCCAGAGTGTGTCTTCTATGGTAGACTCTCTGATCGTTAGGCCGATCGCCATTGAGGCATATTAATCGCCGCACAACAATTTCCCCCCAGCTCGCTTCGATGTTGAAAACACGGGGTGAGGTGGCACTGTTGGCGATCGCTAGTATTTAGACGATCAGACGATCCAATTTCAAATTTGGGCGATCTCCTTTTGCGCTGGGAGCAGCGGGAAATGAAGGCGGGCTCTCGAAACGTTGCAGGGGCACGCGTCACACTATCATTGGGGGAGTCCGACGGTTTGTCAGACTCGTCGCCTGGCGTGCCCTCGAAAAGATGCATACGCGGGATTCGAGGGCCGCATTTAATGCATCCCCCACTGACGGTTGCATTCCAGTCCTCGGAATTTCACCTATTTGCACAGAGACCCCGCTTCCGTCTATAAAAGGGGCTAGGGCTACTTCATTTCTACTCTTCACGCATCCTTGCCTTCTTGCTGAGACTCTGCAGAAATTTCCGAAGCTCCTTGTGCCGATCGTCCCTTTTTCTTAGGTAAGATAACCAACCTTCTTTCTCCCTTTACTTTTTATAATATGTCTGGAGGATCTAAGACCTTCGAGACCGGAAGCACCTCCGCCGCTGCGGCTTCGCCTGACTGGGAGGAGATTCCCGTGGGACTTCATATGGAAACGGTCGTTGAGGCTATTCGTGCAGGGATTGCACCCGCAGAACTTGAAGAGCTCTTCAACGAGGCCGAAGTGGCGAGAACGGCGGCGACGGCGGAGCAGGGGGGCTTGCCGGTGGATGAAGACGAACTGGTGCGGATATCTTGGGAGCGGGACAGTGTATTTGGCCCCGCCTATAGGGCTTTTGCTAAGCTTATGGAGGGGATCGCCGGACCCTATCCAGAATTTGATTTCGAAGCTTACTCTGCCGATTATCCTTACGAACATGTGAAGCGGACGGCGTTTCGGGCCACCGACCCATCTCAATGGACTCTTGGTCAGATCCGAAGTTCGGCGACCCGGCAAGACTTAAGACGCTGGAGGGCAAAATATCACATTCCTTCTGATGTTTCCCTGCACGTGCCCTCGGAAAATGAGCGTGTCGATCAACCTCCCGAGGGTCTGGTTGCCGTTAATGAGATGATTATGGAGACCGGCCTGCAGTTCCCCTTGCCGTTCGCCGTATCCTATTTGTTGATCGCCTGGAATTTGGCGCCGCTCCAACTGACGCCGAATGCATGGCTACAGATCATATGCACTCAGACACTTTTCGGCGGTCACCGGTTGTTCCGTCTTCTTTCTGCGATGGAAATGAACTATCTCTTCAAATTGGCTGCGCAGAAAGGGTCGGTCGGCGGTAACCACATTCAAGGCCGAATAGGAAGAGTGGTCCTCGGGGTGCCGAACAAGTCTCGGGGTGATCTGGCAAAATGGTGCTGGGTTGGCGGAGCGTGGAGGTCGGCGTAGAGCGAAAGGCCGGAGGAAGAGTTGGAGGTTCCCACCAATTTCCGGGAGAGGAATCCGATAAGGGTTTTAACTCTCCCTTTGATCGGATACGTCTTGGACTGATCTAATTTTGTTTCCTTTTTGCAGGATCCCTTGTTCCGGTGATCAGCGATCTCCCCTTCGATTTCTTGATCGTTTGGGAGTGAATTCGTGCCTTACCGGATTCCTACATAGACGTTCGCTCACTCGGTCACGAACTTCATCGGCTGGGGGCTCGGTTGTTTTGCTTCCCTCGTCATCTGAAAGTTCCAGGTATAAATTTTACTTCTTCCTTGCCTGACGATCGTCTGATTGAAGGAGGTGTTTAACTTGTTCGAATTTGTTCTTTGGCAGAGATTCATTTTCCCCGCTTCGTCGAGCCACCACAAGAGATCGCCATGTCTAACCCTGGTCTCATCGGTCGTCTTCACTTGGGAAAGAAGACTGGTCGTGTTCCTGCGACGACGTCTCGCCCCGTTCCTGTGGTGAGGCCTGCAGTTGTGCCGGTCACCGAGCCGGAAATTCAAGAGGAGGAACAACTCCAACGCAACCGCAAGAGGCGGAGGCCGGAGGAATCCCTGCCGACTACTGAAGTGGACATGTCTATTTTGGAGCCACCGGTTGCCGCGGCTCCTATTTCTGCTGTTCCGCTGGTGGAGGGATCTAGCTCCAGGCCCTCGGCGTCCGGCTCCAGGTCATCGGCTGGCTACTTGAAAAAGGTGGCGATCGTCGAAGCTGAAACTTCTCGGGGCAAGCCCTATTTTGGCCGCGACCCCGAATTGGTCAACAGGTAAGACCGGATTGATCTTTCCAAGTTAGGCAATTTGAGTACGGTGTATTCTAACTCCTTTGTCTCTTTCGTTTGTGCTGCAGGTCCATCATGCTGATCCGGACGTCTCGCCGATGGTGCTGGATTTCCTGGCGAGCAAGTCTCCGCAGAAGTCCTTCGACGTCTCTACTTACGTCCAGAAGGCCATCACCTCTCTGCCCAAGGCTTGGACGACCGATCTCGATGCGATCGCTCGTCGGCGACCTGGAGATGCCATGCAGGCGACCCTTGCCCTGGCTCTCCAGACGGCGACGATGGCCGTCCAAGCTGCAAGGGATTACGAGGGGCGACCCTCTAATGCTCGTCTCCATAGCGACCTCGAGGCCGCCCGGAACAAAAACGTTGAATTTGCTAACCGGATCCAGGCTATGGAGAAGGAGTACATAGAGACGGCCAAACGAGCTAAACAGGACAACGATCGGATGAAGCAGGAGCTGAGCCGCTCCAAGGAAGTGGCCGATCGGTTCCGCGACCAGGAGAAGGAGGCTCGCCGGATGCACATGGCCTCGCAGGAGGAGGAGGCCGGGCTGAAGGCGATGGTGGATCGGCTCAACCGCGAGCTGGAGGCAGCGAAGGGAGAGCTGGAGAAGGCTAAGGGGAAACGGCTGCTAAGGTGGTCGAATTGGCAGAAGCTGAGAAGACGACCACTGAGCTGAGAGGGCAGCTGAAGGCGATCGAGACTGATCCCTACCTCAATGTGGCACTCGTCGGCGAGTTCACCTATTATGTGGCCTATGCCGACGCTGCCCGAGCCGCCAAAAAGGTAGGGATCAAGATCGGTCCTTTGATGGAGAGCTTTAGGCCTATGCACTCGAGCACCCTTTGCATCCGGAGTTTCCCCTGCCGATCCTTGACCTCATCGACTTGGGGATCGACTTGAGTTGGTATCCTTTTCCGGATAAACTCATTCATCCTGAGGCCAAAGGGGGAGCGCATACCGATCCGCCTCCTGGGGGCGAAGACCAGCCGGAGGGACCCTGAGTGACTTCTTTGTTTTCTTTCACTTGTAATTTTTTCCTCTTTCTTTGTATTGCCTTCGGGCTTCGTTTTGTACGAACTCCTTGTCATGAATAAAATACTCCCTTTTTGTATCTGTGTCTTTGCATGTACGATCGCCTTTGAATGTTTGCATGCGAATTTTTTTTCAAGTATGTGTATGATTGCTTCCGATGTCTTGTTCATCTGACCGATTGTTTGAATGTTTGAATGTATCGACATGTTCTAGAAATTCTTACTTATAAATATTGTTGAACAATTCCGATCATCTTGCGTGTGTCTGAACGAAGCCGATCGAGTACGGTTGCTTCTGTCTGATCGCATTTAGGATTAGCTCCCCTTCTCTGCCCCCTTGTTTTTGTTTACTTATTATAAGTAACGGAACAAAAATAGTATGTTTGGTGAGCTATTTTCAGTTTTGCGGACTCTGACGAATCGTGCAGGGTCGCGGAGTTCGATGGACCGATCTCCACAACTGTGTCTTTGTGTGCGAGGGATATTCCCGCGACTCACTTTATTGTGAGGGTCCTCCGTTAGGCTGCGCCCTCCTTGTATTTAAATGAAAGGTGGGCGGTCTTGGTCTGGAGGAGTCCTTGCTCGGGGCGTCGTCGGCTTATTCGACTCCACGTCCGTGGCTTGTTAGCTCTGCTTCCACCTCGGCCCGCCATGAAGATGGCGATCCTCGACGGTGTACGTTGAGACGGGGGTAGTGGCACGTCGCATTGTCCGGGTTCACCATGTTATATGAACCTTTGAGGGCGAGCGATCGTGTCCACTGATTAGTTTTGGAGGGCCCTCAGACTACGCCGGCCTCGTATTTAAACGAAGGGCGGGCGATCTTGGCCCGAAGGGACCTTGCATGGCCGAAGCATTCGGTTCCATCGACTACCAGGACCAGGGCTGCACTCTTCTACCTCTGATCATCATGTTAGATGGCGACCCTCGACGGTATACAATATGCCTGGTGGGGCGATCGCTAGAATATATGGGATAGGAAGAAATCTCATTATATTCCTTGTACATAGGGTAGTAGAAACTGAATACAAAGTTCACTGGTAGTACTTCTTCAGATGTACGGCGTTCCAGGGATATTGATTCGGAGTACCGTCAGGGTGTTCATGTTCGTAGGCTCCCTTAGTTAGCCATTTAGATATCCTGAAGGGGCCTTCCCAGTTCGGGCCAAAAACACCTGTGTGGGTCTGGATCTTTTTGAGGACGAGATCGCCCACTTGAAACCTTCTTTCCTTGACCTTCGAATTGAAGAACTTCTCGGATCTCCTTTTGTGGATTGTGTTCTTTATTTCTG
Organism: Orobanche coerulescens; assembly: GCA_033398695.1. NCBI lineage: Eukaryota > Viridiplantae > Streptophyta > Magnoliopsida > Lamiales > Orobanchaceae > Orobanche > Orobanche coerulescens. The sequence goes on along the minus strand of CM065815.1, from coordinate 89,480,447 downwards.
AGGTCAATCGTCGTTCTTCGAGTATGTCGAGGTCGATCCGTCGGGCCACATCATTGTCGGTCGTCATCTCTTGTTCGGTTCGATAGCTGAGGACGGCGATATCCGAGGGGATCACCGCTTCTGTTCCGAAGGCGAGGGCGAATGTAACACCCCCGATATATTCAGGAATATTACAGCGCCGTAAATCCTTTACATAAGAATTTACAAGGCTGAATAAAAGAAATGACACTAACAGATACCAATTTATGAAATTACTGAAATAAAATACAACCGTCTGGTTCAATACCGAGAATACAAATATCCAATGAAGAGTTATTATTACATCACTAAAATCCAAACATTATAAACTGACGACGTACTCGAGTACTTATTGAAATAACTAACAAACAACAGACAGTAAACCCGACCGGAACATCACTCTGCACCCTCGTCGTCATGCATCTCCAGTGGTTGTTTCCCCGCTCTCCTGGATCCTGAACATACACAAATGTTCACCCCCGAAGGGGTTAGCACAACGATGCTAGTACAAGTACAATAATCATACAACAGTGATATGATCAACAATTATATCATAACAAGTTTCTACAACGAGAAATATCCACAACACATATCATATCATAACAGTTTCAACATACTAATGGTATTCCAACGATCCAGCGCACACAGCTATAGATTCCTATGATGATCCCGTCGGACCAACACATGGTGGAACTACCTGTCCAACGATCCAGCGCACACAGCTATAGTGTTGGGATAAATAATATTGTTTTGATAATTGCCAAACAACAAAAGCTTGATACAGCAAGCCCTGTATCGAAAGCCGGTTGAAGTTGCAATCCTGTATCGAAGACCTTCTCTGGCCAAAGACAAAGAAGCTCCCGCGCTACCAAGATACAGCAACAAAGTCTAAGTAAGCACCAAGTATGGAAGCTGTCTCGAAACCTCAATACAGCACCCTTCCATACAGCGCCTGACTATTCCAATAAGGCTACAGCTCTAGTGGATACAGCATTCACATCGGAACAGGACAGAAGACCGCTTTGAAAAGGAATCTTCAGTATTCACTAAAGTCAAGTACCGTTTGATAAAGAAGTATTTAATACTGAAAGGATAAAGTATTTAAATACTGAAGCTGTCAGAGATCTTCAAATCCCGCAATATCCGGATCCCGGTCTATTCAAGTTATCACGGAATCTCGCCAAACGGATCTATCTCAACGGATATAATATTCAGAAGACTATATATATCTCATAAGAGCGTTGAAGATAGATATATATATATATAGAAATACACATACTGAAGTTACCAAGTGAAGAAGCTATCATTATATACATCAGAGCAAAACATATCTCCAGAAGCTTTCTGCAAATTAAGATCCAAAGAGATATACAGTGCTCAAACATCAAGAACAGCCATCATCAGCTCAAGAACTTCATATTCAAAACTGCTGTTCTTACCTGGTTACCTACCTTTTACCTTGTGTAAAAACTAAGCTCTGTGTGAACTCAACAAGTTATTCTGACCTGTGTGGGACGAATAAGAGGACGAAGCTTTGGAACTGTGTGTGAAGAAGAAAGTCAAGAAGGAAGCTTTAACCAATCTGTGTGAACGGTTGAAAGCGACAGTCTTTGTATCTATCTGTGTGAACGATACAAGGATAGGTTTGATTATAAATACATAGTTGTGTACGCAGTATTTATAATAAACGTTTTTACTCCTGTGTGGAGGACCAGTGGATGTAGAGGGGTTTACCTCGAACCACTTAAATACTGTGTTATTTACCTTTCGCCGTTACTGTTTTCATAATTGTGATTTATACAAGTATACACTGCAAAACCCTGTACGCACCAAGCTAACAGGAGAATAGACCGAGTTGCTGTATCAACGGCAACTTACTGTATTAAAGACTTCCGCTACGCACTCAGATTCGAAAACCATACAGCCTATTGCTTAAACATTTCCCAAGCTGTATCGAGTATACTTGAAAAGGGGACCAACAATTGGTATCGGAGCGGTTGATTCTAAAAAGAATCAGTCGCATTTTTAACTGAATCAGATCCTTAAAAATACTTATTTTCGAAAACAGTCTTTGTAATTCCCATCCTCTAATATGGATACCTTTATGTCTAATAAGATATCTATGTTTCACATTAACGAGTTTGATGACTGCAGAAACAGGATGAAGAACAAACTCAAAGCCCTCATTGGAGAATCAAAAGCTCTGCCCGCATCAACAAAGACCGAAGAATGTCTTCAGGTGGTCACTGATAGTGAATCGTCTGATGATGAGCTAGAGGATAGAGCCTATGTGTGCTCTATGGCCGAAGTTAAAGAAGAAAATGAAGACGGCGATGATGATGAGGTAAGCTCTACCTCAACTATTCCTATAAATGCATCTCATACTTTTGAAAACATGTTGAATGAATTTAATAACATTCAAAAGGCCCATGAGATATTGAAAGGAGAAAACATACAGCTTGAAATTTCTAACTTAGAGCTGAAGGAAGAAAATGACTTGCTGAAGAATAATTACGAAAATATGTCAGTTGATTGCGAAAACAGCAAAGTCAATTTAGAAAAACTCATGGAGAGCAATCATCAACTTGCTCATAATCTAAATGAGACTAAGTCTCATCTTGAAAGCAAGACAAATGATTTGGCTCTACTCGAAGCCAAAGTAAAATCTCTCGAGAAACGTGAAGGAGAATTAGAGACAATCTTGAAATCTTTCGAGAAATCCTCTAAAAGAATGGAAGAGATCCTAAGCACTGGGCAACATGCTCATGATAAACGTGGCCTAGGGTACAACTCGTTCTCCAACAAAGAAAAATCTAGTACGGTATTCGTCAAGAGTGAGGAATCCATTCCTGTATCAAAAGAAGTTCCGAGTTCTGTGAAGGAACCTGTTGCACCGCGAACAGCAAAGGCTGCCATTCCACCCCCGCAACTCTACTATTCGAGACAGTGGAACCAACAGCCACTCAGAAGGCGCACTCAACAGCACGCTCCACAAGCATATCATAAACGCCAGCAGTCATTCAGGAAGAAGGCTGTATCCAACCAACAAAGGCCCGTACAGCAGTACTCTCAGTACAGCGTGCCTAGACATTGGATACAAGAGCCCCGTTATCCATCAAGAAAGCAGGTGTCCGCGCAGTATCAACAACATCGTTGGGAATCCAACTGGAGACCCAGAAGGCAAGATGTTAGGCCAAAGAAAATGGCTCCACCTCCGAGACGACAATCGTACTGGAATAACAACTATAATTCTCGATTTTTCATGCATTATAATGATTACAACGACTACGTGCCTGCCTCACGTAGATATCGATATAATAGACCAAAAGTAGCCTACAACAAACAAATTATTGCCCGGCAAATTTGGGTACCGAAAGGCACTATCGGGAAACACTACAGCCAGAAATCCCTGTAAGTTTTTATGCTTTTACTCATTAAGTGAGGGGGAATGCTGTAAGACCCAAGAATACAGTATCTACCATTAATTAACTGTACACTCACAACAGTCAAGACAGCACTGTAGGACTAAGAAGGCATGAAACCTTCCTACAGCTGACGTGTGCATTAATTAAGGGGGAATACAGTACGACCCATGAATACAGCATTAATCCGAACATAAATTGAATCCTGTATGTACCTTTAAGGGGGAACACTATATTACTCACGGATACAGTATGGCATCAATTGTGATTTATCTACGAACAGTTCATAGGTTCAGTTGTACTCAACTAGATCACAAATGTAAGATTGTGCCTGCGCGCCAATCATAAGTTTAAGATGTAATAAACTTTCCTATCATGTTAGAAATTGCCTGCGAGCAGTTCACATTTCTTTAAAACTAAGTGCTGAAGACCAGATCATTTGATAGAAGATCAAGAAATCTGCTTTTGATATTTTCCAAAAAGAGGAAACAGTGGGATTAAACATCTCATGTATCAAAGTCTTCTCATGTTACCATCAAGTGGTTATCAAAGGGGAAAATTGTTTTTATCCTGAAGAGGTTTTTGGTATCAAAACCGTGGCATGATCAAGAAGTTTTGGAATGATCAACAAGTTTTGGAAATTATCAAAAAGGGGGAAATTGTTGGGATAAATAATATTGTCTTGATAATTGCCAAACAACAAAAGCTTGATACAGCAAGCCCTGTATCGAAAGCCGGTTGAAGTTGCAATCCTGTATCGAAGACCTTCTGATAGCGCCAAAGATACAAGCTCCCGCTACCAAGATACAGCAACAAAGTCTAAGTAAGCACCAAGTATGGAAGCTGTCTCGAAACCTCAATACAGCACCCTTCCATACAGCGCCTGACTATTCCAATATGGCTACAGCTCTAGTGGATACAGCATTCACATCGGAACAGGACTGAAGACCGCTTTGAAAATGAATCTTCAGTATTCACTAAAGTCAAGTACCGTTTGATAAAGAAGTATTTAAATACTGAAAGGATAAAGTATTTAAATACTGAAGTTGTCAGAGATCTTCAAATCCCGCAATATCCGGATCCCGGTCTATTCAAGTTATCACGGAATCTCGCCCAACGGATCTATCTCAACGGATATAATATTCAGAAGACTATATATATCTCATAAGAGCGTTGAAGATAGATATATATATACATAGATATACACATACTGAAGTTACCAAGTGAAGAAGCTATCATTATATACATCAGAGCAAAACATATCTCCAGAAGCTTTCTGCAAATTAAGATCCAAAGAGATATACAGTGCTCAAACATCAAGAACAGCCATCATCAGCTCAAGAACTTCATATTCAAAACTGCTGTTCTTACGTGGTTACCTACCTTTTACCTTGTGTAAAAACTAAGCTCTGTGTGAACTCAACAAGTTATTCTGACCTGTGTGGGACGAATAAGAGGACGAAGCTTTGGAACTGTGTGTGAAGAAGCAAGTCAAGAAGGAAGCTTTAACCAATCTGTGTGAACGGTTGAAAGCGACAGTCTTTGTATCTATCTGTGTGAACGATACAAGGATAGGTTTGATTATAAATACATAGTTGTGTACGCAGTATTTATAATAAACGTTTTTACTCCTGTGTGGAGGACCAGTGGACGTAGAGGGGTTTACCTCGAACCACTTAAATACTGTGTTATTTACCTTTCGCCGTTACTGTTTTCATAATTGTGATTTATACAAGTATACACTGCAAAACCCTGTACGCACCAAGCTAACAGGAGAATAGACCGAGTTGTTGTATCAACGGCAACTTACTGTATTAAAGACTTCCGCTACGCACTCAAATTCGAAAACCATACAGCCTGTTGCTTAAACATTTCCCAAGTTGTATCGGGTATACATGAAAAGGGGACCAACATATAGATTCCCATGATGATTCCCGTCGGATCAACGCATGGTGGACATATAATCACAACATATTTACACGATACAATCACATCATAATTGTCATAATATAAACAATTCTAATTAGAGTACTTGCCTCGGTTCGTTGACAAGAATAAAACGTCCACGAATATCAAAATACTCGAAGGTCGTCCCCTTCGATCAACCACGTGTTAAGCCCGAACCTTAACAAAAGAAATAGTATAGAATTCATATCATGCCGTACGAACGTCTAACAATTCAAATATTACGGTAGGAAGTCCTTAATATGCGATCTGTCTGGATCGCTTAACGCACGCTACGAATCCTATGTAGCGTACGTTAATGCTACTCATTAGCGGACGCAGTACACACAGCCTAGCGTACGCTAACCAGGCGTGGTCAGTGCCTCACTGATCAGCCGACTGACTCGACTGATGGCCTAACGTACGTTACGCACCAAACGTAGCGTACGTTGACTCATGCTCGATAGCGCACGTTAATCTACATAGCTTAGCATGCGCTAACTGTGCATGGCAGTTTACTACTGGGCAGTAGACGGATCTCAACATGATCAAACCAAATGAAATCCTCAGTGTTAATTCATGTTACCTCCATGAATATCATGTTCATACGGTTATGAATGATTTTACGGATAACAACAACTTCGGATTCAAGAATATGTATACTATTATGAAACCATATTCCATTTCAAATACAATTCTTCATGCGATGATTCGGAAGGCTTTAACGGTTGATATCAACATCTTTATATCAATGAAAACTATCACTCTGAAGTTTGAATAATGTTCCATCTTTACACAATAAATCTTTCCCTGATCAACCCCATAGATTTGTCTACCAATAATGATGTAAAGGTCAAGTCCATGATTGTTATGAAAACACCTACTAGATTCGGATTACCAATGATAAAAGCTTCCTCTACTTGCTCAATGTAATAAGATTCGAATCATGATGTTCATAATCAAGGTACTTAAGGCCTATTCATCTCAATATTCCAATCATGATGTACTTTGGATAATTCCTCCAAGAAGATAAATATTTGCTAACATGATCATCTTATTCTCCATAACACGAATCTAGAGTTGAAGATAGAATCAACATACCTTAATATGACAAAATCACTTAACCACAAGGTAGAATCCGACTCCGGTTGGTTATGTGCCACTCCAAGATGTTACTTCTCTTCAATGATCACTCACAAGTGATAACCAATATTCAAGGATCACTAAGATGTGTTCTAAGTGTGTTAGAAGGATGACTATAGCTCTATGGCCTCTCAAGAATGAAGAATGGACGAAGTAAATGTAAGCCAAAACGTGTTGTTGTCTCATTTATAATATTCTGCACTTTATCTAATTAGCGCACGCTACAATACATACTTAGCGCGCGCTAATAAGCGTTGACTCCAAATCTGTCCAGGTTCGTCCGCGAGAATCTTATCCAGACCCATGTCCCGGCTGGCGCATGTGCTAGCCACCTACCTCAATAATTTAGTGTCTAGCGCACGCAACTCCTACATACATAGCGTGCGCTAGTAATAGCCGATAGCGCGCGTTAAGCTACATTCTTAGCGTGCGCTATCACGAGTTTGCATGAGAAAATTTGCATGTTATACTTGAGTACAAGGATGCCAATGCAAGAAATATCATACTCCAATTATCAAAACCACAAATCCGAATAATATAGGGTTTGAATACATATGAAATACACAGTAATAAATCCGGATATTACATACTCTCCTACTAAAAATGAGTTTCGTCCCGAAACTCAAGACGAAAATAATTCGGGATATCTGGACTTCATACCATCTTCCGTTTCCCATGTGGCTTCTTCCACTCCGTGGCGTGACCATTGAACTTTGACCAAAACGATTGGTTTGTTCCTCAACTGCTTAACTCGACTCTCGAGTATCTTGACTGGTCTTTCTTCAAACGTCCCATCTTGAGCAACTTCGATCTCGCCGAAATCAATGATATGACTAGGATCTGGTATATACCTCCGTAACTGGGATACGTGGAACACGTTATGAACATGGCTCAACGACGGCGGCATTGCTAATCTGTATGCCAACTCTCCAACTCTCTCAAGGATCTCAAATGGTCCGATATATCTCGGACTCGGCTTTCCTTTCCTTCTTAAATGAAGTATTCCCCGAGTAGGAGAAACCTTTAAAAGTACGTGGTCTCCCGTACTGAACTCCAAAGGGCGACGGCCTACGTCTGCGTAAGATTTATGGCGACTTTGGGCGGTCAACAGCCTTTCACGAATCAAGGCTATCTTCTCTCGAGTCTGTACGATCAAATCTGGTTCCGTCCCAATTAAGTCTGATGAATCATCCCAACATAGGGGTGATCTACATCTCCTCCCGTATAATGCCTCAAACGGTGCCATCTTAATGGAAGCATGCCAACTATTGTTGTAGGTAAATTCAATCAACGGTAGATGAACTTCCCAATCAGTTGACCAATCTAAAGCACAAGCCCTCAGCATATCTTCCACCGTTTGAATAGTCCTCTCGGATTGTCCATCAGTCTGTGGGTGATAAGCTGTGCTGAAGTTCAATTCGGTTCCTAAGGCCTTATGAACTGCTTTCAAAAAGTGAGACATAAAACGGCCATCTCGATCAAAAATAATGGTCTTCGGCGTACCATGCAATCAAACTATCTCTGAAATAAATACTCGTGCCAACCTCTCTGGTCCCCACGTGTCCTTAATGCCTATAAAATGAGCTGATTTGGTTAAACGATCAACTATCACCCAAATCATGTTCATTCCGGTCTTGGTTCTCGGCATACTAGTGATAAAGTCCATCGATATGTCCTCCCACTTCCACTCAGGAATCAGGAGCGGATTCAACATCCCGACAGGCCATTGATGCTCGATTTTAACCTGCTAACAAGTCAAGCATTTCGAAACATAGTACGCTACATATTTCTTCATGTTGCTCCACCAGAAATTCTGCTTCAAGTCTTTATACATCTTACTAGTGCCCGGGTGGATAGAATAGGGCGAACTGTGAGCTTCCTTCATAATTGTCTGTTTCAAGACATCGATATCAGGAACGCAGAGTCGGTTCTGGAATCTCAAAACTCCATCATCATGAATTAGGAATCCGGGGGCCTTTCCTTGGATCACTTCATCACGTAACCGAATCATCAGAGGATCATCCGCCTGTCTAGATTTGATTTCTTCGGTTAATGACGAAGTTAATTCCATCACGCACAGTTGTCCTTGGACTCTTTGTAACCACACTTCAATTCCTTCTCGAATCATCTCTCATTGAAGGCTAAGTTGGGAGGTCAGAGTCTCCAGCATCTGAATAGAAATAGGCTTGCGGCTGAGTGCATCGGCCACTACATTCGCTTTGCCTGGATGATACAAAATCTCCAAGTCATAGTCCTTAATCAGTTCTAACCATCTTCTTTGCCGCATGTTCAATTCTTTCTGACTGAAGATGTATTTGAGACTCTTGTGATCCGTAAAGATCTGACAGTGAGTCCCGTACAAATAATGCCTCCAGATTTTCAAAGCAAAAACTACTGCTGCTAGCTCCAAATCATGTGTTGGGTAATTCACTTCATAAGGTTTCAGCTGTCGCGACGCATAAGCGATCACCTTGGCATTCTGCATCAATACGCACCCGAGTCCTTGGTTTGAAGCATCACTGTAAACTATAAATCCCCCAGTTCCCTGTGGAAGTGATAGAATCGGTGCCGTCGTCAACCTCTTCTTCAATTCATCAAAACTAGTCTGACATGACTCGTTCCATTCAAACTTTTGAGTTTTATGCAGGAGTCGAGTAAGTGGGCGGGAAATTTTGGAAAATCCCTCCACGAACCGACGATAATACCCAGCAAGTCCTAAGAAACTTCGGACTTCTTTCACATTCTTTGGAGGCTTCCAATCCAAAACCGCTTCGATCTTCTGCGGATCTACTCGGACTCCTTCAGCTGATACCACATGACCGAGGAACATTACTTCCTTAATCCAGAATTCACACTTAGAGAGTTTGGCGTACAGTTGCTCGCTTCTCAAAAGTCCTAATACAATCCGCAAATGTTGTGCATGCTCTTCCGGGTTCTTAGAATACACCAGAATGTCATCAATGAACACGACCACAAATTTATCCAAATATTCGATGAACACTCGGTTCATCAACTGCATGAATACAGCAGGTGCATTAGTGAGACCAAACGGCATCACTACAAACTCATAGTGTCCGTAGCGAGTTCTGAACGCTGATTTCGGAACATCAGATTCTTTAATCCTCAGCTGATGATACCCTGATCTCAGATCGGTTTTAGAAAATACTGTTGCCCCTTGCAACTGGTCAAACAGATCATCAATCCGTGGCAATGGATACTTGTTCTTAATCGTCATCTTTTTCAGCTCTTAATAGTCAATGCACAGTCGAAGCGATCCATCCTTCTTTCGGACAAAAAGGACTGGCGCTCCTGAGGGTGAAATGCTTGGCTGAATATAGCCTTTATCCAGTAACTCCTCCAGCTGCTTCTTCATTTCATACATTTCAGTAGGTGCCATACGATACGGCACCTTAGAAATTGGTGTAGCTCCAGGTTCCAGCTCAATGGTAAATTCTACATCCCTTCGTGGAGGTAGTCCAGGTAACTCGTCAGGAAATACATCTGGAAATTTGTTAACAACAGGAATGGATGAAAGTTCCACAGTTTCGTCTTCTTTCCTCATTGCATAGCATCAGTAACTGGTACAGCCCTGTTTCAACAATTTGACAGCTTTCAGCGCCTTAATCAACTTTCCTGAGCTTCCTGGTTTCCATCCCTCAAACAGTACTTCGGAACCATCATCAGCGATCAGCGAGATATTCCTCCTTCGGTAGTTTACAATTGCTCCATATCGATTAAGCCAATCGTCTCCGAGTATCAGGTCGTCTCCTTGCATTTCTAGTACGATCAAATTTGAGAGCCACTCTCTGCCTCCAAATGATACAGGGAAATTTCTGGTTTCTAAGTTCCCGACAATCCTCTCTCCACTCGGTAAACCAACAACATAAGGTTCACAAGCATGAAAACCGGAAATATTTAAACGATTTACACAAGACAAGGATATAAATAATGCGTAGCTCCTGTATCGAATAAAATGCTAACTGGCTGGGAAAGGATCTGGACAGTACCTGATGCGACAGCAGCATCCTGATCATCTGTTTTCCTCATCTCGTACAGACGTGGAGGAACAGATCCGGCACTCGATGTACCCTTTCGGTCCCATTGTCCTCTGCCTCGTCCGCGGCCAAAATTTTGAGGCATCTGAACACTTTGCTGCATCTGTTGGATACTAGCTTCCTTCTAAACTGGTTGCGAGGAACGGGTTCCATTGTACTTGGTGGCGTCCTTGCAAAACATCGCACGGTGCCCTTCCTATCCGCAGTCAAAACATGTAACTGGAGTGCACAAACAATCACGCCAAAGGTGGCCTGGGCGACCACAGTTAAAGCACTTCCTAGCTGTATCCGTCGTGGTTGACATTGTTCCGTAATTCTTTCCGCTCTTAGATGGGTGCGGAGGTTTTTTGAAAGAAAAAGAAGACTGGGTCTTGCGGGGGCCAATGCTCTTGTTCTCTGTAAAAGTACCAGAGACTTTCTGTTTCTTCGACTCCATAAACTTCTCCATTGCTGCTTCTTTTATTTCGTACGCCAATGCTTTATCCTAGTATTGGCGGAGAGTGGTACATTCCAAAACGGACATGTACCACTGGATTTCTGGTTTCATCCTCATTTCAAAATGAATCATCATCTCCGCATCTGTTCTGACCAGATGTCGAACAAATGCTAACTGCTGGTTAAACGTCTTAATTGTCTGGGATACGGGTTCGTCTGATGGCTGAGCGGAGAAAAACTCCCGAATTTTGGCTTCCCTCACAGGACGAGGGCAGTACTGAGCTTCCATCATCATTTTAAATTCTGTCCAATCAGCATCATGATCTGCAGGTCGGATAGCTTCCCACCACTCGGATGCCTCCCCAATCAGAAAGTACTTGGCAATAGGAGCTCTCCTGTCGTCTGGGCAATTAATTCCAGCAAAAATTTTCTCCAATTCCTTCAACCAATGATCCCAAGTGGGAGTCTCGGAAAAGCCATCAATTTTGGGTGGTTGTATTTTCGCTACCTCTTGCAACCATCGGTCACCTCGATTTCCCATTTCTGGGATCCTTTGTTGTCCATCTCCCTGCTGAAGTCCCACTGCCATCTGCATTCGGTCCACGACATGAGCGAACTGAGTCATCTGATTCACCACTTGACGAAGGATTTCTGGTACAGCAGGTTCCGGTTCGTTATTGATGGATTGTTGCGGCTCGCCTGAGCTATGACTAGCCTGATTAGAAGGCGACGCCTCCCTTTCAGCATTCCTTCGTCCGCGCCCACGACCGCGACCACGTCCACGTCCGCCTCTCAATATACTGTAAGCACAAATACTTCATATACAGGAAACAACATCATTCTAATATTCAAGTATAAAAAGGTACAACATGTAAAGAACGAGATAGAGTTTAGGAACTTACAACCACCGTTCGCATGAAGACATAGGCAGTACAGTGATGTCATTCACGACCGGTTACCTCAAAAGACGTAAATGACCCCTATTTTAACCCGATGGCCAAGATATCCATAATCTTAGCTCCGATACCATATTATGTAACACCCCCGATATATTCAGGAATATTACAGCGACGTAAATCCTTTACATAAGAATTTACAAGGCTGAATAAAAGAAATGACACTAACATATACCAATTTATGAGATTACTGAAATAAAATACAACCGTATGGTTCAATACCGAGAATACAAATATCCAATGAAGAGTTATTATTACATCACTAAAATCCAAACATTATAAACTGACGACGTACTCGAGTACTTATTGAAATAACCAACAAACAACAGACAGTAAACCCGGCCAGAACATCACTCTGCACCCTCGTCGTCATGCATCTCCAGTGGTTGTTTCCCCGCTCTCCTGGATCCTAAACATACACAAATGTTCACCCCGAAGGGGTTAGCACAACGATGCTAGTACAAGTACAATAATCATACAACAGTGATATGATCAGCAATTATATCATAACAAGTTTCTCCAACGAGAAATATCCACAACACATATCATATCATAACAGTTTCAACATACTAATGGTATTCCAACGATCCAGCGCACACAACTATAGATTCCCATGATGATCCCATCGGACCAACACATGGTGGAACTACCTGTCCAACGATCCAGCGCACACAGCTATAGATTCCCATGATGATTCCCGTCGGATCAACGCATGGTGGACATATAATCACAACATATTTACACAATACAATCACATAATAATTGTCATAATATAAACAATTCTAATTAGAGTACTTGCCTCGGTTCGTTGACAAGAATAAAACTTCCACGAATATCAAAATACTCGAAGGTCGTCCACTTCGATCAACCACATGTTAAGCCCGAACCTTAACAAAAGAAATAGTATAGAATTCATCTCATGCCGTACGAATGTCTAACAATTCAAATATTATGGTAGGAAGTCCTTAATATGCGATCTGTCTGGATCGCTTATCGCACGCTACGAATCCTATGTAGCGTACGTTAATGCTACTCGTTAGCGCACGCAGTACACACAGCCTAGCATACGCTAACTAGGCATGGTCAGTGCCTCACTGATCAGCCGACTGACTCGACTGATGGCCTAACGTACGTTACGCACCAAACGTAGCATACGTTGACTCATGCTCGATAGCGCACGTTAATCTACATAGCTTAGCGTGCGCTAACTGTGCATGGCAGTTTACTACTGGGCAGTAGACGGATCTCAACATGATCAAACCAAATGAAATCCTCAGTGTTAATTCATGTTACCTCCATGAATATCATGTTCATACGGTTATGAATGATTTTACGAATAACAACAACTTCGGATTCAAGAATATGTATACTATTATGAAACCATATTCCATTTCAAATACAATTCTTCATGCGATGATTCGGAAGGCTTTAACGGTTGATATCAACATCTTTATATCAATGAAAACTATCACTCTGAAGTTTGAATAATGTTCCATCTTTACACAATAAATCCTTCCCTGATCAACCCCATAGATTTGTCTACCAATAATAATGTAAAGGTCAAGTCCATGATTGTTATGAAAACACCTACTAGATTCAGATTACCAATGATAAAAGCTTCCTCTACTTGTTCAATGTAATAAGATTCGAATCATGATGTTCATAATCAAGGTACTTAAGGCCTATTCATCTCAATATTCCAATCATGATGTACTTTAGATAATTCCTCCAAGAAGATCAATATTTGCTAACATGATCATCTTATTCTCCATAACACGAATCTAGAGTTGAAGATAGAATCAACATACCTTAATATGACGAAATCACTGAACCACAAGGTAGAATCTGACTCCAGTTGGTTATGTGCCACTCCAAGGTGTTACTTCTCTTCAATGATCACTCATAAGTGATAACCAATATTCAAGGATCACTAAGATGTGTTCTAAGTGTGTTAGAAGGATGATTATAGCTCTTTGGCCTCTCAAGAATGAAGAATGGACGAAGGAAATGTAAGCCAAAATGGGTTGTTGTCTCATTTATAATATTCTGCACTTTAGCTAATTAGCGCACGCTACAATACATACTTAGCGCGCGCTAATAGGCGTTGACTCCAAATCTGTCCAGGTTCGTCCGCGGGAATCTTATCCGGACCCATGTCCCGGCTGGCGCATGTGCTAGCCACCTACCTCAATAATTCAGTGTCTAGCGCACGCAACTCCTACATATGTAGCGTGCGCTAGTAATAGCCGATAGCGTGCGTTAAGCTACATTCTTAGCGTGTGCTATCATGAGTTTGCATGAGAAAATTTGCATGTTGTTATACTTAAGTACAAGGATGCCAATGCAAGAAATATCATACTCCAATAATCAAAACCACAAATCCGAATAATACAGGGTTGACCCGAATAATCAAAACCACATTCTTAGCTTTTCGTTGTCGGATATGATGGCTTGGGGTAGACCAAATCGGCATATGATGTTTTTCCAGATGAACTTGAGTACTTGCTCTTGGCCGATCTTGTTTAGCGGTTCGGCCTCAGCCCATTTGGTGAAATAGTCGACCCCTACGATGGCAAACTTACAGCCCCCTGGCGCCGTCAGCAAGGGACCTATAAGGTCGATGCCCCATTGGGCGAAAGGCCAAGGGCTGTACATTGAAGTGAGTTGCTCGGGGGAGAGTTTTATGTTTGGGCCCATTACTTGACACCTATGACACGATCTGGTATAGGCGATCGCATCCTTCTGAAGTGACGGCCAGAAAAAACCTCCTGGTTATTTTATGGATGAGAGCTCGTCCGCCAGCATGGTTTCCACAGATCCCGTCATGGATTTCAGCTAAAACGAGCCGACCTTCCTCCGGTGTAATACACTTGATGAGGGGAAGGCTGAATGCTCGCTTGTAAAGCCGGTCGTCCAATAGGGTGTATCTAGTCGCATGGAGCTGGATTTGGCGAGCTTTGATACGGTCTTCAGGGAATGTTCCATCTTTTAAGTATTTGATGAACGGAGTCATCCAGTTCTCCTCGGCAACGGCGACTGTGGCAACCAGGTTTCTGTCGATCGCTGGCCTTGCTGATTTTGTAATTTGGATATTAGAGAAGTCGGCTGCCCCATCTGACGACTCCAGCTTGGATAGGGCATCGGCCTAGGAGTTGTGCTCTCTCGGGACTTGTTCGATTAGCACTTCCTAAAATTTCGTGCACATTTCGGCGACCAGCTCTTGGTATTTGACCATCTGTTCGCCGCGCGCCTCATATTCTCCTTTGACTTGGTTCACGGCTAGGAGGGAGTCCATGAAGATATGGAGGCGACGAACATCTAGGGCGAGGGCTAGATCGAGCCCGCCTACCAAGGCTTCGTATTCGGCTTCATTGTTGGTCGCATAAAACCCGAAATGCACGGCATTTGTGAAACTTTGGCCGTCGGGGCTAATGAGGACAATCCATGCCCCTGCTCGCGAGTTGGTCGCTGGACCATCCACGTACAGCCTCCAGACAGGGCGACCGACCTGGGACGGACTGTGAGGTAAAGTTAATTCCACCACGAAGTCCGCCAGAGCCTGGCCTTTGATCACTGTGCGGAGAGCGTAGGTGATACCGTATTGGGCGATCTCTAGTGACCACTTGAGGAGTCGCCTATTGGTGTCTGGTCGGTGTAGAACTTGCCTTAGAGGGAGAGTCGTCAGAACCTCCACTTGATGTTCGAAGAAGTAGGCCCTTAGCTTGCGAACACTCATGACTAGAGCGTAGGCAATCTTCTCCAATTGTGTATAACGTGTCTCTGTGTTGTGGAGCGCTTGACTGCGACCTCTGAGGCCGCGAGGTAAAGGAATAATTTCTCATCGGGGATCGGCTTTGCCAGGATTTGAGGGTTAGATAGATATTCCTTGATTTTGGCGAATGCTACTTGACTCTCCTTCGTCCATGCGAACTTCTTGTTCTTTATGGTCGCGAAGAAAGGCTTACTTTTATTGCCGAGCCGAGATATGAAGCGGTTGAGGGCGGCTAAACAACCTGTGAGTCGTTGCACTTGCTTGACATTCCGTGGCTCCTGCATGTTGAGGATCGCCTGAATCTTGGTGGGGTTTGCCTCGATCCCCCTTTTGCTCACGATGTGCCCCAGGAATTTTCCGGAGCCCACCCCGAAGTTGCATTTCTTGGGGTTCAGTTTCATGTTGAACTTCTCGAGGATGGCGAACGTCTCAGCGAGATCATTGAGGTGGTCTTCCTTCTTAAGGCTTTTCACCACGATGTCGTCAATGTAAAACTCCATGGTTTTACCGATCTGATTGGCGAAGATTCCGTTTACAAGACGCTGGTAGGTTGCCCCCGCATTCTTCAAGCCGAACGGCATTCGGATCCAAAAGTATATGTCCTTTTCCGTGTGGAAAGATGTGTGCTTTATGTCTTTCTCCGCCATTGGGATTTGATGGTATCCGACGAAGGCATCCATGAATGACATCATTTCGCAACCTGCTGTACTATCGACCAAGTGATCAATATGAGGCATCGGAAAGTGATCTTTTGGACATGCCGCATTGAGGTCGGTGAAGTCGATGCACAACCTCCAGGAGCCAGTTGGCTTTTTGACGAGCACCGCGTTGGCGACCCACCGTGGATCGTCTGTAGCTACTCTGATTAGTTTGTTGTTGAGTAGCTTTTTGACCTCTATGTCGAGCGCTACGTACTTCTCAGGACCGAATTTCCTACGTTTCTGGTGAACAGGCTTCCTTGCCGGGTCGATTTTTAGATAGTGGCAGGCGTGTTCAGGACTTATGCCAACCATATCTTGATGCGACCAGGCAAAGACTCCGATGTTCTTACGTAGTAAATTGATCAGTCCCTCTTTCAATTCGCAATTGATGCTTGCGCCGATCTGTACTTCCCACTCCGGGCGAGCCGGATCTATCGTTATATTCTCCAACTCTTCGACGGGGATGGTCGTCTCTCGTTTGGAGCGATTTTTGGACTCGGTCCTAGGATCGATGTCGATACTTGGCTCGAAACCGATCCTTGGCTCGATGTCGTCCGTTAATCGATGTGAGATGGCGTCCATTGAGTCGGGTTGGTATGATGTGCTTGGCTCGTCGATCTCCATGGGTTGATCGTCGATCGTCTCAATGTTACACATAGCATGAGAAGTATTGAAAGAAGTTATGACATAGGAGTAATTCAAACATTTCTTTGCCATTAGCTGATCTCCTTTTACAGTACCGACCGTCCCATCGGCAGTGGGGAATTTGATACAGTAAAAGAAAGATGAGGCGACCGCCTCAAAGGTCTCTAGAAATGGACGACCTAGGAACCCATTATAGATGATGGGCCTGTCTATGATTACAAAATTTAGGTTCCTAGTAATCCTAACCTTGGGATCGTAAAAGCATATTAGCTCGACAGAGAGCTTGATCCTTCCGTAGGCTTGGACTGTGCTGTCGCCGAACCCTTGGAGCACGGTGTCGAACGGCTTGATGAACTTGGTCAAGTTGCCGAGCTGGTCTAGGGCGGATTTGAATATGATGTTGCAAAAGCTCCCATTGTCGACCAGCACTCGATCGACCATATTCCTAAGGATACACGCGGAGATCACCAATGCATCCTCTTTGGGGCACTGCACTCCCTCCCTGTCCTTGTTGGAGAAGGTGATGAGCGCGTCTTTAGAGATGGTCGGCTCTGGAGGTACCATGACATGGACCCCGGCGAACGCCCTCAGTTCGGCCTTTCGCTTCCTGTTTGACATGGTGGAAACCGGGGTAAGGCCCCCGAGGTTTCCACCTCCTGCTTGAAGCATATTGATCCGACCGCCAGGATTGATCGGAGGGATTGATTCATTAGAGTACTCCGGCTCATGCTCGATCCTGGAGACCGGATTGGGAGGGGTTCTTTCGTTTGGTCTGCGCTCGCGCCCTCCGGTCCTCTCTGTCCTCGGTTCTGGCTTGGTGACCAAGTTGTCCAATTTGCCTTCCTCAAATAGTCGCCAGAGTTGTCTGAGGAGGTCGCGGCATTGGCTGGTGTTGTGGCCGGGACTCTTGTGATAGGCACAGAATTTGCTATGGTCTAGATGACTGTGGTCCCTTATCGACTTTGGTTTGGATAGCCATTCGCGCCCCTTGATTACGTTGAAGATGTGGGCCAGAGATAAGTTGAGGTTGTGGAGAAGGTGAACCTCCACATCTTCGAAGGCTTTGAACTCACCAGGCGGCTTTGCGACCGCCTTTCTGGGCTTGGCGACCGCCTTCTTCTGGACGTGGGACGACGCCTTCCCTTCCCCGGAGGGTCCCTCGCCCAAGCGGAGGGAGAGCATCCTTTGCCTCGCCAGGAAATCGGCGGCTCTGATGCGGAAGACCGAGTAGGTCGGGGGGATGTCCTTTGTGAGGTGCCTGAACATGGGTGAGTGGCCGCAGAATCCCCCAGGACCGAGTAAAGTGCGAGCTCGTCGCTGATGGGCTCGCCGGTGAGGATTATCTCGTCTACCCGGTCGATGTAATCTTCATCTGATTCGTCCTTCCCCTGCCTAATTTTCATCATGCGGTGGGGGCCTTCTCGGCGAGCGACTTTGGCGGCGAAGTACGACGTGAAGTCATTCGCCAGCTTCTCAAAGCAGTTGATTGAGCGAGGTGGTAGTGAGATGTACCACCTATGGGCGAGGTCGCCCAGAGTTAATGGGAACATTCGACACTTCGTCGCATCTGATGCTCCGCATCCGGTCATGTAGATCCAGAATTTGCTCAAGTGGGTCTCCGAATATGATCTCCCCTCATATAGAGGTGTTTGTGGGGGAGCGATCTTTGGTTGAACTGGGGCGAGCTCAATCTGAACCGCGAGTGGTTCACTTGGCCCAACGATCGATCTCCTGGCGCCTGCCCCAGTTTCCAGGAGCGCCTTCATCTCATCGAGCTGGCGCTGCATGGCAGCCATCGCCATCGCCTGACTGCTCGCTGATTGGCTCCCGGAGCGCGAGCCAAGGCGATCTTGCACAGATCCCCTGGCTCCATGGTGGACGATGAGCTCCCTGCCAGTGGGTTCATTTGTTGGGCGAGCGGGGGCTCGCTGACCGGCTTGTCTCCTGGGAGTCGGATATGCCGAACTCCTGGTAAAGGATTCAGACTCCGATGTCTCCTGGCTGGGGCCTAAGTGCCCGGGTTGCCACGAGGGATCGCTCCCTAGGCGGCTGAAGACGGAATCGTCCCGCCTCACGAGAGCCTTCTCCTGTGGCTCGGGGCTTTATGTTGATTTCTCAACATAGATCCCCTTTAGCTTCCGCTTGCCTGCCCGGAGGATGGCCGACGGAGTGATGGTGGGCGAGTCACATGCCCTCCGTCGCTCCCTGAGGATGGCTATAGCCTCCTCAATCTGTTCCGCGGTCTGGAACTGATCGAGTGAGAGGCTAGAACCGTCCCTCGGGGGCGAGAGTGAGAGCTTGGCGTCACCGCGGTCGCCTTCCGCCGTGGGCTGGGATTCGGTCCGAGCCGGAATGAGATTTCCGGCAGATCTCAGGGTGGCTCTCTTAGAGGTCGTTGCAGATGTCATTTTTCTGAAGGATTTTCTTTTGAAGAACAGTGAGTGTTTCTTCAAGTATATGTCCGGAGAACAGTGAGTGTTCGTCGAGATGGTAGGAATAAAACTGAAGGTTTAGGACGCTCTTCCTCTAGCGCCAATTGTTGTTACCCAAAATATTATCCGGAGATAGTATTGCTGGAATGATCGAGTAACAAACAAATGCGAGAACACTTCCGCGGGAAAATAAATAACACAAGATTTGCCAGGGTTGTTAATCCCGGGCTTGAATGCTCTCGCGAGATGTTATTAATAAATATACTGTGGAGTACAAATATTAATGTTAGAATATATTACAATGAGTGTAAAGACTTCTAGTTATCTAAGTTGTAGAGCGTGTAGATTGCCGGAAGAACCAGATATGAAGATCTCTGAGTTCTTGCTTGGGATGTATTGTAAGTATGTATGAATATCACTATGAATGTGTAAGTAATTGCCAGATGAGTCTATGATTCTCTCTCTGTGTGTTTTGCACTTGTATTCACGGTAATGACAGCATCCCTTAGCCACTGTAGTGAGCCTCCTATTTATAGGAGACAAGGTTGTTGGGACCTCTCCGGCGATCGCGGGCGACCGCCGTTTTCTATATTATAATAAGATGGCCGATCGTCCCGTCACGTGAGGCTGTTCCCTTAAAGTCTGGGGCTGCTGCTGGCGGCCAGCTGTGCGAGCCAATGGGAAGCCTGCACGCGTCCTGAGTCGCTGTCCGGGGAGGACCCACTTTGTACCTTTCGGCGGCCTTGTCGGTAGGTGAGGTAGGTGACAGGTTGGGGTCAAATGTCTTATCTGTCGGCGCCCTTTGTGGATCTGCACGTGGGCCACCGTCTAAGATTCAGTCTTCGACGACTTTGACGGATCCTGGATTCATACGTGGCACGAGACGATCGTCTCTGGTTGGACATCATAGACGATCGCCAATTAACAAAAGACGATCGCCTGATACCGAAAGACGATCGCCGTGGGTGCCGACTGCTGGGTTTTTGTATGTCTTCTATGGTAGACTCTCTGATCGTTAGGCCGATCGCCATTGAGGCGTATTAATAGCCGCACAACATAATCCAAACCAATCAATCACGAATTCAAAACCACAATACGATTCCACAATCCGAAGATCATATCAATAATCAATTTAACCAAGTGTCTAAGCATTACCGATTCCACATTCAATATTACATACGAATACAAGTTTCCTCCTTGTAAATTCATAATTAAACCAATTACCGATTATCATCCTCAATCCGGACGATCCGATTAATTCAACATAATATATAATCATATTCCAAGAGTTTCAAATATTTCCATTATCCGAATTGAATACTTGTTCAATACGTATGAATTCTTAAACTCAAAAGTGAATCATAATCTTATCAAACCCGAAAATCATATTCATATTCCTATACGAATATTGTACCAAAACACATAACTTAGTTCTAGATATAAATATTCCATATTCATATCTAAAACATCAACACCACTTAAACATGTTCAACAATTCATATAATCCAAGAGTTCCTTAATGTTGTGTCGAGAATTATACTCTCCGACCGGCGATCGCCTCGGAGATCGGGCAACCTAGCCACTGCCGAGCGTGAGGCGTAACCGGCGACCGGGCGCGGCCTAGCCTTAGCCCGGCAGCCAAGATAGATCTGCCGACCGAAGGTCCCAGGACAAGTCCCGGTGTCGAGCGATCGACATCTAAGACGATCGTCTCTCGGTACTTGGCGATCGACTCCTGGCGACCGACTAGCGGACGATCATCTCTCGGCGCCTGGCGACCGACCCTTGATAACCGACCGATGCCAACCCTCGGTGACCGACCGACGACGACCGCCTCATGCCGCTCGAAGCCGATAGTCATCCAGTCGGCAAAGGCCGAGCCTCAGGACAGACCCTACGTGCAGTGCCGAGACAAGATCCGCATATCACGGATCGTTGACCACAGCCTGTCAGCATCTTACCACCAGCCGACAGGCCCTCCGAAAGGTGTCAGTAGGACCGCATGTGACAGTGACTCCGGACGCATGCTGAATCCTCATTGGACCGCACAGCTGGCTGCCAGCAGCTGCCTTGGACTTTAGGCAGACTGCCCATGTGACTTAAAGGCGATCGCCCCATTATTATATTAGCCGGCAGACGATCGCCCCATTATTATATTGGCCGGAAGGTGATCGCCCGCCCAAAATCAAGGCTCCTCTGCCCCTATAAATAGAAGGCAGCCTGCACTTGTCCATGGACCGAAATTTTTCAGCACTCACCGAAATTCTTCTGATTCTCACAGCTTCCAAACAAGCAATACACACACTTGGATTTCTCCTACTCTTGGCAACAGCTATCTTTTGGTTTTTTCTTCTCTCGGCCTCTCTCATATAGAAGACGATCGGCAGGGACGAAGAACACCAAGCTCCGCTCAAGAGCTGGATTAACAGAGTCTTTTTACACTCATTGTACTTAGATTCTCACATTAATACTTGTATCCACGAATATTTGTATTAATAACATCTCGCGAGAGCATTCAAGCTCGGGCCTAACAAACCCGGCAAATCTTGTGTTTATTCATATTCTCTCGGATGTGCTCCCGCAACTTTGTTTGTTTTCCGTTCATTCCAGCAGTATTTAATCTTGGGATAAATATTTTGGGCAACAACAATTGGCGCTAGAAGGAGGGCATCTAACCCTCAAATTTTTATTCCTACCGTCTCTAAGAACACTCACTGTTCTCCGGGGCATATACCTGAAGAAACACTCACTGTTCTTCAGAGAAAGCTTTCAGAATCATGTCTTCCGCCTCCGCGTCAAAGAAAGCCGCCGGCCAGCCCGCCAGACGCCTCGTTCCGTCCCAGTCCGAGCCACAGCCGATGGCGGAAGGTAGCCGCCGTGGTCCGATACGCTCGATCCTGCCCCTGCACGGCGGCCCAAGTCTCTCGCTCAATCAGCTCCGAACCTCGGAACAGATCGACGAGGCCATGGCCGTCCTACAGGAGCGACGGAGTACTCTCGACGCGCCTCCCGCTATCACCCCCTCGGCCGTCCGCCGGAAGACCAAGCAGAAGTTCAAGGCGGTACTGGACGTGCGATCGCCAGGAGGCTCTCATCCGCAAGGAGAGGCGCTCGCCAGCCGTGGCACGTCTGTTTTCGATCGCCTGGGCAGTGACCCATCTTGGCGACTGGGGCAGTCCGGCCCCAGCTACGAGATGACGGAGTTTGAGTCCGTCACCAGGAGCTCGGCCTACCCGACTCCCAGAAGGCAGCCCAGTCGTCTAGCTCCCCCTCGCCAAATAGCCGAGGTCGGCAGCAGCGGAGTCAGGAGATCGGTACACGATCGCCTCGGCTCCCGCTCCTAAAGCCGATCCGCGGGCGACCGAGCCACGGCGATGGCCGCGATGCAACGTCAGCTCGACGACATGAAGGCCCTCCTGGACTCCGGGGCAGGCGCCAAGAAGACGATCGCCGAGCCGAGCGAGCTGCTCGCGGTCCACATCGAGCTCGCCCCCGTGCAGCACAAGATCGCTCCTCCGCAAACACCCTTGTACGAGGGGAGATCAGACCCCGAAACACACCTGAGCAAGTTCAACATCTATATGACCGGGTGTGGGGCATCTGACGAGACCAGGTGCCGAATGTTCCCTCTGACGCTGGACGACCTCGCCCACAGGTGGTACGCCTCATTGCCGCCTCGGTCCATTGGCTCCTTTAACCAACTGGCGAATGTCTTCACAGCGTACTTCGCCGTCAAGGTCGCTCGACCGGAAGGTCCCCTTCGCATGATGCAAATCAGGCAGGGAGAAAAAGAGTCCGACTCGGACTACATCGACCGAGTAGACGAGATCATCCTCAATGGAGAACCCGTAAGCGATGAGATCGCCCTATACTCGGTCTTGGGAGGATTCCATGGACTTTCGCCTATGTTCAGGCATCTTACGAAGGACCAACCCTCAACCTACGCGATCTTCCGAGCTAAGGCTGCGGACTTCTTGGCCAGGCAAAAGTTTCTCCTTAGCCTTTGAGCAGCGCGATCGGCGCCCGAATGACGATCGGCAGTTAACACGATCGGCACCCGATCGCCGGTATCAACCTATGAATAACGCGACCGGAAGCCGAACGACGATCACCAGTCTTCCAGCCCGATCGCCATCATCAAGCGACATCACCAAAAAACCGGAGGACTCGTTCGCCATCTACAGTTCAGCATCTAACATGACGGACTAAGGCATGAGATCGCCTCCACCGCACATCATAAATCCATGGGCCTGGTAGTCGATGGAACCGGCTGCTTCAGCCATGCAAGGTCCCTTTGGGCGAAGATCGCCCGCCCTTCGTTTAAATACGAGGCCGGCGTAGTCTGAGGGCCCTCCAAAATTAATCAGTGGAGGTTCGCCATCTACATGGCGGGCCGAGGTGGAAGCAAAGCTAACAAGCCGCGGAAGTGGAGTTGATTAATCTGACGCTGCCCCGCGCAAGGACTCCTCTAGACCAAGACCGTACGCCCTTCGTTTAAATACGAGGCGAGGCGCAGCCTAACAAAGGACCCTCACAATAAAATGAGTCATGAGACACTCAATGTCTTCGCGCACAAGACACGGTCATGGACTCGGTCCATCGAACTCCGCGACTGTGCACGATTCCTCAAACGACGAAACCATCAAGTTTCTGAGGGGGATAGGCCAATGTTGTTTTTTGCAGGTACAAGACCGAAAGATAGCTAGCCAATCGACCAGATAGCCCAAGTCCGAATCTGAAGTTAGCTCAACGGTTCGCCCGTCCTCATCTTACACGATCGCCAGCAAGAACCACCTCGCCCCATGTCTTCAACATCGGAGCAAGCTGGGGGGCAATTGTTGTGTCGAGAATTATACTCTCCGACCGGCGATCGCCTCGGAGATCGGGCGACCTAGCCACTGCCGGCAGTAGGCGAAGCGCGACCGGCTGACCAGCGGCTAGCCTTAGCCCGGCAGCCAAGATAGATCTGCCGACCGAAGGTCCCAGGACAAGTACCGGTGCCGAGCGATCGACATCTAAGACGATCGTCTCTCGGTACATGGCGATCAACTCCTGGCGACCGACTAGCGGACGATCATCCCTCGGCGCCTGGCGACCGACCCTTGATAACCGACCGATGCCGACCCTCAGTGACCGACCGACGACGACTGCCTCATGCCGCTGGAAGCCGATAGTCATCCAGTCGGCAAAGGTCGAGCCTCAGGACAGACCCCACGTGCAGTGCCGAGACAAGATCCATGTATCACGGATTGTTGACCACAGCCTGTCAGCATCTTCCCACCAGCCGACAGGCCCGCCGCATGTGGCAGTAACTCCGGACGCGTGCTGGCTCCTCATTGGACCGCACAGCTGGCTGCCAGCAGCTGCCTTGGACTTTAGGCAGACTGCCCATGTGACTTAAAGGCGATCGCCCAT
This sequence comes from Orobanche coerulescens, assembly GCA_033398695.1. Classification (NCBI taxonomy): domain Eukaryota; kingdom Viridiplantae; phylum Streptophyta; class Magnoliopsida; order Lamiales; family Orobanchaceae; genus Orobanche; species Orobanche coerulescens. The sequence continues at coordinate 89,455,509 of CM065815.1, read as the reverse complement.
TATTATATTGGTCGGCAGACGATCGCCCCATTATTATATTGGCCGGAAGGCGATCGCGCCCCCGAAATCAAGGCTCCTCTGCCCCTATAAATAGAAGGCCCTGCACTTGTCCATGGACCGAAATTTTTCAGCACTCACCGAAATTCTTCTGATTCTCACGGCTTCCAAACAAGCAATACACACACTTGGCTTTCTCCTACTCTTGGCAATAGCTATCTTTTGGTTCTTTCTTCTCTCGGCCTCTCTCATACAGAAGACGATCGGCAGGGACGAAGAACACCAAGCTTCGCTCAAGAGCTGGATTAACAGAGTCTTTTTACACTCATTGTACTTAGATTCTCACATTAATACTTGTATCCACGAATATTTGTATTAATAACATCTCGCGAGAGCATTCAAGCCCGGGCCTAACAAACCCGGCAAATCTTGTGTTTATTCATATTCTCTCAGAAGTGCTCCCGCAACTTTGTTTGTTGTCCGTTCATTCCAGCAGTATTTAATCTTCGGATAAATATTTTGGGCAACAACACTTAAGAACACAACTAATTCCGAAATCATATTCAAAATCTCCAGTAGGACATAATCCGATGTGTTCTAACATCTAAACAATCCTTGTTCACAATTCATGGTGTATATAATCATGTCCTTCAACATATATACTTCTCATAACATCATGAATCGCAACAAACTACCAAGAACATCGAGAATACTACGATTCCATAATTATAACAACATAATTGAATCATTTGATCACCAATTCATTATCTTCCCTTAACAAAATTCTCGTAAATACCAAGAATCGTCACAACAATTTCAATTCAACCATCATTCATACGAAAACGTGTAGAATTTTCCAAGTTCCACTCATTGAGACATTTCATCGAACACTTTGAAGGCATAGTCCAATTCAATCGATTATTCAAAGAAATACTCGAATTCGTTCCACAAAACTTCAAGAGTATTGAATGATTACGAGTTTACAATCAAGTTCAATCAACAATCTGAATCAAAACGAAGCAAATCGGCTAAAACACCAAGAAACCTCAAGAACATCCAAAAACCACAAGTTTAGGTGTTCTTACCTTCGATCCGGGAGGAAGATGATGTTAATCCATGATTCAAACTTCCAAAACATGTTGTTATAAGTTGATTCTACTCAAAACCATCAATCTATGGTGAAAAATCACGGAAGGAACGAAGAAAAACGAAAAATGCCGGATGTGACTCGGTCCAGGCCTTATATAGGACGAGTCCTGTCGGCACGTTACGGCCGTAACTGGCCGTGGCCTACCCTACTGCCCAGTTTTGCCGACAGCCTTACGTACGTAACCGGCCATGTCCTTACGTACGTTATCGGCCAGTCCTTGCCCCCAGCGAGTCACTGCCGACCGCGATCGGCCATCCATGCGAGTCACTGCCGACCATGATCGGCCATCCCAGCGAGTCACTTCCGACCATGCTCGGCCACTACAGGTCCTCTCGGCCACGACTCGGCCAGCCGCCCCGTAACGTACGTAACACTTATTCCGTTGCGTACGTAATACGTACGTTGACTTGATACAGTATAATACTCGTATTACATACGTAATACACCCTGTATAGCATATGTAACTCCATCTGTTGACTCACCTGTCCACATCTGCGCCGAAAGCCGCCGACCACGGGCCCCAACTGTCCGATTCCTCTTGTTACGTACGTTATGTACACTATATAACGTACGTAAGCTAACACATTTTACGTACGTAATCTCCAAGGCTTAACGTACGTAATGGCTTTTATACTAAGCCAAAAATTCAACTGTTCCTGTCCAACGTCTCGACATACTAGATACGAACATACGGCATGCTGAATACACATATACTCAACCCAAAAATATTCTCATACGATATACCTGATATCCAAATTAGTTCAACCTGATACAACAAATCCTCAGTATAACTGTCAATCAAAACGTCAATTACACAAGTATAACTATCTCGGTTCTCAATTTATTTTATCCATACTGTATAGACACCAAGCTATACAATATACCTCAGATAAAATAACGCGAAAAATTTATACTGAAAATCTGGGTATTACAACTACGATGACAACTAAAATCCTCAAAGATCCGTTCAATTCTTAAAGATAGAAGAAGGATTACTACCATCTTGCATGTCGTAGTCCCGAGGTTGTGAAGAAGAGAGAGGTGTTTGTGAATCGAAGAATTGAGGTGGTGGTGGTACCGGAATTTCCGACTAAGCCACGGTCTGACTCAAGGATATCATATACTGCATCTTGACTCGCATAGTGATACGAATTAACGTATGAAGTGAACGTAAATTCTCCGGAATATGCAGCGGATATATTTTGTTTCCTCACAACACTCGTTTTTGTGTAACACTCGTAAGATTCAACCGAAAGTAGGGCAATTCGGCTTTGCGTAAACACGAATAAAATGAAAGTAAATTATCAAACTAGACCTATAGTTTGATAAGACAATCTCTCCTCAAGACCTATTGAGAATTGATTAAATTACAACTTGAAGACGCGTCGAATTATAATCGAAGTGTGCTGAAAATCATTCAACAAGAATACATAACATGTATTTTGTTTTTGCAAGCTTTCAAAGTTGGTATTCAAGGTTGAGGATGAGGATATTATATAGCCTTTACAACTTACTAATAAGTTCAAACAAGATCACACAAAATCTAGCTAAAATACAAGCAAATACTAAACTAATTATAAAGACTTTTGACAAGGAAAAGAAAATCACAACATTTTGGCTCCTTCCTTGTACAAATCAGCCGTGGGGTTCAAAGAGGGAGTGGACAAGATCCTCCTCATGTGATATATTTTGTAAGGCTTGACAATGACTTGATCATGAAAGTAACACCTTGGCATCTTCTTTCCATATGGTTCGGCCGAAATCATTCCAAAGGAGTGGAGTGAATCAAATCTCTTTCCTTGATCTTGATGTGGTGGACTTGAAAATGAAAGCAAGTATTAAAGTAGTGGGGACAAAAGATCCTTCAAGGATGCATGTCACAATCGGCCGAAATCTTCCCCAAATGGCCGATTTTGTATGCATGAACATGCATACGTATGCATGAACATGCATACGTATGCATGTTTTGATACGTCTAAGTTATCCCGGTTCCGATTATTAAGATGGTTCCCATTTCCGCTTTTGTTTTCTCGCCGAAGTACGTAGGTGCATGTGCATGCAATGTGGTATCGTCACCTACGTCAATTCTTACTTCGTTTGGAGATGTCGTAATCGCATCACATAGTATCTATGTGAGTAACTGTCGTACGTCGGATGACCTTGCTCCCACAACAACTTCAGCTCCTCTATCAAAGGTCTTAAGTAAACATCAATACACTTTCTTGGATGTAATACCCCCGAGATATTCGGAGAATATCACAGCGCCGTGAATCCCGACCTAGGACCCACTAGGCTTATCTTACTCACAACGTATCAAATTTGACAAAATCCTCTTGGGAATCAATAAATTCGATACAAACAAGGAAGTTCAACCACGGACAAACAATACCATGAAGAAATACAAGAAGTTGTACGACAATGGAAAAGGACTTTCCTAAAGTACTCGAGTACCATTTATTATTACAAGGATAAAATGGACCGAAGAGAACAACGACCAAACAAAATGGAACACAACTAGCCACAGTATCACGCCTCGCCATCCTCATCGTATCGTCCCGGTGCTCGCTCGTATGGATCCTTAGGACCTGAAAAACACAAAAGTAATTTTCCCCAAACGAGAGGGGTTAGGGCAAGTATTACGAGTGAAATGTCAAGTCTTATACATAAAAGCATATGCACCAATTCAAAGCCATGATAATGATTTTCTGGAAAATACAATTATCTAAACATATTTAGAAATGATGATATCTCTTGATTAACCGTGGACTCGACAATGCGCGAATCCCTCCTCGACCCCTTCGGATCATCTCGGAGTGGCTAACCCAAATGTTCATGGAACCGACATAAGTGGAACCCTCCTAGACCCCGTCGGGTCCTCTCGGAGTGAACGAAAGCAACTCTCACAATCACATGCATTACTTTTCACATTTAAGAACATAACTTTCACAAGAATCACTTGCCTGTAATCGAGAGAAAAGGGTACGAACAACAAGGTACCAAGATTGAAGGATTCGACAACTCCGAACCTAGACAAGTTCGTAATTCAATTATCAAAACCCCATCGGTATGAAAATAAGTTGGAATCACTCGAATTTACTACCCCGATACATGTGTTCCGGGAATAATTCTCTTAGATAGTGAATCGCAAGTCAAATATCCCAAATACTCAAGAACTCCGGAAATATACCAATAAATCCGTAGGAAAACATGTATCCAAGGTAGATAACTCGTAAACGATATACTCTAACATAACGACAAGTTGGATCGAAGATATAGGATGGAAAATCCCCAAATCCCGAAAATCTAGGGTTGTGAGAAGTTTACCTTGATTTGGAGCAGTGGAGAGGATTAAACGTTGATAAATCTGAACTAGTAACTCAAGGATGTTGCTAGATAATTGCAGCTCGAAGAACTCCTCACAAATCGCCCAGAATCGCCCGAAATTGTCCAAGGAGGTGAAGGAAGGAAGAAATGACGATTTGGGAACGGAAGTGTCCTATTTATACTAAATAGGAACTAGCGTGCGCTAGTCATGAAAAATAGCGCGTGCTATCGGACTCACCAGGTAGTCCAGTAGCCTCTGCCAGCTTCGTTAGCGTACGCTAAAACCTGCTAATAGCGTGCGCTAGATACTTCAAATAGCATGCGCTAATTCTTTATAATAGCGTGCGCTACCTGGTAGTCAGTGCCCAGTCCAGAACCTACTGTCCCCAGCTCTGCTCTCTTTAGCGCACGTTACTGGAGTAACGTAGCATGCGCTACCACTAAAATCTAGCGTACGCTACCAGTCACACCTAGCGTGCGCTAGGAATTCCCTTTTTCAGTCCAGTAGCTACTGGACTGTCTGCCTCCAATACATTAGTAGCGTGCGCTAATTATAGCAGATAGTGTGCGCTACCCTCACTAAATTAGCGTGCGCTACAAAGTGTGAGTAGCGTGCGCTACCCTTTACACGAAGGTAGTATAATCGCATCAAGGATCCGAAAACAGCGACGATCCGAACAAGAAAAGGGGGTAAATCCAATTGACAAGAGTTCCAAGATTAATATAAGCTTACTAAACACTTACACGAGTGTCAAAATTACAAAGCACAAGAGTAGAAGATTTACAAAAAGTACGGGTATTACATTGGATACCCGGGGCCAGGTACTAAGAGAGTCAACATATTATACTCCTTCTTTATGCACATCCATGGAGAAAGGATGTAAAGAACCATTACCACCGGCCATATATTATACGAAAGACTCAAGTTGCCAAAAGGGTTGAATCCATCAGATGCAAGTCCGAGTCTTAAATTTCGGACATCTGATGCAAATCCTGGAAACTCCCTATCTATATGCTTCATGGCCTCTCCATCAGAGAGGTGTATCATAGTATCCTCGTCAGTCATGCAAGGCTCATCATGCCATCTCATCGCGTTAATTGTGTGAGGATACATGAAAAGCCTCTCCAATCTATCATTCAGAGGGAAATACCAAAGAACCTTCATAGCTTTCTCTTTACCAGAAGGAGTAAACTTATACCTCTCTGTGTCACATACCGGACATCTCTTTAGGTCTTCATTAGGCTTTTCCCAAAATAAAGCACAATCATATATGCATACGTGGATCTTGATGTACGATAGCCCAAGACCTTTTAGGATACGTCTCATTTTACTGTGATTACTAGGAAGATGATGACCTTCTGGGAGCATTTTTCTTGTAAGTTCCAAATAATCATCCACAGCTTTAATCGAGGTTTTTTTCTCCACCTTGACTCTCATAGACTCTATGACACTATCAAGAATCGTCATGTGACACGTAGGATAAAGAAGATTCTGTTGGAGCTGGATTAGCTTGTTATATCTATCAACAGAAATTGTGTTAACTGGTATCAATGTAGGCGTTCGGATGACTGGTTGATCAGCTATATGGTATTCTTGACCTTCAGCCGATACGTCCCTGTCATAATAACCAAACACGTCGTCAATCAACCTTCTTGTGGGGTCATTGGATGTGCTACCACTGTACTGTCTGTGACCATGGGGAATAATTGAATTCGATCTTTCACCGTGGTAAATTCAACATGTATATTTATCCCCAAATCCATTTTTTTCAAGTGCTCCCATACGACATCAAGTGTAAAATGGTACATATCGCTGCGACACTTACATTTATTGCATGGACAGTAATGAATCATATTATCACTATCATGCTCTTTCACAAATCGAATAAACCCTCGCATTCTATCTATGACCCTTGGATCCCATTTTTGCAGACCAATCCAACTTTTATCCATCCTATAACAAAAATAACAACAATATTATGCATCGTATTTATCAAGAACATACAAAAATAACGACTAAAATCATCATATATATCTCGAATTCAAGATGTCAAATCTATATATATATATATATATATACACACACACACACACACACACACACACACCAAGAAATATTCGAGAAAACAAACTAATTCTTAAACATGTTCATAATAATCCAAATAGATATATTATATGCAGAATATAATTATAACTGATACTAAAATTCAATCAACATACCGTCACTATGATTTCTTGAATGATCAAACCAGAGAAAATTGTTATTTTTCGTTTTCTTGTTCTGTAATTTCTGAATGTGTTGTAAATGGTGTCTTGAAGTGTTAGATGGTGATATATTTTGCACAAAAAAACATGGAAGACTTTAGACGACGACATGTCATCGGCTAAAGTATACTAGCCGTCGCTAAACATTAAATAGTCGTCGGCTAAAGTCTCATAGTCGTTGGCTAAACTACAGAACTTTAGCTGACGACTAACTTGACTTTAGCCGACGACCAATAGTAAAGTCATTGGCTAAACCTCTTTAGCCGACCACTTCACTGCCATCGGCTAAACCTTCCACCTTTAGCCGACGACTTTCGGCGGTCGTCGGCTGTTCTCCGGCTAGTCGTCAGCTAAAGTATTATTTTTGGTAGTGGTACAAATATTGGAAGAATGAGCGGCACATATCGGCTTGGGGTAATTTGCGAGGCTACTCCCGAGGAGTTCAAGTATCGGGAGTACAAATGGAGGTGGCTATGCACACATTTTAGCGACCCAGACTATATTGTATGTAATCGAGCTCTAAATATTATCGTATTATTATTGTTGTTTAAAGATATGTACCATACATGAAACTTGTGGTAATTTTGTTCCTTGTTAAATGAAAATTACATGTTTCTATGTGTAGGCGAGCAGTTCAACAAACACTGCTAACTGTAAGGGTTTGACGGAGCACCACAGTTTATGTTCGCGGTCGTTAGCGAGAGTTTCGCACGAGGCCACTTCTGATGAAAATGTGGCGATCGAATGCATTTGTCTACTTGACTCAGAAGGCATATCTGAACTATCCAGATAGATTTGTAAGTTAAAATGTATCCTAACAATTTAATACTGCTATCAATCTTTACCTTTGAACTTTATTAATATTTAGTTACTTTTTTGTTTCCACTTAATTAGGAGAGAATGATGGAGGAGTCTGAGAGGATGTTGACACAGATGACGATGGAGGAGCATCTGGATTAGGACGAGACTGGCCTCGATTTAGCACACCGAGAGATCGATCAGGTCGATCCCTACATTAAGATAAGGGTGTGGGCTAACATTTACCCTCCTAAAGGGAGTCATTGCCGGATGCCGATGGTGGGAACTGAAGGCAACAAATTATTGAAGGATACTGTAGGGTTTCAGCACAACCAAAGGGGCGACACTCAAAAGGCTTATCTAGAGGAGCAATTGAGGATCGAGAGGGAGCTCCGAGTGGAGGAGCAAAGGAAGTCTCAAGACCAGTTCCAGAAATTCCAAGAGGAACAAAGGAAGGTTCAACAAGAGATGTTATCTCATCGGCAGGCCATGATGCAGTATATGATGTCATTGAGTCAGACCGTGACTCAATCAGGAATTCCGGCACCACCACCACCTCCATTCTTCAATTTACAAACACCTCCATCTTCTTCACAGCCTCGGGACAACGACATACAAGACGGTAGTAATCTTTCTTTTATCTTTAAGAATTTGAGGGATTTAGGTGGATTTTAGTTATCATTGTAGTAGTACTTTTGCTATATAAATATATTAATGCTGAATATTTATTTATCTAGACTTGTGTTCGTTAACGTTGGTTTTTATAGTGATTTTGTTGATGTGCTACATGACATGTTGATATGGTGTAATTTTTATATTGTTGGTGTATAAATTATACTTTTCGTACATTGATGTATGTTGATTGTGATGTATGGTGATGTACTTTACATTTGGAATAACAGGTTATTTGAACAGGTTTGTGGATCTCGAAATCTGAATATATTTTTTTAATGGACTTTAGCCGACAATATATGCACAAACCGTCGGCTAAAGTTAATTAAAAAGCACTTTAGCCGACAACTAATGAACCGTCGGCTAAAACATACAGGCTTTAGCCGACAACAGCCTTGTCGTCGGCTAAAACCTATAGAATTTAGCCGACAATATTCTATTTGTCGGCTAAAATAGAGAAACTTTAGCCGACAACTGTTTTATCATCGGCTAAAATGTACAGAATGTAGCTGACAATGTCCTAGCCATCGGCTCAAACATGTAAGATTTAGCCGACAACCATTTAGCCGTCGGATAAAGTTCAACTTTAGTCGACGACCTTTTGTCTTTGTCGTCGGCTAAAGTGTAGCCGACGACTTTTTGCTGTCGGCTAAAGTCTGAACATTGGTAGTTATACATGTTTTTCATTAATATTAGTTAATTTATAAAAAAATAATAAAAAATTTTGAAAAATCCTAGAAGTATAGAGCCATAATTAGTTTATTGAAGTTCAAATTACTCTTTTGCTGCTTCATTTTGTTTGATACATTAATTGTATCAACTGAACATTCAACATTATATTTTCGCTATATTATTTTCAATTGAATTATTGTTGTTTAGAAATATAAAATGGAGTCAAGCATTGCTTTTGAATGGACTATTGTTATTTAAGATTGAATTCTTTTATTGAAACAGGTAAATAGATTCATATAAATATGAAAAAATAAAACCTAAATATTATCGGAACCGAATCAAAAATTTTGGGTTGAGTTGTGTTCAGTTCCGAATAAGAAAAATATGAGACCGAACCCGAAATACATAATTCGGTTCGGGTTCGGTTCCTACCAAAAAAATCAAAATCGAATCTTGACAACCCTAGAAAATTAGCTACCCATCCCCCCAAAAAAATAAGAAGAATTGGCGGTGGTCGGCCATATGTAAGTGGCTAGAGACCAACGAATATCGTTGGTCGATGGTCGGTCGGCGCCAAACACTAGATATTAGAGAGACAATTAATTTTTCTAATCAACTAATCTTCTTTATCTAATGTTAAATAAAAATATATTTTTAGTTTAAGTTAATATTACTATATGATAAAGGTAAGTAATTGAGCCATAAAAAAGAAGGGCGATTTACATATGGCCTAATTACAGTTTCGTCCCTATTGTTTCATTTTCAGATATTACAATGAAGGACAAAGTTTTCTCTGTACAGAAACTATATTTACAACGAAGGACAAAAGTCAAACTTTCAGATGATGTCACAGGAGAGAGTACTGATATTCCGGATTTGCCCTTTTATTTTTCCTTTTCATTTTTACCCAAAAAATCTAGATATGTTTTTTATTTTACACATATAGACATTACATTTTTATTTTATTTATGCAAACAATAAGATAAAAAATATTTTATTTTTATTTTATTTTCGGATTTTTTTATAGTTTTAATAAATTTTTAGGTATTTAAATATTTATTTTCTAGGATTTTCCCTTTTTATTAAAAATTTCCAATCTTATTTTATAAAAAATAGGTTTCCATTTACTAGAAAAACTCAAAGCTAAAAAATAGTAACATTTTTACTATAATATTGTAGTTTTTTAGTTAAACCTGAATCTGTCCTTTTTTAGATTTTTAGATTTTTTTTAAGAACACAACAGTTTTTTTATGAAAAACACAACTAGCAGGTTTTAAAAAGAAATCTATACTTAAAAAAAATTATTCAACTTTTTATTTCTTTATGTAGAATAATATTCCAGTTTTTTTCACTAAAATGGTTTACAAATAAATTCCAAAATCTTCTTTTTCAATTTTGCATTTACGAATTTTAAATAAGAACTTCCGACTTTTAATATTAATATTACATATATTTTTTTTCTTAAAAAAATAAAAGTGTTTGAGGAGAAAGTAAAAGACAACAAATCAATTGTATTGATAACAATGAATAGAGGGGCCTTTATATAGGCATTACAAAGAGATTCCTTCCATACATAGGATTCCTAGTTAAGGTAAGACATCTAGCAGGATCCTACTACTTATGGAAGAGTCTAGAACCTTCCATAACTCTATCCCCTACAACCAGTATTAGGTAAGACACCAATACGAGAAGGATTTCCTGGAACACTCCCCCTGTGTCGAACACTAATACTAACATGGTGCACAAGGTGTTGCCTCGGTAAAAAACCTTTCCAAGTCAAATAAAACCCCGTGGGAAAAACAAAGACTTTGGTGAGGAAAAAGAGCGCAACGCACTAACTACAAATGTTAGAATCATGTGAAGTATACTCCCCTTGAGGTATACATGACAGCTCATTCCGTCGAGCTATCATTAGTTGAGCTCGGATAATCGACACATACCGATGCTTCTCACATGTTTCTCAAATGTAGATTTTGGCAGAGACTTAGTGAACAAGTCTGCGATATTCTCATCGGAACTCACTTGTTTCACTTCGATATTCAGCAATTTCTGCTGCTGCTGATTATAAAAGAACTTCGGCGCAAGATGCTTCGTATTGTCACCCTTTATGAAACCTAACTTCATCTGCTCAATGCATGCCGCATTGTCCTCAAAGATGCAAGTATGGGTTGCTGTAGTGGGATCTAATCCACACGTTCCTCGTATATGGTTTATGACTGACCGAAGCCAAATGCACTCCCTTATGGATTCGTGTAATGCAATTATCTCTGCATGGTTCGAGGAAGTAGCAATCAGGCTCTGCTTGGTAGATCGCCAAGATATTGCCGTATTCCCAATGGTGAACACATAACCAGTTTGGGAATGTCCTTTATGCGGGTCAGAGAGATAACCGGCATCAGCAAATCCAACTAACGTGTCGTTAGGATTCTCTGCATAAGGGGTAAGCTTGCTCGCATTAGCATTTCTGGTAGTCAAGCTACCATGCTTAGCTGCAATATCAGAGGAAGATCGACGGTCGGTATGCATCGTCTTAACCTCAACAGTTCCTTTCGGAATATCGCTCTCTCTTGCGTAGGGAAAGAACAATCCAAGGTCACTGGAGCCTTTCAAGTATCGAAAGATGTGTTTTACTCCATTCCAATGCCTTATCGTGGGAGCAGAGCTAAATCTCGCTAACAGATTAACAGAGAATGCGATGTCTGGACGAGTACATTGAGCCAGATACAGCAACGCACCGATTGCGCTAAGGTACGGTGTTTCTACTCCAAGGACCTCTTCATCCTCCTCTTTGGGACGAAACGAATCCTTGTTCATTTCCAGACTTCGACCAATCATGGGGGTAGCAAGAGGATGTGCCTTGTCCATACTAAATCGCCTAAGCATTTTGTGGACATAGGCAGACTGATGAATGAGTATGCCATCATCTCGATGTTCTAGCTCTAAGCCCAAGCAGAATCGAGTCCTCCCCAGATCTTTCATCTCGAATTCGGATTTAAGGTAGCGGGCCGTTTCATTGACCTCATCTATGGTACCGATAACATTCATGTCATCTACATAGACGGCTACAATCACGAATCTTGTATCTGTTCTTTTCACGAAGATGCATGGACAGATGTCACTGTTCTCATATCCCTTCCCAACCAAGTATTCACTTAGGCGGTTGTACCACATCCTTCCAGATTGTTTCAACCCATACAGTGAACGACGCAATTTCACAGCGTAAGCGCTCCGTGGTTTAGAGCTACTTGATTTGGGCAATGAAATCCCTTTGGGGACTTTCATATAAATATCCGTATCTAGATCCCCATAAATATACACTGTAACCACATCCATAAGCTGCATGTTCAGTTTTTCGGACACTACCAAACTGACTAAGTAGCGGAAAGTGATGATGTCCATAACGGGAGAATACGTCTCCTCCTAGTCAATGCCAGGGCGCTGCGAGAAGCCTTGGGCAACTAGTCTCGCTTTGTAATGCATGACCTCATCCTTATCATTGCGTTTACGAACAAAGACCCACTTATGTCCAACTGGTTTAATGCCCATGGGTACTGGCTCGATACGGCCAAATACCTCACATTTAGCCATTGAGTCTAGTTCAGCCTACATTGCATCTTTCCATTTCGGCCAATCGGCTCATTGTTGACATTCAGCAATCTAGCGCGGCTCAGCGTCGTCGTCTTCAATAATTTCTTGAGCGACGGAGTAGGCAAAAGCATCATCGACTAGCATGGATGACCTGTCCAATAATACGTATTCACTCGTACATTGCATCGAGATTTCTTTATTCTCTGACATCAACAAAGTTTTCGACGCGTCCGTCGATTGTTCCATTGTTGATTCGAGGACATATCCATAGTCAGAGATAATCTCGTGTGAGGGAGTCACTATGTCGATGACGAGAGGATTTTGTGCCTCTGTTCCTCTTCTCTTTCGAGGTTCGGTATCCTTTCTACCTACTGGCCTCCCCCTCTTTCGAGCAGAGATAAGAGCAGCCGAAGCAGCCGTCCCACCACTAAGGTTGACACCGAGGGCATCATTCCTTTGGGCGGCTGAACCTTGCCCTATAACTAGGACTTTTAACCTTGCAGGAACATTCGCAGCGGGAATGGTAGATCTTGTCACTTTCACAGTATCAGTAAAGTTGTCGGGCATTGAATCCGCAACTTTCTGAAGACTGAGAATACGTTGCATTTCTAGCTCGGATTGAGCTGTGCGGGGATCTTGATGAGGCAAGGAGGGAGCACACCAGACAATTTCCTGGCGTTCAACTGGAATCGTTCGATTCCTCTCTCCCCCTAACGACGGGAAGTTTGTCTCATCAAAGTGACAATCTGCAAATCTTGCAGTAAACAGATCTCCTGTCAAAGGTTCCAAATAGCGGACAATTTTAGACGATTCATAGCCAACATATATACATAGTCGTCTTTGCGGACCCATTTTAGTACGTTGTGGAGGCGTAATTGGCACATAGACTGCACAACCAAAAACGCGTAAGTGTGAAATATCAGGCTCATATCCAGTTATCAACTGGTACGCACTAAATGGTTAATTGGTAGTGGGTCGAAAGCGAATAAGTATAGCCGCATGCAAAATTGCATAACCCCAGGCAGAAATCGGCAAGTTGGTGCGCAATACCAATGCTCGGGCGATAAGCTGTAACCGCTTAATGAACATGGGGGACGAGATGTTCAACTTCAATCCCTATCAACATGCAATAGTCGTCAAAAGACTTTGACGTAAACTCACCAGCATTGTCCAATCTTAATGACGAGATTGGAAAGTCGGGGTGGTTAGCCCGTAACTTGATGGTTTGTGCTAGGAGTTTAGCAAATGCAGCGTTTCTCATGGATAGCAGAGCGACGTGTGACCATCGCGTCGATGCATCAACCAGAACCATAAAATATCTGAATGGTCCGCACTCTGCTGAATAGGTCCACAAATGTCCCCTTGAATTCTTTGTAAGAAGCGAATGTTTTGTGTTGAGTCTTTAGCAAAGGACGGAGAGGGTATCAACTTTGCTAGTGAACAGGCTTTGCAAAATGATTTATGGGCATTAGAAATTGCCACGGAAGCCTCGGGATTTACGAGAGATGTACCGTCAACCTTATCAGGGTGTGCGATCTTTAGTCCCGGTGATACGGTATCAAGCTCACTCACATCAATACCGATATCGAGTGGTGCTTCCAATCATTTTATGGACTTGAAAAACGGATGACCATGTGAGTTTTTCAAAATACGAATCATCATGTCGCGTCCAGGGTGACTGAGTCAGTCATGCCATAGTTGGTATGCTTCGGAATCACACAGTTCGTGACTCACAGCATAGGATTCAATAACCCTTATTGTAGTCTGGTATAAACCACTACTTAGACTCATTAGTTTCTCGAGAACGCGGCGTATTCCGCATTCTGCCAGAGTAACACACAAAAATTTTGTCCCATTCTCACAATGTGTATCAAGGTGATAACCGTTGGCACGGATGTCCCTAAAACTTAGCAAGGTTCGGTTTGCTCTTGGGGCATAGAGAGCATTTGTGATATTAATATGCGTACCATTAGGTAGCAAGAAATGAGCAGGTCCCCTCCCTTGAATTACTTGGGAGGAACCAATCATTGTTGTCACTGAGGATATATATGGCACAATATCCTTGAATAATTGCCTATTCCGAAGAATAGGCAATTAACTTCGAGTTTGAGGGTTGTTCCACTATCAGCAAGGCACTCGATTTCGCCACGAGACATCTATAATAAGACATGAAACTCGATTAGTCTTGTGATTAAAGACATAGCGAAAACTCATTAACTTCGAGTTTGGGGAAATTTGACCAAGTCGGTTAGGATCAAAGTTAGCACAATCGCTGGAAATAATTTCCGCGCAACTTGACCTTTGTTCACTAAAACAGCAATAACTTCTTCGTTAAGAAGGATATGGACGGACGGTCAGTTGTTCTGGAAACTAGACTTCCGTATCTTTCTGTCCATAGGTCGTGCACTTTCTGTATCATTAAACTGAGATCTCAGTGCTCGTTTCAAGTTTCTATTTTGGTATTTCCCTATTGTTGAGTGATAGAGCAAGGTTGAAGCCTTTTTCAAAGGCATTATTGTTGATACAATACTATGGAAATATGGCCATAGGAGCATTTAAATACTTCAAAACACATCTTGGTGTTAGATTTATATCTCGACTAATGATTCTTTCGGTAACTCCAACTTGGTAGACTTGCAGAGAAAGTAGGAATGTCGGTACAGCTAAGGCTGTTTAAAAACCACTTATTCCGTTTGAACTTTCAAAGCATAAACAAATACCAAGGAGGATGCGCCTAGTATTGATCAAAAGTTTTGATGAAATCCACCAATGTATCAAATTAACCAAGCATTTCATTGCTAGCAATTATTTTGTGATAAACCAAACATGCTTTTGAAGGGAAAAATAAAATTCATTTTTGCACAATCACAGCAATTAAAAGAATTTTATTCATCATGGCCAACTTTATTACATTTATGAAAATTCAAAGTAGTTCTCGGAAACTAGAAATAAGACAAAACATAACCAAAGCGTAAAACTAGTCAAACTACAATGATCTAGTCAAAGTCGGCAACATCCATATGTTGGTCTTTGTCCGCAATAGTGAGAGGAGGGATCTCAGTCTGGATCTCAGTATGGTTCACCTCCGTATTCTCATTATCTTCTTCCATGTAATTTCACTCTTGAGTCAAGTACTGTTTATAGTGCTTGTAGTAAGCTTGGATGTTCTTTGGCGCCTTGCAATTGCGGTAAGTATGCTTCTTCGATCCGCAAGTATAGCAATTCCGGCCTTCCTTTGGAGTGGTTCCATTCCCGGCAGCAGGAGGCGGTCCACGTGGTTGGGTTCCACTAGGTCCCATGGCCGAGCCACCTTACCTCTTCCACACATTGGAACGACGACCTCGTCTTTTCCCTCGCTTGCTCGAGTCATGCACCCGTGGTGCTTGCAAAAACTGAGTAGCGTTGCCTTTTCTATTTTGTCGTGGTGCCTTCCTGTGGGTAGCCTGATTCACTTCCGGAATCGGCTTCGTACCAGCTGGGCGTGCATTGCTATTGAGAATAATCTCATGGTGCCTTTCTTTTTTCGCGAAGTGGGAGATAAGGTCACTAAAATTTTTAATTATCCCTTCCTCATAGGCAACGCGCAGTTGATGAGCAATCACACTTGCTCCCACGGAAAACATGTTAAGAGTCTTCTCGATCAAATCTTGATCAGACTTCTTGACACCACAAAAACCAAGATCAGTGCGAAGATCGAGGATAGCTTGATTATAGGCTTCCACATTCGCATAATCCAAAATTTGGATTTGCTCCCACTGAAGTTGCAATTCGGGGAAGCGCTGATCATGCACATTATCAAATCGTTGTTCGAGTGTATCCCATAGTTCTTTGGGGGTTTGCAAATTCATATAACACTTTTTCAACAACGGATGTATATGTCTACGCAAGTACATCAGTGCATTAGCCTTGGTTTTCTCGCTCGGTTCTTGAGCGGTAGGCTCGTTAGAGGAAAATATGGTGGTGGTAAATCTCTTACCGACGAACGCCAAGCGAACGTCTGAGACCCACCTATGGTACTCCTTACCAGCATGGTCAAGGATGTCGAACTCCGGATGAACATTGGAGCTTTGTGCCATCTACAAGATATAGACAAGAGGAAGTTAGTCTTGTTGTATTTTCAGTGACAATGTAAACGGTCATAATCGATGCCTTTAAAAACGTTTAACATAACCGTTACTCGATTTACTTCCCTTAATTGTTGTTTAGTAAAGTCGACAAAAAAACGGCGATATCAGATCGCACCTAGATACGTGGTGTATGCAACAAGCACAAGTATCGACTTTCAACAATTCCGTGACTCCCCCAGGACCGTCACACAGTTTTCTTCGACACGCAGAGATACCGACTTCTCTCGCGGTCTCATCCACCGCAAAGTAGCGTGGGAGATAAAGAACCCAAAGACTCGTGTCCCCAAAAGAAAAATTCCCAAAAGGAGAGAATTGAAATAGGGACAAGTCAGATAATTACCTCGATTATAAAATTAGGCACGTGCTGAATTTGTGGTGTGCTTCGATCTACCGGTTGGTACTCGATGCGACGACGTGAAACCGGAGGCGCAATTTTGGCGGCTTCCGAAGATAAGTTGATGTTCGGGTTTTGGTCCGAGATTCAGAACCGGGTCGGACTTGGCTGGGCTGGAGCTGGCCGGCGGCGGTGGTCAGCGGCGGTCGACGGCGGCGGCGGTTGGCGGCGGCGGTCCGGCGGTGATGTTCCGGCTGATCGATCGCGATGGCTTCCTACCGACTGGATCGGGCGCTTCCATTGAGCGGTGGTCCGTGGCGGCCGGGCGGCGGCACTGGGCGGTGGATGGCAGCGTTGGCAGCGGCGGCGGCGGTGCTTGGCGGCGGTGGCAGCTGGCGGTGGCAGGTAGCGGCGGCGGTGGCTGGCAGCGGCGGCGGTGGCTGGCAGCGGTGGCAGCTGGGCGGCGGTGGTGCTTGGCAGCGGTGGTGTAACACCCCCAAAACCATATGGGAATATTACACGCCGTAGACCCTTTCCACAAGGATCTACCAGGCTAAACATCCATAAACAACCAAATGCTTGCCCAGCCAGGGTAAAACAATAAAATGATACAGATCGATATGGTCACTTACACGTGAATACACAGACCGATGAGGTCACACAACCCAATCGATAAAACTGACTTAAATATTACCCACACAGGGGTCGAAATACAATACAGCGGAAGACTGAAATCAACTCTGACAACACAACAAAAATCAAAACAACTCTCGACTCATGATTAGAATCGCAGCTCGTCATCCTCTTGTGCCAATCGTGTGACTGCTCCCCTGAATCTGCATGTACCTGGACGCAAAACAGACATCCACCCCCCGATTACTCGGGGGTTAGTAAAACTCCACTGTTTTACTAGTGCAAGTATCAAATCATACGAAATGTAACAAGCAAATAATAATCGTGAATCCAATATAATAATCAAGTATCAAAATATTCCCGGGAGGTTTTCACGAGGGAAGATAAGCTATGAAGCATTCGAAAATAAGATTATCATCTCGGGATTTTTTTTTTAGATTTTCAAAACTTTTAAGACCTCAAGTCCTGATTCACAAAACCTTTCGAAAAACTTTAGGGCCTTAACCCGATTCTCGTTTCAAAGCACACTAGATAATATATCATTATGAGTCCGAGACCCATATTTAAAATGTTACACAAATAATCACTGCTACACGATCATTGTTCGTACAGATCATGTACCGAACTCCAGAGGCCTCGATGGACCTTACCCGGACCACACACACTGTTCGTACACATCATGTACCAAACTCCGGAGGCCTCAACGGACCCTACCCGGCCACAAACATCGTTCGTACACATCATGTACCGAACTCCAGAGGTCTCGTCAGACCCTACCTGGATCACACACCTTGTTCGTACACATCATGTACCGAACTCCAGAGGCCTCGTCAGACCCTACCTGGATTACACACCTTGTTCGTACACATCATGTACCGAACTCCAGAGGCCTCGTCAGACCCTACCTGGAACACACACACATCGACACGACACAACTCATAATCATCAAATATCAAGCCATTCCACATTACATACAACAATGAGCACAATTAATCAATCACATTGATCGCCACAAAATCGTACATCCCACGCACATAACACAATCGCAACACTCGCAACAACTATCGTCAATCAACGACACATAACCAAAGATAACACACGCTCGTACACAATACATTGCACAACCTAGTGTACAACCATTCCATATGTACGCCGCAATCCCGCACAAATGGCACAACGCCTAACACGTATACTAATATAACATTATTATCACAAAGCCTTCAAATTACGGAAAACACAACCAACTCAAACGGAACATAATTACGAAGGCAAGCAAAATCATCATACATATCATACGTAATTACTAGTCGCAAGATACAAGTCGTATAATAAGATACTTGCCTTAATAACCGCTACCAAACGCTCCGAAGAACACGGTTCGACCGGAAGCTCGACTCAAGAAGACAACGAACGGAAGGGTTCCGACTCGAGTTCTTCACAATAATTCGACCCTAACAACATATAATCAATAAATCATCGATCATACGAGGAAGAATAATGGTAGAACGCTCGAATTCTCTTTGTGACATTTTATCGAACACCTTCAAGGCGTCGATAAAATACTCAATAAAACGACAAATCCGTGGCAGTCCAACCGTGGAATAACAAGGAATTAGATATAATATAGCTTAACAATCATCAAATCATCAATATTCTGAGTTAAAGCGGATTAAACGGACAAATCGAACAAAATCCCCAAAACTATATTTTAAGAAAACTTGCCTTGATTCGGTCGATCGGAGCAAGTTATGGAAGGATTAATCGATGTTATGAACTTCAAAACTTCATGGATTTAACCCCTAACAACATCCATCCATGATCATCAAAGCTCCAGCCGCGGAAGAGGAAGAAACGAGTGAGAAAAATGAAGAAAAACCCGACTGCTCTGCCATATTTATAGCCCTGCCGGACACGGCGCAGCAAACGGCCCAGATCAGCGCCGGGTGTCTCGGCCATGTCTCGGCAGGCTGCTGGTCCTGGCCGACCCGGCGCTGGGCAGCGCCGTTTCCAGGGCCGTTTCGCACAGGTCCGGCCAGCCAGGACTCGGTCGTTCCGACGGTCCGAAAAATCTCGAAACTCAGACCGGAACGTAAACCGAAAGTATGGTTATGAAGTACTCATAAAGATGAATCCGAACACTGAGAGAATACATGATTCCGACCACCCGAAGGCTCGAAATTCAACAACGGAAAGTAATTACCCCAAACTTTGGGAAATTACGAAAATGGCCCAAAACGTCCGAAAATCACGATACGTGATCGAATAACCAAACCGAAGTTCACAAAACGTCTAACAAAGTTAAACGGACTTACGGGAAACTCGAAACAGTAATTTCAAACGAGATTCACAAGAATCGAACTCGAGTACGGAAAAGTCGTTAAGAAACACGGAACTCAACAAAACAATACCGAAACGAACTCGGATGACAAAAAATGCAGAATTAATCATTCTCAGAATGATGATACGGTCCCAAAAGAGTCGTCGAAACGGACTTCCGCCGAAAAAATAAAATTACCGGAAATCCGAAATTGCGGATATTACATTCTACCCTCCTTAAAAAAAGCTTCATCCCGAAACTTAAATCAAGTAGGGAGAAGCAATATCCCACCAGGAAAACTCAACGAGATACACAAGAACCGAAAAAAATTCGTTCCCAACGGCGAAACGTTACAAGCAACGCAAGGGAATATACGGCGTAAAAACACGCCCCACGACGACTAACGCAACGCCACCGACTATGTTTCAAACAACAACGAGCAATTAACGACGCATCACATACCACATCACATACCACATCACATGCACACATTTAATCGAAGAAACGTACGCTACAACAAGTTGCACCCCACTAAAACGGCTATGCGATAGAAACAAATAGAGTATCACGATAGAAATCATTCCGATTCTCATCAATAAGAAAATGTCCGACGTCAAAACACAAACAATTCAAGATAACGGAAAACGAGAATACCGGACATTACATTCTATCCTATTTAAAAATAAGTTTCGTCCCGAAACTTAAAATAAAACATCATGGTAGAATACAAACAAAACCAAAAAGTCCACGCAACAAATATCAATTTCTACACCAATTACATCACGAAGTACGATACACAACTACATCACGGGACACCACCAGGCACTCCCCGAGTAGGAACGAAAACCCAATTTCCGAACATCTTGGCAACGGTCTCACAATGCACCGCTCGGTGACACACTTGGCCACACTCGAAACAGTTGACTAATCGATAAAATACTCAATAAAACGACAAATCCGTGGCAATCCAACCGTGGAATAACAAGGAATTAGATATAATATAGCTTAACAATCATCAAATCATCAATATTCTGAGTTAAAACGGATTAAACGGACAAATCGAACAAAATCCCCAAAACTATATTTTAAGAAAACTTGCCTTGATTCGGTCGATCGGAGCAAGTTATGGAAGGATTAATCGATGTTATGAACTTCAAAACTTCATGGATTTAACCCCTAACAACATCCCTCCATGATCATCAAAGCTCCACCGGAAGAGGAAGAAACGAGTGAGAAAAATGAAGAAAAACCCGATCGCTTCGCCATATTTATAGCCCCCGCCGGACACGGTAACAGAAACGGCCCAGATTGGCCGGTGTCTCGGCCGTGTCTCGGCAGGCTGCTGGTCCTGGCCGATCACAGCAAGACACGGCACGGGCGCCGTTTCTGTGGCTGCTTTCGCATGTCCGGCCACCAGACTCTATTGCTCCGACGGTCAGAAAATCTCAAACTCGACGAACGTAAACCGAAAGTACGGTTACGAAGTACTCGTAAAGACGAATCCGAACACTGAGAGAACACATGATTCCGACCACCCGAAGGCTCGAAATTCGACAACGGAAAGTAATTACCCCAAACTTTGGGAAATTACGAAAATGGCCCAAAACGTCCGAAAATCACGATACGTGATCGAATAACCAAACCGAAGTTCACAACACGTCTAACAAAGTTAAACGGACTTACGGGAAACTCGAAATAGTAATTTCAAACGAGATTCACAAGAATCGAACTCGAGTGTGGAAAAGTCGTTAAGAAACACGGAACTCAACAAAACAATACCAAAACGAACTCGGATGACAAAAAATGCAGAATTAATCATTCTCAGAATGATGATACGGTCCCAAGCGAGTCGTCGAAACGGACTTCCGCCGAAAAAATAAAATTACCGGAAATCCGAAATTGCGGATATTACATTCTACCCTCCTTAAAAGAAGTTTCGTCCCGAAACTTAAATCAAGTAGGGAGAAGCTATATCCCGCCAGGAAAACTCAACAAGATACACAAGAACCGAAAAAAATTCGTGCCCAACGGCGAAACGTTACAAGCAACGCAAGGGAATATACGGCGTAAAAACACGCCCCACGACGACTAACGCAACGCCACCGACTATGTTTCAAACAACAACGAGCAATTAACGACGCATCACATACCACATCACATGCACACATTTAATCGAAGAAACGTACGCTACAACAAGTTGCACCCCACTAAAACGGCTATGCGATAGAAACAAATAGAGTATCACGATAGAAATCATTCCG
The DNA here is from genome assembly GCA_033398695.1 of Orobanche coerulescens. Taxonomy (NCBI): domain Eukaryota; kingdom Viridiplantae; phylum Streptophyta; class Magnoliopsida; order Lamiales; family Orobanchaceae; genus Orobanche; species Orobanche coerulescens. The sequence goes on along the minus strand of CM065815.1, from coordinate 89,433,371 downwards.
ATTCTCATCAATAAGAAAATGTCCGACGTCAAAACACAAACAATTCAAGATAACGGAAAATGAGAATGCCGGACATTACATTCTATCCTATTTAAAAATAAGTTTCGTCCCGAAACTTAAAATAAAACATCATGGTAGAATACAAACAAAACCAAAAAGTCCACGCAACAAATATCAATTTCTACACGAATTACAGCACGAAGTACGATACACAACTACATCACGGGACACCACCAGCCACTCCCCGAGTAGGAACGAAAACCCAATTCCCGAACATCTTGGCAACAGTCTCACAATGCACCGCTCGGTGACACACTTGACCACACTCGAAACAGTTGACTAACGGTGAACGACAATTCTTCGCAGTACGAGATCAGGCAACAATAGTCAGACAACCCCGTTCGAACAACAACGATCGAACAACAACGATCAAATAAGAATGATCGAACAACAATGATCAAATAACAATGATCGAATGACAACAGTCGAACAATGACTCCGAAGTCCCCACTTCAACTCCAGACATTAAAAGAACTGGTAGAAAGTGAAAGATGTTACTTCCAAACAAGGTTCACAAGAATCGAACCGAACTCGGAAAGGTCACGATGACAAACAGGTCGATCTAAAACAAGGTCACAACCAGTTCGAATGATGACAACTGAGACATCAAACAAGTTCAAAAAGTATCGACGAGCACGTGCAAGTCGATAGAATTTAGAAGGAGAAACTGCAGAAGTCAAATATAGTACGGGTATTACATCCGACCTCTTATAAAATAAATGTCGTCCCCGCAACTCACAACAACGGAAACAAGGTAACAACACAAAAAGCATCCGACAGGAAAATCTCACATGGGTCTCTCAGAGTCGATCCTGATATCTGTGCTGAAGCGCGAACTCTGAAAGTCTCAATAGCCAATTCGCAAAACTGAATTCGGTGTCCCTCGAAACGCGTCACTGACGAGAAGGACAATTTACACGTACATGCCCTGGCACATCACGGTTGAAATATCTCGGCTCGGCATACCGAAAATACAAATGCTAGATACAATGGGGCATAAAGTCGCAAAACAATATAGCGGAGATGCCAACTCAGCACAACAAAGAATCACGATGGTATCGTTCGGCGACCTCAACGGCCCGAATGATAACCAGCACCTAATTACAAACATTATGAAACAATCACACATGTACACAAACGTACAAACCCAAGCTTCAACAGCTCACACTTGTGCGACAACACGCAAATCACCACGAGGCGATAAACAGTAAACACCAGTTCACACCTCTCATAGAGGGCTAGTACAACAAATGCGTGGCAACGCCTCGACGTTCATGCCACCAATTCGTTCATACTCGGGAGCAAACATCATAACGACAACGCGAACATCATACATACATACCCATCCCTCAAACGGGAATGGATAGGTTTTAAAAACGAAAACCTCCTTTTGAAAATAATTTTGGAAACACCGATTGATCTTGAGTATTACCCTTCAATAAAAATACAATCTTGAAACATCGTTGTCGAGACTTTGGAAACTATTTCGCATTCGATAAAAATGAGGACAATTTCTTTTCGTGAAAAACTTTCGGAAGTATTCGACCCTCGGGTCTAAGTAAAAGTATTTTTAAAACATTGGAAAATATCTCAAAACATTTTGGTCCTCGAGGTAGAAGAATCTTGAAACATATTGTGGCACCTTGGATGTACCACAAGAAAATAATTCATTTTAAAAGGACGTCTCGAAATTTATTTTCTAAGGTACTCAAAGTTTTCAAAGATAATTCAATGGGCTAGAATGCCCAAAAATTTCAGATAATTACACGGAACATTATAGCGCCGTGGGTCCCGCGCCGGAACCCACCAGACTAAAAACCATTTACAAAACGCCAAAAGGTCGATGACGGTAATATTTCACAATGTCCGAAGTATTTCAAAACACATTTTTCAAATACCGTCTGATTGTGTCATTTGAAAATACACGACCCATTTGTCAAAATTTAACAAATTTTAAAAATCCATATAAACCATGGTTTGACCGCACCACCAAAATATTTTCCAAAAATCGATTTCTACAAAATTCTCAAATCAGAAAGTCCTTCAGAAACATTCTCAAACTTACCCATAGCGGACAAAAATTACAACATTCCAAAACAATAATTTAAAACCATATACTCAAATGGAAACCAGGGTCGCCAATTCAATCAAATGCATCTCGTGGTATCAAGATTAAACACACAGCAAAATCATTTATCGGAGTTTCTCACAAACTCTACCGTCGGTACCTATTCGAAACCCATCAAGGTTTAAAACTTTCACAACCTACCACCCCACCCGGTGGTTCAAAGATAAAACAATAACGTGCCCAGTTCTATACACATACTATGTGTCACAAGTATTAAACACAACTATATTACACAATACTGTGTAAATAAAATTATGCACCGCAATTAACTCACTAAGATAAAATCGAGATACACAGGTATTACGCATAAAGGAGGAGACTTACATCCACAGGTCGCACGGAGGTGACGGTCGCCCACGATACTAATCTCGTCCGACAACATATCCGACACGTTGTGACTACGCACAACTCAACTTGTCACCTGACGACTCGAACGACAAGACAACACATTACTCGACAAACCACGACTCGACTCGACCCGACAGCCTAGGTTTCCGCAACCTAAGCTCCGATACCATAAATGTAACACCCCCAAAACCATATGGGAATATTGCACGCCGTAGACCCTTTCCACAAGGATCTACCAGGCTAAACATCCATAAACAACCAAATGCTTGCCCAGCCATGGTCAAACAATAAAATGATACAGATCGATATGGTCACTTACACGTGAATACACAGACCGATGAGGTCACACAACCCAATCGATAAAACTGACTTAAATAACATTACCCACACAGGGGTCGAAATACAATACAGCGGAAGACTGAAATCAACTCTGACAACATAACAAAAATCAAAACAACTCTCGACTCATGATTAGTATCGCAGCTCGTCATCCTCTTGTGCCAATCCTGTGATCGCCTCCCGAATACGCATGTACCGACGCAAGCAGACATCCACCCCCGACACTGGGGTTAGTAAAACTCCTTTGTTTTACTAGTGCAAGTATCAAATCATACGAAATGTAACAAGCAAATAATAATCGTGAATCCAATATAATAATCAAGTATCAAAATATTCCGGGAGGTTTTCACGAGGAAGATAAGCTATGAAGCATTCGAAAATAAGATTATCATCTCGGAATTTTTTTAGATTTTCAAAACCTTTAAGACCTCAAGTCCTGATTCACAAAACCTTTCGAAAAACTTTAGGGCCTTAACCCGATTCTCGTTTCAAAGCACACTAGATAATATATCATTATGAGTCCAAGACCCATATTTAAAATGTTACACAAATAATCACTGCTACACGATCATTGTTCGTACACATCATGTACCGAACTCCAGAGGCCTCGACGGACCTTACCCGGACCACACACACTGTTCGTACACATCATGTACCGAACTCCGGAGGCCTCAACGGACCCAACCCGGCCACAAACATCGTTCGTACACATCATGTACCGAACTCCAGAGGTCTCGTCAGACCCTACCTGGATCACACACCTTGTTCGTACACATCATGTACCGAACTCCAGAGGCCTCGTCAGACCCTACCTGGATCACACACCTTGTTCGTACACATCATGTACCGAACTCCGCAGGCCTCGCTGACCCTACCGGATTACACACCTTGTTCGTACACATCATGTACCGAATTCCGCAGGCCTCGCCGACTCTACCGAACACACACACATCGACACGACACAACTCATAATCATCAAATATCAAGCCATTCCACATTACATACAACAATGAGCACAATTAATCAATCACATTGATCGCCACAAAATCGTACATCCCACGCACATAACACAATCTCAACACTCGCAACAACTATCGCCAATCAACGACATAACCAAAGATAACACACGTTCGGTACACAATACATTACACAACCGAGTGTACAACCATCCCATATGTACGTCGCAATCCTGCACAAATGGCACAACGCCTAACACGTATACTAATATAACATTATTATCACAAAGCCTTCAAATTACGGAAAACACAACCAACTCAAACGGAACATAATTACGAAGGCAAGCAAAATCATCATACATATCATACGTAATTACTAGTCGCAAGATACAAGTCGTATAATAAGATACTTGCCTTAATAACCGCTACCAAACGCTCCGAAGAACACGGTTCGACCGGGAAGCTCGGACCCCGAAGAAGACAACGAACGGAAGGGTTCCGACTCGAGTTCTTTACAATAATTCGACCCTAACAACATATAATCAATAAATCATCAATCATACGAGGAAGAATAATGGTAGAACGCTCAAATTCTCTTTGTGACATTTTATCGAACACCTTCAAGGCGTCGACAAAATACTCAATAAAACGACAAATCCGTGGCAATCCAACCGTGGAATAACAAGGAATTAGATATAATATAGCTTAACAATCATCAAATCATCAATATTCTGAGTTAAAACGGATTAAACGGACAAATCGAACAAAATCCCCAAAACTATATTTTAAGAAAACTTGCCTTGATTCGGTCGATCGGAGCAAGTTATGGAAGGATTAATCGATGTTATGAACTTCAAAACTTCATGGATTTAACCCCTAACAACATCCATCCATGATCATCAAAGCTCCAGCCGCGGAAGAGGAAGAAACGAGTGAGAAAAATGAAGAAAAACCCGACTGCTCTGCCATATTTATAGCCCTACCGGACACGGTGCAGCAAACGGCCCAGATCAGCGCCGGGTGTCTCGGCCGTGTCTCGGCATGCTGCTGGTACTGGCCGACCCGGCGCAAGACACGACGCCAAGGCCGCTGCTTCTGTGGCCGTTTCGCACAGGTCCGGCCAGCCAGGACTCGGTCGTTCCGACGGTCCGAAAAATCTCGAAACTCAGACCTGAACGTAAACCGAAAGTACGGTTACGAAGTACTCGTAAAGACGAATCCGAACACTGAGAGAACACATGATTCCGACCACCCGAAGGCTCAAAATTCGACAACGGAAAGCAATTACCCCAAACTTTGGGAAATTACGAAAAATGGCCCAAAACGTCCGAAAATCACGATACGTGATCGAATAACCAAACCGAAGTTCACAACACGTCTAAAAAAGTTAAACAGACTTACGGGAAACTCGAAACAGTAATTTCAAATGAGATTCACAAGAATCGAACTCGAGTGCGGAAAAGTCGTTAAGAAACACGGAACTCAACAAAACAATACCGAAACGAACTCGGATGACAAAAAATGCAGAATTAATCATTCTCAGAATGATGATACGGTCCCAAGCGAGTCGTCGAAACGGACTTCCGCCGAAAAAATAAAATTACCGGAAATCTGAAATTGCGGATATTACAGGTGGCAGCTGGCGGTGGCTGGCAGCGGTGGCAGCTGGGCGGCGGTGGCAGCGGGTGGCGGTGGCGTGGCGGTCGGGCAACAAGGCGGTATCGGGTGCGGTGGCGGTGGCACGGTGGCACGGGCGACGGTGGCGACGGCAAAGAAAGGCTACGATGACCGATTTTTTCTTCTTTTTTTTTCGTTCGAGCTACGTGCTGATAACGTGTTTGAGGAGAAAGTAAAAGACAACAAATCAATTGTATTGATAACAATGAATAGAGGGGCCTTTATATAGGCATTACAAAGAGATTCCTTCCATACATAGGATTCCTAATTTTTTTTTTCTTTTTTTACTTTTTTTTAAAATGATTGTTCAATATGAAACAGCCCATTTAACTAAAGTGGGCCCTGGAAGCGCAGGCCCGTTATCCTTCCACTGTAGAGACCGGGAAGTTTTCGCTACACTGTGAGGCCAGCCTGACGCTGTGCCCTCCACTCTAGGGGCCACGAAGCCCATGCCTTTGCTTGGGCCACATAACTCATATCCCCACTTAGAACGGGCAGACCAGCATTGTAGCAACCAAGACCCAGTTATATTGAGGTGGCCCATAGTCCAATCATTTTAAAGCCCCCACATGGATTACAAGCTCTTGTTAATGAGCCCGGCACATAGGATTCCTAGTTAAGGTAAGACATCTAACAGGATCCTACTATTTATGGAAGAGTTTAGAACCTTCCATAACTCTATCCCCCTACAACCAGTATTAGGTAAGACACCAATACAGGAAGGATTTTCCGAAAAAAAAAGTTCCATTTTTTCCAGATTTTTAATTTTTCCAGAATTTTTTTACATTTTTATTATTTGTATAGATTTTTATTATTTTTTAATTACTTTTATGAAAAATGAACAGTTATTATTATAATACAAAACTAGGTTATTTGTTTAATCTGAAATATATTTTAAAAGACATGTTTTATTCAAGTAAATAGATGGACATTTTTGTTTTTGTAATGGAAGTCAATACCAAGCCAAATTTTTGTCATTCGCTGTAATTTATAAAATAATAGAGACTAAAATATAAACAAGTCATTTAATAACGTAGTTGGATGTAATATCCCCTCAAAAGAATGAGACTGGAATGTTGAAAAGGCGTTTTGGGGTAGAGTTAAGAATATTGCAACATTTTGTTCACGCAAAACGTCACTACGTAATTCTAGGAGGGATATGCCAACATATCCTTTAATTATTAGTTAGGATTAGCTCTAAACCGTCGACTTTTTTTTGTGTATAGCCTCAAGTTTTCGTAGAAACTAGTATATAACAAAAAAATTCACATAGAAACGCATAATAATGAACCATTTACCATAAATTTTATAGCACTTTTTTAAAAATTAGATTAGTTGTTCTATTTATGATTACACCACTCTTGTCGCAATAAAAAAATTGAAGTCTTTCGTGTTCTTAATTTGATACGGTTACATAAAACTGACCACGATTGAATACGAGTCTTGGCAGATGCACGCCAACATGAGAGATGCATACCTATGGAAAAGCATAATTAGTGGAAATTGTCGTCTTTGAAATTTAAATGTCAATCTACTATCTGATGAGTTTAATATCATTTGTTTAACAAATACTTTACTCCTAAATATGTAGTATAATATAATAAATGTTATGGAAGCAATTGTACAAAAATATTGCAAATATGCATCATCCAAAGCATATTAGAAAATAAAATAAACAAAATTAAAATCTCTCACAAAATCAATTATTCTTGCAGTAGGACAATAATTCCCTTCTTTTCGCACACGAATTTCCTAATTTTGAGTGACTTAAAATTAAAAATAATTAAATACTTATCGAGATATATTTTTAAAAAGATTTATAGTCAAATTTTATTCTCTATAACCCTCTTTTATTTAGAGATCATTCGATTGATAAATATGTTGTTATCAAAAGAAATTGCTTACATATTTTAGGAAGAAAATGTAGACTCTCGTCTCATGAGAAATTTTTAAAAATAGATTTGGCTCCACGTTATTTTTTGGTCCTTTTCTTGCCAAAATGGTTCAATAAATATTTAACGATTTCTGTTAAATATCCAAAAAGGAGATAATCTAATCCTTATATTTGAACGATCAATTTTTATTTTCTTTAATTCTATTTGTACAAAGATAAATCTACGAATTAGTATGTTATTATTAAATTTAATTTTTTTAAGTATTTACAAATATCTCTGAAGATTCATAAAATCGATAATTATATAATTTAGTAAATATGAGTTTTCTCATTTATTTTGTTATTTTGTATTAATTAAATAAGATTTAAAACTAAGATACACTAATTGACTTATTCTATAGTTTCTTTGATTTATTTGTAAATAATAATTAAAATTATTGTTTCTACACTTTCAATAATATTTTTTAATAAGATTGTTTCGATTTATTTAATTGATTAGAACTTCAAGTACTTTTTAATTATATATTCAACACTTCCTTTGCAATACTCCCAAGCATCTTTCATTTCAGTTGATATTTTTCTATTGATATATCTAATTATAATGACTAACTAATATAAACTAATTAATTAGTGGAAATATATAATATTTTCGCGAGATTTTAAATTTATGTTTTTAATATATAGTGCACACTACTATATTAAATTTAGCTTTGTTTGGGATTTATATTTTTCGATTAATGAAAGCGTAAAATATATCTGTACATATAATCAATTTCTATTTATTCATAATTTATATTCCTTAATTTGTAAAAATTAATAAGCTAGGTATGAGTTATTTGATGTATATTTATAATGTAATTAATGCAGTGATAATTGGGCCAATAATTGATTATGTGTCACAAGCATTTGGCATCGACGATAAGACACGAAGACTGCCAGTACATACGTGGCAAAATATAAATACGGTGTTCAACATAAGATCAGCGTATTCTGCATTAGTATATAGGAGAGATTTTAATCTGTGAAAAAGTTTGATTTTGATTTTAATTTGCTTACTTGCCATATTGTTTTATATCTTTCTAGTTAAACACTCATTTCCTAAAAGGGTGGCAATTGTAACAACACCATATAATATTGTTCATATACTTGGCGATGTTTTTCTTTTTTTCTTCTTCTTTTGGATATATGATGTCAAGGCGTGTCGTCAACGCTAAAAAAATTATTTCCGGAATTGAGCAAGTAAAATTCCACATTGTATTATTTCGTCATCCCACTTCAAGAGTTTATTTTCAAATCATGATTGTGTCCCACTAATGTTGGTGATTTTAGTGCCACCATTTATTTTGTGTAATTGGAATTAATATGTGAGCTAAGGGGTTTATAATTCGTATTCTAATATATGTTTGGATATGTGCGGAGTGCACAGATGTATAAGATCGAATTATAAGCCGGTACGGACTAATGTCGGGGGTCTAGGGGTAGCGCCCCTAGCGGGGTCCATGGGGCAGAGCCCCTGGGGATTTAGTGATATTTCCGAATTTTAGAGGGAGATTATGGTAAAATTGACTAATTTCATCAATTTTGGTAAACCATCCGTCAACCCTAATTTCGGACCACTAATGACGGCGCCGCTCTCAAAACCCTAAAAATCGACCTAATGTAATCCTAATCGACATGTATAAATAAGGCTCTCCTCTTGAGTCTTAAACACAACCTTCTTCTGAGCTCTCTCTCTTTCTGAAAAAACACAGAATTTCTCTAGCAATTTGGCTTACGTTTCTGTGCCTAGATTCGTAAGTGTTCCATTGGATTATCCTAGACTGAATTTCTTGTAACCCGGGCATAGGATAGAAATATCAGTTCGAAAAGTGTTTACACGATCCATTGGAAATCCGGATCTCCATAACAATCCCTTATATCCCAACAACTAATAGTTCAATTTCAAAATAAAACATTACTATCTAATTCATAGGATATTACTTGAACTAACACTACTACAAAAACAGGGCTTTAACAGCGGTTCTGGAGTCATTTTAACAGCGGTTCTGGAACCGCTGTTAAAGGCTCCGATGTTAAATTTAACATCGGTTATTAAAACACGTTGTTAATGTCATATTTAACATCGGTTGTTTCACAAAACCACAGTTAATTTAACAACGGTTACTACAAAAAATTGTTGTTAAGATTTTAACGGCGGCTTAACATCGATTCCTTTTAAGAAACACTATTAAATTAACAGCGGTTTTCAACAATAATCGATGTTAATTTTACATTTAAAAGCGGTTCTATGTACCAACCGATGTTAAATTAACAGCGGTTTGTGAAAGAACCGATGTTAATTTGAACGGGTACTTTAACAGCGGGTTTTTATTATAACCGCTGATAATCTTATTTTTTTTAATACCAAGTTTATTTATTTAATTTACCCACCTGCTATACAATTTCAGAAAATAGTACAGCAATCATATAACACAACTTTTCATCCAACAATCAAGAATACCAATACAATGATGTTTCAAAGTTATACAACACAACTTTGAACATTCACCAATATAACACAACTTTCATCCAACAATCAAATAAATAACGCTGATTATAAATATCTAGAATACCAATACAATGATGTTTCAAAGTTGTACACAACTTTGAAATATTCACCAATATATTAAATACAATAACACTCATTACAAATATCTAGAATACCAATACAATGACGTTCCATCCAATTCAAAATAAATACAACACAATTCACGAACTAACCAAAAATCTACGCATATAAACGGTTCCTAACTTCCAAAAATTGTTTAGCCATTCGGTTCGAATTTCACGAATTCTATCGATAGGAAGTGCTGCAACATCATCAAACATCTGTACATATAAACATATATATATATATATATTAACAAACTCATCAACTTAAATGAATCACTTTTAAACTGAAATAATTTAAAAAACTGAAATTAATTTAAATAATTTAAAAAACTGAAATAAAAGTTTATCACCTCCATCCATCCTGTAACACCCCCAATCTGCTCAGGAATATTACACGCCGTAGAACCTTTCCTCAAGGATCTACCAGGCTAGTAACAACAAACGAACAACTCGACAATGCCTTTAAGGCAAAAAAGACTCAGTAGACCGATTTGGCCTTTTAATAAAAACATACAACTCGATTACAATACTTGCCCACGCAGGGGTCAAAATACAACAAACTCCCATATAATGGGGAAAAAATACTGCAACGGAAAATAAAGTACAACTGAACCAATACACAACGTACGGTTCCACATGTGATTAGTATCGATCATCTTTCATCATCCTTCATGCCGACCCTATGCCACGCTCCCTGAAACCTGAATGCAATACAGACATCCACCCCCCGATTACTCGGTGGTTAGCAAAATTTCACTATTTTGCTAGTGCAAGTACAAAGTGCAAATACGAGCCATATAATTCAAGTTCCAAGAATAAAAATAATCTGGAATCCTCAAAGATTCAAATACAACGAATCAAATACTTCCCGAGGCAAGAGTTTGAGTAAAACTTTTCAAATCCGAAAGATCACAAATAACGAGAACGGTTTGCAAAATAGTTTAAAATACCATCGGGAGTTTTAATAGAAAACAATTTAGGATTATCAAATCCTTCTCTTTCCAAAATCAACAGGGTCACAGCCCAAAGGTTTTTGTTTTTGCAAATAGAAAACCACTAACAATTCACAGGGTCAGAACCCACATCATGTGTCCTCGACGGACATAAAATCAACACAACGTAATCACGTGCAAGCATCGCCTAGGACCTGGACGAAGCCACAAATCCTACTCGAGGCCACTAAGGACCCTACCGAGCTGGCTAGCGAAACAAATCACACACGGGCATCGCCTAGGACCGGGACGAAGCCACAAATCCCACTCGAGGCCTCTAAGGACCCTCCCGAGCTGGCTAGCGAAACAAATCACACACAACATCTTTGGCCCTCACGGTTGGATCAATCACTTGTTGCATCCTGACCACATGATCACATGCCATGTGTCACCGTAGTTTTTCTTAGGCTCTCACGGTTGGATCAATCGCTTGTTGAATCCTGACCACATGATCGCATGCCATGTGTCACCGTAGGCCCCGCCCACATTCACGTATTCACACATATAACACAATACAACAAAGATATCCAAACAATTCACCCAGAGGCATCAAACACTTAGCAAAACATCACGTCAAACCACAACGCACCGAAATGAAGCAATATACGCACACACGCATTATCAATCGCAACATCAATACCAACCATTTCCATATGATTCATATACTCGTTTACGAAACACACCAATCACAAAGCACACACGGTTTTGAAAGAGAGCCTTTAACAAGGTTAACCGAATCTTTGAAAGTTAAATTCAAACGATCGAATAAACACATGGAGACGATCACTAATTATCATATCCATAAAACAATAATTATATGGACAAGGTACTTGCCTCGAAATCGGCACGCAAGTATTCCGACGAACACGGCTCAACCGGGAAGCTTCGGAACGCCCGATGCTATCGAAAAGGAAGACGACAACGAACGGAAGGGTTCAACAAGGTTTCTTCGCAAGAAACTCGACCCTAACATCATATAATTAATAAATCAACGATCATATGAGGAGGAATAATCGTAGAGCGTCTGAAAACCCCTCTATGACATTCTACTGGACACCTTCAAGACGTCGATTAAGAACTCGACCAAAACAACGAATCGTTACGATCCAACCATAGAATAACAAGGGAAATGATATAATACATCTAAATAATCATCAATCCATCACAATCCTAAATTAAATCGGATTAAACGGATGAAAACAACCAAAATACCCAAATTCTCCAAAACTAGGTTTCTAGATAATCTGACCTGATTCGCTCGATCAAAGGATGTTATAGGATGGATAAATGATGATATGAACTCCAAGACTTCATGGATTTAACACCTGACAACATCCCTCCATGATCATCAAAGCTCCAGCCGCAGAAGAGGATGAAACGAGTGAGAAAAATGATGAAAAACCCGTCTGCTGGGTCTTAAATACACACCACGGGACGCCTTACGACGTTTAATCGCCATGGTTTACGACGAATCGCCATGGCCGAACTAATCGCCGTAAATGTGCGGCATACGACGTAATCGCTAAGGCTTACGTACGTAACCGTCCTTACGTACGTAACTGTCGGGGCCTTCCGGCCGTAACTCGGCCAGTGCTGGCCTGGCCCCAACATGCCCGGCCATGACTCGGCCGGGGCCAACTCCGATGGCCCGGACGACCCCAAAACCCGAACCTGAATACGAATCGAAGATACGGTTACGAAGTACTCGCAAAGACGAATTCTAGCACTAAGAGAACACACGATTCCGACCACCCGAAGACTCGAAATTCGACAACGGAAAGTAATTACCACAAATTTAGGAAATTACGAAAATAGCCCAAAATATCCGAAATACACGATACACGATCGAAACACCAAATCAAGGCTCGCAACATGAATAATAACATTAAATGAACTTACGAGGAACTCGAAACAACAGTTTCGTACGAGATTCGCAGGAATCGAACTCAAGTACGGAAAAGCTGCTTAAGAACATGAAACTCAACAAAACGATACCGAAACGAACTCGGACGTCAAAAAGTGCAGAATTAAATATTCTCAAAATGACGAACCAGTCATGAAGGAGTCGTCAAAATGGACTTCTGCTAAAAAAATTATCGAAATCCGAAATTGTGGATATTACACATCCATCGATAGTACGAGCTCGGACAATAGTCTACATCCAATGCATGACGTAATACCCACACTCCCAACCTCCATTTTATATATTACACTAAAAAGAATATGAAGCTCAATTAGTCAATTATATAATATATAATATATACATATATAGCTAATATATATCTATAATATATATGTGATTGAATGTATTACTTACTTTGGGATATATCTAAGTAATCGTGTGCTTGGATCTACTTGTATGCATACCAGCCATCACTTTATATGCGGTCACGTCACTGTTCGAAAGAAGTACTAATGTATTATGAAATGAAAGTATAATATATATATATATATATATATTTCAAGTAAATGCTACAAGTTAAAACTTACTTATGGACTACGGCCTTAATGCGATTGTCGGGCTTATGGTGTAGTGAGCAAAACCACACAAGTTCGCCTTTTGCCGGAATAATGACCAAAAGTTGTCAATGCTCACTGCACTAACAAACGTATTACAGGGGGGAGGGCTGGAATATTTAATTTTTCCATAACCAATCTAAATACATCTACTTACATAATAATTTATATATAAAAATCTACAAAGACAAGAAAGGTATATTAAAACTTTTAGAGAAAAAAAGAGGATAATGAGACGAATGTTAGATCTTACTCATGATGGTAAGCTCCAAGGTATATCTGTTTGTTTTTTAATCCGACATAAGCGAAGTGATGTATCCGGAGGTCTCATCTCCCTTTTTTCCCATGTTTTGTATGGAATGAGGATCAAAATATCCATACAAATCCTCGTCCATCGTGCCCACGTTCAATTTCGATAAGTACCTAATTTGTTAAACAAACTATTAATATCTTATTTACATTCCAAACTATGAATTTTTGATAAATATACATAAATATGCATGTAAAGAATTACTTACAAAGTCTAGTACTGTAGAATCGATAGCCACTACTTGTCTTGAATGATTTCTAAAAGATCATTGTAACTTATGTACAAGGGAACATCATCACCACCACAGCCAAAGGAAGCTGTATCCCATGGCACATGTAACGGGTCACTAAAGAGAGTCGCTGCAACACTAAATAACTCTCTCAATGTGTCATCTCTGTGACTTGACCAGTCTTCTCGACTGTCGCTACCCAAAATATTATCCGGAGATAGATATTGCTGGAATGGATGGGATAGCAAACAAATGCAAGAGCACTTCCGTGAGAAAGATAAATAACACAAGATTTGCCGGGGTTGTTAGTCCCGGGCTTGAATGCTCTCGCGAGATATTATTAATACCGATATTCGGGGATACAAGTACTAATGTAAGAAAACAATCACAATGAGTGTAAAGTTTCTTGTTATCTTAGCTAGTGAGCGTGTAGATTGCCGGAAGAACCAGATTTGATGCTCTGTGAGTTCTTGTAACAAAGGTGATGAACAGTCGCGGCGGTGAGAGATCGACCGCCTCTCACGGCGAGTATATAGCCGGATGTTTGGGCTTTTGGGCTTGTGAATCCCTTGGAATCCGTCTAGTGGAGACTTGTCGCTCGCCGATCGTCTTCTGGACGAGAGATTTGGAGAGAGAAGTCCTGAGATGGATTCCGGTGGGATAGCCGGGAGCTTGATGATATGTGTGTGTTCTTCAGTATTTCCATGGATGTATCGGAATGTGAGAGAATGAGCTCTGAGCGTAAGTCAGAATGAATTCGGATCTGTATATTCAGTGAACTGGGAACTGTGGAGTGAATTCCGAGATGTTGGTTCAAATGAATTCAGAACTGAGAACTGAGAACTGAGAACCTTTTTCCAGTAGGAGGAGGTTCTCTATTTATAGGGCTTGGATACGCCGGGCGATCGCCTTTACTGCAATATAATAATCGGGCGATCGTCTTTTAGCACATGGGCCTGTCCCCTCAAAGTCTGCAGGAGTTGTTGGAAGTCAACTACTCGGTCCAATGGAGAGCTTACACGCCCCGAGTTAGTCACATGCGGCCCCATCGACAACTTTCGGCGCACATGCCGGTAGGTGGGGTAGGTGATGTGCTCTGGTCAAAGATCTTGTCAGTTAGCAAAAGATCTTGTCAGCGCCTTTTATGGATCTGCACGTGGGTGCTTTTCTGAGATCCAGTCCTTGACGGTTTTGATGGGCGATCGTCTCTGCTCGGGGCGTAGGTCGATTGCTCTTAGCCGGTTAGTAGAGCAGATCGCCAGCTGCCAAAGGGCGATCGTCCTGGGAGTCGATCGCTAGGTTCCTGATGGTGGTTTGATACCTTCGACTTGGCGAGCTAGTCAGGGTTTGACTGGAGTTGACTTGGTCGCTCGGCCTTGTAGTCGATCGCCTGTCGGGATGAATAAATCGTGACACAACAATTGCCCCCCAGCTCGCTCATACGTTGGAAACGTGGGGTGAGATGGCTTTCTTGGCGATCGCTGAATTTTTGACGAGCGACTAAGTGTTTTATTGAACTGGCGATCGTCTTTGAGCTGATATACTCTGGATTTGGACGACCTGGCTGGCCGCTGAACTGCGCGGAAAAAACAACGGGCGTTGAAAAGTCTCCGCGCACGTGTCAGGCTTCTATTGGAGGACGCCAACGGTCATTAATGACTCCTCGGCTGACGCGTCCTCGAAAAGACGCGTACGCGGGTCTCGAGGGGGTCAACTGGTGCGCCGTTTGAGATCCGACCCCTGAGGTTTCCCTTTATTGCAATCGGGTCCCTGCTTTCTCCTATAAAAGGGGGCGCGGGGCTGCAGTCTTACTCACGCGTACGCATTGGAGAAAGAAGGTCCTGCTGCCGAATTTTTTGAAGATCTAAGCGCCGATCGTCGATTGATTTCACTTTAGGGTAAGAAAAATCCTTCTCTTCCTTTCTAACTCGAAAATGGCCGGAACCTCATCGCTGCTTGGAGCGGAACCGATTCGCCGCCGGACATCGACGCCAGGGAGAAACTACTTCCGCCTTCCACTGAGACGGCGAGCCATTCGAGCCGGAATCGACCCGCTGAAGTTGAGGCTTTGTTCAATGAGGCCGATGTTGCTAGGGAGTCGGCCGAGGAGAGACGATCGCAGATCGAGAGAGATCCGCGATCGTGGCTTACCGGGAGCAACATAGTGATTTTGACGGCCTATAGGGCCTTTCTCGAAATAATGGATAGATTGGCGGTCAAACTCCGCGATTCGATTTCCGGGATATTCGGTCGCTTATCCCTACGTGCTCCCCAAGCGGTCGCAGATCGTGCCGCGCAGCCGATCGTTATGGTCGCCGGCCAACACGGAGCTCGACGTCCCGTGAGAGATCCGCCGCCTGAGGACAAGATTCCATGTTCCTTCGATGTGGACATGTTCGCGCCGCGGAGAATGAACGAGCCGACCAGCCTCCGATGGGTATGGTCGCAGTGAGTGAGGCCGTTATGGAGGCCGGCCGCGCTCTCTCGCCCTTGCGGTCTCCCATCCGGCTGGCCGCTTGGAATGTGGCGCCACTTCACCGACGCCGAACGCCCGGCTCCAAATCATATGCACTCTCACCCTTTTCGGCGGTCACCGCCCGTACTGTCTCCGTCGCCGTTGGAGATGAACTATTTGTTTAAACTGACGCACATAGAGGGTTGGTCGGCGGTTACCATATTCAAGGCCGATCCGGCCGGTGATTCATGGAGTTCGAATAAGATACGGGCGATCGACGAAGTGGTTCTCGGTCGCCGGCAAGTGGAGAGCTTCGCGAGCGACAATCCCACAGAACCGGAGATCCCATCGAATTTCGGGAGAGAAATCCTGAAGGGTTTAGACTCTCCTTCGCTTGGATGCGTGTTGATCGATCTAATTTGATTGCTTGCAGGCTTTCATATCCCGGCGATCGAGGAGCCGCCTTTCGACTTCCTCGTTGTTTGGGAGCGAATTAGGAGCTTGTCGGACGACGACCTAGACGCCACTCGGATCAACAAGGAGAGTCGCCGGTTGTCGGCTCGACTATTCCGCTTCCCGAGACATCTCGCGGTGCAGGTATGACTTTATGCGATCTTCAATTTTTAGGCGATCGCCTTACTTGAAGATAGTGTCGGACCGTTAGTCGATCGTCTTTAATCGCAGAGGTTCGCTTCTCGCTTTTGAGCCTCCCGAGGAGATCGCTATGTCGAACCCAGGAGTCCTAGCCGTCTCAAGTCGAAGAGGTCGACTCGGGTTCCACCGTCGCATTGCCTATAGTTCCAGAGGCGGTGCCTCGTGGCGGAGCCGGAGCCTCGCGTAGAGCAGTCGAGGTTGAGGAGGAAATTCATCCGAGGAGGGGCCGCGGGCGACCGCAAGAGGCCGAGGCCGCAAGAAACTTCGCTTCTGCCCGGCGATGAAGTGCCGATCGCCGCGCCACCGATCACCATCGTTGCTCCGAGCGCGAGCCGCCCTCTCGCGGCTTTTCGCGGAGGCGGCGATCGCGGATGCGGAAACTCCTCGAGGGAAACCGCTTTTGGTCGGGATCCCGAGAAGGCCGAGAGGTAGATAGCATTTCGTGTTGACAATTACATCTGCGTAGGAGTTGTATTAACCTTGGTGTTTTGGTGCAGGATCCGTCGCAAAGACCCGTCTTGTCCACCGATGGTCGTGGATTTTCCGCGAGTCGATCCTCGCCATTCCCGCGACATTCCTCCCTATGTGAGCAAGGCCGCTTCGCTTGGCCAAGGCGTGGACAATCGATTCGATGCGATCGCCCGGCCGCGGTCGCCGAGTTCGATGGATGCCGCTGCCGCTTTCTCTTCGTGACGGCGACCATGGCCGCTCAGCCGCCAGAGTTTGAGGGGCGGCCTCCACTATTCGCCTTCGGGAGGATCTTGAGGCGGCTCGGAAAGAGAACGCCGAGTTTGCCGACAAGATTGCACGATGGAGAGGGACTCCTTGGAGGCGGCTGCGGGCGAGCCTCGAGCTTGAGCCGGAGAAGAAGGAGACCGAGAAATTCCGAATGGCGGTCGACCGGTTTCGGGACCAGATGCAGAGTGCCGCCTGTGCGAGGAATGTTGCCGAGGAGGAGGCCGATCGCGAGCAGGACGATCGCTCGGAAGATGAGCGAGCTGGCGGAGGCGAAAGAGAAGGTTGCTGCGAGGGAGGCCGAGCTCCAGGGATCGCAACAGGCGATGGCCGAGCTGAGAGGAGAGGTCGAGGCGACCAAGGCCGATCCCTTCCAAAATTTGGAGTATGTCAGCGAGTTCGCCTATTACTTGGCGTTCGCCGACTCGATCCGAGCGGCTAAGAAGGGAGGCTTGGAGGTCGGTCCTCTTGCTGAGAAGTTCAAGTCGTATGCTCAGGCCCCTTCCTCTAGCGCCAATTGTCGCTACCCAAAATATTATCCGGAGATAGATATTGCTGGAATGGATGGGATAGCAAACTAATGCAAGAGCACTTCCGTGAGAAAGATAAATAACACAAGATTTGCCGGGGTTGTTAGTCCCGGGCTTGAATGCTCTCGCGAGATATTATTAATACCGATATTCGGGGATACAAGTACTAATGTAAGAAAACAATCACAATGAGTGTAAAGTTTCTTGTTATCTTAGCTAGTGAGCGTGTAGATTGCCGGAAGAACCAGATTTGATGCTCTGTGAGTTCTTGTAACAAAGGTGATGAACAGTCGCGGCGGTGAGAGATCGACCGCCTCTCACGGCGAGTATATAGCCGGATGTTTGGGCTTTTGGGCTTGTGAATCCCTTGGAACTGGTCTAGTGGAGACTTGCCGCTTCGCCGATCGTCTTACGGACGAGAGATTTGGAGAGAGAAGTCCCGAGATGGATTCGGTGGGATAGCCGGAGCTTGATGATATGTGTGTGTTCTTCAAGATTTCCGTGGATGTATCGGAATGTGAGAGAATGAGCTCGAGCGTAAGTCGAATGAATGAATTCGATCTGTATATTCAGTGAATCGGGAACCGTGGAGTGAATTCGAGATGTTGGTTCAAATGAATTACGAATCGAGAACCGAGAACCGAGAACCTTTTTCCAAAGAGGAGGAGGTTCTCTATTTATGTGGCTTGATACGCGGCGATCGCTTTACTTTGCAATATAATAATCGGGCGATCGTCTTTTAGCACATGGGCCTGTCCCCTCAAAGTCTGCAGGAGTTGTTGGAAGTCAACTACTCGGTCCAATGGAGAGCTTACACGCGTCCTGAGTTAGTCACATGCGGCCCCACTGACAACTTTCGGCGCACATGCCGGTAGGTGGGGTAGGTGACAGGCTCTGGTCAAAGATCTTGTCAGTTAGCAAAAGATCTTGTAGGCACCTTTTATGGATCTGCACGTGGGTGCTTTTCTGAGATCCAGTCCTTGACGGTTTTGATGGGCGATCGTCTCTGCTCGGGGCGTAGGTCGATTGCTCTTAGCCGGTTAGTAGAGCAGATCGCCAGCTGCCAAAGGGCGATCGTCCTGGGAGTCGATCGCTAGGTTCCTGATGGTGGTTTGATACCTTCGACTTGGCGAGCTAGTCATGGTTTGACTGGAGTTGACTTGGTCGCTCGGCCTTGTAGTCGATCGCCTGTCGGGATGAATAAATCGTGACACAACATCGACGAGCATGTTTCTTAGGTGGATCAGGTTGCTCAATATCCTAAATCATATACAAGATACATGAAATCCATTGTTACTGTAAAGAAGTTTAACATATACCAGAAAATAATTTAAGTCAGCAAAAAAAAAAAATAACAGCATGATATCAAATAATAACGCATGATATCAAAAACAGTGCTACTACACACAAAGCAACAATGATATTAAATAATAACAACATCAAAACAGTGTTAAAAATAACAGCAGTGCTGCTAAACTCAAAGTAGCATTATTTTTAAATAACAACAATAATACAGAAAAAAGTAAAATAGTACTTCAATCATTTAATATAACCAGCTACTCCATATAATGTACTGTAGCCTAGGGGAAATAAAAAAAAACAAAAGGGTTAGTAAAAAACCAGACTAATAATAAAAGATATGCCATACTGCCATAAAACTACACATGCAAGTAGAGTAAGATAAAAGATAACAATACAGTAACACTGGCATCCACCATACAGATGGAAAACTTCAAAATTACTATAGATTTTATTCTAAATTTTCTAAATTCTAAATATTCTAAATTTTCAGCTAATTGCTTGAGGACAAGCAGTGTAAAAACAACTATAATCAGAGTATCTTTTATTTAGATTTAATATTAAAAACACAAAATAAATATACCTTGATAAAGTCGGCAACAACAAGATTCTTTGGCCATGCAATAAAGGTACATAGAGCTCCCCTCACTAAGCGTACCTCTTCAGTAGGTATAGGAACTTCGGCACCGCCATCTACGACCTCCTCGACTACTACCTTAACCAAATGAGCTGGTAAAGGTGCACAATGTAGGGTAGAACCTCCATGATGAACTCGACCGATAGCGTCTAGACGAGGAGGACGCTCGTCCACATAAAATCCAAATCGACCAGTGTCCCCAGGCGGAGTCTTCCCTCCTGAAGGGCCAAAAACATCATCAGCACAACTCCCCTTCATACTGACATGGGTAACATGATGATCATCGGGCGTACGAATATCGGCGTGGGGCTGCTGTGAATGAACACCCAAAGACTCCAATGTTTGAAAAAATGTTTTCATCAAATTTTGTATGACATCATATGTAATCTTCTTCGTTAGTTCCCGCAGCACACATTCATTTATTGATGATGCAGATCGACGTGAAGATCGTCTAAAATAATCTCGAATGCCTACACCAAATTCAATCCCACTAACACGGCCAGGGTGCTCCGGTCTCCCAATGGCCTCAGCCAATATATCATGTCGTCCCTCGGGAGTGAAGCTGCCCTGTGTACACTGCGCCTCCAACTCATCCTACAAAAGAACGATTTTTTGTAAGCGGAACACAAATGTGAAGCACATAAATGAACTGTTAATATTTTTCGTAAGGATAACAAAAAACTTTGTTTCAAAGTGAAACATAAAAGTAAACTTTAAAAATTTTATTCACAACCTTAAATATTTCAAATTAAATATTACGACTTTTATTTTTTTCAACAACAAAAATTTAAGTTATAGAATTTAATTGCAAAACAAAAATTTCCGGAATCAACTTTTGAAAAGATAAGAAAACTAAGTTTATTTAATTTTAAATATATTGTCAAATATTAAAGGATGTTTTAAACTTACGATCTTAGTAACAATCTCTCGTGCAGCATCTGATGACACTCTCCCAGATCTTTTTTGACGACCAAGCTTCCACCTCTGATGACGTGAAGGAGGAGATGGAGGATCAATAATAACATCTTCTCCAAATTTTGATGCTTCTTCTTTACGCTCCTTCATATTTCTCTCCATCTCCCGTACCTTCACAAAATCATATCCTCCTCGAGCCATAGTATGTGGAGCATTGTTCAGCTTCGCTATCTCTCGTTTCTTGATTCTCTTTTCCTGAAAAAAATTTGCAAGGAATCGAATAATATGTAAGGAAATGAAACGAGAGGTGGAATCGATCTATAGAAAATTATTTCCAAGGATACGAAATAATATGTAAGGAAATATCGGCAAGTAATCGAGCTACAGAAAATGTCTTTGAATTCAGATTTACCTCCCAAGTAGGATCCTCACGAGTCTTTTTGAATTCTTTCCAATCGTCCTCCGATATATCATACTTCTCACAAGGAGACAACCCTTTCGACGGACCATATATATACTCGCCGGTCAAATCAGTCTTAAATTGCCTCCATATCCTACCAATTGCAATGTCTTCGTGCGAAATTGGCCAATATTGCTAATTTGACTCACATCAAAGTTGGCCTACATTGACAATTCAAATTAAAACGTTATCGATAATACAATTTTAAATTATTTGAAATAATTTCAGTTTTTATTCAAAATTATTTATATTTAATTCAATTTTTTAAATTATTTAATTTAATTTCAGTTTTTATAGAATAATTTGCTTAAATTAATGTTTTTTATAAATTTCAGTTTTATTCCAGATTATTTATATTTAATTCAGTTTTTTAAATTATTTTATTTAATTTTAGTTTTTAGAAAATAAATTACTTTAGTTAATGTTTTTTTATAAATTTCGGTTTTATTCCAAATTATATATATTTAATTCAGTTTTTGAAATTATTTTATTTAATTTCAGTTTTTAGAAAATAAATTACTTAAATAATTGTTTTTTCATAAATTTCAGTTTTATTCCAGATTATTTAAGTTTAATTCATTTTTCAAATTATTTAAATTTACTTCATTTTTATAGAATAATTTAATTTTTATAAAATTCAGTTTTATTCCAGAATATTTATATTTAATTCAGTTTTTTAAATTACTTAATTTAATTTCAGTTTTTATAGAATAATTTACTTAAATTAATATTTTTTTATAAATTACAGTTTTATTCCAGATTATTTATATTTAATTCAGTTTTTTTATTTATTTAATTTAATTTCAGTTTTTATAGAATAATCTACTTAATTTAATGTTTTTTTATAAATTTTAGTTTTATTCCAGATTATTTATATTTAATTCAATTTTTTAAATTATTTAATTTAATTTCACTTTTTAGAGAATAATTTACTTAAATTAATGTTTTTTTATATATTTAAGTTTTTATTCAAGATTATTTATATTTAACAGTTTTTTAAATTATGTAGTTTAATTTCGCTTTTATAGAATAATTTACTTAAACTAATGTTTTTTATAAATTTCAGTTTTATTCTAGATTATTTATATTTAATTCAGTTTTTTAAATTAATTAATTTAATTTTAGTTTTTATAGAATAATTTACTTAAATTAATGTTTTTTTATAAATTTCAGTTTTATTCCAGATTATTTATATTTAATTCAGTTTTTTAAATTATTTAATTTAATTTCAGTTTTTATAGAATAATTTAATTTAATTTAATTTAAAGCATAAAACAAAAGACATAATTAATCACAAAAGTAATGCACGTACCAATACATCCTGCCAAAGTATTTTCTTATCCGGCTTGTCCGGTACATGATTCTATCGATCGTACAATATAGAATCATGATCTTTCGCAAGTTTACCAAATACGTACTCAATTTGACTTTATGCTCGTACTTAAGTTTTCCCCTGACTGGATCGATGTCAAGAGGTAACTTTTTTCCATCTACACGCTGTTTGGATATACTTCTATATCTTGTAGGATTTCTCGATGTAGTAGTCTGTGTATGAGGAGAAGCAGCGGCATGAGGAGGAGAATGACGAGGAGTACGAGGAGAATGAGAAGGAGAACGAGGAGGATGCCGAGGAGAAGTCATGTGCCTGTATAAAAAATGAAAATATTGTCAAACACAACATAAACAAAAAATAATATTTGTCAAACACAACATACACCAATAATATTTTTGGTTTGAAAAAATCTTTGTCAAAAAACTAATACTTGTCAAACACAACAGTAATATTTTTTGTTTGAAAAACTCTGTCAAAAAACTAATACTTGTCAAACACAACGTATTACCTAGTTGTCAAATTAACATCTAATTACCTACATTTTGACTAGTAAGTACTAAATCTACTGATTTCTAAGTGAACACCTACTCACTTTGTAAGAGGAGAATAAATTAATTCGGTTAACCTTAGACTGAGAAAAAAAATGGCATGTATCTATGCGAAACTTAGATGCAGTTATTCATGTACCTGATTTTTATTTATCTTTTGAGATAACAAAGTTCTCCCACAAACCTTCATCATGGTCATTTCGAATGACATGTATGTCGTCAGCTTCACTTTCTTCAACGATAGTGGGTAACCGTGTCGACAAAGGAATAAATTCACAATTGTCAAATGTTGGTTCTTCAGTTTCATTCATATCCACACTTCTACCAGGAATTACCACGTACAATCTTTCATTACATGGATCGCTGACATAGAACACCTGTTTTGCTTGGTGTGCCATGATAAAAGGCTCGTCTTTATAGGCTACCTTGTGAAGATCTACCAAAGTAAATCCTAACTCATCGATTTCCACACCCGTATTATTATCAACCCACTTACACTTAAACACAGGCACTCTAAACTTAACATAATCAAGTTCCCATATCTCTTCTATAACTCCATAGTAACTCATCGATGCCAAAACTAGATTTTTGTCTTTTAAGCTTGAAAAGTGCATAGACTTGGCTTGAAGAGTAACTCCACTATTTTGAACCGTACTCTTGTCATCTTGTGACTTTGTATAGAATGAGTACTTATTAATATCGTATCCACTCTAAGTTACGACATCATATTTGGGTCCGTAAGCTAGTCATTGGTATGTTTCAGATGCACTACTAGAAATATGTTCCTTAAACTATCTCAAGAAAGTCTTATTATGTTCGATCAAAAATCATTTTTCACTCATTCGGGGATTCTTTATCTTCAAATGATTCTTGTGAGCTGACAAGTAGGGAAGAACATCATCAGTGTTATTCAAAATGTACAAATATGCTTGAAGTACCTCATCTCGACTCTTGGTTAAAACTTTAACACCTCGTGTATCCTTTCCTCTAATTCTATCCTCATGTCGAGACTTTGGATGCCATACAGATTCCACTTGTGACATGTAATTTGTGAAAAACTCAATAGCTTCTTCTGCAATGTACCTCTCCACAATAGATACTTCCGGACGATATCGGTTTTTGGTATACCCTTTGAAAATCTTGATGTATCGCTCAATGGGGTACATCCATCTCAAATAAACAGGGCCACACTCTTCAATCTCTCTAACTAGATGGACAAGTAAGTGAACCACGATATCGAAAAAAGAAGGAGGAAAATACATCTCCAATTGGCATAAGATAACAACAGCCTCATTTTTCCACTCATCCAAAATCAAAGGATCTATCACTTTGCTACATATAACATTGAAAAAAAGCACAAGCGAGTTATGACATTCTTCAATTTTTTAGGTAAGACATCACGTATAGCCACTGTTAGAAGTTGTTGCATCAAGACATGACAGTCATGGGACTTTAAGCCAACCAATTTAAGATTTTGCAACGACACAAGACTCTTAATATTTGAAGAGTAACTTTGTGGCACTTTAATGCCTTGCAAACATTTACAAAAGCTGATTTTCTACCTTTTTGATAAAGTATAACATGCTGGGGGGAGATGAATTTGTTTACCAACTAATTGCGGATGCAATTGAGGACGAATACCCATATCCTCTAGGTCTAGACGAGCGTGGACACCATCTTTTATTTTGTCTTTAATATTGAGAAGTGTGCCGATCACACTATCGCACACATTTTTTCCGACGTGCATAACATATATGCAATGTCTAACATCTAGTTTGCTCCAGTATGGAAGATCAAAGAATATGGACCTCTTTTTCCATATGTTTGTCGCAAAGGATTTTTTCGTGGTTTTTCCAAATACAGTATTGTTATTCTTAATGCGATCGTAAACTTGCTCACCTGATAATAGTATTGGTGCAAATCCCTCTTCTTGGTATCCATTAAAAGCTTTTCTTAATCTACGATATGGGTGATGGCGATTGAGAAACCTCCGATATTGAGTGTAAACTATTTTTTTCGTGTTTCAACTGAACGTAGCTTGTGTTTTCTTCACATATAGGACATGCATGATGCCCCTTCACACTATACCCGCTCAAGTTTCCATATGATGGAAAGTCATTAATGGTACAAAATAACATTACACGTAGCTCGAAACTTTGCTGGCGGTACCCATCAAACACGTCAACCCCCTTCATCCCACATCATTCTCAAATCATCAATCAACGGACTTAGATAAACTTCTATGTCATTTCCGGCTATTTTGGGCCTGAAATCATCATTGACAACATAACATATCTCCACTTCATACATAACCAATGAGGTAAATTATAGATCACAAGTAGGACATGCCATGAGCTATGCTTAGTGCTTAAAATACCAAACGGATTCATCCAATCTGTGGCAAGTCCAAGCCTAAGGTTTCTTGCCTCACCCCCAAAATCTGGAAATAAATGATCTATTTTCTTCCATTGTACAGAATCAGCAGGATGACGAATTAGTTCGTCGCATTTTCTCCCTTTTGCGTGCCATATGAGGTTCTTTGCGTCATCCTTATTAGCAAACAGTCGCTTGAACCTTGGAATAATTGGAAGATACCATAAGACCTTCGCTGGAGGCCCTCGTTGTGTGCTCTCTCCATCATTAGAATCATCATGCTTCACTTTGTAGCGTGATGCCCACACCTAGGACACTTATGCAATAATTCAAACTCTTTTCGGTATAATATGCAATCATTAGGGCAGGCATGTATTTTCTTATACGCCAAACCCATCGGACAAAAAACCTTCTTCACCTCATAAGTACGGTTAGGTAATTTATTACCTTCTGGAAGCATCTCATGTATCAACTCGAACAATTCGGTGAAACTTTTATCATTCAACCAATTTTTGCTTTCACATTAACCAACTTCAACACGGCAGACAAACGTGTAAATTTTTTACAATCCGGATATAAAGGAGTCTCTTTATCACTTTTCAACGCATCATAAACATGCGCTCGTCGGAATGATTCTTCTCCAACATCACGAATCATGTCTTCAAATTGATCACAATCTATATCTATGTGTGTGTCTTCAGTTGGAATGTCTACTAGTTCGCCATGCCATATCCAAATCGTATAGTTCGTATTTATTCCCTCACAAATAAGATGTTTACGAATTATGTCAGCTTCATGTCGTCTCCCATTCATACACTTGACACAAGCGCAAAAATATCTTTCATCGGGTTTCGGGCGATTTTGTCGGGCGAACTCAAGAAATTGTTCGATTCCATTATCATACTCATCACTACTACGACTTGCATTCATCCAACTTCGATCCATTTTTATTCTTTTCTGTTATACACAGTGAAATTTAATTTGCAATTCCTTTAGTTAGAACCAACCACATTTACTGTTATTTTAATCTTCTACCAAAAATGTACAACTATTATTGCTATTAATATACTATGTCATCTCACTATCTTATAAAGACTGTCACCTTTTCCTGCATTAACTATTGGGAGAGGATCCTTAAGACGAAAGTTAACATCTATCCCAAAGGGAGAAGATCCTTAAGAAGTTAACCACATGTATCCCAGCGTAATTTATGTTTCAAAAGGTAACAGACAAAAACTGAAAGACACACAAGAAGTTTTAACCACATCTATATACCGCTAGTGTTACTCATTACCTAAACGAGTAATCACGCTAACCTTCTCGACCCTATAGTAAGATATACCTTTAGGTCAGAACATACCTGTAACTCATATAATATTTTCTTAAAATTTAACATCTTACTAATTTTCTCCGTGTTAACTTAAACTATTGATTGGCCATTACCGATACTTATTAGACTCAAGTGACTATCTTTTATTTTTAAAGAAAAATTTGGACATAACCACTTTGTAATGGACATTCCCGGTGTTTTAAAACACTTCAATCAATCCCAAAATAAATTTCTAATTCAAAATTTATATCAATTCCTCAATGATCGACTCGAGCCGGGAAAGTGTTGCTATGTTGAAGAATACTCGTACAACATGCATGCCAATCTCACTTCTAATGACACAAGAATTAGAAAACATATATCTAAGCTCTAATTTCCAGCCATGAACACGACTTTGACATTTAAACATATCCAGATTTTAATTATTGAAACAAGCTATGAAATATCTATACATGAAATTAAAGTGAGAAAGCAAGGATACCGAGGTGCGCGGCGCGGCGAGAAAATTCGAGGCAACGGCGGGGGATCACCCTAGTTGAACTGAAGAAACTATGGGTAGGTCGGAGATGGTCCGCTCAGGCCACGTCCAGCAAAAAATGGCGAAGGCCAATCGCGGTGTGCGAAGGTGCGCGGCGACGGCCAATCGAGGTGTGCGAAGGTCGGAGATGTAATATCCGCAATTTTCGATTTTCGGTAAATTTCTTTTTTAGGCTGAAGTCCATTTTGACGACTCACCCATGACCGTTTCGTCATTCTGAGAATGATTAATTCTACACTTTTTGACATCCGAGTTCGTTTCGGAGTCGTTTTGTTGAGTTCCGTGCTTTTTAACGACTTTTCCGCACTTGAGTTCGGTTCTTGCGAATCTTGTTCGGCTAACATTTGAGTTTCCGTAAGTCCGTTTAACTTTGTTAGACGTGATGTGAACTTCGGTTTGGTTATTCGATCACGTATCGTGATTTCCGGGCGTTTTGGGCCATTTTGTAATTTCTTGAAAGTTACGGGTATCCGTATCTATAATTGTTGTCTCGACCCGTTTCTTGGTCGCGTATGACTAATTATTGCATTATGTTTTCATTTCGGGTCGTTGATGTCGTCCGCGAACTTTTAAATCGTGTTCGTTAGTGCGTTTGGAAATCGAGTCGTCAGCCACAGCGTAGGCCGGCCGGGACGGTTGCGGGAGGAATCGGCACGGTTGCTGGGCTCTGGCCGGACGGGTGCGGCAGGGACCCTCATAGCGTACGCTACTGCCGGGAGGCTGCGCGCGCTAACCGGCAGTCGTAGCGCACGCTATGAGGCACCCAGCGCACGCTACCTGGCCGGCGGTGAGGCCCGGTGGTTACGGACTCCGAGAGTTGGCCGAGCGCACGCTACGGCCGGTCGCTGCGCGCGCTAACCGGCAGACGTAGCGCACGCTGCTCGGCATTTAGCGCGCGCTACTGGCGAGGGATCGATCCAGAGCCTGCAGGATGGACCATGGTCGGCCCGCTAGCGCACGCCGCTGCACGCACGCTTAGCGCACGCTAGATCTGCCTATATAATTGACCGAGCAGCCCTGTTTCAACCCATTTTTTTCATTTCAATCTTTTCTTTCCGCGGCCAGAGGTTTTGAGATCAAGGAGGCATGTTATTGAAGAACAAATCCACGAAGTTCTTGAGTTCATAACATCAATAAATCATCCGTTATCATCCTTTGATCCAAATAATCAAGGTAATCTTCCTTAGAACCCTAATTTCGTGAATTTGGGGGTTTTCGCATTTTTGTCCGATTCGTTCCGTGTTTTTGATTAATTCATGATGGGTATGATTAATCTTTGTAGTATTCTTGTGTTTAACAACATTTAATCCATTGTTCTTCGTCGAATCGAAGTATATTTCTTGATTTCCTTCGAATTGACTTTTTGGGGGATTTGTCCTCGATCTCGTTTTTCATCCGTTTTCGATGGATCGATTATGGTTAAATGATGTTGTTAAACATATTCTATGGATTGTATATCCATATTTCAACTTGGAATTCCGTTTTCGGGTTTTGACGGGACGAATCGTGTTCTTGGCCGTTTTGGGGGAAATCCTTGAACCTTCGTCATTTGTTCTTTGAATTCAGCGGCTTTGGGTCGTACTTTGGAATTCATTTTCGTTCTTATTGTTTTCGTTCGTAGTTCA
The DNA here is from genome assembly GCA_033398695.1 of Orobanche coerulescens. NCBI lineage: Eukaryota > Viridiplantae > Streptophyta > Magnoliopsida > Lamiales > Orobanchaceae > Orobanche > Orobanche coerulescens. Next base: position 89,403,837 of record CM065815.1, on the reverse strand, counting down.
TTGTTGTGGATTGTCGTTCAGTGGAGTCGGCGAGTTCGTAGTCGGTTCGTGCCAACCTACTTCGGCCGATTCTCCGCGTTGTGGTCATTCTAGGCAAGTATCTTGCCCATACATTTCATATTTCTTAGGCATAATTATTGATAAATGATTTTATGCGTAATCCAATGTTTAATGAACGTTAAAAAGGATCGGTATGTTCTCGATAAATATTGTCTTTCAACGATAATTCGTATACTTCGTGAATGAATATGTTCTCGGAATATGTGTGTTAGTTTCGTACGTTGAGAGACGTTACGATCGCATTGAGTGAATATAATAAACCATAATTGTTTGCCGAGGATTGTGCATTGAATTGTATATTTGTTCGGTGGGTATTCGACATGATGTGATGTTAGTCGTTACTCCTTTGAAAGGAGGTTGTGATGCTTAGTGTTGCTTGTCTTGATAATCGATTATTGTTGTGTGCTTGTTGTATGTGATGTGCCTCCGGGTAGGATTGTTGAATCTCCGGGATCCATACTTGCTAGTATGGGTCGGGCGAAACCGTAGGGTTATCCAATACGGGTATGTCTTGCGGGGACTCCGAGGTTCGGGGCTTGCTAGCCCGATGCCGGGATAACTTGTGGGGTTATCATCGGGTATGTCTTACGGGGACTCCGTGGTTCGTGGCTTGTTAGCGCGATGCCGGGATAACTTATGGTTGTGGTTTGATTGTGATATTCGTGTCGTGGAGACATGCGATTTGATATGTTTTTCCTATTGGGTTATTCACTCGGGTTTGTTCTTCGGGAGCATCTGAGGTTCGTGGCTTGTTAGCACGGGACATGAATAATCCTTAGGAACATGTGATTTGTGATTTGGGTCACGGACCCCGTGTTTTGTGAAATGGGTTGTGGACCCCGCGTATTGTTATCGGAACTTGAATTTTGGAAAATGACTTTTGGGCTGTGTCCCTAAATGTTTTCGAAAGGCCTGAAGATTTTTAAATCCCAATGTATTCAAAACTCCCGAGGTCGTAAAAATGTTTTTCACAAGATGTTTATCGGGTTTACCCTATCTTTTGATTTAATCGTTTGATTAAGTGAATCACCTCGGGAAGTATGTTTATGATTAACATGTTTCGTGGAGTATGATATGTATGGCTCGTTTTCGTATTTTATACTTGCACTAGCAAAACAGTAGAGTTTTGCTAACCCCCGAGTATTCGGGGGGTGGATGTCTATTTTTGCATTCAGGTTTTGGAGCATAACACAGGGTCGGCACGAAGGATGATGAAAGATGAACGATACTAATCACACGAGGATCCGTTGATGTCGTATTGGTCTAGTTGTATTTTCTTTTCCGCTGCAGTATCTTTCCCCGTTGTACGGGAGTTTATTGTATTTTGACCCCTGCGTGGGTATGTGTTTGTAATCGAGTTGTATATTTTATTGAAAGACCAAATCGGTCTACTGAGTCATTTTAGCCTTGAAGGCATTGTCGAGATGTTAAATGTTGTTACCAGCCTGGTAGATCCTCGAGGAGAGGGTCTACGGCGTGTAATATCCCTGAGTGGATTGGGGTTGTTACATAAATTCTATCGGAGCATAGGTTGAGGAAAACCTAGGCAGTCGGGTCAAGTCGTGTTGTTTGAGTCTTGTTTCGTCGGATTTTATCCGATCGAAATGTCATGACGCGTCGTTTGAGTTGGTTGGTCGTGATTAGTATCGTGGGGCGATCATCATCTTCGTGCGACCTGTGGATGTAAGTCTCCCTTCTTTGTGTTGTGCCTCGTGTGACACGAGCTATTTTTATGATTATTTGTTAAGTGATGGAATCCTTTTATGAATTTTGATTTCGTGATATGTGGTTACTTGACTCTCATACTTCGTTCATATGAGGAGTAGTGTTGATGGATTGTGCATGTTTGACTTTATTTCTTTTATCCGCCGCGTGAGTTCCTTTGTAATGGTTTTCGGTATTTTACCGACTGGGTTTTATTTCGAAAATCGATTCCATTAACCGAGTTTTGATGTTATGGTCTTGATCATTTTAGCGAAATTCTTATGACGGTATTTAACGTGTGGTAAATGGCTTTTGTAAATTTTTGAAACATTACCGTCATCGGCCTTCTTGGCGTTTTTGTAAATGGTTTTTAGCCTGGTGGGTTTCGACTCGGGATCCACGGCGCTATAGAGTTTCGTGTAATTACCTGAATTTTTTGGGCATTCTAGCCCATTGAATTATCTTTGAAAACCTTGAGTATCTTAGAAAATAAATTTCGAGACGTACTTTTAAAATGAATTATTTTCTCGTAGTACATCCAAGGTGCCACAATATGTTTCCAAATCCTTCTACCTCGAGGACCAAAATGTTTTGAGATATTTTCAATGTTTTATAAACACCTTTACTTAGACCCGAGGGTCGAATATTCTGAAAGCTTTTCACTAAAAGAAAGTGTCCTCATTTTTATCAAATGCGAAATGGTTTTCCAAAGTCTCGATAACGATGTTTCACGTTTTTACTTTTTTTGAAAGGTGATACTCAAGATCAACCGGTGTTTTTCCTAAATTATTTTCAAAAGGTGGTTTTCATTTTTTTTAAAAAACCTATCCATTCCCGTTTGAGGGCTGGGTATGTATGTATGATGTTCGCATTTTCATTTTAATGTTTGCTCCCGAGTATGATCGAGTTGGCGGCGTGAGCGTTGAGTTGTTTTCCACACATTTGTTGTGTTAGCCCCCTGTGAGAGGCGGGATGTTGGTGTTGAATGTTGTCGCCTCGTGGTGATTTCTGCATTGTCGCGCATGTGTGAGCTATTAGAGCTTGGTTTGGTATGACCGTGTGCATCGGTGATGGTTCCGTTATGTGTCGGTTGTTTAATGTCTTGTTACCTTGCTCCCGTTTTTGTGAATTTCGTGGACGAGGTCGGAGGTAACACCCGTACTATTTTAACTTCGGTATTTTATCTTTCTCCAGTCTATCGATTCACTCATGTTCGTTGATACTTTATGAACTTGTTCTATTTTTCGGTTTCATCGTCCGAACAAGCTGTGATCTTATTGTGGATCGATCTGGTTATCGATGTGACTTTTTCGGGTTCTGTTCGATTCTTGTGAACCTTGTTCGGGAGTGACATCATCGGGTTCTATTAGTTCTTTTATTCGAAGTGGATCGGATTTGGAACTCTTGTGTTTTCGACTCTGTCGACTCATTATGTTCGTTGACATTTCTGAGCTTGTCCTGCCCCTTGCTTTTGTTGATCGAACGAGTGTGGTATTATTTTGGAATAACTCGTTTGTCGCTGTGACTTTTTAATCGCTATTCCCTTTCCTGTGGATCTTATGGGAATGCATGTCTTGTAGTTCTCACCAGATCATCCTGGGAGTTGTTGTTTGAATTTTATTATCCTACGTGTTTCGGACATGATTGTTCGATCTTTGTTGTCTCGATCGTTTGCTTGTTCGGTTTTTGTTCTCGTTTCGTGATTGTTGAGCATTCAGGCTCCTTCCTAATTCCCTTAAGTTCGGGAAATTAGTCTCGTTTTCGATCTTCCAACCCTTGGGCGGTGGGATTCCGTATTTGTTCAGCGGTTGGCTCGCGTTTTGATTGATGTACCGTTGGGTTGGTCAATCATATTGATTTTCGTTCGTTGGGTTTTGTGATTGTCGGATAATTGACTTGGATATATTATCCGTTTGATGACGCTTGTCATTTGTTGGTTTTATTATATCCCTAACGGCGACGTTGTGTTGGTCGCCGTGGAGCGTGTTTTCACGCCGTATATTCCTTTGCGTTGTTTGTAACATTTCGCCGTTGGGCGTTAGTTACGTATTCTTGTGTATCTCGTTGAGTTTTTCCTGGCGGAATATTTCTTCCCCCTACTTGTTTTAAGTTTCGGGACGAAACTTCTTTTAAGGAGGGTAGAATGTAATATCCGCAATTTTTGATTTTCGGTAAATTTCTTTTTTCGGCTGAAGTCCGTTTTGACGACTCTCCCATGACCGTTTCGTCATTCTGAGAATGATTAATTCTACACTTTTTGACATCCGAGTTCGTTTCGGAGTCGTTTTGTTGAGTTCCGTGCTTTTTAACGAATTTTCCCCACTTGAGTTCGGTTCTTGCGAATCTTGTTCGAAACTGCTGTTTCGAGTTTCCCGTAAGTCCGTTTAACTTTGTTAGACGTGATGTGAACTTCGGTTTGGTTATTCGATCACGTATCGTGATTTCCGGGCGTTTTGGGCCTTTTTGTAATTTCTTGAAAGTTACGGGTATCCGTATCTGTAATTGTTGTCTCGACCCGTTTCTTGGTCGCGTATGACTAATTATTGCATTATGTTTTCATTTCGGGTCATTGATGTCGTCCGCGAACTTTTCGTCGTGTTCGCCTGCGCGCTGGAATCGAAGTCGTCGAGCCACGGCGGGGCACCGGGCTGGCCGGACGGCTATGGGGAGAACTGCACGGCTTTGGGCTCTGGCCGGACGGGCGTGGCAGGGACCCGCATAGCGTACGCCATCTGCCGGAGGCCGCGCGCTAACCGGCGATCGAAGACGCTTATGCGGCACCGCCGCACGCTACCTGGGTCGGGCAGTGAGGCCCCAGTGGTTCTGGACTCCAGAGAGTTGGCCGGTAGCGCACGCTACGGCCGGTCGCTGCGCGCGCTAACCGGCAGACGTAGCGCACGCTGCTCGGCATCTAGCGCGCGCTACCTGGGCAAGGGATCAGTCCAGGAGCCTCTTGTAATATCCGCAAATTCGATTTCCGGTAATTTTCATTTTTCCGGCGGAGGTCCGTTTCGACAACTCGCTTGTCGCTGTTTTGGAATTCTGAACCTATTTTGTTCTTGGAGTTTCTCCACTTAGACGGGTCTCGATGATGTTTTTACGTAATTTCATCTTGTGTTATATTTTGTCTCATGTGTATTTGTCTCTCGTTAAACTCGTTCGATTTCGTCATTTTCTTACTTCCATGAGTTCGTATGATTGAGTAGAGCATGTTGTGAGTTTCAGATTGTTAATCCGACGTTGTATCGTGATTTTCGGATGTTTGGGCCGTTTGTGTAATTTCCTAGAAGTTTAGGGAATTTGTCCCTTGTTCGACTTTGGTTGTGCACCTCAGATCTTTTTGGGGGTTCCGTACTTCCATTTCGTGTTATTGTTGCCCAAATATCGATTCCTATTGCTTTTATTCTCTTCCGGATCTTTTTCCGTCATTTTGGGACCCGAGGGGGTGTGAGCCGCGGCACAAGGATTGTGCGCCGCGGCACACATACTACCCGATTGTTGGCCGAGCAGTGTACTGTGCCGGCACAAGGATTGTGCGCCGCGGCACACAGCCAGTCGGTGCCGCGGCACACTTGTCCGGCCGCGGCACACCGTGTGGCACTGCCGGCTAAAACCTCTGTCTGCGCGTGCCCGGCACGGTCCGTGATGCTGCGCGGCACATGCCGAGTCCGAGCCGCGGCACACTCCGAATGAGCCGCGGCACAACGAGCGGTCACCACCACCGGGCGCAATTTTTGGCCCGTGCGCGGCACGCTTTAGCTGAGCCGCGGCACACGATGCGATCGGCGCTATAATCGTGGCGTTTGCGAGATTCGCACATTTTCTTCCTCCCTTCCACCGTGCGCGAGAGAGAGAGGTTGAGAGGGGATTTCTTCTCCATCCACCCTTTCGATTGTGTGTTTTTCTTCATCTACCTACGATCGTGTAGCTCGGAGTGTGGATCTAGCACGTGTTCTTCGGATTATAGGGTTTGTATCTTCAAGAGGTACGATCTCTTATACCCGAGTATGTGTGTTGGGGAGGGTTTGGTGGTGATCTTGTGTTTTAATCCGAATTAACCGATGTTGTTGTTAGATTTTGATAGTACTCTCGTGACCCTTGGTTTTCTTGTTTTTGGTTGGGATGAAATCCCGTTAGTTCACCGTTAACCGATTTCAATTCCCTACGCACTCTTGGTGTTCGATAAATTGTCCCAACGGGTAGAACTAGGAGGGATTTCTTCGTATTCATGATGTGAGATTGATTATATATCATTATTGTGTTAGGGTCGGATTTGAGAGGATTGTTCGACCGGAACCGATTCCTTCGTCGTCTCCTTCGCGTCGTATTACCAAGGCAAGTACCTCGATATACGAATTGTAACTGCGTGAAATCATTGTTGTCGAAGTGTATGAGTTTATATGGAGGTATATATATATATATGTGTTTATATATATAGTTACATGTGAAATATATGTAGGTATATACGTATATTAATATATATGTTTATGTCGGTGATCGACGAGTGTTGAATTCTAACATTAGTTGACGTACTCAACTTGGATTGATGGGCGAACTATAGTTATTCATATAATATAGTGAGGTTATATATTTATATATACATATATATCTATATATATAAATGTGTATATATTCGGTTGAGTCGCAACATAGAGATATATGTGCGGTGTTGATTGAGCTTGATTGATAACGTGCGTGTTATTGGTTATTTGTGTGGATATGGACTGGCGGAGAAATTATGTGACTTGATGTACCGAGTTGTAAATTGTTGTGACAATTGTCCGTGTGCGTGATGTTTGAACAATGTGGATACTTGTTGTGAGAAACGTCATATCCGGGAACCTCTGAGGGCGGGGCGGTGTACTCCGGCACGGTACGCTGCAATGTGCGGCTCCATATGGGTGGTGAACGCCGGTGTCACCTAATGCGCGTGCAAGGGGCGGCTCTTGCGGGAGTGACGCCGGTGCGGTGACATGTTCAAGGAGCGGCCGACATAGTGGAGTGAACGCCGGTGCACAGGTGTGCAGTGGAGGCGCCTGGCGAGCTTATTGGTTACGGGTATTCGAGTGTTAGCTAAGACCCGTTCTGAGAACGATGTTCGTATCTCAAATTCTTTCAACTCGCTTTTTAATATTTGTCTTGATACGCAATTCATGTTTTTGAAAGCTTGTTTCAAATGGTTTTAAAGCGTTGGTATCGGGTTAGTTAACCACGGAGGTTTGACGAAATCTCCGAGGGTTAATTAATCGGGGTCTTGAGCAGGATATGTCGAATGAGAGTTACGTACCTTTGATTGTATTGTGGTGCTATTCGTGTATTGGGTCGAGGACCTGTGGAATGTTGAGATGATTGGTTTCGTGATGATGTTATTTGGAATGGGTTGAGAACCCGTGAGATGTTGTAATGATTTCGTTTGTGACGGTGTTCTATAAATTGGGTGAGAACCCCAAATAAGTTGACTTGGTTTTTGTGTAATCGTTTTCCATACGTTGGGTCAAGGACCCGAGAGTTTGTTTTGAAATTATTTCCAAAAGTATTCCCATTCGATTTTAAAAACCCCTAAACGGCCCGAGTCAATAATAATGATTGCAAACTATCTTATCAAAATACTTTTTCTTTTTTTACAAAGGGATCTTCGACTCCTTGGGCTCGTTTAAAGTTCTTAAATGTTATTTTCCGTAAAGAGAATATGACTATGTGATTCCCTTTCACCTTGTGTATGCGAGTGTTATTCTGTCCGACTGTGGGAATGTATGGTTTGTGTTGAGGCTTCACGGCGGTTGAATTTTATGTTGTTCTTGTTCGTATATCTTGTATATTATGTACTTGCACTAGCAAAATTCAGTTTGCTAACCCCGAGTTTTCGGGGGTGGGTGCTGTCATGCGCTCGAGTTTTGGCGGCTCGGGAGCGATCAGGATTGGCTTGGAAGGAGATGAAAGGCAGCGATGCTAATCACACCAGTCGAGTCTTTTCTTTTGTTTCATTTTGGTCGGTATTTTCCTTGTCGTTTGAGTATTCACCCTTGCATGGGTGTAGTTATCGATTTTTAAATTGAGTTGTCATACTTTTCTGTGTTCAAGTTTATCGTTGTCATTGTTGTATGAATGTCGTTAGTTTATGAATTGGTTTAAGACCTTGTCGGTCTACTTTGTATTAAATTTTGACCCAGTCGGTCAATCTTTGAGTAGTCTTTTGGAGTTTAGCATGGTGGATCCTTGTGATAAGGGTCTACGGCGTGTGACATTCCCGGTCGTATTCTGGGGGTGTTACATTTATGGTATCAGAGCTTAGGTTTGCGAAAAACCTAGGCCGTTGGGTCAAGTCCATGTCTTGTGTAAGTCGCGCGCATCAGAGTTGTGATTAGTATCGTGGTTCCGACATCATCTTCCGGCAATCCGTGATGGTAAGCCTCCCGATCGTAAGTCCCCTTATATACGTATTTGATTACATTGTGCTAATATGCTTAATGTGAACTAGGAATTGGAACTTGTTGGTGATATTATCGTTTTAGGATATAACATGCGTATGCGGTCCGAGTATAAATAGTTGCGTAGTATGCTTCGGAAGTCGGGCATGTTTATCTGTTTCGGTACTTTATTAGAATAAATTTATGAATGATAATTTTATCCACCGCATGAGTATTTTAAGATAGTTTTTGTTATCTTGCAAACCGAGTGTTGATATTTTGGTCTTACTGTTTTGATAGTATTCTTATGACGGTATATGATATTTTATAAATGACTTTTGTGAGAATTTGAGAATATTACCGACTTCGGCCTTTTTGGCATTTTGATCATTTTTAAATGATTTTTAGCACAGTGGGTTCCGCACGGCCCACGGCGCTGTAGTATCACGAATATTTTAAAACAATGCTTTGAAATTTTCTAACATTGTGTAAAGCCACGATTTAATACCGTCATGTTAAATGGTCACGTATCTCGGTGGAAAATTCTTTCGAATAAACATTTTGGAAGAAGAGGAAAGATTTTCAAGATTGTGATATTTGGGACTCAACATTTTTGAAATATTTCAAATTAGTTACGAATTAATTTTCGATTTCTTTTTTTTCTTTTATTCTTCACTCGAAAATAATTTTAGAGTCATTATGTAAACTTCCTCTTCCGAAATAAAAGACAGTGTTTACAAGTCTTGGGCGCAACGTGACGAGCCCCTTTTTCAAAAATTTGTTTTCATTAAGTGCATACATATAATGATCGTCCTCGTCGAGGAACTCGAACTTGACTTCATAAAACTTTATGCTTTACGATAGTACCGTTATTCTAAGGATGCTAACTAAAACTCAGGTTGATAATTGTGGTATATTGTACGACTGATAAACTAATACTGTTGATCGGTGTTATCCGTATTAGTATGTCAAGCCTCGCCGGACGTGGACGTGATGATGGAAATGGAAGCGGCAAGGTGGTTCGTACGACCACGATCCATGCTACGGTGAAGGAGTATCTAGATCAAACGATATCCTATGAAATCTCCTCAGTGGTCGAGCCCACGAGCGAAGCCAAGAGACCGAGGATATCTGGGAAGTTTTTGGGCGGTGAAGAGTCTAAGGCTCCCAAACCCCACGTCGCTCGACGCGTCGTCTCCGCGATCGGGAGTGAGCGCTTGGAATCCCAAGCCAAGATCGGTGACTCTCGGTAAGAAGGGAGGGTGCTTCAACCGCAATCGTCGGGGACATGTTCGTGCAAATTGTCCCTTTCCACTCTTGACTTGTTCTGGTGCGGGTGTGAAGGTCATCGGGAGAAGCATTGTGAGATAATTTCCGAACGGCAAAGAATGCTACCCTATTGGCGAAACGAGCAAGTGACCGGAGAATGTCCCAAACCCTATGTTTCCTTCGAAGAGCCTAACATGGGAGGATGAATATTTTGCAATATGTCCCGATCGTTCTTTGTTTTGAACAATCGTGACTTTGATCGTTCTTCATTTCATTGCTCTATGTTTCCAACTCTTGTTGTTCTAAGTTTGGGATCGAAATATCTTTTAGTATGGGGAAGTGTATTACCCGTACTTTCCTTGGTATTTTCGGAATTGTGTGATTTTTCATTGTTGGTAATTCAATTATGATCCTCTCGTGATTTTAAACTATCTTGTTCTACTTAGCCTGCCGTCCTCGGAACGAATTTCGGAGCTGTTTTGTTAAATCCCGTGGATTATTGTGGTCTTTCCACATCTGAACTTGATCCTTGCAGAATTTTTGTTCGAAACTATTATTCTCATACGTGCAATTAACATTTCTGAATGTATTATGAACTTGGATGCGGTTGGTTGAGCTCAAACAAGATTTTCAGGACGTCCGAACTATTTTGTGATTTTCTTAACTCTGGGAGCTTTGGTATCGATTCATACTCCTCCACCTCAACTTATCGTGTTCCCATACGCTTTATCGCCCGACTCGCAGGTCGGTTCATCGTATTTCGGAACCTTGCATTCGCGCTTTGCTCGTGATGATTTGAAATGAGCAAGTAGTTATTTCTGGATTGTTCCGCGCTCTCTATTTTAAGTTTCGGACGAAACTTCTTTTAAGGAGGGTAGAATGTAATATCCTCAAATTCGATTTCCGTTAATTTTCATTTTTCCATGAGGTCCGTTTCGACAACTCGCTTGTCATTGTTTTGGAATTCGAACCTATTTTGTTCTTGGAGTTTCTCCACTTAGACGGGTCTCGATGATGTTTTTACGTAATTTCATCTTGGGTTATATTTTGTCTCATGTGTATTTGTCTCTCGTTAAACTCGTTCGATTTCGTCATTTTCTTACTTCCATGAGTTCGTATGATTGAGTAGAGCATGTGGTGAGTTTGATTGTTAATCCGACGTTGTATCGTGATTTTCGGATGTTTGGGCCGTTTGTGTAATTTCCTAGAAGTTTAGGGAATTTGTCCCTTGTTCGACTTTGGTTGTGCACCTCAGATCTTTTTGGGGTTCCGTACTTCCATTTCGTGTTATTGTTACCCAAATATCGATTCCTATTGCTTTTATTCTCTTCCGGATCTTTTCCGTCATTTTGGGACCCGAGGGGGTGTGAGCCGCGGCACAAGGATTGTGCGCCGCGGCACACATACTACCCGATTGTTGGCCGAGCAGTATCTGGTGTGCCGCGGCACAAGGATTGCCGCGACACGGCACGAGTCGATGCCGCGGCACACTTGTCGGCCGCGGCACACCGTGTGGCACTGCCGGCTAAAACCTCTGTCTGCGTGCCCGGCAAGATCCGTGATCTGCGGCACATGCCGAGTCCGAGCCGCGGCACACACTCGAATGAGCCGCGGCACAACGAGCGGTCACCACCACCGGGCGCAATTTTGGCCTGTGCCGCGGTACGCTTTAGCCGCGGCACACGATGCGATCGGCGCTATAATGTGCGTTTCGGCGAGATTCGCACATTTTCTTCCTCCCTTCCACCGTGCGAGAGAGAGGGTTGAGAGGGGGATTTCTTCTCCATCCACCCTTTCGATTGTGTTTTTCTTAATCTTCCTTCGATCGTGTAGCTCGGATTGTGGATCTAGCACGTGTTCTTCGGATTATAGGGTTTGTATCTTCAAGAGGTAAGATCTCTTATACCCTAGTATGGTTTTTTGGGGAGGGTTTGGTGGTGATCTTGTGTTTTAATCCGAATTAACCGATGTTGTTGTTAGATTTTGATAGTACTCTCGTGACCCTTGGTTTTCTTGTTTTTGGTTGGGATGAAATCCCGTTAGTTCACCGTTAACCGATTTCAATTCCCTACGCACTCTTGGTGTTCGATAAATTGTCCCAACGGGTAGAACTAGGAGGGATTTCTTCGTATTCATGATGTGAGATTGATTATATATCATTATTGTGTTAGGGTCGGATTTGAGAGGATTGTTCGGACCGGAACCGATTCCTTCGTCGTCTCCTTCGCGTCGTATTACCAAGGTAAGTACCTCGATATACGAATTGTATCGCGTGAAATCATTGTTGTCGAAGTGTATGAGTTTATATGGAGGTATATATATATATGTGTGTTTATATATATAGTTACATGTGAAATATATGTAGGTATATACGTATATTAATATATATGTTTATGTCGGTGATCGACGAGTGTTGAATTCTAACATTAGTTGACGTACTCAACTTGGATTGATGGGCGAACTATAGTTATTCATATAATATAGTGAGGTTATATATTTATATATACATATATATCTATATATATAAATGTGTATATATTCGGTTGAGTCGCAACATAGAGATATATGTGCGGTGTTGATTGAGCTTGATTGATAACGTGCGTGTTATTGGTTATTTGTGTGGATATGGACTGGCGGAGAAATTATGTGACTTGATGTACCGAGTTGTAAATTGTTGTGACAATTGTCCGTGTGCGTGATGTTTGAACAATGTGGATACTTGTTGTGAGAAACGTCATATCCGGGAACCTCTGAGGCGGGGCGGTGTACTCCGGCACGGTGTACGCCGCAATGTGCGGCTCCATATGGGTGGTGAACGCCGGTGTCACCTAATGCGCGTGCAAGGCGGCTCTTGCGGGAGTGACGCCGGTGCGGTGACATGTTCAAGGAGCGGCCGACATAGTGGAGTGAACGCCGGTGCACAGGTGTGCGGTGGAGGCGCTGGCAGGCTTATTGGTTACGGGTATTCGAGTGTTAGCTAAGACCCGTTCTTGAACGATGTTCGTATCTCAAATTCTTTCAACTCGCTTTTTAATATTTGTCTTGATACTGACCGCAATTCATGTTTTTGAAAGCTTGTTTCAAATGGTTTTAAAGCGTTGGTATCGGGGTTAGTTAACCACGGAGGTTTGACGAAATCTCAGGGTTAATTAATCGGGGTCTTGAGCAGGATATGTCGAATGAGAGTTCTGTACCTTTGATTGTATTGTGGTGCTATTCTGTGTATTGGGTCGAGGACCCTGTGGAATGTTGAGATGATTGGTTTCGTGATGATGTTATTTGGAATGGGTTGAGAACCCGGTGAGATGTTGTAATGATTTCGTTTGTGACGGTGTTCTATAAATTGGGTCGAGAACCCCAAATAAGTTGACTTGGTTTTTGTGTAATCGTTTTCCATACGTTGGGTCAAGGACCCGAGAGTTTGTTTTGAAATTATTTCCAAAAGTATTCCCATTCGATTTTAAAAACCCCTAAACGGCCCGAGTCAATAATAATGATTGCAAACTATCTTATCAAAATACTTTTTCTTTTTTTACAAAAGGGATCTTCCTGACTCCTTGGGCTCGTTTAAAGTTCTTAAATGTTATTTTCCGTAAAGAGAATATGACTATGTGATTCCCTTTCACCTTGTGTATGCGAGTGTTATTCTGGCCGATTTGTGGGAATGTATGGTTTGTGTTGAGGCTTCACGGCGGTTGAATTTTATGTTGTTCTTGTCAGTATATCTTGTATATTATGTACTTGCACTAGCAAAATTCAGTTTGCTAACCCCGAGTTTTCGGGGTGGGTGCTGTCATGCGCTCAGTTTTGGCGGCTCGGGAGCGATCACGGGATTGGCTTGGAAGGAGATGAAAGACGATGCTAATCACACCAGAGTCAGAGTCTTTTCTTTTGTTTCATTTTGGTCGGTATTTTCCTTGTCGTTTGAGTATTCACCCTTGCATGGGTGTAGTTATCGATTTTTAAATTGAGTTGTCATTCTTTTCTGTGTTCAAGTTTATCGTTGTCATTGTTGTATGAATGTCGTTAGTTTATGAATTGGTTTAAGACCTTGTCGGTCTACTTTGTATTAAATTTTGACCCCGGTCGGTCAATCTTTGAGTAGTCTTTTGGAGTTTAGCCTGGTGGATCCTTGTGATAAGGGTCTACGGCGTGTGACATTCCCGGTCGTATTCTGGGGGTGTTACACCTCTGGACTGGACCATGGTCGGCCCGCTAGCGCACGCTGCCGGCACGCTAGCGCACGCTAGGGCGGTCTGCCTATATAATTGACCGAGCAGCCCTGTTTCAACCCATTTTTTTCATTTCAATCTTTTCTTTCCGCGGCCAGAGGTTTTGAGATCAAGGAGGCATGTTATTGAAGAACAAATCCACGAAGTTCTTGAGTTCATAACATCAATAAATCATCTGTTATCATCCTTTGATCCAGCGAATCAAGGTAATCTTCCTTAGAACCCTAATTTCGTGAATTTGGGGGTTTTCGCATTTTTGTCCGATTCGTTCCGTGTTTTCGATTAATTCATGATGGGTATGATTAATCTTGGTAGTATTCTTGTGTTTAACATCATTTAATCCATTGTTCTTCGTCGAATCGAAGTATATTTCTTGATTTCCTTCGAATTGACTTTTTGGGGCATTTGTCCTCGATCTCGTTTTTCATCCGTTTTCGATGGATCGATTATGGTTAAATGATGTTGTTAAACATATTCTATGGATTGTATATCCATATTTCAACTTGGAATTCCGTTTTCGGGTTTTGACGGGACGAATCGTGTTCTTGGCCGTTTTGGGGGAAATCCTTGAACCTTCGTCATTTGTTCTTTGAATTCAGCGGCTTTGGGTCGTACTTTGGAATTCATTTTCGTTGTTATTGTTTTCGTTCGTAGTTCATTGTTGTGGATTGTCGTTCGGTGGAGTCGACGAGTTCGTAGTCGGTTCTTGCCAACCTACTTCGGCCGATTCTCCGCGTTGTGGTCATTCGAGACAAGTATCTTGCCCATACATTTCATATTTCTTAGGCATAATTATTGATAAATGATTTTATGCGAAATCCAATGTTTAATGAACGTTAAAAAGGATCGGTATGTTCTCGATAAATATTGCCTTTCAACGATAATTCGTATACTTCGTGAATGAATATGTTCTCGGAATATGTGTGTTAGTTTCGTACGTTGAGAGACGTTACGATCACATTGAGTGAATATAATAGACCATAATTGTTTGCCGTGGATTGTGCATTGAATTATATATTTGTTCGGTGGGTATTCGACATGATGTGATGTTAGTCGTTACTCCTTTGAAAGGAGGTTGTGATGCTTAGTGTTGCTTGTCTTGATAATCGATTATTGTTGTGTGCTTGTTGTATGTGATGTGCCTCCGGGTAGGATTGTTGAATCTCCGGGATCCATACTTGCTAGTATGGGTCGGGCGAAACCGTAGGGTTATCCAATACGGGTATGTCTTGCGGGGACTCCGAGGTTCGGGGCTTGCTAGCCCGATGCCGGGATAACTTGTGGGGTTATCATCGGGTATGTCTTACGGGGACTCCGAGGTTCGTGGCTTGTTAGCGCGATGCCGGGATAACTTATGGTTGTGGTTTGATTGTGATATTCGTGTCGTGGAGACATGCGATTTGATATGTTTTTCCTATTGGGTTATTCACTCGGGTTTGTTCTTCGGGAGCATCTGAGGTTCGTGGCTTGTTAGCACGGGACACGAATAATCCTTAGGAACATGTGATTTGTGATTTTGGTCACGGACCCCATGTTTTGTGAAATGGGTTGTGGACCCCGCGTATTGTTATCGGAACTTGAATTTTGGAAAATGACTTTTGGGCTGTGTCCCTAAATGTTTTCGAAAGGCCTGAAGATTTTTAAATCCCAATGTATTCAAAACTCCCGAGGTCGTAAAAATGTTTTTCACAAGATGTTTATCGGGTTTACCCTATCTTTCGATTTAATCGTTTGATTAAGTGAATCACCTCGGGAAGTATGTTTATGATTAACATGTTTCGTGGAGTATGATATGTATGGCTCGTTTTCGTATTTTATACTTGCACTAGCAAAACAGTGGAGTTTGCTAACCCCAGTATTCGGGGTGGATGTCTATTTTTGCATTCGTGTTTTGGAGCATAACACGGGTCGGCACGAAGGATGATGAAAGATGAACGATACTAATCACACGAGGATCCGTTGATGTCGTATTGGTCTAGTTGTATTTTCTTTTCCGCCGCAGATCTTTTCCCGTTGTACGGGAGTTTATTGTATTTTGACCCCTGCGTGGGTATGTGTTTGTAATCGAGTTGTATATTTTATTGAAAGACCAAATCGGTCTACTGAGTCATTTTAGCCTTGAAGGCATTGTCGAGATGTTAAATGTTGTTACCAGCCTGGTAGATCCTCGAGGAGAGGGTCTACGGCGTGTAATATCCCTGAGTGGATTGGGGGTGTTACAGGAGATGGTCGCTGCTCAAGCCACGTCCAATGTCGACGGCGAGAAAATCGAGGTGTGCGAAGGTGCGCGATGACGGGGAAGGGCGATTGGAAAGTTCGGAAGTTTGGAATCGGGCAGTACAGAGCTAGAAAGAGGAGGCAGACGAAAAATAAAAGAGACTGTAAAACAAACCTTTTTTTAATGATCAAACGACAGCGGTTGTTAAGTAGTAACCGCTATCGATACACTTCTAAATATTTAACAGCGGTTGTAATAGGAAACCGCTGTTAATCAACACTACTTTAACATCGGTTGTTTCTTAACAACCGTTGTTAGTTTTTTTTTGGAATTATTTAACATCTGTTATTTAATAACCGCTGTTAATCGTTCTTTTAACAGCGGTTTTAAATAACCGCTGTTAATTTCTATTTAAACATTGGTTGCTAAAAAGAACCGCTGTTAATCAACATCAATATCAGTTGTTTCTTAACAACCACTGTTACGTTTTTCTTTTTTGGGAAATATTTAACATCGGTTATTTAATAACCGATGTTAATCGTTCTTCTAACAGCGGTTTTTAAAAAAATCGCTGTTAATTTATTACACAATATTTACAAGTATGCCACCGCGTCAATTTAACAGCAGTTTTTGAACAACCGATGTTAAAATGGCGCTGTCAAAAGCCAGTTTTGTAGTAATGTAATGTTTTTGTTGTGTAAATAAGAATAGTGGCTAGTGCACGAAAGAGTTAGAATAATAAGTGAAAATATATGATTTTAAAAGAGCTTATATTTGTTAAAATAATAAAAAAAAAAGAAAAAGTTGTACAAAGTGCATTGTTCAACTCACACGAAGAGAGTATTGTTTATTCCTCTCGGTTATTACGAAATTATGCGCAAATATAAAAAGCCAATCGAAACAAAAGCCAAAAATACACCATTGTTTACCCAGTTCGTCAGAAATTCTGACTACGTCTCGTGGCGCTACGGAACCAAGATATGCGTTAGGTTATTGAGAAAATATAATTACAATGACAACACTAAGTTATTTATAATCAACTAGGGGTGGGCACAAAAAATCAAAATCCCGATCCCATTTCGGTCCCGTCCTAAAATTAACCGGGATGGGACGGGATCCAAAATTAAAAACACTAGGCCCGTCCCGTCCCGTCCCATTAGAGAAACTGCGGGATGGGACACGGGACAAAAAATTTGATGCCCGTAAGGCCTGTCCGGTCCCGCTAAGTTTATTTTTATTATTTGTAACCCTATTTTAATTAATTTTTAATAATAAACTATTTTTATTTTTTACTATCTATATTTTATAATTATACACAAACCTAATCAACCGATATAAAGTTAGTAACTGATATTTTTTCAAAAAAAAATGGATATGTTGTGTTCAATGTTAATAATTGTTATTTTAAAAGTTTAATTTAGGCTATTAAATTAGTTTGTTGGATATTTTTTCCGAATTTAGATGTATAAAATTATAGATTTTCTTACTTTTTTCTAATTTATATTTTGAACTTTTTTATGCGGGACTAAACCCGTCCCGTCCCGTCCCAACTGGGATAAGGCCCGCGCGGGATGAAATTTTGAAATCACCAATCCTGTTCCGTCCCGCTTGTTATAACACGGGACGGGACATGAGATGACCCCAGGCCCGTCCCATCCCATCCCGTCGCATGCCCACCCCTGTCCCATGCCCACCCCTATCCACGGATCATAACCCTAATACAAATTATACGTAATCCCCAAACACCCTTGCAAAAATTAGCCGTCATACTGATCCAGAACTCAACATTTGTGACAAGACGTCATTACACGGTCTCTTTGCACCCACTTAATTACTAGCTAACCATTCTCTAATTCAGTCCAACTCCCTACTGCTTTTTCATGCGTGCTTCATTGTTCACCTACCAGTATAGTATATTTAGGCTCTCCATTACTAAGCGGACTGTAAAAAATAAGTTATAAAATGTATATTTCTCAAAATTTTCTGATATAAATAGTACCTTGAGTACTGATTAGGATACAAGGTAATCCGAATTAAGCAATTAAACATTGATGGGTATAGCTTTTATGCTGTCATAATTTTGTACTCACTTTCTTAGCATCAGGGCCATATATATAACCGACAAGAAGTAGACCTGACAATTCGTTCGTGTCGTGTATTTTCATGTCGTGTACTTTCGTGTTTCGTGTACCAAAAATCCAAACTCATACACTACACTAAATGAATTCGTGTCATGTCATTTCGTGTACCGCGCAAATTCGTGTCGTTTCATACTATTTCTATGTGAAATTTCTTTATAATGAACTTTGCTTTATCTACGCATTCGTTATATATATATATAAACTATCATGTTAATTTGTCATAAAAAACAAACTAAATCCAGGAAAATTTCAAAATTACAAATAAAAAAAATCTTAAAATTCATGTTTAAATAAAGGTCAGATGATTTTTTTGTTAGGTGTATTGAGTGGATGGATTGCTGTTGTGCTGGGATTGAGATTATCGGAAACGGTGGAGATGTGCTTTGTTTTGAAGCATCATCTTCTAGTCTTCTTCTTCATTGTAGAGATATCATGTTTCCACATCCAAGGAACAAGGCTTGTGATTTACTAGACCAGCTTCCTTCTTCCATTGTACTAGATTCCCGGTAATTATGATATTTATCCCCCAAATTCCCAAGAGGGAAACCTATACGTCTCCAGATTTTAATCGTCTGTATTTGTAGGGATCGTGCATATGCACAGTCCTTGTTGTCAAACCATGCTAGTTGGATCAACTACTCACACGCGGATTCATGTTTATCGGGAGTAAGTTCTCTTTTAAACTGCCAAATGAACCATATATATATTTGTGTTGTGATTTGATTTCTACTGTAGGAAACAATTGGTACGCGGGTTTTGATTCCGGTGTCTCTCGGTCTAGTCGAGTTGTTTGTGACCAAACAAGTACGTGGTTTTTGTGCTCTAGCATGCATTTGTATATAAAAGAGTTACTTATAATTGACATTTCTAGTAGTTTTTTTTTTTTTTCTTTTGGACATTTATTCCGATCTTGATGGGCTTACAGACTTGGGACGTTGGACTAATGACATGTCTGTGAAACTTAGGAATTTTTGGTGATTTATCGCGAAATTTGACATATAAAATCACCAAAACTGGAACATATATAGAACTTTAGGGACTTCAATGCTAGCTCATATGACAGTTTTGCGCCAAATCACCGAAAATCCTCGATCTTTTACTATCATATTTGCATAATATAAGATTTCGAAAAGAAAAAAATGTCCTCAAAGTTGGATTATATATTTATTTAAATTGACGACTTAATACATAAAGGGACTGAATATCCAAAATAATCTAAGTTAGGTGTAGATGATGTCGGAAAAAGTGTTATAAATTTCTTATAAATTGACAAATAACGGGACGGAAAATTAACTAAGATCGAGGCTTGTGTTGAACACAATCTCCGTACGATAAAATTGCCTTTAATGATATTCGGCAATCGTCCATAAAATACGACTGTTGATTTGTTGTTGCCGCACTTTCAATAAACGAACCTTCAGCGAACTACTCAGTGTCCGAAACATTCAAAATAGAAGGAAGAACATGACTTAGATCATATGCGACAAATACAAATGACTAGGTTCACTTCTCCACAAATGTTCAAACTAAGGTGTCTTATTGATACATTATCAAATGATTCAATTGAAACAACATGACTGTTCGGATGAACATTTTTACCCAAATGGTTTGAATGAACAGACACAATAAATGAACACATCTATTCGCATAAACTTTTTTATTTGAATAGATGTGAATGAACAGTTATAACCTTTAAGTAATAATTTCATTCGCACTGAAATATTATATTAATACAAATAATATTTTCCAACAGTCACTCACATGAATGAACATTATGTTTGCATGTATGCGGACTGACTTTAAAGTTCCGATGAACAGTTATTGCGTCAAGATAGGTAGCTTATAACTTTGAACCATCCTTAGTAAAATACTATTGGATTTACTAGTTGCGTAGTAACGCAATGTTTTGAACTATTCAGCCATTTTTATAAACCAAGATGATGGTACTTGCACAATAACAGTTTTAACACATTATTGTTCTCACGCTCTGTCCATTTGGGCCTTGGACCATTCATAAGTGTTATCTTAAAGCGTCAAAGTACTCCTCACTTATATATGTTATCTCCTATAAATAATATCTTGTCATGCTCCATCTTATAAGTATAGTAATCATTAAAAGTAATAAACTTAACATCGTCACTTAGACATGTTTTCACTTGGATGGTTCTAGAAATGAGTTGATTGGTTTTCAAGCGTTCAAATGAACTGCCAAAACTTAGTTGTCGGGATCCTCGAATTCTCATGGTTGGCTGTTTCCTATGCCTGTTATTTTGTTGAGGACCTTAAACTCATTTCTCTAACTAATTTATACAACCATGTATTTTATCAGTAGGCCCACTACGTTTTCCTTTAACTTCATATAATCAACCGAAACGACCTCAATCCAGATCAATTATTCTAGTGGTATTATGTCATTGATAATTACTCCTAACTTACCATTATATACATTAAAATATGCACTTTTTTCTTTTGCGAAGAAAGATTTTACCAAGAATATTATAACATTTTTGATCTTATGAGCTTCAATCATTTGTATAAGAAACTGTTTGACTTGTGCGCCATGTCTGACTATGGTTTATGCAACCATTTTAGTTTCACATTTGAAATTCTAGAAATTTTCAAAGGCGTCATATTTTCTTAAGTAAGTAGACATAATAGAATCTTATGCAATCAGCAAGTGCAATTCTTGGAGTTGACCCAATGACGGTTTTCGAGTCAACCATCACAAACTCCAAAATTTCCCTGGCAATAAATTTCTTAGTGTCAGCAACCTTAACCTTTTATTTCCATTCCAATGAGGTCCACAAAGTTTTGTGGTACCTTTTTGGAAATATAAACACCATACAACGCATTATCCCCTTACGAGTGTATGGTTTGCATAATAATTTTTTGACCACATGTGTCAAAGATAGTCCTAGGATCCATATTGGTATCGTCCTTGAGCACAACAGTGGAATCATGCAAAATGTGCATCTAAGCAACTAGCCAGATTTCAACTTCCCCCTAATCTTGAAATAGCCAAACAAACCTATGTCCAATTTTTTAGTTTTTCAAGATTTCATGTTTACCAAGCAAGGCCTTTAAGCATTTTTTTAGAATTTCATAAATTTAGAATTGGCCAAACAACTTCTTTTGCAATTTTCCATAGTCTACTGATTACCACAGGGGTCAAATTGTAATATTTAGATTTTTTAAAATTGTCACAAGGTTCAATCTATCATTTTCAAAACTTCTAGGGTCAGTTTATAATTTTTAAAAACATGCAAGCGTCAATCGATAAATTTTAGATTTTTTTTTCAATATGATTTTTCCAAGAATCCCGAGGGATAGATTGCAATAAACCACTTTCTTTCAAAAAATACGTACATTCTCAATCCCAGGTTTGTATCTAAGAGGGGTGTATTCAATTATGATTTTAATGGATTGACAATAATCCATGGATTTTGTTGGATTTATAAAAATCCATGGATTATTTGGATTCTACCAAGACTCTGTATAGATTTTTTTAATTCTATAAAGATTCTGTTGGATTTCAATGAATTGATTCTTAGGGATTTTGGTGGATTAAATAAAATCCCTCAGATCTTATTGGATTGATTTCTCAATATTTTTTTATTTCATAATATCCATCTGTTAATTATTGACAATAATATATACATATATATTACAATAATTTCTCAAAAAATATTTAAGTAATTAAAATAATATAATTCAAAACAAAAAACAAGATTCAAATTACAAATTAAAAATAAAAAATAATACATATTTATCTAGTTAATCAATATCATCCATAGTGTTCCTCATCCTCATGCTCCTCATAATTTTCTTCATTTCTTACCGTACAAGGTCTATCATTCCACATAACATTAGCAATGTTAGCTCTCCAAGTATTAGCTTCAGCCCTTTGTTGCTCTTGACTTGAAAATTTTGATTCATCATTATCATTCTCCATGTCAGAAAGTTGTTCATCTGCTACTTCAGCTGGAAATTCATCAGAGCGGCATTCTTTTCGAAGTAAGTTATCGGTTCTAGCACAAGCTAATACCAACACTGCTTGTATTTGAAATAAAAATGGAGGTGCAACTTTAAATATCGTGAATCGAGATTTGAAAGTACCAAAATTCTCTCACATTTCTTAGTGATGAATGACGGAGATTAAATAACTCATTTGCATTTCTAGGGTGACGACCTGACCACCAAAACCTTTTAGATGATATCGCACACCACGTAAAGGAGCTAAAAATTGATGACGATTAGCAAATCCTCAATCTACAACATAATATTTTCCTGAAACAAAATCAATTTTTAATAAATTATATTAACTTGTATGATGAAAATTACAAGATCATAAATATGAGAAAAATAATAAATCAAAATAAATAAATAAAAAATATTACCTTGAGGAACTTTAAGCCCATTTCTCCTTGATAATGCATCATTTAAAACTTTTGAGTCATGTGCTGAACCTTCCCATCCACTAAGCACATAATTGAATTACAAATCAAAGTTGCAAGCAGCTAAATATTTTGAGAATTAATTCCATGACGACTACGGTAGCTGCTCACATGTCGACCTTGGTGTATTGTAGCTGGAATATGAGTTCTATCAATAGCACCACCACAATCATAAATTAAAATATTCATAAAAAGATAATATTAGTACTTAGAAAAAACTTGAATCTAGTCAAATTAATACATTTTAATTAAAAAATTACCTTAAAGTATGGGTAAAATCTTGTATTGTCAGAAATTTTTGGGGGAAAGGCCTCCGGGCTTTACCATCATTTGTGGTGCTATAGTATTCAAAGCCTTCAAAACTTTATTGAAATTTCTACTGGCAGTAAAGCGTGAACGATCAAACCTCTATCGAACATTACAGTAACGATCGTTGTGTCCAACAATTAATAGAAACATATCTACCATTTCTCCAATAGATACATATCTTGTATCTTCCAAATAAGTGCACTCTCTTATAATACCACACAACTTGAGAAACACATTTGGATACATTCTATGTAATTCGCTAAAATTTTCTGGATCTTCTTTCATCAGATTATTTATAAAAGAATATCCAATGTTCGGTTACTAGTCGTCTTGTTAGTGAACGACTAATAGGTTGATGTGTCGTATTAGATAATCTCTTAACACAATCATTAGTACATCAAGTATCATCAATAAAAACGTAATGTATCGTAGAACTCCACATTAATTTCTTCTTCAATTTCTTCTTCCTCTATTTTATTTTCCAGTATTGTTTCGCTATCCATTATAGTAAAACTTGCATCAAAATAAAAAAACAGGCATAGAGACATGAGATAAATTAATCGGCCCCCTGGACTATCTTTGTTAACATAGGCATACTGGCATAGTTTGCACTCTGCAGGCATATATTTGTAGTCTAACAACATGAAGGTGACAATGGTCTAGCTAGCAAAAATCAGTACTCTAAAGTCTAAAGAAGTTAACAATAATGTTTTATCAATTCTGCAAAGTCGATAGTTAAATGAAATAGTCACCACCTCTAATTATAGAATACAGTGAAGATTATCCAAATATTTGAAAGTACACCAATAAGATTACTCGAATTTGTTATTTATGAGTTCCGTGACACATAGGATATGTGGATGTCTGTAAAAGAACCAGATATGGTTTACTGTAAGTTATGAACATACATGACATATAAACAGATTACCCAGATATTGCACCAAGAGAGTGATGACAATGTATACATGTTATCGTTAGTGCAGTAGGCACTACATTTCAGTAGGAACAATTCAAACTTAAACGTAGGCTAAGAAATATGCAATTGATCAAGTCTACTATAAAAATACCAAGATATTCATAAATATTTTTAATTAAACCAAACCAATGCCAAAGTCATACAAACAAGCAAATAAAATTTCTCTAAAATAATTGTCACATAGATTATTAGAATTTATTCGATACTTGTAACAAAGAAAATTCGATTATTGTTATTTTTTGCTCATCACGTTGAGTATCCATTTAGCTCGTTCTTCGGGGGTCATGTTCAAGAAACCATCCTTTTTTGTTTTGGTGTCGAGCAAGTTAAATGCCTCTAAATGGATATCTTCATCTAAATTTGGAACCTCCTTAATAGCATCCCATGCGGTATATGTTCTTTCTTACTCTCTTTTTTTCAACAATCCATAAACTCCTTCAAAAATTTTCGCAAGTTTAGCAAGTTGAACTGAAATATCACTTTCAGGAGAGTTTCCGCTTGAGTTAGTACTTCCCTCGTACTCAGTTCTAGCACTTATTTGGTTGGAAGTTTTTTCTTGGGCACCTCAAAAACATCAGGATAACCCATTGATGATGAGTCATTTTGTTGAAGCACAAACCATTCGCTATCAACATCAAAATTAAAGTCGTCAATTCACAAGTCTCTCACTTCAACAGCTTATAGTGTTCTTGCTTCACTAACACTACCCAATCCAAACGAATTTTTTCCGACAGCAACACCATTTCCGATAGCAATTTGCTATCTTTTGGATGAGCCTGACAGAAAAACATTGTTATGCAAATTTGCTAGTTTAATGATTTCTAAAAAAAGTTCAAGTGTTTATATAAAAGTATATAAGGACTTGATTTTACCTTTAAGTACTCATCCCATACTTCATTTGGAGCAGTAAACCTCTTTGAAATAGAGTCATACCTGATTTCGCCCATGCGATGCACCAGACAGAATATTTTATATTTAAAAAGCACTCTCTCCGCCGGTCTGCCACCAAATTTGTTCTTGAGGACTTTTGACACGAATTTTAATAAAAAAAATTGTTGAGTGTATTATAGAGCGTAATGTAATTGGAGGAGTCTCACATTGCGGACTGTTAAGTTAATTAGTATCCATTATATATATGAACAAATTTGGGGGACAAAAGTAGTATGTTATTAAGCCTGATATATGTGTGTGTACATTTATATTTTACTATTTTTAGTTATAATTAAATAAATATTCTAATTTAAACTATCAGCGTTTCCTTATAAAATTCTCTAGAATCTGATAGTGTTTTTTTTTTTTTTTCTAATTACTATTTACAGGTTCCTGAAGATGAAAAACTGATAGATTTTATCAAGGCGCAATGCATTTTTTTCGTGGAACAGCAAACAATGAGTATTAATTCAGGCACCACCATTGCCATTGACTCATTGTTATCCGGTCCAAATGCTCAAAAAGAGCCCCTCATCGCCCTTTTCCAGCAGCAAATGTCCCCATCAGAAGAGAACGTGGATCTGCCTCAACTCGACAGTATCAATCTAAACCCTTTGCAGTACCAGTTTGGCAACACTAGTTCCGAAACTAACAACCCCCCCAACTTCATGGAAGAAACCGCATACGAGACGACATTTTTCACACCCTCAATTGAGAATGAATTCACGGAGTTGGAAACAACACAAAATGGCATGAGGAACAAATCGTCCAGAGTAAGTAGCATATGGATCGCCGTGGAGGACCAGATGAACATCGAAGACTCTCTTAACAGGTCGGCTGATTCTGATGATCCTATTGAAGACGAGGATGATGCTAAGTGTAGAAGGAGGACTGGGAAAGGGCCTCAGTCCAAGAACCTTATGGCCGAGAGGAAGAGAAGAAAGAAGCTTAATGATAGGCTCTACTCACTGCGAGCTTTGGTTCCTAAAATTTCTAAGGTAAATATCCTTCCTCCATATTATATAATAGGAAATGCAATTATATAGTTTGAGTAAAAAAAATGAAGTGAAATTCTTTTTGTTATTTAACTATCGCGCCAAATTACTTGAATTGTGATATAATAAAAACATCTCTATAAGAATACTCTATATCTATATAGTGCGAAAAAGTCACGGTCCCAAATCGGAGTAATAAGGATGAACTCTGTTGGTAGTCGATCCACCTTGGCATCCACATAAGCACTTCAGGCAGGCGTCCAGCCGAGCAGATCCTGGAGCCGAACCGGTCATGGACCCGATTTTCTCCCAGACCCGTTGGAACCGGACCGGACAGAGACGTTAGAGCCGACCCGGAATCCGACCCAGAAGGACCGAGCAGACCCTGGATGAATACACTCCGAACCATAATTATAACAAGACCGACCAGAATAGCAGGAAGGTCGAGGGCCGACCCCGTTGTCGGCCGCAACAGATAAGTATGGCCAAAAGCACGAAGAACAGGCAGACAGGACAATTAAGGAGGGCTGTCATATCCATTCCCAAAGCAAACCTAAGAAGTTGACACGCGTCGAAGAAGTCACTACACTTTGACAAATGTCATAAGCATGTTCACCTGAATCTTCCAGCTGTCATCTCATGAATGGCTAAAATTGGCTATATATATGTAGGGAGAATGTACAATAAAAGGACTTTTGGAAAAACTGGAGAAAGATATAGAGAGAGAGATAAAGAGAGATAAAAAAGAGAGAAAAGAGAAAAGGATAAGACTTGTAATTAGCAAGCACCAATATCATAGAACCGGCCCAAAATATATTCGGCCCGGCCCTACCCCATATCAAGATCATTAATAAAATTTAATGGTCCAATACTTTCCATTCTGTTTATGCATCCTGTTTATTATTTTCTACGTGGCTTCGATCCATTCGTCCAGATCAGCACACGTGACGTTGACCAAACCAGACGTCAACAGAATGGCGCTAGAGGAAGGGGGCGGCGGCGCGCTTTCCGGAATCTTGAACGAGTCGCTCAAGCTATAACTACAAGTTCTGAATATAACCAGCCCGCCACAAAGAAGGGAAACCCGTTCAAGTTAGCGGGGCGCTTTGGCATACCTCGCGTTCATCCGGGAATAACCACCCTCACCAATAAGTGGTGATATGAAAGCATAGGAATCATCGTAATTATGAGTTGAAAGCACAGGAACCATCGTAACCATGAGTTCCTGCTTGACTCAGCTGACCTTTTAAAGGTCATAACTCGGGGGATATCGAGCGCAATCAAAGCTCTAGAAGATTTCCCAAAGAATCCCCCTATATCCTTCAAATTAAAGTTGCAATCAACATACACTGCAACCACCAAGGACTCCACAATATCTGCAAGCACTTTCGGAATTCCTATCAGATCCCCACAAAGATTCTGGTAATCCGGAGAAAGTGATCTATTAGGGGGCAGGCAAGAAAACCCAGGCCGCTATTGGGCAAAGATTGGGCCGAGATCAGATGGAATCATTGGAGCCCAAGGAGTTTTTCGCATAAACGCCCGAACAGCGATGCCAACGGTGAAACATGGAATTCGAGATGACGAAAAATGGTAGAAAGCGGAACATGTTAGTAAAACTGAGATAAGCAAAAGCATAATCTTTAAAAGGAGATGCGAAAGGCAAGGAATTCTCCACCTTCCGTCAATTATCCAGTAGCCAAGGATAGAGGTGCCCGGCCGACAAAGTTATCAAGGAGGTCTCGGCAGAAGCACCAATCCTACAACTATCGTCCCGAGGAGAACCCCGCTGCAACCCGCACCGCCTTCGCACGATCGAAAAATACGGTTTGACATCCAGTCTGCCAGAGGCCAAACTCAGATGCGCCCCGGTAGAGGTGCTGACCTATACGCTCACACTAGCCCCCTGAAGGTAAAGACCAGCTCTCTGGAACCTTAGATTTCATTGCGGAGTTTTCACCACCGAGAGAATAACTGATCGGAGTAGTCACTCCATAGGGACGGATCCCCAAATGCCGGCCAGACAGCGCAGAGCAGCCTCGCCGGCCCAGGCGGTGTTTGTTCTGCTCGGCCGTTCGCTTAAGCTTTCTAGCCGCCAACTATAAATCGGAACATGAAGCCCTCCGGGCCGATCTGGAAGTAGGAATCTCCCTCGATCTTGCTCACCTCACTATCTTTGAAGCGATTCTAAGGTAGGGGTTAATACGAACCCAGGAAGCCCAGTTTGGTCAATTTTCTCGACCCGGCTCGGACCCGGTGGTAAGATTGTCAAGGAACTGTAACGCCCTCCGCGAACCAATAAACAACCGAACCGACTCATCGGCAGCCGAACAATGCGAGTTGCAAGGACGGACACGGCCTCCAGTTCCATGCCCCCAGCACAACATGGTACCCACAAAAACTAGAATACTTCAACCTTGACCCATCCGGGTCACCATTGAAGGAGCCTTACGCAGGGGTATCCAGTCCTGCCACTGAAAGGCTTATTCAAATACGCCCTCAGAAAGATGCCAAAGCGGACACGCGACAACCCCTCCGGCGGCCCAATATCGGCCTACAAATCGCTTCGACAAGGATGTTTCTGGCCGGATCAGAGAAAGGTGCCATTGGGCTGGAGTAAAGATACGCCTGATGCCAAACCTTCGCTTCTTAGATCCAAGACTCGTATGAAACCCACTTACGTTTGTGGCCTACCGCCATCCGTCAAAGGGACGATCGTCCGGGTCGACCCCCGCCCCCCATCTAGAAGATGAAGTTGAGGTAACAGTACGCCGTCGTCGTGATTGGTTATTTTGCAAAAGCGGGTCGGGGCCGAACCACTAGCGCGAACAACCGAACAAAAAATAAACAATCTTATATGAAAGTCACTCAGGACCCCTTAGTCCGTCATATCTGATAAAACCACAATGACGAGGAAAAATCTCAGGCCTCCTGCGACGACCTCCATATATGAAACGACTTATCCATGTCGCATGATCCACAATCCAACGGACAAGTCGAGACGATTAATACAATTATGAAACAGCACCTCAAGACCCGCCTCGAAAAGCGCAAAGGGTCACGGCCTGAAGAACTCCCTGAAGACTTAGCAACGCATCGGTCCGCCACTTGAGAAATATCTTCGTAGCCTTCGGTACTGAGGCGATGACCCCGGTCGAGATTGGAACTCCCGCCTACCGGATAACCCATTTCGAAGAACAAGATCAATGTGACCCTAAAAACCTGGACCTCGTCGCCAAAAACGGAACCAAACAGAAAGGCGGAATGCCGCCTGTAAAGAAAACTCCTGAGGTTCATCATCGAAGCTTCCAGGTCGAAGACCTCATTCTTAAATGAGTATTGGGGCCAGATCCGGGACATCCTGAATCCAAAATGGCAAGGACCGTACGAGTAACGAAGCCCTTCAGAACGAGGTTTGCTATCTAGAGTATCTGAATGGCCAAGGATTAATTCATTCGACGAATGCCATGTCCTTAGAAAGGTATTATCAATAAAATTCAACTCTATTTCATCTCTAATTCGAATGCACTATAAGACCGAGTTCGCCTCGGCACCTCATAAGACCGGCCCATCCGACACTACAAGACCGAGTTCGCCTCGGCACCTCATAAGACCGGCCCATCTGGCACTGTAAGACCGAGTTCGCCTCGGCACCTCATAAGACCGGCCCATCCGGCACTATAAGACCGAGTTCGCCTCGGCACCTCATAAGACCGGCCCATCCGGCACTATAAGACCGAGTTCGCCTCGGCACCTCGAATGACCGGCGCCATCCGGCACTGTAAGACCGAATTCGCCTTGGCACCTCATAAGACCGGCCCACCCGGCACTATAAGACCGAGTTCGCCTCGGCACCTCATAAGACCGGCCCATCCGGCACTATAAGACCGAGTTCGCCTCGACACCTCGAATGACTGGCTCCTCCGGCACTATAAGACTGAGTTCGCCTCGGCACCTCGAATGACCGACTCCTCCGGCACTATAAGACCGAGTTCGCCTCGGCACCTCAAATGACCGGCTCCTCCGGCACTATAAGACCGAGTTCGCCTAGGCACCTCGAATGACCGGCTCCTCCGGCACTATAAGACGGAGTTCGCCTCGGCACCTCGAATGACCGACTCCTCCGGCACTATAAGACCGAGTTCGCCTCGGCACCTCGAATGACCGACTCCTCCAGCACTATAAGACCGAGTTCGCCTCGGCACCTCGAATGACCGGCTCCTCCGGCACTATAAGACCGAGTTCGCCTCGGCACCTCGAATGACCGGCTCCTCCGGCACTATAAGACCGAGTTCGCCTCGGCACCTCATAAGACCGGCCCATCCGGCACTATAAGACCGAGCTCGCCTCGGCATCGTATGAGGTCAGCCCATCCGGCACAATCAACAAATGATGAACAGAAAAGCAAGGCAACGGCCAAACCAACCGGGCCCAAACATACATAGAAAAGCAACAGATGCTATAAAAAGATTTCATTCATTTAAAATAAGCCGTTCTACATCAAAATACAAAGGAAACCAAGGAAAGACGGCACGCAGGCCATACATGGAATAACACAAAAATCTACTCGGCCGTGTCCTCCTGACCGGCCGCCTGATAAGGCTGTCCTTCACCTTCACCGGACGAAATCAACACCGGATCTTCGATAAGTTCTGCGGCTTTCGGCTCATCAGCTCCGAGAGATTCAACCTTCAGGTCGGCCGCCTGAGACTTTATATAGGCCTGGACCTCCTCAACGGTCTTCCCTTCCTTCATGAGATCCAATATCTCATAACAAGTGGAGACGTAGTTAAGGTTAATCAACTCCTCGAACTCGGGTGTCTTCTGGAAAGCAGCCGCCCCGTCGGCAAGGCCCCTGGCATAGCCCGCAGCTTCACAAGTATGGGCCCGCCCGGTCAGATGCTCAAGCTGGGCCTTAGTATTCTGCAAATAGGCCTCGTGCTCGGGGCGGCTGCTTTCCAGACCGTTTCTGTGCCTGCTCGGCCGCCGTGGCCATCTCGTCGGCCTTTCCTTTCCAGATGTCGGCCTCGAAGGCCCGGCTCTCCAGAAGCCCCATCTCACCCTTCAGAGAGGTCATCTCCTCCTCCAGAGACTTGATGAGTGAAGGGCAGAGGTGGTGCTCCTCCTGTAAGGCCTTGAGATCGGCCTCCGCCTTCTTATGCTTTTCAACCAGGGCCATCAGCTCCCCAGTGGCCTTTACATAGGTGCACAACGCACGACCCATCAGAGCATTTCCAAACTGGATCTGCTCATCCGGACCCATGTCATTGGTCACCATCTCCATTTTTGTCGTCCAACCCAAAATGGGGACATGGCTAGACTCAACCACCGCTGGAGGAACCCGGTCGAGCATCTCGGCGGTGGGGGTGGCTGCCCGGACGTAGTCAAGGAACCAGCGCGGTCGCCACCCCTTCATTTGGCCACAAGGTTCTTCCCGGTCCTTATTCACAGGGAGACAGTGGCCCCCAAATCAATTGCGGGCTCCTTACCCGTCGCACGGCCCGTCCGTACACGTCCCGGGGTGGGCACAACAATTTCAGGAATAGAGAAACCCTCAGCCCTGGTCACGCTATCCTCAGGCTCCACCTCTACTATCTTCCGCTTGCCCGTGCGCTCCCTACGCTCGGCGGCCTCAATAGCCAGCCTCGCCACCCGCTGCGCAGGGGTCTCTTTCCGTCCCGACGAACTCCTCCCCCTAGGGAGTGGATAAAGGAAATGTGTTAAAAAAAAAAAAGCTACCTGATGAAGACATTCTGCTCGGATCGGTTGATCGAAGTCCAGCCGCCCAAAGGTTATCCTCAGTAGCTAGAAGATGCGACTTCCTCCGATCGGCTGGAAGATCCAAGAGCTGTTCGACCCGGTCGTCAAACAAGGAGGAGGTCTCCTGAGCCGGGATACGTTCTGCACAAGCAATAAATTATGAGCGTTAGATGAAAAAGAGAACATCAATAAGAAACACGACACTTACTCATTTTAGCAGTGAAGTGCTCTGGGACCCGAAGCTCGGCGTCTATCACACCAGGCTCCCACTCATCAACCGAGCTCCTCCACGGCCCCCCTACATAGAACCAATGTTCCTTCCAACTATGGATGGTCTCCGGCACATCCACCAATTCTTTATGCATCGCGTGCCGGGCTGTCAAGTAAAATCAGCCAGAACCGGATCAGCCGACCGACCTCCATAGGAAGAGACTGTTGAACTCTTCAAAGCTGGGCTCGGTCCAGCCATGTTGACTGAAAAGGATAAAAAGACCCACCATCCGAGCCCAAGAATTCGGATGAATTTGGGCAATACAAAGGCCCCACTGCCTTAACCACCGGGAGAACACCAACGGAAGCGGAAACCTCAACCCTGACAACAGGGAGCGGTAATACACCGCCGTGCAGCCAACGGGCGGGATGTGAGGTCTCTGCTCTGGATTCGGAACAAACATCCGCACCACCACGGGTATCTTAAATCGCCCCCGCCAAGCCTCCAACTGCCCATCGGTGACCGTGCTGCGTATCGAGGCCGAATCCCACTCCGCCTCAACAAAAGGAGATAGCCGAGGCCGAATCCAGGCCCGAGTCTCACCAACCGCTGTCAACGGCGTCACCACCCCCGCGTCTCCAGAATCTGCATCTCCAGAATCCGGCGATCTCGCGACCTCGCCGCCATCCTTGTCGCTCCAGTCAACGGGAACATCACCCATCGACAGATCCGCCACTCCCGTGCGGTCCGGAGATGCAGTCAACTCCTCCGCCGCCATATCCCTCCACCCCGACATCGTAAAATAAGAAAAAGAGAAAAAGCTTACCGAGAACTTCTTTCTAAAAACGGGAAAAGGATGCCGAAAAAATCTCTCTCTTCTCTGCAACCAGACACGAAAATGGCGAAGGGAGCAATAGAGAAGGAGGTTTCCTATATTTATAGGATAAAAAAGGGCATTAAATGCCAGGCGCGTGAAGCGGCGATTCATAATGAATCGTCGCGTAGATCAAAAACGCGTGAAACACAACGACAAATTACGTCCCGCCACACGTCCCCCTCATTATGACACTTGAAGACCCCGAAGTCGAATCGACGCGGCTCTCGAAGAGACGTCCCTTCGAGAGATCTTATCCACCCCCAAGCCGGATCGGCCTCAATCTGAAACGACTCCAGCACCGGCCAACCCGACACGGCCCTGAACTCGGGAGCCCTTGTTGGTAGTCGATCCACCTTGGCATCCACATAAGCACTCCAGGCAGCCGACCAGTCGAGCAGATCCTGGAGCCGAACCGGTTATGGACCCGATTTTCTCCCAAACCCGTTGGAACCGGACCGGACAGAGACGTTAAAGCCGACCCAGAATCCGACCCAGAAGGACCGAGAAGACCCTGGATGAATACGCTCCGAACCATAATTATAACAAGACTGACCAGAATAGCAGAAAGCTCGAGGGCCGACCTCGTTGTCGGCCGCAACAGATAAGTATGGCCAAAAGCACGAAGAACAGGCAGACAGGACAATTAAGGAGGGCTGTCATATCCCTTCCCAAAGCAAACCTAAGAAGTTGACACGCGTCGAAGAAGTCACTACACTTTGACAAATGTCATAAGCATGTTCACCTGAATCTTCCAGCTGTCATCTCATGAATGGCTAAAATTGGCTATATATATGTAGGGAGAATGTACAATAAAAGGACTTTTGGAAAAACTAGAGAAAGATATAGAGAGAGAGATAAAGAGAGATAAAAAAGAGAGAAAAGAGAAAAGGATAAGACTTGTAATTAGCAAGCACCAACATCATAGAACCGGCCCAAAATATATTCGGCCCGGCCCTACCCCATATCAAGATCATTAATAAAATTTAATGGTCCAATACTTTCCATTCTGTTTATGCATCCTGTTTATTATTTTCTACGTGGCTTCGATCCATTCGCCCAGATCAGCACACGTGACGACCAAGGACTCCACAATATCTGCAAGCGCTTTCGGAATTCTTATCAGATCCCCACAAAGATTCTGGTAATCCGGAGAAAGTGATCTATTAGGGGGCAGGCAAGAAAACCCAGGCCGCTATTGGGCAAAGATTGGGCCGATATCAGATGGAATCATCGGAGCCCAAGGAGTTTTTCGCATAAACGCCCGAACAGCGATGCCAATGGTGAAACATGGAATTCGAGATGACAAAAAAATGGCAGAAAGTGGAACATGTTAGTAAAACTGAGATAAGCAAAAGCATAATCTTTAAAAGGAGATGCGAAAGGCAAGGAATTCTCCACCTTCCGTCAATTAT
Organism: Orobanche coerulescens; assembly: GCA_033398695.1. Taxonomy (NCBI): domain Eukaryota; kingdom Viridiplantae; phylum Streptophyta; class Magnoliopsida; order Lamiales; family Orobanchaceae; genus Orobanche; species Orobanche coerulescens. The sequence goes on along the minus strand of CM065815.1, from coordinate 89,369,882 downwards.
CCAGTAGCCAAGGATAGAGGTGCCCGGCCGACAAAGTTATCAAGGAGGTCTCGGCAGAAGCACCAATCCTACAACTACCGGCCCGAGGAGAACCCCGCTGCAACCCGCACCGCCTTCGCTCGATCGAAAAATATGGTTTGACATCCAGTCTGCCCGAGGCCAAACTCAGATGCGCCCCGGTAGAGGTGCTGACCTATACGCTCACACTAGCCCCCTGAAGGTAAAGACCAGCCCTCTGGAACCTTAGATTTCATTGCGGAGTTTTCACCACCGAGAGAATAACTGATCGGAGTAGTCACTCCATAGGGACGGATCCCCAAATACCGGCCAGACAGGCGCAGGAACAGTCCTCGCCAGCCCCGACCAGCGTTTGTTCTGCTCGCCCGTTCGCTTAAGTTTTCTAGCCGCCAACTATAAAGCGGAACATGAAGCCCTCTGGGCCGATCTGGAAGTAGTAATCTCCCTCGATCTTGCTCACCTCACTATCTTTGAAGCGATTCTCAGGTAGGGGTTAATACGAACCCAGGAATCCCAGTTTGGTCAATTTCCTCGACCCGGCTCGGACCCGGTGGTAAGATTGTCAAGGAACTGTAACACCCTCCGCGAACCAATAAACAACCGAACCGTCTCATCGGCATCCGAACAATGCGAGTTGCAAGGACGGACACGGCCTCCAGTTCCATGCCCCCAGCACAGCATGGTACCCACAAAAACTAGAATACTTCAACCTTGACCCATCCGGGTTACCATTGAAGGAGCCTTACGCAGGGGTATCCAGTCCTGCCACTGAAAGGCTTATTCAAGTACGCCCTCAGAAAGATGCCCAAGAGGACACGCGACAACCCCTCCGGCGGCCCAATATCGGCCTACAAATCGCTTCGACAAGGATGTTTCTGGCCAGATTAGAGAAAGGTGCCATTGGGCTGGAGTAAAGATACGCCCGATGCCAAACCTTCGCTTCTTAGATCCAAGACTCGTATGAAACCCACTTACGTTTGTGGCCTACCGCCATCCGTCAAAGGGACGATCGTCCGGGTCGCCCCCCATCTAGAAGATGAAGTTGAGGTAACAGTACGCCGTCGTCGCGATTAGTTATTTTTCAAAAGCGGGTCGGGGCAGAACCACTAGCGCGGACAACCGAACAAAAAATAAACAATCTTATATGAAAGTCACTCAGGGCCCCTTAGTCCGTCATATCTGATAAAACCACAATGACGAGGAAAAATCTCAGGCCTCCTGCGACGACCTCCATATACGAAACGACTTATCCATGTCGCACGATCCACAATCCAACGGAAAAGTCGAGACGATTAATACAATTATGAAACAGCACCTCAAGACCTGCCTCGAAAAGTGCAAAGGGTCACGGCCTGAAGAACTCCCTGAAGACTTAGCAACGCATTGGTCCGCCACTTGAGAAATATCTTCGTAGCCTTCGGTACTGAGGCGATGACCCCGGTCGAGATTGGAACTCCCGCCTACCGGATAACCCATTTCGAATAACAAGATCAATGTGTCCCTAAAAACTTGGACCTCGTCGCCAAAAACAGAACCAAACAGAAAGGCGGAATGCCGCCTGTAAAGAAAACTCCCGAGGTTCATCATCGAAGCTTCCAGGTCGAAGACCTCATTCTTAAACGAGTATTGGGGCCAAATCCGGAACATCCTGAATCCAAAATGGCAAGGACCGTACGAGTAACGAAGCCCTTCAGAACGGAGTTTGCTAGCTAGAGTATCTGAATGGCCAAGGATTAATTCCTTCGACGAATGCCATGTCCTTAGAAAGGTATTATCAATAAAATTCAACTCTATTTCATCTCTAATTCGAATGCACTATAAGATCGAGTTCGCCTCGGCACCTCATAAGACCGGCCCATCCGGCACTATAGGACCGAGTTCGCCTCGGCACCTCATAAGACCGGCCCATCCGGCACTGTAAGACCGAGTTCGCCTCGGCACCTCATAAGACCGGCCCATCTGGCACTATAAGATCGAGTTCGCCTCGGCACCTCATAAGACCGGCTCATCCGGCACTATAAGACCGAGTTCGCCTCGGCACCTCGAATGACCGGCGCCATCCGGAACTGTAAGACCGAGTTCGCCTCGGCACCTCATAAAACCGGCCCATCCGGCACTATAAGACCGAGATCGACTCGGCACATCATAAGACCGGCCCATCCGGCACTATAAGACCGAGTTCGCCTCGGCACCTCGAATGACCGGCTCCTCCGGCACTATAAGACCGAGTTCGCCTCGGCACCTCGAATGACCGGCTCCTCCGGCACTATAAGACCGAGTTCGCCTCGTCACCTCGAATGACCGACTCCTCCGGCACTATAAGACCGAGTTCGCCTCGGCACCTCGAATGACCGGCTCCTCCGACACTATAAGACCGAGTTCGCCTCGGCACCTCGAATGACCGGCTCCTCCGGCACTATAAGACCGAGTTGGCCTCGGCACCTCGAATGACCGGCTCCTCCGGCACTATAAGACCGAGTTCGCCTCGGCACCTCATAAGACCGGCCCATCCGGCACTATAAGACCGAGCTCGCCTCGGCATCGCATGAGGTCAGCCCATCCGGCACAATCAACAAATGATGAGCAGAAAAGCAAGGCAACGGCCAAACCAACCGGGCCCAAACATACAGAGAAAAGCAACAGATGCTATAAAAAGATTTCATTCATTTAAAATAAGCCGTTCTACATCAAAATACAAAGGAAACCAAGGAAAGACGGCACGCAGGACATACATGGAATAACACAAAAATCTACTTGGCCCTGTCCTCCTGACCGGCCGCCTGAGAAGGCTGTCCTTCACCTTCGCAGGACGGAATCAACACCGGATCTTCGATAAGTTCTGCGGCTTTCGGCTCATCAGCTCCGAGAGATTCAACCTTCAGGTCGGCCACCTGAGACTTTATATAGGCCTGGACCTCCTCAACGGTCTTCCCTTCCTTCATGAGATCCAATATCTCATAACAAGTGGAGACGTAGTTAATGTTAATCAACTCCTCGAACTCGAGTGTCTTCTGGAAAGCAGCCGCCCCGTCGGCAAGGCCCTTGGCATAGCCCGCATCTTCACAAGTATGGGCCCACTCGGTCAGATGCTCAAGCTGGGCCTTAGTATTCTGCAAATAGGCCTCGTGCTCGGCCCTTATGTCCAGACACCGTTTCTGCGCCTGCTCGGCCGCCGTGGCCATCTCGTCGGCCTTTCCTTTCCAGATGTCGGCCTCAAAGGCCCGGCTCTACAGAAGCTCCATCTCACCCTTCAGAGAGGTCATATCCTCCTCCAGAGACTTTATGAGTGAAGGGCAGAGGTGGTGCTCCTCCTGTAAGGCCTTGAGATCGGCCTCCGCCTTCTTATGCTTTTCAACCAGGGCCATCAGCTCCCCAGTGGCCTTTACATAGGTGCACAACGCACGACCCATCAGAGCATTTCCAAACTGGATCAGCTCATCCGGACCCATGTCATTGGTCACCATCTCCATTTTTGGCGTCCAACCCAAAATGGGGACATGGCTAGACTCAACCACCGCTGGAGGGACCCGGTCGAGCATCTCGGCGGTGGGGGTGGCTGTCCGGACATAGTCAAGGAACCAGCGCGGTCGCCGCCCCTTCATTTGGGCACAAGGTTCTTCCCGGTCCTTATTCACGGGGAGACAGTGGCCCTCCAAATCAATTGCGGGCTCCTTAGCCGTCGCACGGCCCGTCCGTACAGGGCCCGGGGCGAGCACAACAATTTCAGGAACAGAGAAACCCTCAGCCCTGGTCACGCTATCCTCAGGCTCCACCTCTACTCTCTTCCACTTGCCCGTGCGCTCCCTACGCTCGGCGACCTCAGCAGCCAGCCTCGCCACCCGCTGCGCAGGCGTCTCTTTCCGTCCCGACGAACTCCTCCCCCTAGGGACTGGATAAAGGAAACGTGTTAAAAAAAAAAGCTACCTGATGAAGACATTCTGCTCGGATCGGTTGATCGAAGTCCAGCCGCCCAAAGGTTATCCTCAGTAACCAGAAGATGCGACTTCCTCCGATCGGCTGGAAGATCCAAGAGCTGTTCGACCCGGTCGTCAAACAAGGAGGAGGTCTCTTGAGCCGGGATACGTTCTGCACAAGCAATAATTTATGAGCGTTAGACGAAAAAGAGAACATCAATAAGAAACACGACACTTACTCATTTTAGCAGTGAAGTGCTCTGGGACCCGAAGCTCGGCGTCTATCACACCAGGCTCCCACTCATCAACCGAGCTCCTCCACAGCCCCCCTACATAGAACCACTGTTCCTTCCAACTATGGATGGTCTCCGGCACATCCACCAATTCTTTATGCATCGCGTGCCGGGCTGTCAAGTAAAACCAGCCAGAACCGGATCGACCGACCGACCTCCATAGGAAGAGACTGTTGAACTCTTCAAAGCTGGGCTCGGTCCAGCCATGTTGACTGAAAAGGATAAAAATACCCACCATCCGAGCCCAAGAATTCGGATGAATTTGGGCAATAAAAAGGCCCCACTGCCTTAACCACCGGGAGAACACCAACGGAAGCGGAAACCTCAGCCCTGACAACAGGGAGCGGTAATACACCGCCGTGAAGCCAACGGGCGGGATGTGAGGTCTCTGCTCTGGATTCGGAACAAACATCCGCACCACCGCAGGTATCTTAAATCGCCCCCGCCAAGCCTCCAACTGCCCATCGGTAACCGTGCTGCGTATCGAGGCCGAATCCCACTCCGCCTCAACAAAAGGAGATGGCCGAGGCCGAATCCAGGCCCGAGTCTCACCAACCGCCGTCAACGGCGTCACCACCCCCGCGTCTCCAGAATCTGCATCTCCAGAATCCGGCGATCTCGCGACCCCACTGCCATCCTTGTCGCTCCAGTCAACGGGAACATCACCCATCGACAGATCCACCACTCCCGTGCGGTCCGGAGACGCAGTCAACTCCTCCGCCGCCGTATCCCTCCGCTCCGACATCGTAAAATAAGAAAAAGAGAAAAATCTTACCGAGAACTTCTTTATAAAAACGGGAAAAGGACGCCGAAAAAATCTCTCTCTTCTCTGCAACCAAACACGAAAATGGCGAAGGGAGCAATAGAGAAGGAGGTTTCCTATATTTATAGGATAAAAAGGGCATTAAATGCCAGGCGCGTGAAGCGGCGATTCATAATGAATCGTCGCGTAGATCAAAAACGCGTGAAACACAACGACAAATTATGTTCCGCCACGCATCCCCCTCATTATGACACTTGAAGACCCCGAAGTCGAATCGACGCGGCTCTCGAAGAGACGTCCCTTCGAGAGATCTTATCCACCCCAAGCCGGATCGGCCTCAATCTGAAACGACTCCAGCACCGGCCAACCCGGCACGGCCCTGGACTCGGGGGCCCTTGTTGGTAGTCGATCCACCTTGGCATTCACATAAGCACTCCAGGCAGCCGACCAGCCGAGCAGATCCTGGAGCCGAACCAGTCATGGACCCGATTTTCTCCCAGACCCGTTGGAACCGGACCGGACAGAGACGTTAGAGCCGACCCGGAATCCGACCCAGAAGGACCGAGCAGACCCTGGATGAATACGCTCCGAACCATAATTAAAACAAGACCGACCAGAATAGCAGGAAGCTCGAGGGCCGACCCCGTTGTCGGCTGCAACAGATAAGTATGGCCAAAAGCACGAAGAACAGGCAGACAGGACAATTAAGGAGGGCTGTCATATCTCTTCCCAAAGCAAACCTAAGAAGTTGACACGCGTCGAAGAAGTCACTACACTTTGACAAATGTCATAAGCATGTTCACCTGAATCTTCCAGCTGTTATCTCATGAATGGCTAAAATTGGCTATATATATGTAGGGAGAATGTACAATAAAAGGACTTTTGGAAAAACTGGAGAAAGATATAGAGAGAGAGATAAAGAGAGATAAAAAAAAAAGAGAAAAGAGAAAAGGATAAGACTTGTAATTAGCAAGCACCAACATCATAGAACCGGCCCAAAATATATTCGGCCCGGCCCTACCCCATATCAAGATCATTAATAAAATTTAATGGTCCAATACTTTCCATTCTGTTTATGCATCCTGTTTATTATTTTCTACGTGGCTTCGATCCATTCGTCCAGATCAGCACACGTGACGTTGACCAAACCAGACGTCAACAAACTCTACATTCTAATATTCCATATTTTCATAGAGCCATCCTTATGAAATTTACATAATGTAGTAATAAAATAACATTAAATTTAGAATATATTTATATATCTACATATAATGTAAAGAAATATTTAACTATTTTAATACTTAACTAAAGTTGTCAGCAACAATAATTAATTTTAATGCATACATGATGTACATACATTTTTCAAAGTTCCTAAATACAATTATGAATGAATCTTCTAAATCTAATATATACAACATATACAAGCATGATGTGTACATTTATATATGTTGATGGACCCACAGGAAATAGTTAGCATTAGTATATACTCCTTATGTCCTGTCCAAATATTTAAATTTCTGTCAAAAATGTGTCTCTTTAATAAATTCTAGATTGAATAAATGTTACAATTTGACCGATGTAGTTTCTGAAAATTCAGAAAATACAAAATCCATACGGGGCAAATAAGTCAATTCTAGAACAATCAGCAAGGCCTTATTTGGCCAATTGCAAATTTCCGAAATTCTGAAAAATGCCAAAGCCTGATTTTAAGGGCCTGTTTGGCTGGTTAAGAATTTTGAAAAACATAAACTTGAATACCCTTAAGGGTTGTTGGTTGACCATGCTTGGTTTGTTTAGCTATTTGAAAGATGACCTCCAGTTATAACCGAGGACGATACTGATATGGGTCCTAGGACTGCCTTTGACATATAAGGTCAAGAGGACCATCTATGCAAGCATTACATGTTCTTGATAATGCATTGTATAGTGTGTACACGTCGATAAAAGGTACTGCAAAGAGTTTGTGGATACCCTTGGAGTGGAAGTACAAGGTTAAGGATGCCGACACTGCGAATTTTAGGGTTTCAATTGGTTGACTAGAAAATAGTCGTTGAACAACTCTAAATATTACAATTAATAATTGCATCAAATAATAGTGCGATACTCGGTTTTTGTAACAAAAATAATAGACCTATAGTAATTTCTCATATAAGTGAAAATAGAAAGGCACAAAGCATTTATAAATTTAAGAAGGGTAAATATTATTCTTTTACGATGATGAGGCCCTGAAAGGTGTTGAACCATTTAAAAGCTTTAAAGGTAAAATAGCATTATATGTTGATTGTACTTGAGCGATGACGTTAAAGGTCGTGGGTTTTAATATTAAGGATGAAATCCAAATTTAAATTATTGTGAAAATTATTCAGAAAATCTAAAATAAAAATAATTAAAATCAAATGGTATTTTAGAAAATTATTGAGGTGAAGTTGATCTTTTAGAAAAATCATATCCAAAATACTAAGATAATAAGAGATTGTTAATCAACTTATAAGTACCAAAAGTGTGGGGATAGGATTTTGGCCATAGAGAAATAACAAAAACAATCCTAATGTGAAACTAGAAGCATTAGAAATATAAACAATGGTCGAATATGGTGCACAAGTCAAATATTTTATGATACAAATGATTGAAGATCATAAGATCAGGAAAATATGATATTCTTGCTAAATTCTTTCTTTGAAAATAAATAAAATGCACAATACAATGTATATAATGATAAGTCAAGACTGATTGCTAATGACATAATACTATTAGAGAAATTGAACTTAATCGAGGTTGTTTCGGTTGATGATGTGCAAAGTCAAAGGAAAACCTAGTGGGACCACTGAAAAAATATATGAATCGAAAATAATTGTATAATTAGTCAGAGGAATAGGTTAAAGTCCACAACAAAAGAACAGTCATAGCGGACACTCAACCACGAGAACTGCAGGATCCTGAAATCTTGGTAATGGGACACCTAAGTTATGATAGTTCAGTTGAACAATTGGAAAACTACCAGCTCATTCCTAGAACGCCCAATTGAAAACCTGTCGAGGTTAACTTTACAAGTGTTAATGATTCATATACATATATGGTGGAGACATGATATACTTTCTAGGAGATCACATCTATAAGTGAGAAGTACTGGCCGCTTCAAAAGTAACACTTATGAATTTAAGATATGGTCCACGACCAAAACATAAACAGCATGCGAACAAGAATGTGCTAGAACTGTTGTTGTGTATGTATTGTTGTCTTGGTTTACACAAATTGCTAAGTAGTTCAAAAGATTGCATTACTAAGCAGTGGGTAAATTCGATAGTATTTTACTAAGAAAAGTCCAAAGCCATAAGCTACCGATCCTAATGCAGTAATGGTTCGTCGAAACTTTCAAGTGAGTTTGCATATATGCATGCATAATGTTCATTCATGTGGAGAATTATTGGAAAAACTTATTAGAACTAATAAATTATTTCTACGTGAATGAAATTATTGGATAAAGATTATAACTACCCGTTCAAACCTACCCGAGTGAAGGGTTTTGTACGAAGAGTTATGTTGTTTAGTTTAAATTCAACTAATATTTCTGTTCGTTCAAACTATTTGGATGAAAAAGTTTGTTCAAACAATCGATGCATAACCGCAGTGACCCATTGTTCTTCCTTACGAACAAGATCGGTGCGCCCCAAGGAGAAGTGCTCGGTCGAATGTAGCCCATGTCTAGCAATTACCCCAGCTATTTCTTCAATTCTCGCATCTCCACAGGTGACATGCGGTACGGTGCTTCAGAAATCGGAGCCGCACCTGACTCTAAATCAACAGTGAACTCAACTTCACGGTCCAGTGGTAAACCCGGCAATTCATCTGGAAAAACGTCAGGATACTCATTTACTACCGGAATAGATGAAAGCTCGATTTCCCCCTCTTCTGACCTCATGGCGTAGCACCAATAACCAATGCACCCTCCTCGAAGAAGTTTCACCGATTTGAATGCCCTGATCATGACTTTATGACTACTCCGTTTGCGTCCCACAAAAGAGTGTTAGGTACCATCAGAGGATAACATCGAAATGGTCCTCACTCTATAGTTCATGATCGCTCCATGTTTGTCTAACAATCCTCACCGAGGATCAAATCCTCGCCCTTAATGTCTACCATAATCAGATTAGAAGGTCAAGCCCTCTCTGCGATACTTACCGGAAAATCTCTAACCTCACAATCCCCCATGATACCATCTCCGCTAGGCAGTTTAATGATAAATAGTTCACATGCAACCAAACAATCAACACGCAGACAATGCAAGCAATCCAAAGAGATGAAAGAATGTGTAGCATCGGAATTGAAAAGTACATAAACAGGATAGTCAAGGATGTGGACGGTACCTGTAGTCAATGTCGCGTCAGGATCTTCAGCTCGTCTTATCTCATACACACGGGGCTAAACAGACCCTGCACTAGACACTCCCCCTCTAAAAGACTGCCCACATCCTTGACCCCTGCCGAAACTCTGCTGAGGCCGATTAGCTATTGGAGCCTGATTCACGCTCGGTTCCCTCATAGCCGGGGCCGACACCTGAGTAACTGCTACCCGACTCGCATCTCCACAATACGTAGCATGATGCCCAAGACGACCACAATTATGACACTGCAGCGGCGGCTTGTCCCACTCACCCATCATATGTCCTGGACGACCATAGTTAAAACAAGTATGACCACGAGCAGAAACAGTCGGAGCAGACTTAGAACCGTGGCCTCCCTCAAATGATCGGGATTGACCCCCCATAGGTAGCGATCCGGATTGAGTCTACTGATGTCCGCCAAACTTACTTCCCGAAAATTGATCGGAAGTCTTCTAATTTTTACCCTCCAATGCTACCTCCGTCGCAGAAAAAACATCTCGTAGGCCATCGCCTTATTCTTATAGTCTTTTAGAGTCGTACACCCTATGTAACACCCCCGATATATTCAGGAATATTACAGCGCCGTAAATCCTTTACATAAGAATTTACAAGGATGAAGAAATGAAAATACAATAACAGATACCAACGTATCAAAGTAACTGAAATAAGATACAATAGTTTTGACCAATAGTGAAAATACAAATGTCTAAAGGAAAAGTATTAATACATCAACAAATCCAAATCATCACAAACGACGACGTACTCGAGTACTTATTAAAACGATACAAACAACAGACAAATAAACCCTAGGAACATCACTGCACTCGTCGTCATGCAACTCCAGTGGTTGTTTCCCTGCTCTCCTGGATCCTGAATATAAACAAATGTTCACCCCCGAAGGGGTTAGCACAATGATGCTAGTACAAGTACCACAACATATTATTCAGCATCTCACGAAGAATAATAATAACATAAATGACAAAAGAACCAACGAGTCTTCTCATGCGAGAAACTCAATAATAACATACACATGATAATCACAACATGATATCACAACATACACATGGTAATTCCGACGATCCAGTGTTCACTGCCTAGAACCCACGATGATCCCGTCAGACCAACCCGTGGTGGAAAAACCCGTCCGATGATCCAGCGCACGCTAGCATAGATCCCCCGATGATCCCATCGGACCAACACGAGGTGGACATACAACAACGACATACATGTATAACAATATGTATAACATCAATACATAAAACAATTAAGGTACTTGCCTCGATTCGAAGACAAGAATACTACTTCCACGAAAAACAGAACACTCGAAGGTCACCCCTTCGATCAATCACATAGCAAGCTCGAACCTTAATAAAAGAAATAATATAGAATTCATCTCACGTCGTACGAATGTCTAACAATCCAATTTACGGCCGAAAGTTCATAAAACGTAATCTGCCTGAACTGCTTAGCGTACGCTACGTATTCTATGTAGCATGCGTTAAGCCTTCTCGTTAGCGCACGTAAACAACGAAGTCTAGCGTATGCTAACTATGTATCGACAGTCCTCTCTGATCAGCCGACTGACTCGCCTAATGACATAACGTATGTTACGTACCAACCGTAGCGTATGCTAAACATGTCCGATAGCGTACGTTAATCTACATAGCTTAGCGTACGCTAAGCGTGCATGTCAGTTTCACTACTAGGCAGCAGACTGTTCTAACGGTGATGAAACTTACGAACTCCTCAGTGATTAACGTACGCTACCCGTCTACATATCATGTACATAACTTATGAATGATCTTACGGATTCAATCATCTTTGAATTCAATGAAAAGAATAACATCAAAATTCTTATATTCAACTCGATTATCATTCTCATGTGAAGTTCGGTGATCTCAGGTTGATGCACTAGATTCCATTGTCATTAATACATTCAGACTTCATCTTAAAGGTGAACTACCAATTCCAACTTGTAAGAAAGGGTACAACCTAAGATGATTCTCTCCAAGGTCCTTTTAACAAAAGTAATATCAACTCCAAGTTTACGATCAATATGGCAACGTTATTCATACGGACAATCAATCTAAGAATATTCCTTTCATCATTTGACGTACTAGGATTCCAACTACGATGTTTCAACGACAATATCATAAGCATAATCATTCCAACTTCTAAACATGATATTTGTTTGAATAATTCACCAATGGAACTCAATATCCTGATAGCATGATCATCTTATTCTTCAGAACACGAATCTAAGGCTGAGAAAGAATTAACATACCTTAAGATGAAGAAAACACCGAGTCAAAAAGGTAGAATCCAACTCCGGTTGTTTTTATGCCAATCCAAGGTGCTTCTCCACTTCAATGATCAATCACAAGGGACATCCAGTCTTTAATGAATCAAGTAGAGGTGGTCTAAGTGTTTAAGGAGGATATAAGGCTCTCTTGTCTCTCAAGAACGAAGGACAAGTGAAGGAAATGTAAACCAAGTAAAATGGGTTGCTGTCCCATTTATAACATTTCTGTACGTACGTTAATTAGCACACGCTATCGCAAAATCCTTAGCGCACGCTAACTAGCGTTGACTCCAAATCTGTCCAGGTTCGCCCGCGGGAATCTTATCCAGACCCACGTCCGGCTGGCGCATGTGCTAGCTGCCCAGCTCAATAATTGATTGCCTAGCGCACGCAATTCCTCATTCGTAGTGTGCGCTAGTTCTAGCCAATAACGTACATTAAGCTACATTCTTAGCGTACGTTATCACGTGTTTGCATGAGAAAATTTACATGTTGATATACTCATGTACAAGGATACAAATATAGGAAATATCGTACTCCAATTATCGAGATCACAATTTCGAATAATACAGGGTTCAACAACAGATGAAATACACAATAATAAATCCGGATATTACATACTCTCCTACTAAAAAGGAGTTTCGTCCTGAAACTCAAGACGTAAACAACTCTGGATATCTGGACCTCATGATATCTTCTGTTTCCCAAGTGGATTCTTCCACTCTGTGGCGTGACCATTGAACCTTGACCAAAGCGATCAGTTTGTTCCTCAATTGCTTAACTCGACTCTCGAGTATCCTGATCGGTCTCTCTTCAAATGTTCCATCCTGAGCGATTTCAATCTCGCCGAAATCAATGACATGACTAGGATCTGGTATATATCTCAGTAACTGGGATACGTGGAACACGTTATGAACATGGCTTAATGACGGCGGTAATGCTAATCTGTATGCCAACTCTCCAACTCTCTCAAGAATCTCGAATGGTCCGATATATCTCGGACTCGGCTTTCCTTTTCTCCCAAAATGAAAGATTCCTCGAGTAGGAGAAACTTTTAAAAGCACGTGATCTCCAATACTGAACTCTAATGGACCACGGCGTATATCTGCATAAGATTTCTGTCGACTCTGGGCGGTCAACAGCCTCTCAGGAATCAAGGCTATCTTCTCTCGTGTATGTATGATCAACTCCGGTTCTGCCCCGATCAAGTCTCATGAATCGTCCCAACATAGGGGCGATCTGCATCTCCTCCCGTATAATGCCACAAACGGTGCCATCTTAATGGAAGCATGCCAACTATTGTTGTAGGTAAATTCAATCAACGGTAGATGAACTTCCCAATCAGTTGACCAATCTAAGGCACAAGCCCTCAGCATATCTTCCACCGTTTGAATAGTCCTCTCGGATTGTTCGTTAGTCTGCGGGTGATAAGTTGTGTTGAAGTTCAATTCGGTCCCCAAGGCCTTATGAACTGCTTTCCAAAAATGCGATACAAAGCGACCATCTCGGTCAGAAATAATGGTCTTCGACGTACCATGCAATCGGACTATCTCTAAAATAAATACTCGTGCCAACCTCTCTGGTCCCCAAGTGTCTTTAATGTCTAGAAAGTGAGCTGATTTGGTTAAGCGATCAACTATCACCCAAATCATGTTCATTCCTATCTTGGTTCTCGGAATATTAGTGATAAAGTCCATCGATATGTCCTCCCATTTCCATTCAGGAATCGGGAGCGGCTTCAGCATTCTAACAGGTCGTTGATGCTTGATCTTAACCTGCTGACAAGTCAAACATTTTGAAACATAATCCGCTACATCTTTCTTCATGTTGCCCCACCAAAAGTTCTGCTTCAAGTCATTATACATCTTACTGGTGCCCGGGTGGATAGAATAGGGCGTGCTGTGAGCTTCCTTTATAATTGTCTGTTTCATAACATCGACATCGGGAACACAAAGTCGGTTCTGAAATCTCAAAACTCCATCATCATGAATTACGAATCCGGGGGCCTTTCCCTTGATCACTTCATCACGTAACTGAATCATCAAAGGATCATCTTCTTGCTTAGATTTGATTTCTTCGGTTAACGATGAAGTTATTTCCATCACGCACAGTTGTCCTTGGCCTCTTTGCAACCATACTTCAATTCCTTCTCGAATCATCTCTCGTTGAATGCTAAGTTGGGAGGTCAGAGTCTCCAGCATCTGAATAGAAACAGGCTTGCGGCTAAGTGCATCGACCACTACATTTGCTTTGCATGGATGATAAAGAATCTCCAAGTCATAGTCCTTAATAAGTTCCACCCATCTTCTTTTCCGCATGTTCAACTCTTTCTGACTGAAGATGTATTTGAGACTCTTGTGATCCGTAAAGATCTGACAGTGAGTCCCATACAGGTAATGTCTCCAGATTTTCAAAGCAAAAACTACTGCTGCCAGTTCTAAATCATGCGTTGGGTAATTCACTTCATAAGGTTTCAGTTGTCATGACGCATAAGTGATCACCTTATCATTCTGCATCAATACGCATCCGAGTCCTTGGTTCGAAGCATCACTGTAAACTATAAATCCTCCAGTTCCCCGTGGGAGTGCTAAAATCGGTGCCGTCATCAATCTCTTCCTCAATTCATCAAAGCTATTCTGGAACAACTCGTTCCACTCAAACTTTTGAGTTTTCTGCAGTAGTCGAGTAAGTGTGCGGGTAATTTTGGAAAACCCTTCCACGAACCGATGATAATATCCAGCAAGTCCTAAGAAACTCCGGACTTCTTTCACGTTCTTTGGAGGCTTCCAATCCATAACTGCTTCGATCTTCTGAGGATCTACTCGGACTCCTTTAGCTGATACCACATGGCCGAGGAACATCACTTCCTTTAGCCAGAATTCACACTTAGAAAGTTTGGCGTATAATTGTTCATTTCTCAATAGGTCTAACACAATCCGTAAATGCTGTGCATGCTCTACCGGGCTCTTAGAATACACCAGAATGTCATCAATGAACACAACCACAAACTTATCCAAATACTCGATGAACACTCGGTTCATCAATTACATGAATACAGCAGGTGCGTTAGTGAGACCAAACGGCATCACTACAAACTCATAGTGCCCGTAGCGAGTCTTGAACGCTGATTTTGGAACATCAAAATCCTTAATCCTTAACTGATGATATCCTGATCTCAGATCGATTTTAGAAAACAATGTTGCTCCTTGTAACTGGTCAAACAAATCATCAATTCGTGGCAATGGATACTTGTTCTTAATCGTCATCTTATTCAGCTCTCGATAGTCAATACACAGTCGTAGTGATCCATCCTTCTTTCGGACAAAAAGTACTGGTGCTCCCCAGGGCGAAACGCTTGGCTGGATATAACCTTTGTCCAGTAACTCCTCCAGTTGCTTTTTCAGTTCGTACATCTCAGTAGGTGCCATACGATACGGCACCTTAGAAATTGGTGTAGCTTCGGGTTCCAGCTCTATGGTGAATTCTACATCCCGTCGTGGGGGTAGTCTAGGTAACTCGTCAAGAAATACATCTGGAAATTCGTTCACAATAGGAATGGATGAAAGTTCCACAATTTCATCTTCTTTCTTCATTGCATAGCACCGATCAGATCTGACACTGTTTCAACAATTTGACAGCTTTCATCGCCTTGATCATCTTTCCTGAGCTTCCTGGTTTCCATCCTTCAAACAGTATTTTGGAACCATCGTCAGCGATCAGTGAGATATTCCTTTTTCGGTAGTTTACAATAGCTCCATATCGATTAAGCCAATCATCTCCGAGTATCAGGTCGTCTCCTTGCATTTCTATCACAATCAGATTTGAGAGCCACTCTCTGCCTCCAAAAGATACAGGGAAATCTCGAGTTTCTAAGTTTCCAACAATCCTCTCTCCGCTCGGTAAACCCACAACATAAGGTTCACAATTATGAAAACCAGAAATATTCAAACGATTTACACAAGATAAGGATATAAATGAATGCGTAGCTCATGTATCGAATAAAACGCTAACTGGCTGGGAAAGGATCTGAACAGTACCTCATGCGACAACAGCATCCTGATCGTCTGTTCTCCTCATCTCGTACAGACGTGGGGGAACAGATCCGGCACTCGATGTAACCTTTCGGTCCCACTGTCCTCTGCCTCGTCCACGGCCAAAATTCTGAGGCATCTGAACACTTTGCTGCATCTATTAGATACTGGCTTCCTGCTGAGCTGGATGTGGTGTACGGGCTCTAAAAGACTTTGCAGCCTCTTCACAGAACACCGCACGATGTCCCTCCCGACCACAATCAAAACAAGTCACGGCAGGTAGGGGCAATTCCATCGATAGTGCCCTTTCTGGGCACAGTTAAAGCATTTCCTGGTGACATCCGTCGTGGTTGATGCTGATCCGAAGTTCTTTCCGCTCCTAGATGGATGCGGAGGTTTCTTGAAAGAATGAAAGGATGATTGGGCCTTGCGGGGCCCACTACTCTTGTGCTCCGTGAAACTACCGGAGACTTTCTGCTTCTTGGACTCTGTCAACTTCTCCATTGCTGCCTCCTTGATTTCATACGCCAATGCTTTATCCTGGTATTGACGGAGTGTGGTACATTCAAAACCAGACATATACCTCTGGAATTCTGGTTTCATTCTCATATCAAAATGGATCATCATTTCTGCATCTGTTCTGACCAGATGTCGAACAAATGCCAGCTGCTGGTTAAACGTCTTAATCGCCTGAGATACTGGTACATCTGAAGGATGAGTGGAGAAGAACTCCCGAACTTTGGCTTCCCTCACAGGACGAGGACAGTACTGAGCTTCCATCATCAATTTAAATTCTGTCCAGTCCGCATCATGATCTGCAGGCCGGATGGCTTCCCACCACTCGAATGCTTCCCCTATCAGAAGGTACTGAGCAATAGAGGCTCTCCGGTCGTCTGGGCAATTGATCCTGGCAAAAATTTTCTCCAATTCCTTTAACCAATGATCCCAGGTGGGAGTCTCATAAATACCGTCGAATTTAGGTGGTTGCATCTTCGCCATCACTCGATTTCCCATGTCTGAGATACCCTGATGTCGATCTCCCTCTTGTAACCCTACTGCCACCTGCATTCGGTCCACGACTTGGGCGAACTGAGTCATCTGGTTCACTACCTGACGAAGGATTTCAGGCACAGCAGGTTCTGGTTCATTATTAATAGATCTTTGTGGCTCGCCTGAACTGTGGCTGGCCTGATTAGAAGGCGATGCTTCTCTTTCAGTATTCCTTCATCCGCGTCCGCGACCACGACCATGTCCACGTACACCTCTCAACATACTGTAAGCATATATACTCAATATACAGGAAACAATATCATTCAAATGTTCAAGTATAAAGAGGTACAACACGTAAAGGACGAGATAGAGTTTAGGAACTTACAACCACCGTTCACACGAAGACGTAGGCTACACAGTGATGTTATTCACGGTCGGTTACCTCAAAAGACATATATGACCTCTACTTTAACCCAATGGCCAAGATATCCATAATCTTAGCTCCGATACCATATTCTGTAACACCCCCGATATATTCAGGAATATTACAGCGCCATAAATCCTTTACATAAGGATTTACAAGGCTGAAGAAATGAAAAGATAATAACAGATACCAACGTATGAAAGTAACTGAAATAAGATACAACGGTTCTGACCAATACTGAAAATACAAATGTCTAAAGGAAAAGTATTAATACATCACCAAATCCAAATCATCACAAACGACGACGTACTCGAGTACTTATTAAAACGATACAAACAACAGACAAATAAACCCGGCCGGAACATCACTCTGTACCCTCGTCGTTATGCAACTCCGGTGGTTGTTTTCCTGCTCTTCTGGATCCTGAACATAAACAAATGTTCACCCCCGAAGGGGTTAGAACAACGATGCTAGTACAAGTACCACAACATATTATTCAGCATCTCACGAAGAATAATAATAACATAAATGACAAAATAACCAACGAGTCTTCTCCTGCGAGAAACTCAATAATAACATACACACATGATAATCACAATATGATATCACAACATACACATGGTAATTCCAACGATCCAGCGTTCACTGCCTAGAACCCACGATGATCCCGTCAAACCAACCCGTGGTGGAAAAACCCGTCCGATGATCCAGCGCAAGCTAGCATAGATCCCCGATGATCCCATCGGACCAACATGAGGTGGACATACAACAAAGACATACATGTACAACAATATGTATAACATCAATACATGAAACAATTAAGGTACTTGCCTCGATTCGAAGACAAGAATACTACTTTCACGAAAAACGAAACACTCGAAGGTCGCCCCTTCGATCAATCACGAGGCAAGATCGAACCTTAACAAAAGAAATAATATAGAATTCATCTCACGTCGTACGAATGTCTAACAATCCAATTTATGGCCGAAAGTTCATAAAACATAATCTGCCTGAACTGCTTAGTGTACGCTACGTATTCTATGTAGTGTGCGTTAAGCCTGCTCGTTAGTGCACGTAAACAACGAAGTCTAGCGTACGCTAACTATGTATCGACAGCCCTCTCTGATCAGCCGATTGACTCGCCTGATGACATAACGTACGTTACGTACCAACTGTAGCATACGCTAAACATGCCTGATAGCGTACGTTAATCCACATAGCTTAACGTACGCTAAGCTTGCATGGCAGTTTCACTACTGGGCAGCAGACTGTTCTAACGGTGATGAAACTTACGAACTCCTCAGTGATTAACGTATTCTACCCGTCTACATATCATGTTCATAACTTATGAATGATCTTACGGATTCAATCATCTTTGAATTCAAGGAAAAGAATAACATCAAAATTCTTATATTCAACTCGATTATCATTCTCATGTGAAGTTCGGTGATCTCAAGTTGATGCACTAGATTCCATTGTCATTAATACATTCAAACTTCATCTTAAAGGTGAACTACCAATTCCAACTTGTAAGAAAGGGTACAACCTAAGATGATTCTTTCCAAGGTCCTTTTAACAAAAGTAATATCAACTCCAAGTTTACGATCAATATGGCAACGTTATTCATACGGACAATCAATCTCATAATATTCCTCTCATCATTTGACGTACTAGGATTCCAACTATAATGTTTCAACGAAGATATTATAAAAATAATCATTCCAACTTCTAAACATTAGATTTGTTTGAATAATTCACCAATGGAACTCAATATCTTGATAGCATGATCATCTTATTCTTCAGAAGACGAATCTAAGGCTGGAGAAAGAATTAACATACCTTAAGATGAAGAAAACACCGAGTCAAAAAGGTATAATCCAACTCCGGTTGTTTGTATGCCAATCCAAGATGCTTCTCCACTTCAATGATCAATCACAAGGGACATCCAATCTTTAATGAATCAAGTAGAGGTGGTCTAAGTGTTTAAAGAGGATATAGGGCTCTCTGGTCTCTCAAGAACGAAGGACAAGTGAAGAAAATGTAAACCAAGTAAAATGGGTTGCTGTCCCATTTATAACATTTCTGTACGTACGTTAATTAGCGCACGCTATCGCAAAATCTTTGAATCCAAATCTGCCCAGGTTCACCCGCGGGAATCTTATCTGGACCCACGTCTGGCTGGTGCATGTGCTAGCTGCCCAGGTCAATAATTGACTGTCTAGCGCATGCAATTCCTCATTCGTAGCGTGCACTAGTTCTAGCCAATAACATACGTTAAGCTACATTCTTAACATACGTTATCACGTGTTTGCATGAGAAATTTACATGTTGATATACTCATGTACAAGGATACAAATATAGGAAATATCGTACTCCAATTATCGAGATCACAATTCCGAATAATACAGGGTTCAAAAACAGATGAAATACACAATAATAAATCCGGATATTACACCCTAGGCCTGCCATATAGTGGTGAATCCTCGGTTTCATCCGCATGTCAAAGTGGCGAATCTTGTCCTGTTCATCTCGGACCTGATTCCTCACGTAATGTAGTTGCTGATTATAATCCTTAATTGCCTGTGAGATGGGAATATCCTGGGGTTTTGCCTCAACGAAGGCTCAAATACTTCCCTCTTTCACCGGCCACGGGTAATACTCGGCCTCGATCAGTTCCTGGAACTCATCCCACGTAGCTGCTCAGTCATGCAGTTTTGACTGCCTGCCACAAAGTCGCCGCCTCCTTGGCGAGAAAGTATTGAGCAATTGGTACTTTCCTCGCCTCGGAGCAGTTTGCTGCCTCGAATACCTTATTCATCTCAAATAGCCAACTCACCTAACCAGAAGGGTCGGAAGTACCATCGAACTGCGGAGGACGCATACGGATCACATCCTGAAGCAACTTGTCGGTACTAGGACCAGTAGGTGGAACCGGAGTAGCGTTAGCTTGATTAACCAGGACCGCCTGAGTTACTAGCGCCATTTGATTCACTACTTTCTGCAGAATAGTAGCTACCCCGACATTATCATTAGCATTACCGAGGCTAGCAGACTGGTCCTGATGACCTTCGGCACTAGGCTGAACACTGCTCGACAAAGACGGCGCTGCCGAACTAGCCTCAGAGCAATTAGACATGGCCGCCCCGCCGGCTGCGCCACGTCCTCTACCGCGTACGCGACTGCGTCCGCATCCTCTACCAACGGGCACTCTGAAGAAGTAACTAGCGAGTACAGTTTAAACGCAAAACACATCATGATACTAAGAATAAACAACATAGGATGATGCAACGAGTCAAGTTAGGAAAAACTTACGAGCACCGGCGTACTGAGATGATGGCGTAGCAGTGATAATGTTCAGAAATGACACTCGAATAGACCCAACTAACCGACAACCTAGGTATCCATAAAACCTTGGGCTCTGATACTATTTTCTGTAACACTCCCAAGACGTTCAGGGCATATTACAGCGCCGTGGACCCAACTATTGAGTCCACCAGGCTAACACACATCTCAACCACCCGAGACCAATGACAAACACTACGCAATTTATATACCGTTACTTAATAAAGACAAATGATAATAAACATATTGTCCCAAACAACATTAACTCAACAATCAAACGCCTTCTGAAATTAGGTTCGAAAACAATACAAATAAAATGAAGAAAGTAGTCGAGTACTGAAGCAAATGATACAATTAATAAAACTCAAATGACAGGACATGACTCAGTCGACCAATTGAACGGTGTCACGCTTGCCCATCATCCTCATACTGACCGCATGCTTGCTCGTCCCCCCGACTTGTACCTGAAATACAAAAGTATTTCCCCCATTTAAGGGGTTAGCGCCAACTGCTAGTGCAAGTACAATACCATTTGAACTCCCATTCTATACACACAATATATGCGCCAAAAACATTTTCTAAAAACATTTATATTCCGGAATATTAAGGTGCACATGCACAAAACATAGTTCTCCAACAAAACATTTCAAAAGTTAACTGTTGGTACGAGACTCACGACCACCACACCCCGCATTGGCCCCGTCGGACCATCCCTGGATGGTTAACCCCAGTTCATGATATGCATACACACGTCACTACGTATACCCAGAGACCCCGTCAGACCAATCCCCGGGTGAACATACGCATTATCATCCACACATACACACAAAGCCACAAATCAGTGCTAGAATATGCAAAAAAATATAAAGTACTTGCCTTTGAGACATTGTGGTCGAAACAGGAGATCTACGAAGACTAGGAATGACCCGGAATGACAACGTCCATTCCTAGACGAAAGGTTAACATGAATCAGTCCTAAACGACACCAATAATTGAGTGGGAAACACCCACAACCCCAACTATACTTCACAACCACACACAAGGGTTGAATCTTGACGAAATGAATTGGGGAAACACCCATAAACATTAATCGAAGTAGAATACTACAATATCAACGGACAATCCGTACACAGTTGGACAAATCCGAACCCCCCCCCCCCAAAAAAAAAAATTACAAAGATTAGGGTTCTAGCCAATTACCTTGGGTTAGGGCGGAGAAAGATGGATTAAGATGATGATAAACTTCGATTGGAGTACAACAATCGATCTATTATGGAACTCCACGGATTTATCTTCAAGAATCGCTCCAAAACGCTCTAGGGAACTCAAATCGCGGGCAAAGGGAGAAAGAAGAAAGAAATAACATGTCTGAGGTCAATTCATGTTTTTAAATACCTGACAGCAGTTTACGTACGTTAACATGGTGAAATTAACGTACGTTAGGGCATTAACATACGTAACACCCTTTACTTAACGTACGTAAAGACTCGGCAGAACCCCCTGCCCAAAACGCTGAAGACGCTAGCGTACGCTATATCTAAGAGTTAACGTACGTTAATTGTACTCAGATAGCGTACGTAAGAGGACATGAATAATGTACGTTGTTCATGCAGCAGTTCGGTACTGCTGAGTGAAGTCCACTGCCCAAGAAAACACAAAGCCGAAACGCAACAAAAGATGGGGTCCGAAGACATATATGCGAAGTATTCGCGATGAGGAATCTAAGTGCTAAAAGAAAACACGATTCCGACCACCCGAAGGCTCGGAATACAACAATTAAAGGAATTTCCCCAAATTTTAAGGAAATTACAACGGCCCAAACATCCCAGAATCACGATACGCCATCGAAATGCTGAACCGGATCTCACAACATAAATAATTATACCTTACGGACTTGTAGGAACAAAGAAACAATATATTAGAACGGGTTTTATGATAATCGAACGTACATGCGACGAAAATCATAACATAAAGTGAATTACATAAAAACACCTCCAAAACTCGTCCAAATGGAAAAACACCAAGAATAAAATAGTTTCAAAACGTCGAAACGGTTACAAGTGAGCTGCTAAAAATAGACATGCGCCAAAAATAGAAACTGAAAAAAATAGAAAGTACGGATATTACATTGTAACTATCATCTTCTTTTTTATGGAAATCTAATGTATCACATTCGATCCCACGCTACAGTATGAATCAACAATCTTCATCAAATTATATTAATTGCAGTTAGATAGAGCTTCAATTCTTGGAGATGCAATTGACTATGTCAATGAGCTAAAGCAACAAGTAGAGGACCTAACAATCGAGCTCGAAGAACATCCGGACAACGAGGGCACAACGAAGATAGGAAACGACGAGACTGAAAAAAGCATCGTCCGTCCAAATATCATGCATCCAAATGCAATGCAATGTGGTCCTAAACGCGATAATTTACTCAACAGTACTTTCAACAACACTGTTAACATCTCCAAGCAGAACCAAGAGCTACACAAAGTGCAACAAATGAAGGTACAACAGCTGATTTCTTTTTAAATTATTATTTTGGTTTTCAACTTCATCAAGACAAACTTAATTATTTCATGGTATGTGTTATATTTCGTGGAAATTTACAGCCACGAGTCGAAGTCTTCCAAATCGATGGCAATGATTTCTTCGTGAAGGTATTCTGTGAGCACGAATCGGGTGGATTTGTGAGGCTGATGGAGGCGTTGAATTCTTTGGGCTTGGAAGTAACCAATGTCAATACAACGAGACACACTTGCCCGGTATCAACTATCTTCAAAGTTGAGGTAACTTAATTAATTAGAATCAATCCTAATTACCGAATAATTGACACCTACATTTACATGAAATTAAGTAATCTCAGATTCTCGATCAACGCAACATATATTTTTTGGAGATTCAGAAGTAAAACATAGAGTTTGCTGGTGTATATTAAATACCTCAACAGATTTTCACTTAATTAGATTTACTCCAGTTAGGCATAGGAAATAATATTTTTGGAACCAAGTTATACAGTTACAAACAACTGCTAATCACGTAGTCCAAATTGACAATAAGAAAACGCCTCCCTCATAATTTGTAGGTATCTGAAATATATTACAAGACAGTGTATATTTATGTGTGGAAACCCGGAGTAAATTAACGTTAATTAAGAAGTCTCTTTCAAGGGATCGACCCTTTCAAGAATGTCTTTTTAAGAGTTAATTATGTTGGTTTTGGGACTTTTAGTCCCACATCGGGTAAATTAGAAAAGAGGGGTGAACCTCTTTGTTATAAAATGAGGCCTATGAATTGGTTTTATGTACACCTAGCTTTTGTCTCTTGATAAATTTCTCTCTTGTTTTACAAATTAATAGTATTCTTAGTATGCTCTACGGTTGCAGCTTGGGCTGAGCCTCCACATCGTAAAAGATTCTATTAAAGGTATTTCTTATACGAGGAGAGGTGTAAGCTAGAAAGTAGGCGAGTGGAAAAAGCTTTGTGTGTGTTGTAGGGGTAAGGAGAAATATTGTGTAGTTGTAATAATTTTCTACATAGTGTATTTTCTTCTTTGGTCCTGGTGGTTTTTCTACGGTTTGGGAGGTTTCAACATTAAAATCCTTGTGTTTATTTAAGAAATCTGTATAGATGAATCAATCAATTGTATCCATAATACTGATAGAGAGGGGCTTTATATAGGCATTACAAGAGTTTTTCCATACATAAGATTTTTAGTTAAGGTAAGACACCTAATGAAAGCCTACTACCTCTAGAAGGATCTAGAACCTTCCATCTATGTATCTTCCTACAACCAGTATTAGACAAGACACCAACAATGAAAGGATATCCTGAAACACTCCCCCTGTGTCGAGCACTAAAACGATCATGGTGCATAAGACGTTGCCTCGGTAAAAAACCTTTCCTAGTCCAAGGAAATTCCGTGGGAAAAAATAAAGACTTGGTGAGCAAAAAGAGCACAACGCACCAACTAAAAATGCTAGAAGCATGTGGAGTATACCCCCTGAAGTATACACAACAGTTTATTTCAATAGGATATCACTTGTTGAGCTCGGACAATCGATGCATGTTGATGCTACTCACATATTTCACAAATGTAGATTTTGGCAGAGACCTAGTGAGCAAGTTTGCGATATTCTCATCGGAACTCACTTGTTTCACTTCAATATTCAGCAATTTCTGCTGTTGCTGATTTAGAAGAACTTCAGCGAGATATGTTTGGTATTGAAACCTTACTTCATCTGCTCAATGCATGCCGCATTGTCCTCAAAGATGCAAGTATGGGTCGTTGTAGTGGACTTTAATGCACAAGTAGCAACCAGGATCTGCTTGGCAGATCATCAAGATATCACCGTATTTCTAATGGTGAACACATAAGTAGTTTGCGAATGTTCTTTATGCGAGTCAGAGAGATAACCGGCGTCGACAAATCCAACTAACATATTGTTGGGATTCTCTGCATAGGGGACAAGCTTGCTCGCATTAGCACTTCTGGTAGTCATGCTGCCATGCTTAGCTGCAAATATCAAAGGAAGATCGACTGGTCGGTATGCATCGTCTTAACCTCAATAATTCCTGTCGGAATATTGCTCTATCTTGCATAGGGAATGAACAGTCCAATATCAATAGAGACTTTCAAGTATCGAAAGATATATTTTATTCCACTCCAATGCCTTATCGTGGGAGCGAAGCTGAATCTTGCTAACACATTTACAAAGAATATGATGTCTGGGTAAGTACATTGAGCCAGATACAATGACACACCAATTGCGCTAAGGTACAGTGTTTCTGCTCCAAGGACCTCTTCATCTTCCTCTTTAGGATGAAACAGATCCTTGCTCATTTCCAGACTTCGACCAATCATGGGGGTAGCAAGAGGATGTGCCTTGTCCATGCTAAACCGCCTGAGCATCTTATAGACGTAGGCAGATTGATGAATGAGTATATCATCATCTCGATATTCCAGCTCTAAGCCCAAGCAGAATCGAGTCCTCCCCGGGTCTTTCATCTTGAATTCGGACTTAAGGTAGGGGGCCGTTTCATCGACCTCAACTATGGTACCGATAACATTCATGTCATCTACATAGATGGCTACAATTAAGAATCCTGCATCTGTTCTTTTTATGAAAATGCATGGACATATATTACTGTTCTTGTATCCCTTTCTAATCAAGTATTCACGCAGGCGGTTGTACCACATCCTTCCGGGTTGCTTCAACAAATACAGTGAAAAACGCAACTTTACTGCGTAAGCTCTCCGTGGTTTAGAGCTACTTGATTTGGGCAACGAAATTCTTTCGTGGACTTTCATATAAATGTCCCTATCTAGATACGCTGTAACCACATCCATAAGTTGCATGTTCAGTTTTTCGGACACTACCAAACGAACTAAGTAGCAGGAATTGATGATGTCCATAACGGAAGAATATGTCTTCTCGTAATTAATTTCAGGGCGCTGCGAGAAGCCTTGGGCAACTAGTATCGCTTTGGAATGCATGACCTCGTTCTTATCATTGTGTTTACGAAAAAATACCCATTTTTGTCAATTTGGTTTCATGCCAATGGATACTGGCTCGATCGGCCAAATACCTCACGTTTAGCCATTGATCCTATTTCAGCTTGCATTGCATCTTTCCATTTCAGCCAATCGGCTCGTCGTTGACATTCAGTAACCGAGCTCGGCTCAGCATCGTAGTTTTCAGTGTTTTTTAAGCAGTAAAGTAGGCAAAAGCATCATCGACTAGCGTAGACGACCTGCCCAACAATACGTATTCACTCGTACATCGCATCGAGATTTCGTTATTCGCCGACATCAACAAAGTTTCTGACGCATTCGTCGATCATTCCATTATTGATTCGAGGGCATATCCGTAGTCAGAGAGAATCTTATGTGACAGTCACTGTGTCTATAATTAGAGGATTTTGTGCCTCCATTTTTCTCTTTCGAGGTTCGATATCATTTCTATCCATTGGCCTCCCACTCTTTCGAGCATGCATAAGAGCAGCCGAAGCAGTCGTCCCACCACTAAGGTCGACGTCGGGGGCATCATTCATTTGGGAGGTTGAACCTTGCCCTATAATTGGGACTTCTAACTTTGCACGAACATTCACAGTAGGAATGGTAGATCTTGTTACTTTCGCAGAATCAGTAAAGCTATTGGGCATCAAATCCATAACTTTTTAAAAACTCAGAATGTGTTGCACTTCGAGCTCGATTTGAGCCTTGCTGAGATCTTGATGAGGAAAAGTGCGAGCACAACAGACAATTTCCTGCGTTCAACTGGAGTCTTTTGATTCCTCTCTCTCCCTAACCACGGGAAGTTTGTCTCATCAAAGTGACAATCTGCAAATCTTGCGGTAAACAGATCTTCTGTCAAAGGTTTCTACTTAACAGATACTTTTAGGCGACTCATAGCCAACATATATACTTAATCGTCTTTGCGGACCCATTTTAGTACATTGTGGAGGCATAATTGGCACATAGACTGCACAACCAAGAATGCGTAAGTGTGAAATAGCATGCTCATATCCAGTTACCAATTGGTACGCACTAAACAGTTGATTGGCATTGGGTCGAAAGCGAATAAGTATAGTTGCATGTGAAAGCATAACCCTGGGCAGAATTCGGCAAGTTGGTACGCAATATCAATGCTCGGGTGATAAGCTGTAACCGCTTAATCATAGCCTCGACAAGGCCATTCTGCGAATGAACGTGGGGGACGGTATGCTCAACTTCAACCGCAATCAACATGCAATAGTCTTCAAAGGACTTTGACGTAAACTCACCAGCGTTGTCCAATATTAATGACGAGATTGGAAATCCATGGTGGTTAGCTCGTAACTTGATAATGTGTGCTATGAGCGTAGCTAATGTAGTGTTTCTCATGGATAGCAGAGCGACGTGTGACCATTGCGTCAATGCATCAACCATAACCATAAAATATCTAAATGGTCCGTACTCTGGCTGAATATGTCCATAAATATGCCCTTGAATTCTTTGTAAGAAGTCAATATTTTGTGTTGAGTCTTTAGAAAAGGATGGAGAAGGTATCAACTTTGCTAGTGAACAGGCTACAAAACAATTTATGGACATTGGAAATTGCCACAGAAGCATCGGGACTTGCAGAAGATGCACTGTCAACCTCATCAGGCCATGCGATCTTCAGTCCCGGTGATACGGTATCAGACTCACTCACATCAATGCCGATGTCTAGCGGTGCTTCCAATCATTTTCTGGACTTAAAAAATGGATGAACGTGTGAGTTTTTGGAAACAAAACTTGGCATTTTCATTGTTTTCGCAGCAAAAAAAATCGGGCCAGACAGCAGGAGCAGCGGTAACATATGAAAATTCATTATCAAATTTTCATTTTGTTTGTTCCAAATTAAGTTGACCATACAGAATCTGTACAGTTTGGATAAAATATTTTGAAATTATGGCAGTTCTGATATAATTATCGTGGTTGGTTGACAACGATGAGGATATTGGATAACGGACATGTCATGTTATTGAAATCAGATATGTCATATGAGATCATTATCATGATGATTATAAGTATCCAGAATATAGACATATTAAACACGAATACCAGAGTGTGTTAAGTATATTATATTGAACTATTTACCTACTTAACCAAGATGGTTAGGATCAAATTAATCACAATCGTTGGAAATAATTTTCGCAAAGCTTGACCTTTGTTCACTTAATATCTCCTTCGTTAAGAAGTCTATGGACGAACGACCTATTGCTCTAGAAACTAGGTTTTTGTATCTTTCTATCCATAGGTCGTGCACTTTCTAGATCACTAAACTCATATTGTAGTGCTCGTTTGAAGTTGCTATTTTGGTATTTCCCTATTTTTGAGTGATAGAGCAAGACTGAAGCCTTTTCAAAGGCATTAACGTTGATGCAATAAATTGGCAATGATGGCCATGAGCGCGTTTAAACGTGTTAAAACGCAGCGGGGTGTTCGATTTATATCCCGACTAATCCTTTCCGTAACTCCAACTTGGTAGACTTGTAGAGAAAGTAGGAATGTCGGTAAGGCTATTTAAAAACCACTAATTCTGTTTGAACTTTCAAAGCATAAACAAATATCAAGGAGGATGCGCCTAGTCGTGATCAAAATTTTTTGATAACATCCAGCAGTGCATCAAATTTACCAAGCAATTCCTACTGAGCAATTGTTTCGTGATAAACCTAACCAAACATGCTATTTGAGGGAAAAATAAAATTCGTCTTTGCACAATCACAACAATTAATAGAATTTTATTAATCATGGCCAACTTTATTACATTCATAGAAAATCCCAAATTAGTTCTTAAACGAAAAACTAGAAATAATACAACATAAACCAAAGCATAAAAACTAGTCAAACTACAATGATCTAGTCAAAGTCAGCAACATCCAAATGCTGATCTTTGTCCGCAATGGTGAGAGAAGGGATCTCATAATGGTTCACTTCCATATTCTCATTATCTTCCTCATGTGGTTCGACTCTTGAGTCAAGTACTGTTTATATCCTTGTAGTAGGCTTCAATATTCTTTGGCGCTTTGCAATTGCAGTAAGTATGCTTCTTTGGACTGCAAGTATAGCAATTCCGGTCTTCCTTTGGAGTGGGTCCATTCTCGACGACAGGAGGTGGTCTACGTGGTTGGGCTCCACTAGGACCGGCGGCCGAGCCACCTTGCCTCTTCCACATATTGGAATGATGACCTTGTCTTTTCCCATGCTTGCTCGAGTCATGCACCCGTGGTGCTTGAAAAAACTGAGCATCATTGCCTTTTATATTTTGTCATGGTTTCCTCTTGTGGGTAGGCAAATTCATTTCCAGAATCGGCTTCATACCGGCTGGGAACGCATTGCTGTTGAGAATGATCTCATGATGCCTTTCTTTTTTTGCAAGATGGGGGATAAGGTTACTAAAATTTTTAATGCTCCATTCCTCATAGGCAACGCGCACCTGATGAGCAATCACACTTTCTCCCATGAGAAACGTGTTAAGAGTCAAATCTTGATCAGATTTCTTAACACCATAAGAACCAAGATCAGTGCGAAGATCGAGAACGGCTTGATTATAGGCCCCCACATTCGTATAATCCAAGAACTGGATTTGTTCCCATTGAAGTTGCAATTCGGTGAAGTTCTGATCTTACACATTATTAACATATTGTTCGAGTGTATCTCATAGTTCTTTGGGGGTTTGCAAATTCATATAACACTTTTTCAACAATGGATGTATATGTCTACGCAAGTACATCAGTGCACTAGTCTTAGTTTCCTTGCTCTGTTCTTGAGCGGCAGGCTCGTAGGAGGGAAAAATGGTGGTAGTAAATCTCTTACCGACAAACGCCAAGCGAATGACTAAGACCCACATATGGTATTCCTCACCAGTGTGGTCAAGGATTTCGGACTCCGGGTGAATATTGGAGCTTTGTGCCATCTAGAAGATATTAACAAAAGGATGTTAGTCTTGTTGTATTTTCAGTGACAATGTAAACAGTCACAATCGATGCTTTAAAAGCATGTAACATAACTGTTATTCGATATACTTCCCTTAATTGTTGTTAGTATAGTCGACAAAACCGAAGATATCAAATCGCACCCAGATATGTGTATGCAACAACAACAACAAGTATCGACTTTCAACAATTCCATGACTCCCCCTGGACCGTCACACAGTTTTCTTCAACACACAGAGATACCGACTTCTCTCACGGTCTGATTCACCACAAATTAGCGTAGGAGATAAAGAACCCAATAACCCATGTCCCAAAAAATTTCCCGAAAAGAGAATTGAAATAAGGACAAGTTTAGATAATTACCTCGATTATGAAATTAGGCACGTGATATGGAGCTATAGGTGGTGTGCTACTCGATGCGACGACGTGAAAATGGGGGCGCAATTTTGGCGGGTCCAGGAAATCACAAATTACATCGGTGTTTGGATCTTTGGACCAATACTTTGAATCGGGTCAGACCGGCTGGGCTAGATTAAGTCGCGGTTCCGGGCAGTGGGCGATTGGACTGGAGCTGGTCAGATCAGGCGGTGGGAGGCGGAGTTCGGCGT
Organism: Orobanche coerulescens; assembly: GCA_033398695.1. Classification (NCBI taxonomy): domain Eukaryota; kingdom Viridiplantae; phylum Streptophyta; class Magnoliopsida; order Lamiales; family Orobanchaceae; genus Orobanche; species Orobanche coerulescens. The sequence goes on along the minus strand of CM065815.1, from coordinate 89,339,351 downwards.
GGGCGATCTGGACTTGATCGGGTCAGACGCCGGAGGCAGTAGCCGAGCAGATCTCGGTGCGGACTATCTGGCCTGCAGAGGTCAGATGCGGGAGGCGGTGCTCGTCCTGGCTCGGTCGGACAGTTAAGGCAGGAGCCTAGTCAGATTGCGACTAGGTTGGATCGGCAGGTGGTGGCAGAGTGCAACAATGGCCGAGAAGGGTCGATCACGGCTTGTTCGAATCGGGACGGATACAGGACTTGGTCGGTACGGGTGGATTGGTTGCGACTGGATTGCAATAGGGTCGGGGCAGTTGGTATCGGGGCTCGACTGTGGTGGCAGTGTGTGGCAGTGGCAGAGTAGGATCGATCACGGCTGGATGCGGGACTTGGTCGGCATTGGCGGACTGGTCGCGTCTAGGTTGCAGGTGGTGGCAAAGTGCGGCGGGGTCCAATCAGGGTCGATCATGGCTGGATGCGGGACTTGGTCTCCACGAGCGGACTGGTCGCGGCTAGGTTAGATCGGCAGGTGATGGCAAAGTGCGGCAAGGGCCACTCAGGGTCGATCATGGCTAGACGCGGCAGGGGTCCGCGGCAGGGGTCCGGGCGGACGATCGCGGTAGTGTGTGGCAGGGGTCCGGGCGGACGATCGCGGTAGTGTGCGGCAGGGGTCCGGGCGGATGATCGTGGTAGTGTGCAGCTGGTGCCCTGGCGAATGATCACGGTAGTGTGTGGTAGGGGTCCGAGCGGACGATCGCGGCAGTGTGCGGTGAGGTGCGGTGAAGTGCGGCGACATGCAGAGATGCGGCGATGCACAACGAGCAGGGGGGTCGGAATTTTTTAAAATAAATTCGGAGCTACGTGCTGATAATATGTTTCAGGAGAAAGTAAGAAAGTTGTAAATATGAATCAATCAGTTGTATCATAAAACTGATAGAGGGGGACTTTATATAGGCATTTATAGGATTCTTAGTTAAGGTAAGACACCTAATGGGATCCTACTGTTGGGATTCCACAGAAAATAAACACAGCGGAAGAATAAACGGAATCCCTAAGAGGATCGATCAAGTAACGTATATACGAAAAGAAAAATACGAAGATCAAGGAATCAAAGTCCCATACCTATGATGTCTCTGAAAAACTTTCGTATGATGATGATGATGATGAAGAGCCCTTCGTTCCAAGCACCTAAAGCAAGATGCCTTTACTTCACACGCCGGAACTTGATGGAAAAATCGACAAGCTTCCTTTCTTCAAGAATGCGGCTAGGGAAGCTTGTAGGAATTTTCTCTCTCAATGTATTCTTCTTATATCTTGTCTCTAAGATCAAGATGAAGTTTTCAACCTTACACTCTCTCTCAAATTCGTGATTTTGAGTTCTTGCAAGAAGAAGTTGTCCTCTCTCCTTTTTAAAGACTTTTATTTATAAAAAAAATGAAAGTCTGCCTTTAACACATGATTGAGGGTATCAAATACACCTCACATATGTCACCTAGTGACATAAAATAAGTATAAAAGAGACAAGAGAGGGAGGGGGGCGGCCTTAAGGGAAATTTCCAAGAAGACGGGTCGAATTTACTCGGCTCGTGTACTGGATGTTCGTCAAAATGAATCCCTCATGTACCGGATGTTTGTCAAACGAATCCGTTTTATTTCCAATGTGTTTGGACTAATTAATTAATCCAATTAATTAATTATATCAAACACAAATATATATTTCTCTAAGAAATATAATTTATGAATTAAAGTAATCACCCAGTAACCTACTTACAATTCATAAGACCGCTATTTGATTTATCCGACAAATCAAAATTAGATATCTAATATCTAATATTATAAGAGAGATTATTAATTCATATTTATCCATCAATGGTCCTATTGCGCGACTCCGTAGGTTCGTCTCAGCCGGCATTGGGAGGAACCAATGAGTGCGGGCAGCACTTAGCCAGCCTAGCGGGCCGCACTGTAAACCCCGACTGAGAACGAATGAACGAATCATTCCAGAACCATTATGTCGTGAATACTATATACGTATAGACCCTTCATCAGATGTCTCAGTCAAGTCTTCGGGTCACGGTAAAGTCAAACCCTACTGTTGACTAAACTCTATACATGTGTTAATGCAAATCAAGACCGACTGATTAATAGTGTATCTAATACGACTATATCAGAATGCTTTGGCCAAAGACTTATGATATTATTTGCCATTAACCGTATAGGACATTCGCCTGCTCACTAACAGGAGATAGAATCCTTTCTTGGCGTACAGCAAAGACTGCTACCTGCCCATATAGTCCGCACTTCGAGGTCGACTCAGCAATTAAGCAAATGAGTCTAACTACTCTAATGACAAACTAAACGTCACAGGCACATCTTCTACTGAACCCTCAAGTCAAAGGTCTACATATACTGTCACAACCTTTCGATTCGTCATCGACTCTCTGAGAGTGAATACCGTGTGACTGAATCGAGTATGAGTCATGTTCGAGTATACTGGTCCCACCAATATACTTATAACTATGCTATCAAGACGTGCACACATCCTAGCATCAGTTATACAAGTCTTATTAAAACTTAATGTCCTGTTAAGTTTTATCGACTTGCGAACTAGTTAAGCATTCGAGCTCTAAACACTTCTAGTGCCTATCTCCTTATCTCCATAAGGAGTATAATGTTCACTCTCAAATGCAAGGACTATTATTCTATATACCAAATCACAATGCCAGTGATATACAATAATATAGAAATAATAATTGCCTTATTCATAATTACAATACAATTGCTCTCACTCTCTCATCCTCTGAGTGGCATTCGAGGGTATATTCCTAACAATCTCCCACTTGCACTCAATGCCACAAACTATGGTATCTAATACCCATACTCTCCAGATGTATCTCTAAGACCTTCTGATATAGTGGCTTGGTAAGCGGATCAGCAACGTTATTTGCTGTGTCTACTCTCTGCAGTGTAACATTCCCATCCCGAACCATTTCTCTAACAAAATGATATTTTCCCGCAATATGTTTGGTGTTGTGGTGAGCCCTAGGCTCCTTAGCTTTGTCTGTGACTCCATCGTTGTCACAAAATAGTGTCACGGGCTTCTCTGCGTTAGGAACCACTTGAAGTTCCTCAGTGAACTTCTTTATCCAAAAAGCTTCTTTAGCAGCCTCCGTGGCTGCCTGATATTTGGCTTGACATGTAGAGATAGCAGTCGAACTTTGCTTGGCACTTCTCCAAGAAATCGCCCCACCATTCGGAGTAAAGATATACCCGATGTGGACATCCGAGCATCCATGTCCCCGAAAAATTTGAGTCTGTATAACCCATCACTCTTAGTTCTCCACCGCCATATGTAAGAACCAAGTCTTTAGTCCTCCTTAGGTACTTAAGAATGTTCTTCTGACGATCCAATGTTCCCGCCTGGATTTGGTCAAACCGACTTACTACGCTCACAAAGATAGGCAATGTCCGGTCTAGTGCAAATCATTGCATACATAAGGCTACCTACTGCCGAAGCATAAGGTACCTTGCTCATTTCCTTTCTATCTTCCTCACTTTGAGGACACATCTCTAAGGAAAGTTTTGCACCATGTTGCATAGGTAGAAACCCTCTTTTAGAATCTTCCATCCTAAATCGCTTCAGGATCTTTTCTATGTAGAGGGCTTGGGAAAGACCTAACATTCTTTTCGCTCTNNNCCGGTAGAGANGAATACCCAGAATATAGGTAGCTTCTCCCAAGTCTTTCATTGAGAACTCTTTAGAAAGCCAAGCTTTCACAGAACTGAGCATTCATACGTTGTTTCCTATAAGTAGAATGTCATCTACATATAGTATTAAGAACGCAATTTTGCTCCCACTAACCTTCTTGTAAATACAGGCCTCTTCTTCGTTTTTGACAAAATCAAACTCTTTGACTGTCTCGTTAAAACGAAGATTCCAACTCCGTGAAGCTTGCTTCAGTCCATAAATGGCACGCTGAAGTTTGCATACTTTATGAATAGAGATATGAATCCCTTAGGCTGTTCCATATAAATCTCCTCCTCGAGGAATCCATTTAGGAATACCGTTTTCACATCCATTTGCCATATTTCATAATCTAAGTGGGCTGCTATAGCAAGCATCATGCGAATAGACTTAATCATAGCTACAGGCGAGAAGGTCTCGAAGTAATCGATTCCTTCTCTTTGGGAATAACCCTTTGCCACAAGCCTGGCCTTATAGGTATCAACCTTGCCATCTCCATCAGTCTTTCTCTTATAGATCCATTTATTTCTAATAGGCACTATGCCTTTAGGACGATCTACTAAAGTCCAGACCTGATTAGCATGCATTGAGTCTGTCTCAGCTTCCATAGCTTCTTGCCACTTGGTGGAGTCAACGTCTACCATCGCTTGGTCGTATGTAGAAGGATCAGTCTCTTGACTACTTTCTGTCATCTCATGGACACCCAGTTCCTCTTGATGCAGATAGCCATACCTCTCAGGTAATTGAGAAATTCTACTAGACTTGCGAGGTTGTATTTGTATTTCAGAAGGTTCGGTTCTTATATCTTGCATAGGTGTCTCATTTGGTGTTTCTTTTATTTCTTCCAAAGAAATATTTCTACCGCCCCTCCTTCCCGAATAAACCGATCTTCCAGAAGTGTGCTTGTATAGCAACGATGATCCTATGATCTTCGTGCATGTAGAATAGATATCCCATGGAATCCCTGGATATCCTATGAAACAACCTTTCACACCTAGTTTCCAACTTCTCTACTTTAGTCTTCTTGACATAAGGGGGCATCCCCAAATCCTAATGTGATTAAGACTTGGTTTCCTACCTCTCCACATCTCATGGGAGTCTTAGGAAACGGATTTGGAAGGACATCTGTTCAAGATATGCACAGCAAGAAGGAGTGCGTAACCCCACGTATAAATCGGTAGATCAAGATAGTTAAGCATGGAGCGAACCATGTCCAACAAGGTTCGGTTCCTTCTTTATGATACACCATTTAATTGTGGAGTAGCCGGAGGAGTGAATTGTGACACTATTCCTAGTTCTTTTAAGAACTCATCAAATTCGGTACTCATGTACTCACCACCCGTCTGACCGAAGAGTCTTAACACGGTTACTGTTTGATTTTCAACTAGGGCTTTAAATTCCTTGAATTTATCAAAAGCTTCAGACTTATGTTTCATTAAGTACACGAATCCATACCTGGTATGGTCATCAGTGAATGTAATGAAATACTGAAAGCGGTCTCGTGCCACTTCAAAAGGGCCACAGACGTCGGTATGGATCAATCCAAGTTTTTCAGCAGCTCTTTCAAAAGTCCCTGCGAAGGGTAACTTAGTCATTTTGCCTTGAAGACAAGATTCACAAGTTGGATAGGGATCTAATCCCAATGGACCCGTAAGCCCATCTTTCTCCATTTTATGAACCTTGGTCTGACCGATATGACCAAGTCTAAGATGCCACTTAAGTGCTTGGTTCGTTTCATCCCTACCACGCTTCCTAGTTATAGTGTTCACAGTTGTCTTATTCTTTAAATTTAAATGGTATAAACCATTTAATAATGTAGCAAGATACAACCAATTTATTTCGAAATAAATACGACAGACCCATCTCCAATAAAGAAGTGAAATCCCTTTCGGTCCATGACCGAATTGATACAATATTCTTGTGCCCCTTGGGCAAAACAAGTACATCATCTAAAGTGAGAATAAAACCGATTCTAAATCCAACATAAGGGATCCGATATCGAAGCCTCGACACTATGCCCACTTCCGACGGTGACCATCACCTCCCCGAATCCAGCCTTCCTACTTGCTCCGCATCCCGATTCATTGTACAAATGTGAGAACTCGCACCGAATCAAGTATCCAAGAAGTAGAATATACGATTCTGAGAACAATTTGTTTCTAAAACCAGTAGTTCCGTACCTGAAGGCGCATTACGGTCAAGCTTTGGACAATACCTCTTCCAGTGGCCTAGCTCACCGCAGTTCAGGCATACATCCGTTTTCTTAGCCCCTTTGCTCTTTTGAACTATTGGGGCCTTGCTCATTCCCTTGTCGATCTTGGCTATCGGACCTAACTGCTTCTTGTTCTTTTTCTTCTTATTCTTGGACTTCCAAGTCTTAGAAGAAATCACAAGTGCAGCTTCCTTTCCCTTTGTCTTCATCTGAGACTGTGCAGTCGTCAGTTTGTTCATTAGCCCAGCTAAGTTACATGCAATCTCATTGCAGTTGAAGTTCATGACAAATTGGGAAAAGGAGTCAGGAAGTGACTGCAGGATAAGGTCAGTTTGGAGAGATGCATGCATCTGAAAATCAAGAGCTTCCAATATCTTAATCATCGAGATCATCTTGAGGACATGGTCCTCAACCCTCTCTCCTTCCTTCATCCTGGCGCCGAATAATTACTTTGATATCTCATATCTAGTAGTTCGGCTATGCTCTCCATAGAGCTCAGCCAGGTGCGCTAAGATAGATCGTGAAGACGTCATCTTTTCATGGGCACGTTGAAGCTCATTGGTCATTGAGCCTAACATGTACCCTCGCACTCTTATGTCGTCTTTTACCCATTTCTCATGGGCATCGACATCTTCCTGATTGGCTCGGGTTCTTGCAGGAGCCGCTGGGATGTCCGCCTCCAAGACGTATCCCAGCATTTCCATAGTTAGGACAATCCTCAAGTTCCGAAGCCAGTCCACATAGTTCGGACCAATCAGGACGTTCTTTTCAAGTAGTGTAGCAAGTGGGTTCATTGTCATATTGAGAGTTTTGTTAACTGCAGAAAATAATTTGAGATTCGTTAGTGATTGTTTAATTATGATCCGAGTAAAGAATTTAAGGACTTTCTTTATTCATAACTCGGCTCCCACTATTTTATCGGCATTTACACACTCCCATGTTAAATCCGGAAGTCTTGGGTGACTTCATAGTGGTGATCGATTTCTTTACAAAGTTTAATAGAGGGCAACCCATACGGTTTATATTCTATTATTCTTTTTAAAGTGGTGTCTAATACCAACCCATCTAATGGATGATTCGATCTTCTTTTACCCCTAGTTCACTTGCCCTCAACCCATTCGGTTTCTATGGCTCGCTGAACTATCTAAGTTTAAACCGTCAACTCCTATTAGTCTGACAATTGAATCTTACTCGGAAACCCATACGGTTTATAGGGGTTTGATTTGTCACAACCAAAAGCATCTAATGCACTCTAGGAATTTATCAACTTTCCCCAAAAATATAACCCCGACATACTCGGAAGAATAATATTCCGGTTTAGATTTCAATTTTCCATGAGTTTGACGGAGGATAGGAAACCTCGTAACCTTTATAACTTAGTGTTTGTAAGTGGGAGTATTAACGCGATTATATGTTACACTTTGCACATTAATCCGTTTATAAGCGCGGTTTGTGGTTTGTCAATCATTCAAAATGAAAAACAATAAATACAACCTAGTTACTACCAACATATAGCTCATGGACTTTTTCTTAAGTATTGGGCCAAGCCAAATAAAGAAAGGAAAAATACAGTATTGATTCTTCGTCTTCTAGTCGGTCGTCTTCGGTCTTCGTCATAGCCATATGAATAATTACATCATTGAACAATACGTCCTATTATACATATTTTCTAGTAAAAATAAATAGGCTCAAAATGGCCTTTACAACCATATCGAATCGAACAAATCAACAACTAAGTCTACGAGCTATATCACCATCACATAAGGCATTCCATACAACATGTAACGGTAAATGAAATTAAATAATCAATTAATATATTAATCCAATTAATATAAAAATTAATCTATTTAATTTCTAAAATATTAATCAAATTAATATTTATAATCATCATTTTAATCCGTTCAAAGTAATCCGGCCAAAACAATATTGTCGTCTAATAATTTCCCTTAACAAAAAAATATTCCAAATATTTTATTAAATCCAATTAAATCCAATTTAAATTTCGGAAATTATTACAACGAAATATAAACACAAAAATAGAGTCCCGGAAAATCCTAGATCGTGCCCACCACGGCCCGATTCAAAATCGGGCGTAAAACCCGAGAACCGCCCGACCGAGTCACTCTCGCCATCGCCCGCCAGCCGGCCGAGCTACTGAGAGCCTACCGAGTCACTCTCGCCGGCCAGCAGCAGCCCAAAGAGCTGCCAGCAGCTACGTCTTCGTGCGGTATTCGTGTTTAACCCCCGTTTTTCTCATTTTTTCGACTCGCTTCCAAAACAAAAAAGTTTCTTAACTTCATGAAGAACTTATAAATCAACAAAAATAAATTTTTTCAGATTTATAATTCACATAAAATAGTTGAAACTTGACTTACTATGAACGATTAAATTTCTTCGATTATATCTATTATGATTCTAAATCATAAACATCATCAAATAACATTCCAAATGCAAAGATGATCGTATATACGATATATTTGACCTCGCTCCGATACCACTGTTGGGATTCCACAGAAAATAAATGCAGCAGAAGAATAAACAGAATCCCTAAGAGGATCGATCAAGTAACGTATATACGAAAAGAAAAATACGAAGATCAAGGAATCAAAGTCCCATACCTATGATGTCGCTGAAAAACCTTCGTATGATGATGATGATGATGAAGAGCCCTTCGTTCCAAGCACCTAAAGCAAGATGCCTCTACTTCACACGCCGGAACTTGATGGAAAAATCGACAAGCTTCCTTTCTTCAAGAATGCGGCTAGGGAAGCTTGTAGGAATTTTCTCTCTCAATGTATTCTTCTTATATCTTGTCTCTAAGATCAAGATGAAGTTTTCAACCTTACACTCTCTCTCAAATTCGTGATTTTGAGTTCTTGCAAGAAGAAGTTGTCCTCTCTCCTTTTTAAAGACTTTTATTTATAAAAAAATGAAAGTCTACCTTTAACACATGATTGAGGGTATCAAATACACCTCACATATGTCACCTAGTGACATAAAATAAGTATAAAAGAGACAAGAGAGGGAGGGGGCGGCCTTAAGGGAAATTTCCAAGAAGACGGGTCGAATTTACTCGGCTCGTAATCGGATGTTCGTCAAAACGAATCCCTCGTGTACCGGATGTTTGTCAAATGAATCCGTTTTATTTCCAATGTGTTTGGACTAATTAATTAATCCAATTAATTAATTATATCAAACACAAATATATATTTCTCTAAGAAATATAATTTATGAATTAAAGTAATCACCCAGTAACCTACTTACAATTCATAAGACCGCTATTTGATTTATCCGACAAATCAAAATTAGATATCTAATATCTAATATTATAAGAGAGATTATTAATTCATATTTATCCATCAATGATCCTATTGCGCGACTTCATAGGTTCGTCTCAGTCGGCATTGGGAGGAACAAATGAGTGCGGGCAGCACTTAGCCAGCCTAGCGGGCCGCACTGTAAACCCCGACTGAGAACGAATGAACGAATCATTCCAGAACCATTATGTCGTGAATACTATATACGTATAGACCCTTCATCGGATGTCCGGTCAAGTCTTCGGTCACGGTAAAGTCAAACCCTACTGTTGACTAAACTCTATACATGTGTTAATGCAAATCAAGACCGACGATTAATAGTGTATCTAATACAACTATATCGTAATGCTTTGCCAAAGACTTATGATCTTATTTTCCATTAACCGTATAGACATTCGCCCGCTCAAGAATAGAGATAGAATCCTTTCTTGGCGTACAAAGAATGATCGCTATCCGCCCGTATAGTCCGCACTTGAGGTCGACTCAAAGAATTAAGCAAATGAGTCTAACTACTCTAATGACAAACTAAACGTCACAGCACATCTTCTACTGAACCCTCAAGTCAAAGGTCCATGTATACTATCACAACCTTTCGATTCGTCATCGACTCTCCGAGAGTGAATACCGTGTGACTGAATCGAGTATGAGTCGTGTTCGAGTATACTGGTCCCACCAATATACTTATAACTATGCTATCAAGACGTGCACACATCCTAGCATCAGTTATACAAGTCTTATTAAAACTTAATGTCCTGTTAAGTTTTATCGACTTGCGAACTAGTTAAGCATTCGAGCTCTAAACACTTCTAGTGCCTATCTCCTTATCTCCATAAGGAGTAGAATGTTCACTCTCAAATGCAAGGACTATTATTCTATATACCAAATCACAATGCCAGTGATATACAATAATATAGAAATAATAATTGCCTTATTCATAATTACAATATAATTGCTCTCACTCTCTCATCCTCTGAGTGGCATTCGAGGGCATATTCCTAACACCTACTTCCCTAGAAGGATCTAGAACTTTCCATATATGTATCTTCCTACAACAAGTATTAGGAAAGACACTAATAAGGGAAGGATATCCTGGAACAATGTTGTTATTATTTCTCTATTTTGCTTTCTATTTCCACAACAACAGTTTTGGCGAGAGAATTAGGAGGGTCAAATTCCCAACAAGTGATATCGGAGCCAAGGATATGGTAAATTCGAGCGTTTGCTGGGGTGCAGCTTTGGTGTGGATACGTACAATCTAAGGAGGTTCTGTATAGGGAAATTTATTTTTAAGTGGGACCAGTGTGACCTCACCAATTTTTCCAGGAATCTTGAAGTTCTGTCTAGGAAATATTGAGATTCTCCCTTTCCTGGTAGCTTACTTAGTGTGTGTACTATTCAAATATATTGTAGAATTCACCAAAACCGACTGAGGAATTCCATATTATGATTGAATTGCATCAAAGCTCGGCTCTTAGTCCTTTCCTCTTTGCCATAGTCATGGATGAATTGACAAGGTTAATTCAAGACGATATTCCTTGGTGCATGATGTTTGCAGATGTTATAGTATTGTTGATGAAACGAAGGATGGAGTTGAAAGAAAGTTGGAACGCTAGAGAAATACGCTAGAAATTTGTAGTTTCATGCTGAGCAGAAGTAAGACTCATTATTTGGAATGTAGCTTTAGTGGAAATGGAAGTAGAGAGGCGGATACAATCACTTTTGATGGGAATGTTATACGAGGATCGGATTTTTTTCGTTATCTTGGGTTTATTCTTCGAAAGAAGAAGCATTAGACAGTGGCGTGGCCCAAAGGATTAAGTCAAGGCGGTTGAAATGGACAAGCGCAATGGGGTTACCATGTGATTAAGGCGTACCTTACAAATAAAAGGGTAAATTTTACCGAACAGCAATTAGGCCTCCACTTTTATATGGCTCTGAATGTTGGCTGTAAATCATAGTCATGTGCATAAGATGAATGTGGCGGAAATACATATGCTAAGATGGATGTGTGGCCATACGAGAAAGGATCGACTTAGAAATGATTTGATTATGAAAAATGCACGAGTCTCCCCTATAGAGGATAAGCTGTTTCATAATATGTTAAGATGGTTTGGGCATGTGAGAAGGAGGCCGATTGATGCACCGGTGCGGAGGCTTGAAGAATGGGGAGCACATAAGCTGGTGCAGGGTAGAGGAAGACCTAAACATACATAGATATGAGTGATTGAGAATGATATGAGGTTTCTTCGGATTGGATAAGATGTGATTGGCATGATACCGCCCTCGGCATCATTGGACACAGATGTTTTGAGTTGGGGCCTGGAGGGTAGCGATAATTTTTCTATTCGAACAGCATACCTGTTGGTCAAAGAACTCTACGAGGAAAGGGATAGGAATGGGTGGCAACATATATAGAAGTGGACAGGACCACATAGGATCCGACACTTTATATGGCTTGTCTCACATGGCCGTCTCCTCACGAATGGAGAGAGCTTTCGCCGACATATAGCGGCTGACAGTTGCTGCCTGAGATGTGATGATAATTTTGAATTAGTGGACCATGTTTTAAGGGGTTGCAGTATATCGGTGGATGTGTGGAAGTCTTTGTTACCTGCGATTGAAATGGTGAAGTTTTTCGCGATGGCTTCAGTTGTTGGATGTGAAGTAACCTATGTCGCGATGACAGGAAGCTCCTTTGGTATTGTTTGTTGGTGCTTATGGAAGCGCAGAAACGAGAGAGTCTTTCAAAATGTTACAAAGGAAGCAGCACAGATCCGTATCTCGATTAATTATTGGAGAGCAGTGGTTGTCCGGAGTTGGGCGGAAGCTGCGGAGGGACGGAGTAAAACAGGCAGGTTGAGGATTGAAAGGGAGATAGGTTGGGCTTCTGCGGTTGGAGGTTGGTTCACCTTGAACACGGATGGGTCCGTAAAAAGATGTGAAGCGTTGATACGGGTGCGGGACAGGTGTGATATAATACGTGTGCGGGGATGCGGAGATTTTTGAATTTTATAGGATATTATATATATATATATATATATATATATATATATATATACACACGACAATGCATTCATTATAAAAATGAGAATTGCATATACAATTTAATATCAAATCTCAGTCTCAATGTAATCAAAATTGAAGAAAGTAAATAGTACCAGAAAATTAGAGAAAGTAACTCCAAATAAGTATGTTCGAATCCATTATAAGTCGAGCTTTATGTTACGAATTAATAATAAATATGATGTGATCTACAAGTACAACAATCGTCCATAAATTAAGATCATCGAATAACTCAAGATCGAACTAGTTTTGGTAATTGTGGACGACCCATTGCTTAGCAAAGCAAGAACTTTAGTATACGAGGACGCCACAAACAGACGTGTTCGTCGGAGTAATAAGATGATAATTATGACAATAATTGATGCTCTATAAACCTTAAAAATCATCAAATATGAGAGAAGAAATTTTATTAATTATAAACTGAACAATTTTGTGCACCGAATTAAGGGTAGCAAATGGAGGCGGACGCGGGGACCTCTACCTCCATGTCAGCCCCCGCATCAAAATATCATCCCCATTCTCGTATTATCTCTGTTTCAAAATATTATCCCCATCTGTGTCCCCATCCCGTGTGTACAAAATTGTCCCCCCGACCCAATCCGATATCTCTACTTTTACCCATTTCCGTCTCCATCCATCAACCGTTCCGTACCTGCTTGTAAATATAACTTAATTTGAGGTTAGCTTTGGTATTTAGCCATTGAGGAATATGATTTTTAAAAAAGAAAAAATAATAAAAAATAATTTAATATTTTATAATATGTATAAATATAATTATTGATAAGTAGTTAATAAAGCTAAACGTGAAAATTGCATAAAACATATGTGGCCATATATTATAATATATGTATGTCTCATATATAGGATAACAAGTAAATACTATAACAAATAAATATGTATATATACATATATATTTTAAGAAAATAATAAGTATATACGGGTATAAAGTAGGTATGGTACCCATGGGTGGCGACGAAATAATTATCCTCATACCCATGCCCATACCCGTTTATATCCATAACTTCATCCACGTCTCCATCCCCATCCACACTTGAACCGGGTAATCCATATTCCCACCGGGTGGGTGCGAACGGGTACTTGTTTCGACCGGATATGCTGCCATCCCTAGGGTGAATCCTGAGCAAAAAGAAGAATCTAAAACAGATTAAAATTTATAAACCCAAAGAGTAACATTATACAATGCCACACAATGCATGATAGTTTGAAGCCAACCCACACTCCACGGCCAAAGCAACAACCCGACCAATGTAATTTGCACTCGACGCACACTGCCAAAACACGACCGTGCAAGCTGCAATGTGTACGAAAAAGACCTTCAGCTCATTATTTGATGGTGCAATTTGGCCCCCAACATCCAGTTTATAACAGAATCAAGCCTCTTAAATGTCTTGCATTTCAAGTTGACGTCCTTGCTTATTAGGATCTTCTAAGGTGGCTCTTGTAATTCGATAATGTCAACCGTGAGCTACTCCATACTCTTCCATCTCAAATTGACAAAAGTGTGGCCCGTAGAAACAGCTTAAATCCACATAAAAGAATTCCCATAAAATAGTCTTTAACCATCACTTTCGAAGTGAGTATTGAATAGATTGATCCATTTTTCAGTTCTTGAATCCGATTGTTTTTGTTTATTGTACCCGTTTACACTGATATATAATTATTAAGTTCATTAAGTCATTTCCTTTTAATCCTTTTCTTTTTTAACGTGACAGCAAAAGAACGACGAGACAGTCCAAGCCAATGATGTGAAGGAATCGCTGCTGGAGCTAACGCGAAGTCCATCAAGAAACTGCCTCAACGTTCATATATCGCGCACCACCACCAACCATAGGGATTGTTGGAGTATACCATGCTTTGAATCTACTACATGAGCTGCAAATCTGGGAAGATCAAAGTAAGAGACAAATTTGTTAATAAAGCAAGCATCAAATAATATATATATATATATAGTGGCGCGTTCTATGCAGTACCAATATTAGATGCAGTACTTTGCAGTACTAATTTATGCATGAATTTTATACTAATTATGCATGAAATATATGCATTTCATGCATCAAAATTTCAATGCATTACTTTATAGTATTAATTTATGCATGAGTTTTGTACTAATTATGTATGAAATATATGCATTTCGTGCATCAAAATTTCAATGCATTAAAATATGCAATATATGCATCAAAATATCGATGCATTAAAATATTAGATTATATGCATCAATTTTTTGTGAGAATTAATGCATTGAAATTTTGATGCACGAAATGCATATATTTCATTCATAATTAGTACAAAACTCATGCATAAATTAGTACTGTAAAGTACTGCATCTAATATTGGTACTGCATAGAACGCGCCCCTATATATATATATATATATATATATATATTAGTAATCAAAGGAAATGAATCCGAAGATAGGCGATGTTGAGTCCAGAAATTCTCTCTTTAAAGAAAATTCCCCCCACCGCAGTGTATAACGTCTGGATCCCAAGATAAACAACATCTCGATGCGTTGATAAATTAATCATTGCACCCACAGCGAGCTAAAATAATATCTGAACTATCACCGATGCGATCGAAAATATGAAGAGAAATTTTTTCTGAAAAAAGAACTCGAAAATTCGGATAGACGGATGGAAAATGAAATATGTTGTAATACCCGCACTTTTTGTAAATTTCTTGCTCTGGTGCTTCTGTAATTTTGACACTCGTTGTAAGTGTTTAGTAAGTTAATGTTGATCTTGGTATTCATATCATTTGGAATTTACCCTTTCTTATTCAGATCGTTGCTGTTTTGGATCCTTGATGAGATTATACCACCTACGTGTAAAGGGTAGCGCACGCTACGCACCCTTTATAGCGCACGCTAATTGAGTGCTGGTAGCGCACGCTATGGGGTGGAATCAGCGCACGCTAGTTGTGTATTTGAGGCAGACAGTCCAGTAGGTATTGGACTGAAATGGAGAATTCATAACGCACGCAATGTGTGATGGTAGCGCACGCTAGCTGTATTAGTAGCGCGCGCTAAGATATCGGGGTAACGCACGCTAAGGCGAAGCAGGGCAGAGGACAGTACGTACTGGACTCCAATTACTGGGCAATAACTATCAGGTAGCGCACGCTAACACCCAGTTAATGTACGCTAATGTTAAGGCGTTAGCGCACGCTACAACATACGTACCACACGCTAACGACGCAGGCAGAGTTCGCTGGACTACCCGGTGAGTCCGATAGCGTGCGCTATTCTTCATAATTAGTGTACGCTAGTTTCTATTTAGTATAAATAGGATACTTCTGTAATACCTGGTTGTAAATTCATTTATTATCATCACTCACTAATTTTCACTCATTAATAATCATTCATCATTCATATTTATTCATTGTGTTTCACCGTTCGGCGTACTTTTGAATCGTATATCAGTTATCATTCGTCATACAACCCTGTTGAGAATCGAGTCGAGAACACTATCATTATCATCGTTGTTGGCAACTTGTGTGTGATGAGTAGCGCATGCTACATACTCTTTTTAGCGCACGCTAATTGAGTACTGGTAGCGCACGCTACCATTCAGCATTAGCGCACGCTAGTGCAATTGAGGCAGACCATCCAGAAGACACTGGACTGAATCGGAGTATTCGTAATGCACGCTATGAGTGGAAAATAGCGCACGCTCGTTGTATGAGCAGCGCGCACTATCGGCCTTCATTAGCGTACGCTACTCGTGTACTTGTGGCAGGCAGTCCAGTAGGCACTGGACTGAATCGGAGAATTCGTAGCGCACATGTGTGAGGGTAGCGCACGCTAACTGTTTTAGTAGCACACGCTAAGTTATCGGTATAATGCGCGCTAAGGTGAGCAGGGCAGAGGACAGTAGGTTCTGGACTCCAGTTACTCGGCACCAACTATCAGGTAGCGCACTCTAAATCCGGTTAACACACGCTAAGAGCAAGGCGTTAGCGCACGCTACCAAGTACGTAGCGCATGCTAACGCGGCATTCAGAGTTCACTGGATTACCCGGTAAACTCGCTAGCGCACGCTGATCGCAGGAGATAGCGCACGCTAAGCTTGGTTTGGTATAAATAGGATAATTCACTCTTCATTTCGTCATTTCTTCATTCCTTAACCATCCCGGGTGATTTTGGGCGATTCGCGAAGAGTTCTTCGAGCTGCAATCATCTAGCATCATCTTCAAGCTCCTAGTTCAGATTAATCAACATTTAATCCTCTCCACCACACCAAATCAAGGTAAACTTTTCTTGAATCAGGAATTTCGGGATTTGAGTGTTTTCCTTCCGATCTCTTCAAGTTAGCATGGTATTATGTTGGAATATGCTGAATACGGATTTTGTACCTTGGATACATGTGTTCCTATAGATTTATTAGTGTATTTTTTTCAGATTTGTTGAGTATTTGGGGAATTGTTCAAGAACACCTTGAGTGTTGACTTTGGAATTTTGGGGTTTCGACTAGATGTTTTCGTAATCTCGGATGGAGTATTCCTATTGGATTATTGATTGTATTGATGATGTTTTGTTGGGTTGAATCACTCATTTGGAGGTTGGTTTCGATATAATTGGGGTTGGTTGTAAACAATGGAAGAATGTGTGCAACGTGTTTGTCAAAATGCCCCAATGAGTTTGGATTTGTTGTATCGACTTCTTGAATTGGTTATGATCGTAATTGATACGTATATTAAGCGAATTGTTGGTACTTATGTTATTCAAGGTTGTTCGAGCGATCGATAACTCCATTAAGGATGTTTGTTCGAGGAAGGACATTTCATCACCGGTATTGAGGCAAGTTAATTCTTGCTCGGTTAAAAGGATAATCATTCCTTTCGTTATTGTTCATTCATATATATAATTCATTCATCATGCATCAATCATGTTGAGACTTGTAATTATCAAACTAATCATTCAATTCACGAGGAACAATGGTTCCAATCATTTCATTTGAAGCTATCACTCATTGCGTCATTATTTCACCTCAGTGAGTCATTCTTGACCCTTGTCGGTTTTCTATTCATTGTTCTTCATCATGGTCGCTTTTGTTCTTGTGTCCTTCCGGGATTGTATTACGTTCTGGGTGGTATATGTGTGGAATTTCTAGTCGGGCACACTAATGTCATTGTGTATATGCGGGGATCCGGACACATTAGACTATGCACACGGTAACGTGCCTCCATGAGACTAATTAGGCCAAGTTTTGCGGGTATTTATGCGGGACGCCGGGCACTCGGCAGGCTTGTGCACTTGCACATCCCATTCGTGGCGTACTATGATGCCCATCATTCAACTTGATTTCTCATGTGATTATTGTATTTGTTCAACTCTTGAGGATTGTTGTTCTGTGTAACTGACACATTAGGGATGTTGTTTTTAGGTCATGGCAAGGCAAAGGCACGGGAAGAGAACATTGACAGCTAGGAGTCCCAGTGATACTAGTAGGGGGCCCAGTCTGTCCACTTATTCATGTTTCTTGATGCGTATTTTCTGCTGCGGTTCCGTTTGGATTTTCATTTTATTCAGTGTTGTATATTTTATCTTCATATGAAATATACATGTATTCTGTATTCCTGGGTGTGTTGTACTTGAAACTCATCATCGGAGTAATTGGTAATATAATGTGGTTCGGTACTACAGTTATATTATTTAATTCATTAATTTTCATTCGCCTGGTGGGTCCCAGTTGGGGGTCCACGACACTGTAATAGGTGCCTAGTTTGGGGTGTTATAGTTGGAATCAGAGCGTGGTTTTGAATACTACTATCGGAGTCATGTCTGATTGAAATCATCATTCATCAGACCAGTATCATTGGACTTTCACGTCACGTATGACCTGTGTAAGCGCCAAGCCCCTCAGACCGAAAGAACAATAAGATTTCTGACGCCATGATATAATTTCTGGCAATAAGAATCACTAATTCATCATTCATCAGTCAACAATCCTCAATCATCATTTTCATTTTTGATCATGTCGATCATGTTAACTCATTAATCACTCAGTTAATTTCATTGCTCAGTTGTTGATCTTGTGGTTCGTATCATCAATCTTGTTAACTTGTTCAAGATGATCATTTCAATAATTTTGTTAGATAATCATGTCACCTCAGTTGATATTTCATGCGAAATCTATAATTATCTTATGACTTTCCTATTTCAGTATGTTGTTACCCAAAATATTATCCGGAGATAGTATTGCTGGAATGATCGAGTAACAAACAAATGCGAGAACACTTCCGTGAGAAAATAGATAACACAAGATTTGCCGGGGTTGTTAATCCCGGGCTTGAATGCTCTCGCGAGATGTTATTAATAAATATACTTTCGAGTACAAATATTAATGTTAGAATCTATTACAAGGAGTGTAAAGACTTCTAGTTATCTTGGCTTTAGAGCGCGTAGATTGCCGGAAGAACCAGATAGATAAATCTGTGAGTTCTTGCTTGGGATATATGATGAATGTGTATGAATATCACTATGAATGTATTAGTGGTTGCCAAAAGAGCCTTTGATTCTCTCTTTGGTGTGTGTTTTGCACTGAATTCGTAGTAAAATTCGTGTCCGTTTTGCCATAGCAGTGAGTTCTCTATTTATAGGGGACAAGGTAGCTGGGATTCCTCAGGCGATCGCGGGCGACCGCCGTTTTCTATATTAAAATAAGACGGCCGATCGTCCCGTCACGTGGGCATGTTCCCTTGAGGTCCGAGGTTGCTGCTCGAGGCCAGCTGGGCGAACCAATGGGAAGCCAGCACGCGTCTCGAGTCGCTGTCCGGGGAGGACCCACTTTGTATCTTTCGGCGGCCTTGTCGGTAGGTGTGGTAGGTGACAGGCTGGGGTCAATGGTCCTATCTGTCGGTATCCTTTGAAGATCCGCGCGTGGGCCACCGTCCAAGATTCGGTCTTTCGACGACTTTGACGGATGCCGGATCCATACGTGGCACGAGATTATCGCCTCTGGTTCGCTCATTAAAGACGATCGTCAGACATCAAAAGACGATCGCTGGGTACCAAAATACGGTCGCCGCATTGTGCCGAACTCCGGGCGTTTTTCCAGAGTAAGTCTTCCATGGTTGGCTTCTCTGATTGCGATGCCGATCGCCTATCGAGGCGTATTAATCGCCGCACAACAATTGCCCCCCAGCTCGCCTCGATGTTGAAAACACGGGGTGAGGTGGCACTATTGGCGATCGCCAATGTTTAAACGATCAGCCGATCTGAATTCAAATCTGGACGATCTTCTTTCGCATCGGGAGCAGCGGGAAATGAAGGCGGGCTTTCCAAAAGTGGCAGGGACACGCGTCGCGCCGCTGTTGGGGGAGTCCGACGGTTTGTCGGACCTGTCGGCTGGCATGCCCTCGAAAAAACGCGTATGCGGGATTCGAGGGCAGCATTTAATGCGTCCCCACGTGACGGTTGCGATCCAGCCCCCGAGGTTTCTCCTATTTGCATTTAGACCCTCGTCTCCATCTATAAAAAGGCCAGGGCTTCTTCTCCTTCACTTTTTACGCGTCCTTGCATCCCTAGCCGAATTTCTGCAAAAATTTCTGGAGCTTCTTGTGCCGATCTCCTTCTTTTATCTAGGTAAGAAAAATTAACCTTCTCCCTCTCTTTACTTTCTAATATGTCGGGAGGATCCAAAACCTTCGAGACCGGAAGTTCTTCATTGCCGCGTGTCGCTGAGCAGGAGGAGGTTCCCGTTGGAGTGGATATGGAGACGGCCGTTGAAGCTATTCGAGCGGGGATTGCACCCGCAGAACTCGAAGAACTTTTCAACGAGGCCGAAGTGGCGAGGACGGCGGCGACGGCGGAGCAGGGTGGCTCGCCGGTGGATGAGGATGATTTGGTGCGGGAGGCCTGGGAACGAGAGAGTAGATTCGGCCCTGCCTATGTGGCTTTTGCTCAGATGATGGAAGCGATCGCCGGACCCTGTCCGGAATTCGACTTCGAGGCCTACTCCGCCACTCACCCTTACGAACATGTGAAGCGGACAGTTTTCCAGGCCGCCGTCCCGTCTCCGTGGACTCTTGGAAAGATCCGGAGTACGGCGACCAAGAAAGACCTGAGCCGTTGGAGGGCCAAATATCACATCCCCTCTGACGTTTCCCTGCACGTGCCCTCGGAGAATGAGCGTGCCGACCAACCGCCCAAGGATATGGTTGCCGTCAGCGAGATGATTATGGAGGCAGGTCTGCGATTCCCGCTGCCCTTCGCCGTCTCCTACTTGCTGATCGCCTAGAATTTGGCGCCTCTTCAACTGACGCCGAACGCTTGGCTACAGATCATCTGCACGTTGACCCTGTTTGGCGGTCACCGGTTGTTTCGCCTCCTGACTGCGCTGGAGATGAATTATCTGTTCAAACTGGCCGCGCAGAAAGGGTCGATCGGTGGCAATCATATCCAAGGCCGAATCGGGAGAGTGGTCCTTGGCGTGCCGAATAAGACCAGGGGTGACCTGGCTAAATGGTGCTTGGTCGGCGGGGCGTGGCGATCGGCATCGAGTGACAGGCCGAATGAGGAGTTGGAGATCCCCACCACTTTCCGGGAGAGGAATCTGAGTAAGGATTTTAACTCTCCCCTTGATTGAGCTTGTCTTGGACTGATCTAATTTTGTTTTCTTTTTGCAGGACCTATCGTTCCAGCGATCGGCTACCTTCCATTCGATTTCTTGATTGTTTGGGAGTGGATCCGTGCCTTGCCGAACTCCTTTATTGACGTTCGCTCGCTTGGTACCGAAGCTCATCGGTTGGGGGCTCGATTGTTCTGCTACCCCCGTCACTTGAAAGTTCAAGGTATGAGTTTAAGTGGTGCTTCCTTGCTTGACGATCGTCTCCAGGAGGTCGTTTTGTTTTGTCTAACTTGTTTGTATCTCTTCTTTGACAGAGGTTTATTTTCCCCGATTTGCCGAACCACCGCCAGAGATCGCTATGTCAAACCCGGGACTCATCGGTCGCCTTCACTTGGGTAAGCAGACTGGTCGCGTTCCCGCGACGACGTCTCGCCCGGCTCCGGTGACGAGGCCTGCTGAGGTGCCAGTCGCTGAGCTGGAGGCTCAGGGAGAGGAACAGCTTCAGCGCCGCAAGAGGCGGAGGTCGGAGGAGTCCCCGTCGATTTATGAGGCGGATGTATCCATTCTTGAGCCTCCGGTTGCTGCGGCTCCTATCTCTGCCGTCCCGATGATGGAGCGATCAGGCCCTAGGCCCTCGGTCCCCGGCTCCCGGTCATCTGGCAGCTCGGCGAAGAAGGTGGCGATCGCCGAGGCGGAAACCTCTCGGGGCAAGCCTTATTTTGGACGCGATCCCGAGCTGGTCAATAGGTAAGAAAGGGTCAAAATTTTCTGAGTTAGGCATTCTGAGCATGGTATAGGCTAACTCCTTGGTTTCCTTTGTTTGTGCTGCAAGGTTCGTCTTGCCGATCCGTACGTTGCTCCTATGGTGCTGGACTTTTTGTCGAGCAAGGCTCCGCAACAGTCCCTCGAAGTCCCTGCTTACGTCCGCCAGGCTATCACCTCTCTGTCCAAGGCTTGGACGACCGATCTGGATGCGATCGCTCGTCGGCGATCTGGAGACGCCATGCAGGCGACCGTTGCCCTGGCTCTCCAGACGGCGACGATGGCCGTCCAAGCTGCCAGGGATTTTGAGGGGCGACCCTCGACTGCTCGTCTCCATAGCGACCTCGAGGCCGCCCGGAACAAAAATATCGAGTTTGCCAACCGGATCCAGTCTATGGACAAGGAGTATGAGGAGACGGCCAAAAGGGCTAAACAGGACGTGGATCGATTGAAGCAGGAGCTGAGCCGCTCTAAGGAGGCTGCCGACCGGTCCCGTGATAAGGAAAAGGAAACCCGCCAGAAGTTCGCGGCTTCGCAGGAGGAGGCGGCCGGGCTGAAGGTGATGGTGGATCGGCTCAGCAGTGAGCTGGTGGCGGCGAAGAAGGAGCTGGAGAAGGCCAGGGGTGAGAATGCCGCCAAGGTGGTCGAGCTGGCGGAGGCCGAGAAGACGGCCGCGAATTTGAAGGGGCAGCTGAAGGCGATCGAGGTCGATCCCTACCTTAACGTTGAGCTCGTCGGCGAGTTCGCTTATTACGTGGCCTATGCTGACGCTGTTCGAGCCGCTAAAAAGGCAGGGATCGAGATCGGTCCCCTGATGGAGAGCTTCAAATCCTATGCCCTCGAGCATCCTCTGCATCCAGAGTTCTCCTTGCCGATCCTTGACTTTGTCGACTTCGGGATCGACTTGAGTTGGTATACCGGTAAACTCATTCATCCCGAGGCCGATGGGGGAGCCCAAGCCGATCCGCAACCCGAGGGCGATGACCAGCCGGCGGGGCCTTGAGAGGCATTTTTGTTTTCCTCTGTAACTTGTACTTTTTTGTAATGCCTTCGGGCCTCGTAATGTACGAAACTTGTGTTATGAATAAAATGCTCCTTTTTTTCATACTGTCTCTTTACATGCGATCGCCTTTGAATGTTTGCGTGCAATTTTTACAAGTACGTGTATGATTGCTTTCGACGTTTTGTTCATCCGACCGATTGTCTGAGTGTTGAAAGCATTGATATGTTTTGAATCGGAATTCTTACTTGTAATTTTTGTCGAACGACCCCGGTCGTCCTGCGTGTGTTTGAGCGAATACGATCGTGTGTGGTTCCTCTTTGTTCGATCGTGTTTGAGATTAGCTCGACCTATCTATGCCCCCTTGTTTTTGTTCACTTATTGTAAGTAAGGAAACAAAAACTAGTTTGTCTGGCGAGCTATCTTCATTTTGCCGATTCTGAAGAATCATGTACGGTTGGGGTGTTCGATGGACCGACCTCCCCAATCGTGTCTTTGTGTGCGAGGGATATTGTGTATCCCGCGACTCACTTTTTGTGAGGGTCCTCCGTTAGGCTACGCCTGCCTTGTGTTAAAACGAAAGGCGGGCGATCTCGGTCTGGAGGAGTCCTTGCGCGGAGTGTTGTCGGCTTATTCGACACCACGTCCGCGGCTTGTCAGCTCTGCTTCCACCTCGGCCCGCCATGAAGATGGCGACCCTCGACGGTGTACGTTGAGATGGGGGTAGTGGCACGTCGCATTGTCCGGGTTCACCATGTTAGATGATGTACCTTGAGGACGTGCGATCGTGTCTACTGATTATTTTGGAGGGTCCTTCGGCTACGCCGGCCTCGTATTTAAACGAAGGGCGGGTGATCTTAGCCCAAAGGAACCTTGCATGGGCGAAGCTGTCGGTTCCATCGACCTCCAGGACCATGGCTGCATTAATTTTACCTAGGATCGTCGTGATCAGCGATCGTCGGCGGTATGCGATATGCCTGGTGGGGCGATCGCCAGAATAGATGGGATAGGAAAAAATCTCATTATATTCCTTGTACATCATTGAAATTGAATACAAAATTATCACTGGTAGTATTTTTTCAGATGCACGGCGTTCCAGGGGTATTGATCCGGAGTACCGTCAGGATGTTCCAGTTCGTAGGCTCCTTTAGTTAGCCATCTGGATACTCTGAAAGGTCCCTCCCAGTTCGGACCGAAAACGCCTGTGTGGGTTTGGATCTTCTTGAGGACGAGATCGCCCACTTGAAACCTTCTTTCTCTGACCTTTGAATTGAAGAACTTCTCGGCTCTCCTTTTGTGGATTGTGTTCTTCATTTCTGAGGTCAGCCGACGTTCTTCGAGCATGTCTAGGTCGATTCGTCGGGCCATATCGTTGTAGGTCGTCATCTCCTGTTCGGTTCGATGGCTGAGGACGGCGATCTCTGAAGGAATCACCGCTTCTATTCCGAAGGCAAGGGCGAATGGGGTTTCGCCGGTTGAATTGCGGGTCGTCGTTCGGTAGGACCACAAAACGTCTGGGAGCTCGCTCGCCCATCGTCCTTGCCTGGATTCGAGTCGCGCTTTAATCGTGTGTTTGAGGATCTTATTCACTGCCTCTACCTGCCCGTTCGTATGAGGGTGATAGGGCGCTGAGAATAACCTTTTGATTCCCCACTTTTCACAGAATTGCATGACTTCTAAGCCATCGAACTGTTTTCCGTTGTCGGAGATGATGGCCTGGGGCAGACCGAATCGGCATACGACGTTTTTCCATATAAACTTGATCACTTGCTCTTGGCCGATCTTGTTGAGCGGTTCGGCCTCAGCCCATTTGGTGAAATAGTCGACCCCTACGATGGCGAACTTACAGCCCCCTGGAGCCGTCGGTAAGGGACCTATAAGGTCGATGCCCCATTGCGCAAATGCCCAAGGGCTATACATGGAGGTGAGATGTTCGGGTGATAGTTTAATGTTGGGGCCCATTATCTGACACTTATGGCACGATCTGGCATAGGCGATCGCATCTTTCCGAAGTGATGGCCAGAAAAACCCTTGTCTGGTTGTCTTATGGATGAGGGCTCGCCCGCCCGCATGGTTTCCACAAATCCCGTCATGGATCTCAGCTAAAACGAGCCGACCTTCCTCCGGTGTGATACATTTGAGGAGGGGAAGGCTGAAGGCTCGCTTGTAAAGCCGGTCGTCCAATAGGGTATATCTGGTCGCACGAAGCTGGAGTTGGCGAGCTTTAACACGGTCGTCAGGGACCGTTCCGTCCTTTAAGTATTTGATGAACGGAGTCATCCAGTTCTCCTCGGCGATGGCGACCGAGGTAACCAGGCCTCTGTCGATCGCCGGCCTTGCTGACTTTGTGATTTGGATATTGGAGAAGTCGGCTACCCCGTCCGATGATGCTAGTTTGGAAAGAGCATTGGCCTGAGAGTTGTGCTCTCTCGGGACTTGTTCGATTAGTACTTCTTTGAATTCTGTGCACATTTCGGCGACCAGCTCTTGGTATTTGACCATCTGTTCGCCGCGCGCCTCATATTCTCCCTTGACTTGGTTCACGACCAAAAGGGAGTCCATGAAGATATGGAGGCGACGAACATCTAGGGCGAGGGCTAGATCGAGCCCGCCTACCAAAGCTTCGTATTCGGCTTCATTATTGGTCACACAAAAACCGAAACGCACATCATTTGTGAAACTCTGACCGTCGGGGCTGATGAGGACAATCCCTGCCCCTGCTCTCGAATTGGTCGCTGAGCCATCCACGTATAACTTCCAGGCAGGTCGGCCGACCTGGGTTGGACTGTGAGGGAACGTTAATTCCACCACGAAGTCCGCCAGAGCTTGGCCCTTGATCGCCGTGCGAGGAGCGTAAGTGATACCATATTGGGCGATCTCCAGCGACCACTTGAGGAGTCGCCCGTTGGTGTCCGGTCGGTGCAGGACTTGTCTTAGAGGTAGAGTTGTTAGGACTTCCACTTGGTGATCGAAGAAGTAAGCCCTCAGCTTACGAACACTCATGACAAGGGCGTAGGCGATCTTCTCCAATGGCGTATAACGTGTCTCAGCGTCGTGGAGCGCCTGGCTAACATAGTAGATCGGCAAGTGGGCTTGCCCCTCTGCTCGCACCAGAACGGCACTCAGCGCGACCTCCGAGGCTGCTAGGTAAAGGAATAATTTTTCACCGGGGATCGGCTTTGCCAGGATCTGGGGGTTAGATAGATATTCCTTTATCTTCGCGAACGCTATCTGGCTTTCCTTCGTCCATGCGAACTTCTTGTTCTTGATGGTGGCGAAGAAAGGCTTGCTTTTATCGCCGAGCCGTGATATGAAACGGTTGAGGGCGGCTAGACAACCTATGAGGCGTTGCACCTGCTTAATGCTTCGCAGTTCTTGCATGTCAAGGATCGCCTGCACCTTGGTGGGGTTCGCCTCAATCCCCCTTTGGCTCACTATGTGCCCCAGGAACTTCCCGGAGCCCACCCCGAAGTTGCATTTCTTGGGGTTCAGCTTCATGTTAAACTTTTCAAGGATGGCGAACGTCTCAGCGAGATCGTTGAGGTGATCTTCCTTCTTGAGGCTTTTGACTACGATATCGTCAATGTAGACCTCCATGGTCTTGCCGATCTGATTAGCGAACATTCTGTTGACTAATCGCTGGTAGGTCGCCCCTGCGTTTTTCAAGCCGAACGGCATTCGGACCCAAAAGTATATGTCTTTTTCCGTGTGGAAAGATGTGTGTTTTATGTCTTCCTCCGCCATTGGGATTTGATGATACCCGGCGAAGGCATCCATAAATGACATCATTTCGCATCCTGCCGTACTATCGACCAAGTGATCAATATGAGGCATCGGGAAGTGATCTTTTGGACATGCCGCGTTGAGGTCGGTGAAGTCAATGCATAACCTCCAGGAGCCAGTTGGCTTTTTGACGAGCACCGCGTTGGCGACCCACTGTGGTTCGTCTGTGGCTACTCCGATCAATTTGTTGTTGAGTAACTTCTGGACTTCTATGTCGAGCGCCGCGTATTTCTCGGGGCCGAACTTCCTACGCTTCTGATGAACAGTCTTCATTGCTCGGTCGATCTTTAGATAATGGCAAGCGTGTTCGGGACTTATGCCAACCATATCTTGATGCGACCAGGCAAAGACTCCGATGTTCCTACGTAGCAAGTTGATCAGATCTCCCTTTAATTCGTGGTCGATGCTTGCGCCGATCTGTACTTCCCGTTCTGGACGAACTGGATCCATCGTAATGCTTTCCAATTCTTCGACAGGGACGGTCGCCTCTCGTTTGGTGCGATCTCCAGACTCGGTCCTTGGATCGATGTCGAGATTTGGCTCGAAACCGATCCTTGGCTCGATGTCGTCCGTCAATTGATGAGAGATGGCGTCCCCTGAGTCGGGTTGGTACAATGTGTTCGGTTCGTCGATCTCCATGGGTTGATCATCGATCGCTTCAATGTTACATATAGTATGGGAAGTATTGAAAGAAGTAACAACATAGGAGTAATTCAAACATCTTTTTGCCATTAGCTGATCTCCTTTTACAGTACCGACCGTCCCATCGGCAGTGGGGAATTTGATACAGTAAAAGAAGGATGAGGCGACCGCCTCGAAGGTCTCTAAAAAGGGACGACCTAGGAACCCATTATAGATGTTGGGCCTATCTATGATTACAAAGCTTAGGTTCCTAGTAATCCTAACCTTGGGATCATAAAAGCATACTAGCTCCACGGAGAGCTTAATCCTCCCGTAGGCTTGGACTGTGTTGTAGCCGAACCCTTGGAGCACGGTGTCGAAAGGCTTGATGAATTTGATTAAGTTGCCGAGTTGGTCTAGGGCGGATTTGAATATGATGTTGCAGAAACTCCCATTGTCGACCAGCACGCGATCGACCGTCTTCCCAAGGATACAAGCGGAGATCACTAGTGCATCCTCTTTGGGACATTGCACTCCCTCCCTGTCCTTGTTGGAAAAGGCGATGAACGCGTCTTTAGAGATGGTCGGCTCTGGAGGTACCACAACATGGACTTCGGCGAACGCCCTCAGCTCGGCCTTTCGCTTTCTGTTTGACAGGGTGGAAACCGGGGAAAGGCCCCCGAGGCTTCCACCTCCTGCTTGAAGCATGTTGATCCGACCGCCAGGGTTGATCGGAGGGATCGACTCATCAGAGTACTCCGACTCATGCTCGATTCTGGCGATCGGATTGGGAGGAATTCTTTCGCTTGGTCGGCGCTCGCGCCCTCCGGCTCTTTCCGTCCTGGGTTCTGGCTTGGTGATCAAATTGTTCAGTTTGCCTTCCTCAAACAGTCGCCAGAGCTGTCTGAGGAGGTCGCGGCATTGGCTGGTGTTGTGGCCGGTACTCTTATGATAGGCACAGAATTTGCTACGGTCTAGGTGACCGTGGTCCCTTATCGGCTTTGGTTTGGAAAGCCACTCGCGACCCTTGATTGCGTTGAAGATGTGGGCCGGAGATAAGTTGAGGTTGTGGAGAAGGTGGACCTCTACATCCTCGAAGGCTTTGAACTCGCCAGGCGGCTTGGCGACCGCCTTTATGGGCTTGGCGACCGCCTTCTTCTGGACATGGGACGGTGCTTTTCCTTCTTCGGACGGTCCCTCGTCTAAGCGGAGTGAGAGCATCCTCTGCCTGGCCAGGAAACCGGCGGCTTTGCCGTGGAAGACCGAGTAGGTCGGGGGGATATCCTTTGTGAGGTGCCTGAACATGGGCGAGCGTCCGTGGAATCCGCTCATGACTGAGTTGAGAGCGAGCTCGTCGCTGATGGGCTCACCGGTGAGGACTATCTCGTCTACCCAGTCGATGTAATCTTCGTCTGACTCGTCCTTCCCCTGCTTGATTTTCATCATGCGGTGGGGGCCTTCAGGGCGAGCGACTTTGGCGGCGAAGTACGTCGTGAAGTCTTTCGCCAGCTTCTCAAAGCAGTTGATTGAGCGAGGTGGTAGTGAGACGTACCATCTGTGGGCGAGGTCGCCCAGAGTTAACGGGAACATTCGACACTTCGTCGCGTCTGAGGCTCCGCATCCGGTCATGTAGATCCGGAATTTGCTCAAGTGGGTCTCCGGATCCGATCTCCCCTCATATAGAGGTGTTTGTGGGGGATTGATCGTTGGTTGGACTGGGGCGAGTTCGATCTGAGTCGTGAGTGGTTCTCTTGATCCAATGATCGATCTCCTGGCACCTGCCCCATTTTCCAGGAGCGCCTTCATCTCGTCGAGCTGACATTGCATGGCGGCCATCGTCGTCGCCTGACTGCTCGCCGAGTGGCTCTCAGAGCGCGAACCAAGGCGATCGTGTACTGATCCCCTAGCCCCGTGGTGAATGACGAGCTCCCTGCCAGTGGGTTCCTTCCTCGGGCGAGCAGGGGCTCACTGACCGACCTGTCTCTTGGGAGTCGGATATGCCGAACTCCTGGTAAAGGATTCGAGTACCGATGTCTCCCGGCTGGGGCCTGAGTGCCCAGGTTGCCATGAGGGATAGCTCCCCATGCGGCTGAAGACATAATCGTCCCGCCTTACGAGAGCCTTCTCCTGTGGCTCGGGGCTTTCTGTCGATTTCTCGACATAGATCCCCTTGAGCTTTCATTTGCTTGCCCGGCGGATGGTTGACGGAGTGATGGTGGGCGAGCCGTTGGCCTTCTGTCGCTCCCTGAGGATGGCTATAGCCTCCTCAATCTGTTCCGTGGTCTGGAACTGATCGAGTGAGAGGCTAGAACCGTCCCTCGAAGGCGGGAGTGAGAGCCTGGTATCGCCACGGTCGCCTTCCGCCGTGGGCTGGGATTCGGTCCGGGCCGGAACGAGATTTCCGGCGGATCTTAGGGTGGCTCTCTTGGAGGTCGTTGCAGATGTCATTTTCTGAAGGTTTTTCTATTGAAGAACAGTGAGTGTTTCTTCAAGTATATGTCCGGAGAACAGTGAGTGTTCTTCGAGACGGTAGGAATAAAAATGAAGGTTTAGATACCTCTCCCTCTAGCGCCAATTGTTGTTACCCAAAATATTATCCGGAGATAGTATTGCTGGAATGATCGAGTAACAAACAAATGCGAGAATACTTCCGTGAGAAAATAGATAACACAAGATTTGTCGGGGTTGTTAATCCCGGGCTTGAATGCTCTCGCGAGATGTTATTAATAAATATACTGTCGAGTACAAATATTAATGTTAGAATCTATTACAAGGAGTGTAAAGACTTCTAGTTATCTAGGCTTTAGAGCGCGTAGATTGCCGGAAGAACCAGATAGATAAATCTGTGAGTTCTTGCTTGGGATATATGATGAATGTGTATGAATATCACTATGAATGTATTAGTGGTTGCCAAAAGAGCCTTTGATTCTCTCTTTGGTGTGTGTTTTGCACTGAATTCGTAGTAAAATTCGCGTCCGTTTTTCCATAGCAGTGAGTTCTCTATTTATAGGGGACAAGGTAGCTGGGATTCCTCAGGCGATCGCGGGCGACCGCCGTTTTCTATATTAAAATAAGACGGCCGATCGTCCCGTCACGTGGGCCTGTTCCCTTGAGGTCCAAGGTTGCTGCTGGAGGCCAGCTGGGCGAACCAATGGGAAGCCAGCACGCGTCTCGATTCGCTATCCGGGGAGGACCCACTTTGTATCTTTCGGCGGCCTTGTCGGTAGGTGTGGTAGGTGACAGGCTGGGGTCAATGGTGATCGCCTCTGGTTCGCTCATTAAAGACGATCGTCAGACATCAAAAGACGATCGCTGGGTACCAAAAGACGGTCGCCGCATTGTGCCGAACTCCGGGCATTTGTCCAGAGTAAGTCTTCCATGGTTGGCTTCTCTGATTGCGATGTCGATCGCCTATCGAGGCGTATTAATCGCCGCACAACACAGTATGGATAGAGCTGTCAGGGGACACAGGGGAAGAGGCCGCGGTGCGGGCCGAAACCCGGGAGCTTGTGTGAATACCCACGCGAACGCGAGGAATAATGTTAATTCAACAAGTAGCGACGCTGCCACTCATTCACCGAGAGATAATCATTCACTGTCAAGAAGTCGCACCCGAGATACAGCTCAATCGGAAGGTGTTCGGGTTGATCCACTCACTTTTATGCAGGGCATGATGGCCCAGATGACTCAGATGGCACGTCTGATGGAGACGATGTAGAACTCAACCGCTCGGAATCAACAAGCTCCTCCACTGCCACCTCAGAGGCAAGAGAGGAGTGTGAGCAGTATAATTGGTGACATCTCTCACTAGAGACCACCTACTTTTGAGGGTTCATCTGAGCCGGTGGATATTATTCACTGGCTCGAACATTTTGAGAAGCTATTTGCTATGGTGGAGTGTCCCGAAGGGCACAAAGTTTCAGTTGCGGATTACTATCTGGGTAAGAGCGCTCATTCTTGGTGGCTATCTTTGAAGCCCACCGACGGATATTGCACTTGGGACCAGTTCAAGACCCTCATGATGGAAAGGTACTATCCAGCCCCACTCAGGGAGGCCAAGTTATCGGAGTTACTCAGTCCCAACCCCTCAGCGTAAGTTGATGTTCTCGCCATCGCCGAGAAGTTTCAGTAAGAGGTTGAAACCTCGTATGAGATTGCAATTTCTTAATCATCATTGCACCACCCTGGCCGAATTCATCGAGAAAGCTCTTACTTATGAGCTTACTGTGGAGGAAATTTCTAAGCATCAAACTTCATCTTCTGGCAAGAAATCGAAGAATCGTAATTAGTCCGAAGGCATTCAGGCAATCTTCAAGAAGCCTCATGCGGGCCCTACTTTTTCTGAGCGACCTCCTATGGCACCTAACCCTACGGAATCTCAGTCCCGAGCGGCCAGTTCGGCCATCACCTGTTTCAACTGTGGAGAGCAGGGTCATTTCAGCACTAAGTGCTCGAGGCAGACTATCATGTGTAACAACTGTGGCATTTCCAGGCATAAGGACTCCAAACCTACTCCGACGGCATCTCAGACCCCGAAGCAGTCGGTCGTTCAGAATCAGGCCACTCAGTCCGCGTCGTTTAAGACGATGGGAGCAAACAAAGGCGGAGCCCACAGTTATCAGATTGGAGCATCCGGTTCTGGGGCTGGCAAGCCCCGAATTTATGAGATGAAGAGGGGCGACGATCCGGAGGCCCGAATGATCTCAAGTACACTCGAAATTCTATCTCAACATGTGTGTACCGTTTTGGATACTGGCGCATCACATTCATTCATTTCTGAGTCATGTTTGAGTATACTACACCTGGGTAGTGCTACTAGTTGCGAACCTTATGATCAGGGAGCTTCAGTATTTTCCAAGATCGATTTAAGATCTGGGTATCATCAGTTGCGAATTCAAGAGTCGGATATCGCAAGGACGGTGTTTCGAACACGCTATGGGCACTACTAGTTTGTAGTGATGCCGTTTGGGTTAACAAATGCACCGGCGGTATTCATGGAGTTAATGAATCGAGTTTTCATAGACTATTTAGATCAGTTTGTGGTTGTTTTCATAGATGACATTTTGATTTATTCCCATAACTGAGAGGAGCACGAACTCCACCTTCATCAGGTCCTCGACGTGTTGAGACGGGAGCAACTCTATGGAAAATTTTCCAAATACGAGTTCTAGATGTCCGAGGTGACGTTTCTCGGACATGTGATTTCATCAGACGGGGTATGTGTCGACCCTCAGAATACGGAGGCTATCCGAGATTGGAAACCTCCGAAGAATGTTAAGGAAATCCGAAGCTTTCTCGGATTAGCAGGCTATTACCGGCGATTTAAGGAAGGATTTTCTAAAATCGCTCAACCTATGACTAACCTTTTGCGGAAGGATAAGAAATACACGTAGTATGACGCATGTCAGCAGAGTTTTGAGGAGCTCAAGAGTCGTTTAATTTCAGCGCTTGTCCTTTCTTTACCATAAGGGACGGAAGGATTCGTGGTTTATAGTGACGCGTCCGTACAAGGTCTCGGATGTGTATTAATGCAGAACGGGAAAGTGATTGCCTATGCTTCACGGCAACTGAGGCCTTACGAGGCCAATTATTTAACCCATGACCTAGAGCTAGCAGCCGTGGTAGTCGCGTTGAAGATTTGGCATTATTATCTTTATGGCGTCACCTGTCAGATTTTCACCTATCATAAGAGTTTGAAGTATATATTTACTCAGAAGGAGTTAAATATGCGACAGATATGGTGGTTGGAACTAATTAAAGATTATGACATTGAGATACAATACCACCCGGGTAAGGTGAACGTCGTCGCCGACGTCTTGAGCCGAAAGTCCGTTCAGGAGAAAATGCTTGCTCGTTTGACTGCTCAGAAGGAACTTCAATAGGAATTCCTAAGACCTGAGATCGAGGTCTGGTTACAGCGAGTGCAAGGGCAACTGTGCATGCTAGAGATTTCATCGCCACTGGAGGAGGCGATTAGAACGAGTCAGGGTTCAGACCCATTTTTGTTGCGCATACGAGATGATGTGGCTCAGGGGAAAGCCCCTGGATTTGTGGTCCACGAGGATGGACTTTTTCAATTTAAGAACCGGTTTTGTGTTCTGGCGAATGACGGGTTGAAAAAATCAATTTTCAGAGAGGCCCATGCTACCCCTTATTCTATCCATCCGGGGTCTAGCAAGATGTACAAAGACTTGAAACAAAATTACTGGTGGAGTAATATGAAGCGAGAAGTCGCAGAATTTGTTTCGAGATGTCTGACCTGTCAGCAAGTCAAGATAGAACATCAGCGACTAGCGGGTATGCTAAAACCACTCCCTATTCCGGAGTGGAAGTGGGAGGATATTTCAATGGACTTCATCATAAGTTTGCCAACGAGTCATCGTGGCATGAACACAATTTGGGTAATTGTGGACCGTTTAACTAAGTCAGCTCATTTCCTTGAGATTAAGGATACGCGGGGTCCTGAGAGACTTGCCCAGTTATTGATTAAAGAGATCGTGAGATTGCACGGTACCCCTAAGAGTATAGTTTCTGATCGTGACGGACGATTCGTGTCACATTTTTGGAAATCCGTTCATCGTGCCATGGGAACTCAGCTAAACTTCAGCACAGCTTTTCACCCTCAGTCCGACGGACAATTAGAGAGAACTATTCAGATGTTAGAGGACATGCTGAGGGCATGTGTTCTCGATTGGAAAGATGATTGGGAAGCCCAACTACTGTTGATCGAGTTCACGTATAATAACAGTTGGCATGCTTCGATTAAGATGGCACCTTATGATGCCTTATACAGTCTTCGTTGTCGATCTCCCTTGTGTTGGGATGACTTATCTGAATCAATCGGCACTGAGCCCGATATGCATATAGCCGCTCGCGAGAAGGTAGCTTTGATTAAACGTCGTTTGTTGAACGCTCAGAGTCGACAAAAATCATATGCAGATAATCGTCGTCCACCATTAGAGTTCAAGGCAGGTGACCACGTTTTGGTCAAGGTATCCCCGAGCCGAGTTATTTACCGTTTCGAGAAGAGAGGAAAGTTGAGTCCGAGATTTATTAGACCATTTGAATTATCGATTGGCTTTACCTCCGGCTTTGAGCCGAATTCATAATGTGTTTCACGTCTCTCAGCTGCGGAAGTATGTTGCCGACCCGAGTCACATACTTCAGTTTGATGAAATCGAGATCGCGGATGATCATTCATATGAGGAGAGTCCTGTACGAGTCCTAGAGAAACGAATCAAACAGTTGAGGAACAAGGCGATTCCTTTGGTGAAAATTCAGTGGTCTAGACATGGAGTCGAAGAGGCTACTTGGGAAACCGAGGATAGTATGCAGGAGAGTTATCCCGAATTGTTCGACCCTTAGTTTCGAGGACGAAACTCTTTTTAAGGGGGGAGTATGTAATACCCGGTAGTAAATTCATTTATTATCATTCAGTAATCATCACTCAGTAATTTTCACTCATTAATAATCATTC
This sequence comes from Orobanche coerulescens, assembly GCA_033398695.1. Lineage (NCBI taxonomy): Eukaryota > Viridiplantae > Streptophyta > Magnoliopsida > Lamiales > Orobanchaceae > Orobanche > Orobanche coerulescens. Next base: position 89,304,806 of record CM065815.1, on the reverse strand, counting down.
ATCATTCATATTCATTCATTGTGTTTCACTGTTCGGGGTACTTTTGAATCATATATCAGTTATCATTCATCATCTAACCCTATTGAGACTCGAGTCGAGAACACTATCATTATCATCATTGTTGGCAGCCTATGTGTGATAAGTAGCGCACGCTACATACTCATTTTAGCGCACGCTAATTGAGTACTGGTAGCGCACGCTACCGTTCAGCATTAACGCACCCTAGTGCAATTGAGGCAGACAGTCCAGAAGGCACAGGACTGAATCGGAGTATTCGTAACGCATGCTATGAGTGGAAAATAGCGCACGCTCGTTGTATCATCAGCGCATGCTATCGGCCTTCATTAGCGCATGCTACTCGTGTACTTATGGCAGGCAGTCCAGCAGGTACTGGACTGAATCGGAGAATTCGTAGCACACATTATGTGTGAGGGTAGCGCACGCTATGTGTGAGGGTAGCGCATGCTAACTATTTTAGTAGCACACGCTAAGTTATCGGTGTAACGCGCGCTAAGGCGAGCAGGGCAGAGGACGGTAGGTTCTAGACTCCAGATATTGGGCACCAACTATCAGGTAGCGCATGCTAACATCCGGTTGACGCATGCTAAGAGGAAGGCGTTAGCGCACGCTACCAAGTACGTAGCGCACGCTAACGCGACAGTCAGAGTTCACTGGACTACCCGGTAAACTCGCTAGCGCATGCTAATCGCAGGAGATAGCGCATGCTAAGCTGGGTTTGGTATAAATAGGACATTTCACTCTTTATTTCGTCATTTCTTCATTCCTCAACCATTCCTGGCGATTCTGGGCGATTCACGAAGAGTTCTTCGAGATGCAATCATCTAGCATCATCTTCAAGCTCCTAGTTCAGACTAATCAACATTTAATCCTCTCCACCACACTAAATCAAGGTAAACTTTTCTTGAATCTAGAATTTTGGGATTTGAGTGTTTTCCTTCCGATCTCTTCAAGTTAGCTTGCTATTATATTAGAATATACTGAATATGGATTATCTACCTTGGATACATGTGCTCCTATGGATTTATTGGTGTATTTTTTCGGATTTGTTGAGTATTTGGGGAATTGTTCAAGAACACCTTGAGTGTTGACTTTGGAATTTTGGGGTTTCGACTAGATATTGTCGTAATCTCGAATGGAGTATTCCTATTGGATTATTGATTGTATTGATGATGTTTTGTTGGATTGAATCACTCATTTGGAGGTTGATTTCGATATAATTGGGGTTGGTTATAAACAATGGAAGAATGTGTGCAACGTTTTTGTCAAAATGCCCCAATGAGTTTGGATTTGTTGTATCGACTTCTTGAATTGGTTATGATCGTAATTGATACGTATATTAAGCGAACTATTGGTACTTGTGTTATTCAAGGTTGTTCGAGCGACTGATAACTCCATTAAGGATATTTGTTCGAGGAAGGACATTTCATCACTGGTATTGAGGCAAGTTAATTCTTGCTCGGTTAAAAGGATAATCATTCCTTTCGTTGTTGTTCATTCATACATATAATTCATTCATCGTACATCAATCATGTTGAGACTTGTAATTATCAAAATAATCATTCAATTCACGAGGAACAATGGTTCCAATCATTTCATTTGAAGCTATCACTCATTGCGTCATTATTTCACCTCGGTGAGTCATTCTTGACCCTTGTCGGTTTTCTATTCATTGTTCTTCATCATGGTCGCTTTTGTTCTTGTGACCTTCCTGGATTGTATTGCATTCCGGGTGGTATATGTGTGGAATTTTTAGTCGGGCACACTAAGGTGATTGTGTATATACAGGGATTCGGACACATTAGACTGTGCACACGGTAATGTGCCTCCATGAGACTAATTAGGCCAAGTTTTGTGGGTGTTTATGCGGGATGCTGGGCACTCGGCAGGCATGTGCACCTGCACATCCCAATCGTGGCGTACTTTGATGTCTATCATTCAACTTGATTTCATAACTAATTCATGTGATTATTATATTTGTTCAACTCTTGAGGATTGTTGTTTTGTGTAACTGACCCCATTGGGAATGTTGTTTTTAGGTCATGGCAAGGCAAATGCACGGGAAGAGAACGTTGACGAGGAGTCCCAGTGATACTAGTAGGGGGGCCAGTCTGTCCACTTATTCATGTTACTTTGATGTGTATTTTCCTCTGTAGTTCCGTTTGAATTTTCATTTTATTCAGTGTTGTATATTTTATCTTCATATGAAATATACATGTATTTTGTATTCCTAGGTGTGTTGTACTTGAAACTCCTCATCAGATTAATTGGTAATATAATGTGGTTCAGTACTACAATTATATTATTTAATTCATTAATTTTCATTCGCCTGGTGGGTCCCTATTGGGGGTCCACGGCACTGTAATAGCCGCCTACTTTGGGGTGTTACAACTTCCGCCCCAATTCGTCATTTTCCACTTCTTCCCCTCCCTTGGGCGATTTCGGGCAACCTTGAGCGATTCGTGAAGATTTCTTCGAGCTGCAATCATTTATCAACATCTTCAAGCTTCTAGTTCGGATTATTCAACGTTTAATCCTCTCCACCACTCCAAATCAAGGTAAACTTCGCACAACCCTAGATTTTTGGGATTTGAGGGATTTTCCTTCTGATTTCTTCGATCCAGTTTGTTGTTATGATGGAATATGTTGAGTATGAATTATCTACTTGGGATACATGTTTTCCTACGGATTTATTGGTATATTTCCAGAGTTATTGAGTATTTGGGATGGTTGACTTGCGATTTACCATCTAAGAAATTTATTCCCGGAACACATGTATCGTGGGTAGTAAATTCGGGGGAATTCCAACTTATTTTCATACCGATTGGTTTTTGATAGTTGATTTCGAACTTGTCTAGGTTCGGAGTTGTCGATTCCTTCAACCTTGGTACCTCGTCGTTCGTACCCCTTTTCTCTCGTTCCAGGCAAGTGATTCTCGTGAAAATTATATTCTTAAATGTGGAAAGTAATGCATATGAGTGTGAGAGTTATTTTCGTTCACTCCGAGAGGGCCTGACGGGGTCGACGAGGGTTACGCTTATGACGGTTCCGTGAACATTTGGGTTACCCACTCCCAGATGACCCGACGGGGTCGAGGAGGGGTTTGCGCATTGTCGAGTCCACGGTTAATCAAGATATATTGTCATTATTGAGATATGTTTTGATAATTGTATTTTCTGGAAAATCATTATCATGGCTTTGGAATTGTGCATGTGCATTTATGTGTAAGATGTGACGTTTCACTTGTAATACTTTCCCTAACCTCTCTCGTGTGGGGAAAACTCCTTTTGTGTTTTTAGGTTCTAAGGATCCTTACGAGCGAGCATCGGGACGGTACGATGACGATGGCGAGGCGTGATACTGTGGCTAGTTGTGTTACCTTTATTTTGAGCATTATTCTGTTTGGTCCGTTTCATCCTTGTAATAAATGGTACTCGAGTACTTTAGGAAAGTCCTTCTCCAGTTGATGTATAACTTTCTTATATTTCTTCATGATCGTAGATGTCATTGGTTTGAATTTACTTGTTTGTATCGGATTCATTATTCCCTAAGTGGATATTGTGAGATGAGATGTGTCACGTGTAAAAATTAGCCTAGTGGGTCCCACGCAGGGATCCACGGCACTGTGATATTCTCCGAATATCTCGAGAATGTTATAGAATTTGGTATCAGAGCTTAGGTTTATGGATACCTAGGTTGTCGGTTTGTTGGGTCCAATTGTACTGTTCCGATAGCACAGTGTCATCGCGCTGCTGTCATCTCGTACGACCGGTACTCGTAAGTTCCCTATCTTTATTACCCTCTCTATTTCCTCATTATTATTCGATTATGGAAATCCATATCCAAGATAGGAATGATAAGAGTTATACTTATGAGTTTACTTCCCTTTTTCTCTTTAGAATGTCAACTGGTAGAGGACGTGGACGCGGCCGTGGTCGTGGCCGAGGGCATAGCGCAGCCGGTGGAGCGGCCATGTCCCTCAGCTCGGTAGAAGTCTCAGCTACGCCTAGCTTGTCGGACTCGATCCAACCTAGCACCGGTAGTCGTCAGGATCCGTCGGCCAGTCTGGGAACTTCTGCAGGGAGCTAACCGGATGTGGGCATTGCCACTATACTGCAGCAAGTGGCAAATCAAATAACTCTTTTAACCCAGGCGGTTCAGCTCAACCAACCACCTCCTGTGGCCGATACCGGGACATAGAAATGGTTACAAGATGTTATCCGTATGTGCCCTCCCCAATTTATTGGTGCAAATGATCCGATCAGCTGGGAAGATTGGATCAATGAGATGAATAAGGTTTTCATGGCCGTAAATTATACCGAGGCACGTAAGGTGCCAGTTGCTCAGTACTTTCTATCAAGGGATGCGGCTAGTTGGTTGCAAGCTATTGTTGGGATTCCAAAAATAAAACGAAATATGCAGCGGAAAATAAAAATGAATCCCAAACAGGATCGATCAAGTAACATATATACGAAAATATAAATACGAAGAGAAAGATCATACCCTTGAAGCCTTTGAAATAAATCTTCGTAAAAATGGATGATGATCACGAACCTCATCACGAACACGAAATCCCTTCGTTCCAAGCACCAAAAATTCGAAGCCTCTACTTCACACGTGTCGGAAGTTACCCAGAAAAATTCGACGAGACTCCGTTCTCCAAGAACACGGCTAGGGAACTCGTAGCAATTTTTCTCTCTCAATTTATCTCTTATTTTTCCTCAACTCAAAGTGAAAGAAAATAAGATGAAAAATTTCTCCCTCCACTCTCTAAACTCACGGCTACCACAGCATACATATGGAGATGAAGAGTTCAATTGTCCTATGAGTTGTCTTTGTCCATTTTATTTTATAACCAAGTGACACACATTATTAAAAATATCATCCATTATCACTTAATCAAATGAAAATGACAAGATAACATGCATGATGAACATGCCATGTGAGGGTGGGGTGGCCCATTATGAAGCTTCCTAGAAAACGATCTGAGCCACTCGGCTCGTATACCAGATGTTCGTCAGACGACTCCATTAAATACACTCCGTTTAATTATAAATGTATTTATATTAATTAATTAATCTACTTAATTAATTATATTAAATACAAATATATTTCTCTAAGAAATATAATTTATGAATTAAATTAATTACCCGGTAACTTAATTTCAATTCATAAGACCGCAATTTTGATTTATCCAATAAATCATTATTTAGATATCCAATATCTATTATTAATAGAGAGATAATAAATTCATATTTATCCGTCAACGCTCCTGATGCACGACTCCGTAGGTCCGTCTCAGCCGGCATTGGGAGGAACCAATGAGTGCGGGCAGCACTTAGCCAGCCTAGCGGGCCGCACTGTAAACCCCGACTGAGAACGAATGAAGGGATCATTCCAGAACCATTATGTCGTGAATACTATATACGTATAGACCCTTCATCAGATGTCTAGGTTAAGTCTTCGGATCACGGTAAAGTCAAGCTCTCCTATTGACTAGACTCTATACATGTGTTAATGCAAATCAAGACCAACTGATTAATAGTGTATCTAATACGACTATATCAGAATGCTTTGGCCAAAGACTTATGATCTTATTTGCCATTAACCGTATAGAACATTCGCCTGCTCACTAACAGCAGATAGAATCCTTTCTTGGCATACAATAAAGACTGCTACCTGCCCGTATAGTCCGCACTTCGAGGTCGACTCAGCAATTAAGCAAATGAGTCTAACTACTCTAATGACAAACTAAACGTCACAGGCACATGTTCTACTGAACCCTCAAGTCAAAGGTCCATGTATACTATCACAACCTTTCGATTCGCGGCTCTCCGAGAGTGAATACCGTGTGACTGAATCGAGTATGAGTCGTGTTCGAGTATACTAGTCCCACCAATATACTTATAACTATGCTATCAAGATATGCACATGTCCTAGCATCAATTATACAAGTCTTATTAAAACTTAATGCCCATTTAAGTTTATTGACTTGCGAACGATTTACATAAATAAACTTTAAACACTTCGAGTGCATTTTATCTTATCCCATAACGAGAATGGAATGTTCGATTTATTTACATGGACTTCACTTTAATGTTTACCAAGTCAAGAATGCAATTGAAATACAATAAACAGTGAATGAATCGTATTGCCTTTTTATTTATTGTTCCATAATTACAAGTACAATGCCCCTACTCTCTCATCCCCTGAGTAGCATTCGAGGGCATATTCCTAACAATCTCCTACTTGCACTCAATGCCACATATCATGGTATCTAATACCCATGTTCTTTAGATGTCTTTCCAAGACAGCCTGAGATAATGGCTTAGTCAGCGAGTCAGAGACATTGTCTTCTGAGTCTACTCTTTGCAATGAAACATATCCTTTTTCCACCATCTCTCGAACGATGTGGTACTTTCTCTATATATGCTTGGTGTTGTGGCGAGCCCTCAGCTCCTTGGCTTGAGCGACAGCTCCATCATTATCACAGAATAGTGATATAGGCAACTCCGCATTAGGCACCACTTGAAGTTCTTGTATAAACTTCTGCATCCAAAATGCTTCTTTGCTAGCCTCTGAGGCAGCTTGATACTCTGCTTGGCAGGTGGAATCTGCAGTAGCGGTTTGCTTGGAGCTTCTCCAAGATACTGCTCCTCCATTGAGAGTAAACAAATACCCAAATGTCAACTTAGAGTCGTCATTGTCTCCTTGAAAATCAGAATCGGTGAATCCAATCACCTTCAGTTATCCACCACCGTAAGTAAGAACCAAATCTCTAGTTCTTCTTAAGTACTTAAGAATGTTCTTTACGGCAGTCCAATGTTCCCTTCCCGGGTTTGCTTGAAATCAACTTACCATACTCACAGTATAGGCTAAGTCTCGTCTCGTACACAACATAGCATACATGAGGCTACCCACCGCCGAGGCACAGGGTACCTTACTCATCTCTCTCTTGTCTTCCTCACTTTGAGGACACATTTTTGTGGTGAGATGAATTCAATGTCGCATGGGAAGGAACCCTCTTTTAGATTCATCCATCTTGAATCTTCCCATGATTTGATCTATATAGAGGGCTTGGGAAAGTCCTATCATTCTTCGTGGTCTATCTCTGAAAAGACGAATCCCTAGAATGTAGGAAGCTTCTCCCAAATCTGTCCTGGAGAATGTTTTAGAAACCCAAGCTTTCACAGTGTTGAGCATTGCTACGTTATTTCTTATAAGTAGAATATCATCTACATATAGTACTAAGAACGCAATGTTGCTCCCACTGACCTTTTTGTAAACACATGGTTCCTCCTCATTTCGTACGAAGTCAAAGTCCTTGACTGCTTCGTCAAATTGAAGGTTCCTACTCCGAGAAGCTTGCTTCAGCCCATAAATGGCTCGTTGCAGCTTACACACCTTATGAATATTAGCTTTAGACACAAAACCCTTAGGCTGTTCCATATAGATTTCCTACTCGAGGTATCCATTTAGAAAAGCCGTTTTGACATCCATTTGCCATATTTCATAATCATAATAGGCAGCAATGGCAAGCATCATGCGAATAGACTTGATCATAGCTACGGGCGACAAGGTATCATGATAATCGATCCATTCCCTTTGGGTATAACCCTTTGCCACAAGCCTGGCCTTATAGGCATCAACCTTGCCATCCCCATCAGTTTTTCTCTTATAGATCCATTTATTTCCAATAGTTCTCATGACAGTTGGAAGATCTACTAGAGTCCAGACCTGATTGGTATGCATCGAGTCTATCTCAGCTTCCATTGCTTCTTGCCATTTATCGGAGTCTACATCCACTATCGCTTGGTCGTAGGTGACAGGGTCGTTTTCACTGCTATCAGGTGTGTCGTGGAGACCCAGTTCCTCGACATGTGTATAGCCATACCTCTCAGGTAAGTGAGACACCCTATCAGACCTTCGAAGTGGAGGTTATGTTACAATAGGTTCGGTTCCTGATCACTGATCAGATGTCTCCTTAGGACTTTCATTATGGTCTTTCAAAGAGATATTTCTACCCGAGCCACCTTCCTGAATGAATTCATCCTCAAGGAAGTGCGCTTGTAATGCCACAACAACCCTATAGTCTTCTGGAATGTAGAATAGATAACCCATCGAGTCCTCTGTGTATCCAATGAAACGTCTTTTTATGGACCTCGCTTCGAGTTTGTCCACCTTAGCCTTCTTGACATAGGCTGGACATCCCCAAATCCTTATGTGATTAAGGCTTGGTTTCTTACCCTTACACATCTCATGCGGAGTGATAGGCACGGATTTGGAAGGACATCTATTAAGTATATAGGCAGCGGTTAGTAAGGCATACCCCCACAGGTAAATAGGTAAATCAGTGTAATTTAACATGGAGTGAACCATGTCCAACAATGTCCGATTTCTCCTTTCTGAAACACCATTTAACTGTGGGGTTCCTGGCGGAGTGAATTATGAAACTATTCCATGTTCCTTAAGGAACTTATCAAACTCTGTGCTCATATATTCGCCACCTTGGTCCGACCGAAGTGCTTTGATATGACATCCAGTCTGTTTTTCAACTAGGTCCTTAAATTCTTTGAATTTAGTAAAGGCTTCGGATTTATGTTTCATTAAGTACACAATACCATACCTAGTATGAACATCTGTGAACGTTATGAAATATTGATATCCATCTCGGGCCACTTCTAAAGCACCATAAACGTCGGTATTTACGAATCCAAGTTTATCGGCAGCCCTTTCAAAAGTCCCTGTGAAGGGGGACTTAGTCATTTTGTCTCTAAGGCAAGATTCACAAGTTGGATAGGGTTCTACACCCAATGAACTTAAAAGTCCATCTTTCTCCATTTTCTGAACCTTGGTCTGACCAACATAACTAAGTTTAAGGTGCCATTTAAGAGCTTGATTAGTATCTTGCCTGCCACGTTTCCTAGTTATAGTGTTCACTGCTATTTTATTTTGCATGTTCAGATGATATAAACCATTCAACAATATAGATGTGCCAACCAGTTTATTTCGAAAATAAATTTTACAACTACCATTGCCAATGAAGAAACAAAATCTTTTCTGGTCCAAGACTGGAATGGATACAATGTTTTTATGCCCCTTGGGCAAAACAAGTACTTCATCTAACGTCAAAATAAAACCGGAATCTAAACCCACTAGGATTGATCCAATATCGGTTGCCTCGACACTTTGTCCGCTTCCGATAGTGATCATAATTTCCCCAGCTTCAAGTTTCCTACTTCGTTCCAGATCCTGATTCATAGTACAAATATGAGAAGTGGCACCTGAATCCAGAATCCATGAAGCAGAATACACAGTAGCGGAATAATTAGTTTCAAAAACAAAAATTTCGTACCTGATGCGCCACTAATATTAGGACAAGTCCTTCGCCAATGGCCCATCTCACCGCATTCAAGGCATTTGTACGTAGGTTTTGGACTGCCTACCTTTTGAACCTTTCGGGCCTTGCCCTTTCCTTTCTGCACCCCTTTCTTGGGTTTGTACTGCTCATAGGTATTTTTCTTCTTGTTCTTGGACCTCCGAGGCCCAGAATAAATCACAAGAGCAGGCTCTCTCGGTTTAGTCTTCATGTTAGACTACGCCATCACCAGTTTATTCATTAGCCCAGCTAATGTGCATGAAATTTCATTACTGTTGAAATTCACTACAAACTGCGTGAAAGAGTCAGGGAGAGATTGAAGGATGAGATCAATTTGAAGGGATAAATCCATATTAAAGTTGAGCACTTCGAGCCTCTCAATCATAGAGATCATCTTGAGGACGTGGTCTCTCACTTTCTCCCCTTCTTTCATCCTAGCACTGAACAACTGCTTCGATATCTCATATCCAGCAGTCCTACTGTGCTCTCCACAAAGTTCGGTCAAGTGTGCGAGAATCTGCCTAGCAGAAGTCATTTTCTCGTGCGCTCTCTGCAGCTCATTTGTCATTGAGCCCATCATAAAGCAACGGACTAGCACATCGTCCTTGACCCATTTTTCATGGACGTCAATATCTTCCTGATTACCCCTGGTCCGGATTGGAGTCGGTGGAATGTCCGCCTCCAAGACGTATCCCAGAGACTCCATACTGAGTACAATCATCAGATTCCACAACTAGTCAACAAAGTTGGGGCCAGTTAGGAGATTCTTTTCAAGTAGTATTGCAAGTGAGTTTTTAGCTATTTTAGAGAGATTCAGTTTCGTTTTCTGCAAATATTTAGACAAGATTAAATTAGTGACTTGTTTTATTATGACCGAGTATAGAATTTAAGGGCTTGTATAATTCTTGTCTCGGCTCCCACTAATTTTATCGGAATTATACACTCCCATGTTATAATATGGAAATCATGATTAGATCGACTTCTTAGTGGTGATCAAGTTTTGTACAAATTTTAACAGACGCAACCTATCAGGTTTCTTGCTAATTAATTTCTGTAAAGTGGTGTCTAACACCAACCCGTCTAACGGATGATTTGATCTTCTTTTACCCCTAGTCTTCATGCCCTCAACCTATCAGGTTTCTTGGCAATCCAGACTATCTAAGTTGTTGATCATCAAAGTCTATCGGTTTGACTATCGAATCCCACTCGGCAACCTATCAGGTTTCTAGGGGCGAAATTTATCACCAACCGAAGGCATCTAATGCACTCAAGAATTTTTCAACCTCTACCAAATGTACTACCCCGATAACTCGGAAGCATAGCACACCAGATCGGGTATCAATGTTCTACGAGTTTGATGGACCTCGTAACCTTTTTCAAACTTAGTCTGTTTGTAGTCGGGAGAATTTGCGATTAATGTTACACTTTGCACATTAATTCATTTATACGCGCGTTTGTTTGTTAGTCAATCATTCAAAATGAAAAACAGAAAATAGTAACCTAGTTACTACCAACATATAGCTCATGGACCTTATTCCTAAGTACTGGGCCAAGGGAATGACCCAATAAATAAAAAAAATACAGTCTTCGATTCTTCGTCTTCTCGGTCGGTTGTCTTCGGTCTTCGTCATAGCCAAAATAATAATACATCATTGAAAAAATGCATCTTATACAAATTTTCTAGTAAAAATAAATTGGCTCAGAACGGCCTTTACAACCCAATCGAATCGAACAAATCAAAAACTAAGTCCATGAGCTATATCCCAATCACATAAGGATTCCATAGAACATGTAACGGCAATGAAATTAAATAATTAATTTTAATATAAATTAATCCAATTAATCTATAAAATTAATCTATTCAATTTCTACTATATTAGTCCAATTAATATAAAGTGGCATTAAAATTAAATAATCAATTAATATATTAATCCAATCAATATAAAATTAATCTATTCAATATTAATGGTATTAATCCAATTAATATTAATAATCGTCATTTTAATTCGTTCGAAGTAATCCGGCCAAAATAATATTCTCGTTTAATTAATTTCCCTTAACACAAAAAATATTCCAAATATTAATTTACTCAAATTAAAATCCAATTTAAATTTCGGTAAATAATTACAACGAAATGTAAACTTAAAATGGAGTCCCGGACAATCCGATATTAGGCCCAGCCCGCGGCCCGATTCAAAATCGGGCCAAAAACCCGAGGGCTGCCATGGCCGGGCCATGCTCGGCGGCTGCCGAGTCTCGCTCGGCAGATTGGCGCCTACTCGCAGATCTGTCCGAGTCACGGCCAATCACCTCGGCACTGGGCAGGCGGCAAGGTCTTGCGCACCACTGCCGGCAGCCCCGTTTCTTAGTTTTTCGGCTCGTTTCCAAAAACGTGATGTTACAACGAACAATTAAAAAATCTACGATTATAACAAACATGATTCTAAATCATAAACATCATCCAAAAGCATTCAAAATGCACAAATAATCGTATATACGGTATCATTGACCTCGCTCCGATACCACTGTTGGGATTCCGAAAATAAAACGAAATACGCAGCGGAAAATAAATGAATCCCAAACAGAATCGATCAAGTAACGTACATACGAAAATATAAATACGAAGAGAAAGATCATACCCTTGAAGCCTTTGAAATTAATCTTCGTAAAAATGGATAATGATCACGAACCCCGTCACGAACACGAAATCCCTTCATTCCAAGCACCGAAAATACGAAGCCTCTACCTCACAAGCGTCGGAAGTTGCTCGGAAAAATTCGACGAGACTCCGTTCTCCAAGAACACGGCTAGGGAACTCGTAGGAATTTTTCTCTCTCAATTTATCTCTTATTTGTCCTCAACTCAAAGTGAAAGAAAATAAGATGAAAAATTTCTCCCTCCACTCTCTAAACTCACGGCTGCCACAGCATACATATGAAGATGAAGAGTTCAATTGTCCTATGAGTTGTCTTTGTCCATTTTATTTTATAACCAAGTGACAATAATGTGATATTAAAAATATCATCAATTATCACTTAATCAAATGAAAATGGCAAGATAACATGCATGATGAACATGCCATGTGAGGGTGGGGCGGCCCATTAGGAAGCTTCCTAGAAAACGATCCGAGCCACTCGGCTCGTGTACCAAACGTTCGTCAGACGACTCCGTTAAATACACTCCGTTTAATTATAAATGTATTTATATTAATTAATTAATCTAATTAATTAATTATATCAAATACAAATATATTTCTCTAAGAAATATAATTTATGAATTAAATTAATTACCCGGTAACTTAATTTCAATTCATAAGACCGTAATTTTGATTTATCCAATAAATCATTATTTAGATATCCAATATCTATTATTAATAGAGAGATAATAAATTAACATTTATCCGTCGATGCTCCTGATGCGCGGCTCCGTAGGTCCGTCTCAGCCGGCATTGGGAGGAACCAATGAGTGCGGGCAGCACTTAGCCAGCCTAGCGGGCCGCACTGTAAACCCCGACTGAGAACGAATGAAGGGATCATTCCAGAACCATTATGTCGTGAATACTATATACGTATAGACCCTTCATCAGATGTCCCGGTCAAGTCTTCGGGTCACGGTAAAGTCAAACTCTACTGTTGACTAGACTCTATACATGTGTTAATGCAAATCAAGACGAACTGATTAATAGTGTATCTATTACGACTATATCAGAATGCTTTGACCAAAGACTTATGATCTTATTTGCCATTAACCGTATAGGACATTCGCCTACTCACTAACAGGAGATAGAATCCTTTCTTGGCATACAGTAAAGACTGCTACCTGCCCGTATAGTCCGCACTTCGAGGTCAACTCAACAATTAAGCAAATGAGTCTAACTACTCTAATGACAAAGTAAACGTCATAGGCACATCTTCTACTGAACTCACAAGTCAAAGGTCTACGTATACTATCACAACCTTTCGATTCGGCATCGACTCTCCGAGAGTGAATACCGTGTGAGTGAATCGAGTATGAGTTGTGTTCGAGTATACTGGTACCACCAATATACTTATAACTATGCTATCAAGACATGCACATGTCCTAGCATCAGTTATAAAAGTCTTATTAAAACTTAATGCCCATTTAAGTTTATTGACTTGCGAACGATTTACGTAAATAAACTTTAATCACTTCCAATGCATTTTCTCTTATCCCATAACGAGAATGGAATGTTCGATTTATTTACATGGACTTCACTTCAATGTTTACCAAGTCAAGAATGCAATTGAAATACAATAAACAGTGAATGAATCGTATTGCCTTTTTATTTATTATTCGATAATTACAAGTGCAATTCCCCTACTCTCTCATCCCCTAAGTGGCATTCGAGGGTATATTCCTAACAGTTGTCACACCTCATGATCGTGTGGTTTCATGGGACGAGTTTATGGAGGCCGAGTTTTGCCCGTGGCCCGTCCAGGAGGCCAGGATTCGAGCCTTCTTTGAGGCTAAGTCCCAGGATATCCCGGTATCTCAGGCGATCGTTGAATACAATTGTCAGCTCAATCATGTGAAGAGTCAAGTGAAGGAAGAGAAAGATAAAATCCGTCATTTTGACATGCAGATGAAACCAAAAGTTCGACACTATATATCGGGATTTGCATGCACCACTCTGAAGGAGTATCAAGATAGAGCGTTGGCATATGATATGTCCTTTACTAATACCGAAACGGCAAATGAGAGTAAGAAGCAGAAGACCACCGGAAAGTTTTCTAGTGGTAGAGGTGGCAACCAATGGGGTTCTAAGTCAGTGAGTTATCCAGTCAGAGGGTCATCTCGTGCGTCGGGAAGTTAACGTAATTTCAGAGATGGTACTAGTGTGCCCAACCGGGTGGTGACGTGTTTTAATTGTGGCCAACAAGGCCATCTTAATCGTGATTGTAGTATACCTCCTTTGAAGTGTTTTAATTGCGGCCAGGAATGCCATAGAGCTATGCACTATACGGAAGAAGAAAATACATTTGGAACTCAAGCGTCAGCCCTTACGCCTGTGGAACCGAGTGTTAATCAAAAATCATCTGCAGGTCAGCCGTCCCAGAGTTACGGTCAGGGCAAAGGCCGTGGTCAGTCCGCTAGAGGGGGAGCCCCCAGTGCTGGTTCGGTGCAACCCCGTGTCTATGAGATGAGGAGAGCTGGAGATCCAGAGGCTACCGTAGCCACAGGTATCGTTTATGTTTTATCTCACCAGATAGAATGCTTTTTGATTCCAGTGCTTCTCATTCGTTCATCTCTTTAGATTGTGTACATCGATTAAATATTGAGTGTCTAACTGTTTGTGAGTTTTTTGTGGTTAAACTACCCAACGGGGATAGAATTGTAGGGAACGAAAAAGTGAGAGACTGTCTGGTGTTAATCGCTGAGAGAGTGTGGCTTTCGAATTTGATCGTCGTGGATATCGTTGATGAAGATTTAATCATCAGCGACGACTGGCTTGATAGACACGGAGCAGTAATGAATTATCGCATGAAGGTCATATCGATGTTGGCTGAAGATGGTACCAAGCATTCATTTACAGGGTACAAGAGGGGGTGTCAGAAGTTCTTAATTAGCGCCTTGAAGGCGACAAAAGTTATTAGGGAAGGCTGTGTTGGGTATTGGTGTTATGCCACGAAGGTAGAGGATGGGAAAGTCGAACTTCCCTCGATTCCTGTAGTAAATGAATTTTCAGATGTTTTTCCAGATGATTTACAGGGACTACCACATGAGCGGGAGGTTGAATTTACTATTAATTTAGAATCAAGTGCAAACCCAATTTCTAAGGCACCGTACCATATGGCACCTTCAGAAATGCAAGAGTTGAAAAGACAACTGGGAGAGTTGCTGGATAAAGGATATATTAGGCCTAGTGCTTCATCTTGGGGTGCACCGGTCTTGTTCGTAAGAAATAAGGATGGTTCAATACGTTTGTGCATCGATTATCGTGAGCTGAACAAAGTGACCATCAAGAATAAATACCCTTTGCCATGTTTCGATGATTTGTTTGATCAACTGCATGGAGCCGCGGTGTTCTCAAAAATTGACTTGAGGTCTGGTTATTATCAACTTCACATAAAGGAATCCGACATTCCTAAAACCGCTTTTCGTACAAGGTACGGGCATTATGAGTTTGTGGTTATGCCTTTTGGGTTAACCAACGCACCGGAGATATTTATGCAGCTGATGAATAAGATCTTGATTGAGCATCTCGATAACTGTGTAGTCATTTTCATCAACGAGATTCTGGTCTATTCTCGTGATGACGAGGAACACGCTCGGCATTTGCGATTAGTGTTGGAAATTTTGAGGACCCAGCATCTCTATGAGAAGTTTCCTAAGTGTGAATTTTGGTTAAGGGAAGTCATGTTTCTCGGGCATGTGATTTCGGCATAAGGGGGCCGAGTAGATCCCAGAAGATCGAGGTAGTGTTAGATTGGGCACCGCCTAAGAACGTGAAAGAAGTTCGTAGCTTTTTGGGTCTGGATGGGTATTATCGAAGGTTCGTCGAGGGGTTCTATAAACTTGCTCGACCACTTACTCGATTACTTTAGAAGTCCTAAAAGTTCGAATGGAATGAAGAGAGACAACGGAATTTCGAAGAGCTGAAAGAGCGTCTGACGACCGCGCCAGTTTTAGCCCTACCTCAGGGAATCGGTGGGTATTCAGTTTATTGTGACACATCAGGACAAGGAATTGGATGCGTACTCTTGCAGCATGATAACAATATTGCCTATGCTTCACAGCAAATTAAACCGTATGAGTTGAATTATCCTACCCATGATTTGGAGTTAGCTGCTGTAGTGTTTGCATTGAAGATCTGGCGTCACTATTTGTATGGTTCTTCATGTCCAATTTGTACCGACCACAAGAGCCTAAAGTACATTTTTAGCCAGAAGGAACTGAATATGAGACAGCATCGTTGGTTGGAGTTGATAAAGGATTACGACTTGGAGATCCTTTACCATCCAGGAAAGGCCAACGTTGTAGCTGACGCGTTGAGCCAGAAGTCGGTATCTCTTCAGATGCTTGAGGTCCTTAAACCTCAAGAGAAGATCAGACATGAGTTGATTGAGCAAGGAGTCGAAGTATGGATCCAGGGAGTTCAGGGACAAATGTGTACTCTTGAGATTATTCCGTCCTTGATCGATGACGTCGGGGAGAAATAGGGGAATGACCCAATGTTTGTCCAACTGAAGGTGGATGTGGAAAAAGGGAAAGCCCCTGGTTTTATGATCCACGAGGATGGCATTTTTAGATTTCAAGGTAGGCTTTGTGTTCCGAATGACTTGGAGTTGAGACAGAGAATCTCCGATAAGCCCATGCTACACCTTACTCGATCCATCCTGGGATGAGTAAGATGTACAAAGATCTTAAGAGAAGTTTTTGGTGGAATAACATGAAGAGAGATGTCACCGAGTTTGTATCAAAGTGTTTGACATGTCAACAAGTCAAAATTGAACATCAACGGCCGGGCGGGCTGTTGAAGCGTCTCCCTATTCCTGAATGGAAGTGGGAAGATATTACCATGTACTTCATCACCGGGATGCCGAGGACTAAGACAGGGATGAACATGATTTGGGTTATTGTTGACCGATTGACTAAGTCGGCACATTTTCTTGGCATTAAGGATACGTGGGGACCGGAGCGATTGTCCCGAATTTTTATATTAGAGATTGTGATATTACACGGTATGCCAAAGTCTGTTGTTTCCGATCGAGATGGTCGTTTCGTGTCGCATTTTTGGAGATCAGTCCATCAGGCTTTGGGCACCAAGTTGAGGTTGAGTACTTCTTTTCATCCGCAGTCTGACGGTCAGACTGAGCGGACGATCCATACATTGGAAGATATGCTGAGGGCGTGTGCCCTGGACTGGAGTAGCAATTGGGAAATACACCTACTGTTGATCAAGTTCACTTACAATAATAGTTGGCACGCATCGATCAAAATGGCACCTTTTGAGGCATTGTATGGTAGGCGGTGTAGATCCCCACTTTGTTGGGATAAATCTTCAGATTTAGTTGGGACGGAGCCCGATATGTTGATGGAAACCAAAGAGAAGATCTATATCATCCAAGACCGATTGTTGACTGCTCAAAGTCGACAAAAATCCTATGCTGACATTCGTCGTCGGCCCTTAGAATTTGATGTGGGAGATCATGTCCTACTCAAGGTATTACCGACAAGAGGTGTCTACAGGTTCGGAAAGAAGGGCAAGCTTAGCCCGAGGTATATTGAGCCATTTGATATTCTCGACAGAATTGGTGAGTTGGCCTATAGGTTGGCATTACCTCCAGCCTTTAGCCACGTTCACAATGTGTTTCACGTTTCCCAACTGAGAAGGTATGTTCCCGACTCGAGTCATATCATTGATTACGGGGACATTGAGATAGCAGATGATATCACGTTTGAAGAGAAACCCGTGAAAGTACTAGAGCGTCGTGTAAAACAACTCCAGCACAAAACAATTCCGTTGGTTAAAGTTCAGTGGTCGAGGCACGGAGTTGAGGAAGCAACGTGGGAACCCAAGAGAGCATGCGCGCTAGATACCCAGAGTTATTCATTTCTTAAGTTACGAGACGAAACTTCCTTTTAGAGGGGGAGGATGTAATACCTGTGCTTTTTGTAAATTTCTTGCTCTGGTGCTTCTGTAATTTTGACACTCATTGTAAGTGTTTAGTAAGTTGATGTTGATCTTGGTATTCATATCATTTGGAATTTACCCTTTCTTATTTAGATCGTTGCTGTTTTGGATCCTTGATGAGATTATACCACCTACGTGTGAAGGGTAGCGCACGCTACGCACCCTTTATAGCGCATGCTAATTGAGTGCTGGTAGCACACGCTATGGGTCGGAATCAGTGCACGCTACCTGTGTATTTGAGGCAGACAGTCCAGTAGGTACTGGACTAAAATGGAGAATTCATAACGCACTCTATGTGTGATGGTAGCGCACGCTAGCTGTATTAGCAGGGCAGGGCAGAGGACAGTAGGTTCTGGACTCCAATTACTAGGCACCAACTATCAGATAGCGCATGCTAACACTCGGTTAATGTACGCTAATATTAAGGTGTTAGCGCATGCTACAACATACCTAGCGCACGCTAACGACGCAGACAGAGTTCACTGGACTACCCGGTGAGTCCGATAGCGCGCGCTACTCTTCATAATTAGCGTATGCTAGTTCC
Source organism: Orobanche coerulescens (assembly GCA_033398695.1). Classification (NCBI taxonomy): domain Eukaryota; kingdom Viridiplantae; phylum Streptophyta; class Magnoliopsida; order Lamiales; family Orobanchaceae; genus Orobanche; species Orobanche coerulescens. The sequence goes on along the minus strand of CM065815.1, from coordinate 89,286,209 downwards.
TATTTAGTATAAATAGGACACTTCCGCCCCAATTCGTCATTTTCCACTTCTTCCCCTCCCTTGGGCGATTTCGGGCAACCTTGAGCGATTCGTGAAGATTTCTTCGAGCTACAATCATCTATCAACATCTTCAAGCTTCTAGTTCGGATTATTCAACGTTTAATGCTCTCCACCGATCTAAATCAAAGTAAAGTTCGCACAACCCTAGATTTTTGGGATTTGGGGAGTTTTCCTTCCGATCTATTTGATCCAGCTTGTTGTTATGATGGGATATGTCGAGTATGAATTATCTACTTGGGATACATATTTTCCTATGGATTTATTGGTATCCAGAGTTATTGAGTATTTGGGATGGTTGACTTGCGATTCACCATCTAAGAGATTTATTGCCAGAACACATGTATCGTGGGTAGTAAATTCGGGGGAATTCCAACTTATTTTCATACTGATGGGTTTTTTATAGTTGATTTCGAGCTTGTCTAGGTTCGGAGTTGTCGATTCCTTCAACCTTGGTACCTCGTCATTCGTACCCCTTTTCTCTCGTTCCAAGCATGTGATTCTCGTGAAAGTTATATTCTTAAATATGGAAAGTAATGCATATGAGTGTGAAAGTTATTTTCGTTCACTCCGAGAGGGCCTGACGGGGTCGAGGAGGGTTACGCTTATGACGGTTCCGTGAACATTTGGGTTAGCCACTCCAAGATGACCCTACGGGGTCGAGGAGGGGTTCGCGCATTGTCGAGTCCACAGTTAATCAAGATATATTGTCATTATTGAGATATGTTTGGATAATTGCATTTTCCGGAAAATCATTATCATGGCTTTGGAATTGTGCATGTGCTTTTATGTGTAAGATGTGACGTTTCTATTGTAATACTTGCCCTAACCCCTCTTGTGTGGGGAAAACTCCTTTTGTGTTTTTCAGGTTCTAAGGAACCTTACGAGCGAGCACCGGGATGGTACGATGATGATGGCGAGGCGTGATACTGTGGCTAGTTGTGTTACCTTTATTTTGAGCATTATTCGGTTTGGTCCGTTTCATCCTTGTAATAATAAATGGTACTCGAGTACTTTAGGAAAGTCCTTCTCCAGTTGATGTATAACTTTCTTGTATTTATTCATGATCGTAGATGTCATTGGTTTGAATTTCCTTGTTTGTATCGGATTCATTATTCTTCATCACAAACCCAATTCCGAAGAGCTCTCTTTGGAACATTATATCTCATTCATACCTCAATCATTTTGAGTGTTCTTACATGTTTTGGAACCTCTCATGGAGTACTACGTATTACAACAAAGTCCAGACATTATCTCGAAGTCGGGCACACTCAAAATTACTTCTCAAGTGGGCTGCTCAAAACTGCCCCATTATTTCCTCTTTTCCAACAGTCCCCCACATGAATGAGATTGATGGTCCAACAACACACGTTAGAAACAGAGTTTGACTTGATGGTAGTTACTGCAGTTAGGCATTTCATATGATAGATAAAGTATGCTCTTTGAATCTTCCCTCAGAAAGATATATTCTCCTTACTGACTAGACAGTGTGACTTGGTGCCTTTGAACTGATAGACCGTTTGTGTAAGTGATGGTATATCCATCACAAGTCCCTCCCTGATTTAGTCTGTTCTCATTAGTATGTCCGTTTTGTCCATGGACACCATCCTGGTTCTGCGAGAGTTTTTAAAGAATTGTGCCTTGCAATTCTCCTTTGAAACGGCCCCTCTTCACTCCAACATATATGATTCCTTTGAGTGTTTGAGTAAACCCATATTTTACTCCACCCAATTATACGTTGTCGATTTAAGAATCATTAAAATCATAATCTTAACCTCTTCTTATGGGTATCACTGTACTCATTGCAGGAATAGGTAGGTCTGGGGTGACCCCCACAGTGATCGTGCCCAGTTTTATGAATTGCTTGTGTCATTGAACCTAGATCTTGGGATCTCCAGTCAGCATAGGTTGGGTATCCTGTATAAAACGATTATCTCATGTCAATAAGACCTATTCCTCTTGATAATTTATCAACAAGGTCTTTTGATCACCCTTTGGTTAGCGAATCCGCGATGTTATCCCTTGACGAATCGTAGTCAATAGTGATAAGCCTTGTTGATAGCTACTATCAAATGGTATTATGTCTCCGCCTTATATGATGCAACTTACCATTTATACTTTTGCTCTGTGTCCTGCCAATCGTAGATTGACTATCAAATAAATACATATTGCGGTCACAACTTTGCCCATTTTGGAATATGTTCTGGAAAATTGCATTGCATTATGTCTCTTCTGCACATTTATCTAAGGTTATGAACTCCGATTACATTGTAAATCGGGCTATAACCATCTATCTTAAAGATTTCCATTCCACTGCTGCACTAGCTAGTGTCAAACATATTCACTATTTAGATATTAAACTCATAATGTCATATATCCAATTTGCATTACTATATCATGTTAATAGTTTTTTAATATCTCATATCATGCAGGATATACACATAAGTAATTTGATATATCTTTATATCATTGTAATCACTAATGATGATTAGTTTCTTGGTTACTTGTGTATCCACATAGTCTACTCAGTACTCACGATATAGGCTATGTTTAGTCTTGTACAATTCATTTAGTACATAAGATTTTTAGTTACTCTTGAAAGATCCGTTACCTTTGTGCTTGGACATATACACCATATCCATAGGCATTCCAACTATACTAGAATTGATTATGTTGATCTTTCCACGATTCATGTCATCATATTATGACTGACCTCATATGAGACATTGTGAAGGACTTGAGATTTTACATCTTAAAATCATCTCTTTAGTCTCATATCTTTCCGGACTTTGTAGAATTGATCCCCTTGTCATTACTGTCAGCAATGTCGATCATTCAAGTTCATTGTTAAGTGACATAGTCATCATGTGTATTTAACATATACACACTTGACATATTCATTGACTGGAATCTTTTTGACATTATAAATTGGCATCTTTAACGCTTTGAAATTTCGTTACCAACTATTAACCGAGACTTTAATTTATCCTAGATCAAATTACTAATTTTAAGCATCCCCAAAACTAGCAATGTTTCATTAACTACACTAACAAACTTGAGCGTCCCCAAATTGGTATTTTTCGGTCATTTAATCACCATATTTGAACGTTGTCAAATTGGAGATTTTATCACATCATTTGAAGTCACTGCTTGACATCACAATGTCAAAGATCTTATGCCACTGTTTTAGTGTCAATGTAGATTCATAATAATTTCACTAAGTTGCAGACTTTCAACTGTTGCACTAGGCACATATGCCTCTGGTTCTCTCAAGTTGGCTTTTCTCAAAATCGCCAGATAGAAAGACTACATGTATGTTCATTTCACATTCTGCAAAGCAGCAATAATATATATCATAATAATAAACTTTGTTATTGTCACTAGAGAATATATCTCAAAGTACTTTAGGTTCTCACGTTACTACAATCTCAGTTAGTAGTTTCGCCTCTTATTTATCCATGGATCCATTTAATTTTATTTTCCAATTGAGTTTACTTTGGATCTTGATGGTATCCATTCCAAAGGAAGATTCACCATATATTAAACAAAATTCTGCACAAGAGAGTTATTCTTTCTCTCTTATATGACCATATGAAGAGTGTGTATAGCATTGCAAATTATCTTCTAGCACGCATGTCAGAAAATTCAGACATAGTGATTTGCCAAGTTCAAGCTTTTTGCTTCAACCTTTAAAACCACTTGGTGATTCATTTCACATTGATAAATCCACGGTATCTCATAATTGATTTAGTTTTTAAATCATTTATGCATTTGATACACTCTTTTCCTTAACTCGATTATTACATACTGATATGTAAGAATATCATATTTTTATGCTACGTATTTATATATATCATGTATCATATGTGTATCCAGTGAAAATACAGTCGACCGTCTTAAGTCATACCTTCACTTGCTTTGGCTTAGGAACTTTAGCCTTAGCCAGACACCCCCACATTTTGTGGTAACCCTAAAGGCGTTCATCATGCCTTTCAAGATTTATCTTCCGCGTTCAGCAACACCAGTCGACTGAGGCGCGCATGGTATAGTGGTTTGATGAATTATGCCTTTTACAGCACAAAATTCTTCAAACGGAGAATCGTGCTCTCCTCTTCGGTCACTTCAGATTGCTTTTATCCGAATATTGAATTGATTATTCAAATTCACTTTTGAAGATCTTAAAACTTAAAATCTTCATCTTTGCTCTTAAGCAAGAAGACGTCACAGGTTCTAGTGCAATCATCAATTGTAGCTTGGAGTTAATCTATAACAGTTTTTGAGTCAACTATCATAACTCCAAATCTCCCAACAATAATTGTCGGCATCCTCAACCTTGTACTTTCATTCCAAGGATGTCCACAAATTCTTTATGGTCCTTTTTCTATCAATGCATACATCACATACGATGCATTGTCGAATCCGTTAAGAATGTAATACCCACATATATAGTCCCTTTGACCCATATGCATCAAAACTAGTTTTTCAATTCCATATTAGTATCGTTCTAGGGTACCATAGGGGATGATGCAAATTTACATCTACCCAAAAAATCCCTAGGATTGTTAAATTTTAGCTTTTCCTAAATTTTGGAATAGTCAGACAGACTCTAGGTCCAATTTTCATCCTTTTCAAAATTTCAGGTTTGCCAAACAAAGCCTTAGAATTTTCCAGAATTTCTCCAAATTCAAGCTTCGCAAACAAGGCCTTAATTCATTTCTAGGATTTGAGAAAATCGTACTTGGCCAAATCAATCAATTTTGCAGAATTTACAAATTAGACTCATGGATTCAATTTACCAAAATTGTCACAAAGTTTAATCTGTCAATTTCAAAATTATTGATAACCCTGTTATCTCACGAGGGCTTCATCCAATAGGTTTAAGAATTTTCAAAACCATCCATTTACTTAATCAAATTCTCAAAATTGAGCCCAAAATCAAAATCAGTTTTATGGTTTCTGAAAACTAGGTCACTGCCTTTTTGTGGTCGAGGGACTCACTACCCAATCACGATCTCCGATGTTCCGTTGCCCATTTCTGATTTCAAGAACCCTCTTTCGTGTCACGTCATCGAAATTGACGAGTATTACATACTTATTTTTGCAAACATCAAAACATGCACAACACGTTGCATGTGACAATACAAAGAGCATGCACAATGAGTAAAGTGGCCACATTGTTCAAAGCATGCATCATTAATAGAATATATATTAGTATAAGAATCAGACTGAATCACACAGCACCAATCATGTATGGGGGACAATTAACATAGGCATTTATCACAATAGAAGGGGTTGTTGCTTAGATTCCTCGCGGCAACACTAAATTCACCGAGTCCACAATGTTTTCACAATTCACGGTAGCATAGCAAACTCGGGATTTTGGAGTTACAAACCTCGCCTCTCGCATATCGTGGAGTCCGCCTAGTGGAGCATCATCTCCGACATCTCTGACGCCCATGAGTAGATCCAAACATCTTTTAAAATTTAATTTCGAAAATAATAAATCTGTATTCAAGACCTTGAGCAAATCCAAACATGTTTAAAATTAATTTCCAATATAAATCAATTTTCCATGAGTTGGAAAAATAAAGCGTCGATCCGATATTAATGATTTCGAAATTAATAATACAAAAGTATTAAAATTTTCTTTAAGATTATTGAAATATACCATGTTTTGAATCTATTACATGAGCTGTAAATCCGAAAAGATCCAAGTAAGAGACAGATTCGTTAATAAAGCAAGCAGCAAATAATATATATATATATATGTATATATAAAAGTAATCAAAGGAAATGAATTCGAAGATGGGCGATGTTGCGTCCAGAAATTCTGTCTCCTTAAAGCAAATTCGCCCCCACCGCAGTGTATAGCGTCTGCCTCCCAAGATAAAATAACATCTCGATACGTTGATAAATCGATCATCGCACCCTCAGCGAACTAGAATAAAATTTGAACTATCACCGATGCGATCGAAAATATGAAGAGAAAAATTTTTTCCGAAAAAAGATGTCGATAATTCGGATAAACGACTGGAAAACGAAATATGTAATTTGCCAAAAATCAGACCTCTTTCATATCTGTTTTTATAGGTGAAAATGAGAGAGAGACATGCTGGAGGAACTCTAACTCGATTAGGATTGGTCTCTTTGATACTTATCCTAATCTATTAATATATTAGTTCGATAATTACCAAAGAACTTGATAGTTATCATAATATATTAATTTGATAATTATTAATCTAATTTTACATTTATCCTAATCCGAAAATTTGAATTTTATGATTGAGGCGGTTTAGCAAAATGAATTTTTACCAAATAAAATTGCAGTAAAAAGATTACTTCGAGATGCCGAGACATTTTTCCCAAATCGCCCTTCGACCCGAGTCGAGCCGAACCAAACCGAACGAGTCGAGTCAAGTCGAGTCGAGTAAGTTGGTCAGTCGGTCGGACGGATGGACGGCGGCGGCGGCGTGTGCGTGTGTGTGTGCGCGAGGGGCGTCCAATCACACATCCAGTCATGTCCCACTTGTTGTTGTGAACAAGAGTTTGTGCATGTCACCTTATATACACACAATTATTTTTACTTTTTTTCAATGCATGATAGCATCACAAAACCATTTCCAAAAAGCTCACTTTGGAACATTATATCTCATCATACCTCAATTATTTTGAGTGTTCTTGCATATTTTGGAAACATCTTACGGAGTAGTATGTTTTATAACCAAGTCCCGACATTAACTCGAAGTCGGGCACACTCAAAATTGCTTCTCAAGTGGGATGCTTAAAACAGCCCCATTATTTCCTCTTTTTCCAACAGTAATTGTGATTATCGCCTTCACGAGCAATATAGTCGCCAAATGTATTCTCATCACTAGCAACAATAAAAGTTTATAGTTTCGGTCGTTCCCTGTACACATGCAAGAGATAAAAAACACTTCTCTCTCTCTCTCTCTCTCTCACCCTATCACCCACCCCCCCCCCCACCCACCCACCACCACCACCACCATCACCCTATATCTCTCTGTCTCTCTCTCCCCCTCTCACCCTGATGCAGCGAAAATTACAAGAAAACTATTGTGTTCCAACGGATCAGCCGTCCCTGAAATACAGCCGTCTAAAAACTCTAGATTCAGTTGATCTAAGAATTTCAAGAAAATATAGAGAAAAATTCAATTCATTAATCATTCGAAAAAAGGTCTTACACTCATATATATACCATAGGGAAGCTAGGGTTAAACTTTGAAAATTTAATAACAAGTACACAAACTCTTAGAAAATTATAATTAAGTCCCTAAAAATAGAAAAACGCAAAATTGAAGGTCTAAATGATATTTTTTGGCCAAAACACGACGGACCTCACCGATAAGAAAAGGCTGAGCTCATCCCAAAATTCACCAAAAAATATTTTCCACATATTTCAAAAAACGCCCATTTTCCGAATAACAAATGGCAATCTCATCCACTACATCATTCTCCCCGGGTGAGACAGAATTATCCCTCGAATTTTACTCATCTGATGAATCACTAGAATAAGGAATCAAGTGTTTCACGTTAAACACATCTGCAGTACGGATATGATTGGGAAGCTTCAAATGGTAGGTATTCGGATTGATTTTTGCAATAATCTCAATAGGTCCAATCTTCTTTGCCGATAGCTTGTTGTACTCACCTAAAGAAAATCTATCCTTGGTAAGGACGGCCCATACATAATCTCCAACATCAAGCTCCACATGTCGACGCTTCTTGTCTGCATCTGTCTTGTATTTATCATTCGAACGCCTAAGATTTTCCCGAACAGCTTCATGAACTTCCTTAAGAATGTGTACAAATGCTTCTGCCTTCCGCTGCACTCTGGACTTATCTGGTAATGGCATTAAGTTTAAAGGACCCCGAGGAACAACAGTATAAACTACTTGGAAAGGGATGAATCCCGTGCTCCGATTGACAGCGTGATTGTGTGCAAATTCAGCTGGGCTTAGCTTCAAATCCCAACTCTTCACATGTTCTCCCACCAAACTCGGTAGCATATTGCCTAAAGATCGATTCACCACTTCAGTTTTTCCATATACACCTCTCTGAAATACAGTTGAGCTACCTTCACAGCATCAGTAGTCTTTTTACACGGAATGAAACCATCTTGGAAAAACGATCCACAACCACAAAAATCGAGTCGGTTCCCCTTTGAGTTCGAGGCAGCCCTAGCACAAAGTCCATTCTAACATCCTCCAACGGCTGAGTTGGAACTGGTAAAGGCATGTATAACCCCGTATTTGTTGCTGCCCCTTTTGACACCTGGCATACTCTACAACGCTGCACAAATCTGTCAACTTCTTTCCGCATAGATGGCTAAAAATAGGAAGCATGTATAAGCTTCAACATTCTATCTCGCCCAAAATGACCCTCCTATGCAATTCCTGAATTATTTTCAATCTCAAACTGCAATCAGGAATACACAATCGGGTCCCTTCAAATAAAAATCCTTCTTGCATGGAAAATTCAGTTCGTCCCTCCGATTCTAACCCTTGCACCACTAAGGCAAAGTAAGGGTCTGTCACATACAAATCAAAGAAAGCAGTGAATCTAGGAACCTCAATTGCGATCCATGTCATCAACACTCGCCTCCTGCTTAATGAATCAGCCACTCAATTGGTTGCCCCCGCCTTATGATTCAGTACAAAAGTGAACTACTGAAGATAAGCAATCCATCTAGCATGCCTTGCAGAAACTTTATCCTGTCTATGTAAATGCTTCAGCGCCTCATGATCAGAATACAGTACAAACTCCTGCTGGAATAGATAATGCCGCCAATGCTTAATTGCCTGCACAACTGCATAAAATTCCAGATCATTGGTACTATAGTACAATTTAGCACCTGAAAACTTCTCACAGAAATATGCCACCGTTCCCTCATTCTTACATAAGACTGCCCCAATACCCATCTTTGATGCGTCCAAATGCAATTCAAAAGGCTGATGAAAATCTGCCAGCACTAAAATGGGAGTTGTGGTTAATTTGAATTTAATCTCGTGAAAGGCAGCTTCTGCAATGTTCGCCCACTCAAACTTAGTATTATGCTTCATACAATCAGTAATAGGGGACATAATACTGCTGAAGTGGGGAATAAAACACTGATAGAAAGATGCCAAACCATGAAAACTACGGTCTTCAGTAATAGTTCTGGGGCTCGGCCGATAGCCTCTATTTTAGACTCATCTACTATTAGGCCCTTTTCAGACACCATATACCCCAAAAACAAAACACTGGGCGACAAAAACACACACTTCTTATTGGCAGCATACAACTTCTCCCTTTTCAACACATCAAGCACCTCTTTCAAGTGAAAATCAGCACTATAAAGTAGATAGTCATCAAAATAGACAACACAACGCCCAATAAAAGGCCTCAAAATCTGATACATAACTCGCATAAAAGTACTCGAGGCATTAGAAAGACCAAACGGCATAACTAACCATTCATACAACCCTTATCGCATTTTAAATGCAGTTTTCCACTCATCGCCAGGCCTAACACGAATCTGATGATACCCACTCTTCAAATCAAGTTTAGTAAAAATTGTAACACCACTTAGTTAGTCCAATAAATCGTCCAACCAAGGAATAGGGAAATGATACTTGACTGTTATTTTATTAATGGCCCGACTATCCACACACATCATCCACGACCCATCTTTCTTTGGAATCAATTGGGCAGGCACAGCACATGGACTCAAACTTTCTTGGTTGAACCCCTTTGCCAACAGCTCCTCTACCTGCCTTCGCAACTCCTCATGCTCAGTGGGACTCATCCTATAATGAGGCCTTTCGGAAGTAAAGCCCCTGGTTCAAGATCAATTTGATGTTGAATATCATGCATTAATGGCAACTCATTCAGCAATTCTGTTGGAAAGACATCCTTATACTCCTCCAATAGTGGTTGGACCGCAACTGGAGTATCGACAATCGCTCCATCCACCACTCTACCTATCACTGCACACACTACATCCTCATGCCACAACTCTATCTCAAACTACCTATGGGACAAGATAGTAGTACTCGTTGGTTTTGATGGAGTAGCACTTTCTGGTTTCTCCTCCTTCTTGGGCAGCAACACAATATTTGTAATATACTGGATTTTTGGTATAATTTTTTTGCGTTATTTTATCTCAGATATACTATATATCATGGTATCTATACAGTATGGATAAAATGATTTGAGAACTGAGACTGTTGTATTTGTATAATTGACGTAATTAGTCGACAATTATATTTGAGGATATCGTGTATTAGGTGGATCGTATGAGAATGTTATTGGGACAAGTATATGTATTCAGTATGTCGTGTATACATATTTAGTACGTTGAGACGATAGGCAGGAGCAGTTATACTTGGCTAAGTGCAGAAGCCATTATGTACATTAAGCTGAGGAGCTTACGTACTTAAGTTGGTAAGAATAGCGTCCGTTACGTAACATGTGTTACGTACATTATGAAGAGGATCAGACAGGTCTGAGCTATGATCGACGAATGGGTGGTGTCGGCAACCTTCGGTGCGGATGAGGACAGGTGAGTCAACGAATGATTTAACATATGCTATTATGCCAGTGCTACGTACGTTAAAGGAGCAAGATGTTTACGTATGTTGTGCGGGTTGTGTTACGTACATAATAGTATCAGTTGATAAGAGTCGTAGCTTATGGATTGAGGATAACGTACGTTATTGTTATGTATTACATATGCTAATGGTGTGTTGCGTACGTAAGTAGTTGGACATTACGTACACAACTGAGTTACTATTGCAAGTCAACCCTTGTATTACGTACGCTATGGCATGGGCCTTACGTACGTAATAATGGAATGGAAATGAGGCAGTGACCTCTGGATCAGTATTACGTACGCTATCAATGAGGGGTAACGTACGTAAAGGATGTTACGTATGTTAAGTGTGTTTTCTAACGTACGTAATAATTGAAAGTCTATATATATGTGAGATGTCTGTCACTTCGATATTTTCACAACTTCACTTCGTTTCTTCGTCTTTCAACCCTGGCTCTTATAACTTGATTATGATCCTGATGGCATGGATTGGAGCTTGAGATATGAAGATATTGTTGATTCATGAGGTGTTTGATGGTGTTGTTCATGATCTTGAGGTATGTTGATCAACTCTACACCTTGATTTTAGATTCTTGGTATTGTTATCATTGTTTGCTTCGTATGATGATGGATATGGTAGTATTGTTGTGATTCTTGATGTTATGTGAAGTATTTGTTGAATAAGATGATAGTTTGGAAGTTAGATAACATATTGGATTATGTTGTCTTGGTGATTCTGAACAAAGTAATATTAATTGGATATGATTATGGATTAATTCATGTTCTTGAGGAATTCTAGTTCATGATATGATGAATATGTATAAGAGGTATTGGTGTTTTTGGATATGAACATGGAATATTCATATCTAGAACTAAATTTTGTGTTTTGGTATAATATTCGTATAGGAATACGAATATGATTACGAGTTTGATGAGATTATTATTCATCTTTGAGTTTGGAAGTTCATACGTACTGAACAAGTGTTCAATTCGAATGACTGAATTATTTGACAGCCTTGGAATATGATTATCTATAATGTTGAACTAATTGGATGGTTTGGATTGATGATGATCATCGGTAACTAGTTTTAACTATGAATTTATAGGGAGGAACCTTGTTAATTCGTATTTAAGATTAAATTTGGAATCGATGATATTTAGACCCTTGTTATTGGTTTGAATTGATTGTTGATATGATTATTGGATTTCGACTTGTATTGTGGATATGAGTTCGTAATTGTTTGAGTTGTATTGTTCGGTTTTGTATATGATTGAGGTATTGTTGAACCGTTGAGTTTGTTGGTTGGGTATATCGGTTGTTGATTGTTATCGAATTTGTTGTTAATCGATTATTGCAATAGGTTGTGATAATTGATCGTTGATTATGACCGTTGTGTTGCGGTTAAGGCTGAAGAGTTCGTAGATTGCTTTTGGTCGGGGCTGAGGAGCTCGTAGACAAAGGCAATGGAATTGGTAACGGCTTTGTCATATCGGTATTGAGGCAAGTTTATACTTGTTCAGTTCATAATATTTATTAAATGATTTTGATTTTATTTTATTTATAATTCATATAGTAACGATATTATAAATGTAAATTATCGGTATGATTGTTTGTATATTGTGCTTTGGTTTGAGTTAAATCATAATATATATATGATTTAAATGTGTTTGCTGAAGACGGAGATGTGAGTTATCATTAGTCTGTGATATGGAATGTCGGATATCAAGGATAGTTTATCGTGTCAACATTGATGTCGGTATGGTGGTTTGTTGATATTAATGGACTGTACCTCATTCGGGATTATTCGAATAACTGTGTATTCGTTCAGGGATGTTTGTTCGTGGAAAGGATATTGTCTTCGACTTTGAGGTAATTTAAGTATTGTTCAGTTATGAGGGTAATTATTCTGTTGAATTATTGTATATGTTGTATGTTGAGGTTTCATATAATGAGATTCATATTGGCTGTTCGTTGAGGGATATTGGTCCCAAGACCATTGTTTGGTATTGACGGTTGTGTTGATCGATCGTTGAGGGATGAGGATTCCAGGACTGTCGTGTTGAGATTGTTGATCGTGTTGATCATTCTTTGGGGATTGTGATACGAGGATGGTTGTTTTGGATATTGTTGGTCATGTCGATCTTTCATTATCCGTGTGTTGTTGTTCACTTTGGTGAGTATTTTGATCCTTATTGGATATGTGTTCTCCTTGAGTTTCGTTGTCATGTTGCGTGACATATCCGGAGTCATATCTGCGTGCCGATTGGTCATATGTAGGATTTTCAGGGCGGGCACGTATAGTCATGTGTAGGTTCATTACCTCCACATTGAGCTGTGCACACGAGACGTACTTCGTGAGACTGAGTATGTACAAGACCACACGTGTATTCGATCGATACCCGTTGGTGGCTTGTGCATGGACACATTTCTGGATCGGGCGTACTGTGATGTCCATCTTGAGCCATAATGATTGATCGTTCATACTCCATGTATGATTGGGTATGTTTGACAGTTTGCGACTGGTTGCTCATATGCCCGAGGGGGTATGTCTGACAGTCGGGTTTGTTTCTTTGAGATTCATTATATTTGATTTGTATGTCGTTTTTATTCTCTCTAATATATGTCATCGTGATTCTTTATTGGTCTTGTTTGAAGTTTATCATGTTGATGATATTCTCGGTTGTGTTTTGACCTTTAATTGGTCGTATTGGAGTTTATCATGTTGATGATATTCTCGGTTGATATTTTGGTTGATCATGGTTATTGATGGTATGAGCGTTCGAACTTTGTGTCAATGTTTTGGCATTTTGCTGTCATTGGTCTACAAATGTATTATGTATATTTAGTTCTTATCAGGATTGGTATCTGATTGTGCGATCCTAAGGACAGGATTTGGTACGGATGGATTATTCCACACTTATGAGTTATGATGATGTTTTGAGAATTCTTGGTATTGATTGAATACAGTACAGATGGTTGTATTTGAGTTCATTTCATCATTTGAGAATGCGAAATGTGGATTGTGATAAGGATTGATTTGGTATGGATTGCTATGGGTTGGTAAGGTTATGACGGTAAGATTACGTTGGTAGTATACTTTCTATGTTATTACATTTGTATGTAATTATTTATGATGATGTGATCGATATCATTGTTGAGTATTGTGGCTGACCCCGTTGTGGGCTTTATTTTTAGGTACTCGAAGATCGAGCTAGTAGCGGTCGTGAAGGGATGAGCTTCCCGGGTGATACTGGTTATGGCATGTATTTGGGAATCGAGTATTTAACTGTTCGTTATATTCCGCTGCAAATGTCTTTTTAACTATGTCTATGTTCGCTGCGTGTGTATTTTAAAATAGCTTTCCGGTATTTTTACCAACTCGTGTATACTTTAAATGGCCTTTTGGGTATCTTGCAAATTTGGTTTAATTCGTGAAACCTTTTTCCTTATCGGTACATGTAAGTGGTGACTTAATGTACATTTTGAAACTGCCGAGTTTTGGTATTTTGGCCTGGAAGTTTTAAATGGGATTTTTATGGCGGTAATTGAAAAATATATTTTTGGAGACTATTTGATTATTTGATATATGTTGCGGTCTTTGGCCTCTTGGCGTGTTTGTAACGATTGTGAAAATAATTTTTAGCCTTGTGGGTTCCGGCGCGGGGCCCACGGTGCTGTAATATCCCCGGATGATTTTGGGGGTGTTACAATTTAAACTCAAAACTATATAAATTGGACGTACCATCATGATGAACCCCCTATCAAACTGCCAAGGACGCCCTAACATCAAATGACACGCATCCATTTCAACCACATCACACCACACCTGATCCATATACTTTGTTCCAATCGAAAATGGCACCTGCACCAGTTTAGTTACCACAACCTGTCCTCCATGTTTTCACCAGGCCAGTCTATACGGACTGGGATGTTTCTCCGTATCCAACCATAATTTATGAACAGCCTCCAAAGATTTAACATTTTCACAACTCCCAGCATCAATCATGAATCTGCATACCATTCTATTGATTGTACATGTGGATTGGAATATATTATTCCGTAACCAGGACTCTTCCGCCACCCGTGGAGTTAAACAAGAGTGTCTCACAACCAAGGCAGTACCCACATCTCTTTCCACCAGGACCTCCTCATTCACCTCCTCATCATAATCTTCATCACCCTCGTCTACGGCCCCCTCTTCAGGTTCAGCTACTATCACCCGTTTACTCTTTGCCTTGCAATTGGCTTTTCGGTGACTGATCTGACCACAACCAAAAACATCTCACTACACTACGTGATTGACTCGCACCCCAAGCAACAGTCCCACTAGTCGCCCCCATAGGAGCCACCGATTTGCTGACGACAAGTTCTCAACCCTTATTACCTTCACTGCTTACAGTTTTAGCTAGCGGCAAAAATGGTTCTCGATTTCTCTTTTCCAACCGCAATGCCCTTTGATGTTCCTCCGACACCGTGAGGAGATCAAAGTCATTGACTGCTTCACGAATCTGCTCCCGCAACCCTCCAATATGTCGTGATACCAACTGGTCTTCGGTATCAAACACATCGTTCCTTGCTACCAACTGATAGAATTCAGTTGTATATTCTTCTACAGATCTCCCTCATTGGTTCAGGTTTTGCAACCTCTGGTATAATAATCGGTGGTAATTATATGGCAGGAAATTCACCTTTAGCCGGTTATTCATCTTCTCCCACGATACAATTTAAGGCTTTCCCATACGGATCATACTATTCTTTAACTGCTGCCACCAAGCCATCGCCCTATCCCGTAACCTGGTCGCTACTAACTGCACTCTCTTATTTTCTGGAACCCCTTTGAACTCCAGCACCTCGTCAACTGCGGACAACCAATCAATGAACTCTTCAGGTTGAAGGGTGCCCCAAAATTCTGGAATCTCAGTTCGCATCCCAGACTCACACCGCCTATCCTTCATAACCCTAACACGACGATGATGACCTTCACCCTCCAAATCACCCTGATCGTTCGAATCGACATCTCCTTCTAGGGCAACACGTCGATTATTAGGATGCGCCCCTCTTCATGCAGTATTACCTTGTTCTCGAGCAGCAAACATCTCCTCCATCCGGAAGTAAGCCGATCGACAACCTCCTCCAATTTCTCATCGATTGC
This sequence comes from Orobanche coerulescens, assembly GCA_033398695.1. NCBI lineage: Eukaryota > Viridiplantae > Streptophyta > Magnoliopsida > Lamiales > Orobanchaceae > Orobanche > Orobanche coerulescens. The sequence goes on along the minus strand of CM065815.1, from coordinate 89,270,408 downwards.
TTCAGTAATCCTTTTGTTCATCCCCTTTTCATCAGCAATTTCCGCAATAGTACACTCTCTCTGTGGCACCATGTCGAATGCTGAACCTGTCTCCAATGCCAAATGATGCAGCGAAAATTACAAGAAAACAACTGTGTTCCAATGGATCAGTCGTCTTTGGAATACAGCTTTCTAAAAACCTTAGATTCGGCCGATCTAAGAATTTCAAGAAAATATAGAGAAAATTCCAATTCATTGATCGTCCAAAAGAAAGGTCTTACACGCATATATATATATATATATATATATATATATATATATATATATATATATACATCCTAGGAAAGCTAGGGTTAAACTTACGAAATTTAATAGCAAGTACACAAACTCTTAGAAAATTACAATTAAGTACCTAAAAACAGAAAAACACAAAATTGAAGGCCTAAATGATATTTCTTGGCCAAAAAGCGACGGACCTCACCGATAAGAAAAGGCTGAGCTCATCCCAAAATTCACCAACAAATATTTTCCACGTATTTCAAAAATGCCTCTTTTCCAAATAACAATGGCAATCTCATCCACTACATCACACTCTCTCTCTCTCTCTCTCTCTCTCTCTCTCTCTCTCTCTCTCTCTCTCTCTCGCGCGCGCGCAGACATAAAAGCGCACACACATATATATTAATTACATTAAACATCAATGATAGAATTAAAGTTCATTAATTAATGAAGGTCATTGCTTCTTGACACCGGCGGATCTGTACAGACTTTTCCTAGAAAAAGATCATTCTCTCCTATCATCGGATCATTATCTTTCTCATTATTTAGTATTTAAGTTAGTTTAGGAGCTGGGTAATTTTATCTCATATAACACTTTGATAAGTTGATGAAATCATATAATAACTCTTGAATCATAACTTTTTTATTTCATATAATCTGTATTGATTAGGGTGAGTCCAGCTAAACTGATTTATTAATTTGTTCGATCTTAAATTTTCTCATAAATGCTTGCTTCTACTACTAGGAAAATGTTCAATTACATTGGTTACAAATGGATATAATAGCACCAGTCGACTGATATACGATGTAATTACTCCCTTTATTTTCACATCGATTATTCTAATGTAAAATAAGTCCCACAGCAATTTACCAGTCAATTGATATAGCTGGCATTTATGACGACCATTCTAAACTGAGGTAATAAACCATCAATATCAAGGGAGAAGGCTCTTCTCACAATGGTTTTTAACCAGTGTAAGGGCTTTTGGTTGGTGCAAAACTGATGTAATAGGCCGTCAATAGCCAATGTGGAAAGTTGTTCGCATAACGGTTTCTGATCAATGTAAAGAATTTTTAATAGCACTATGAAAAAGACGCACAAGGGCATCACACGAAAGGCGTCACATAGAAAGTATGATGCAGTAGGTAAAGGCAACACACCTCACATAGAGCAGTGTGATTGACCGCTATTACTAAATGATGGTTCAAAAAAAGGCGTCACATGTCTTATGATTAATAAATGTGACGACTTTCAGCGTCTGGTTCAACAAGGGTCAGGTGTCCTTTTCCCCTCTTTAATTCTTTTCTTCTTTCCCCTCATCTTCCTCCCCAAACCCCTCCTACCCCATTTTGAAAATTTACCATTTTTAACTTTACATTTACCACTTATTTCACCATAACAAGGTCATATTCATCCACGACGAATATATGCACATCCAATTAATAAGGTATATAGGTTAATATTATTATTTTTTTTTTTAAATTTGATTGTTTTGTATAAATTTTTGTTTGAGTTACAAATTTTTTATTATGAATTTATATTGGTTAAGTAATGGAAATTGATAAATTGTTGATCCTTAAGGATTTGGCGTGTTTTGGTAGTTAGGTCAAACTTCACGAACGAAAAATATTAAGTATAAAATTCAAAATAAAAGGCACATCTTTATTAATTAGTCATGAACATAATAAAATAAATTGTTTCCCTTAAGCAATTTCAAAAGGCTCAGTAACAATTCTCCAAATATCGTATTAGTAAGCAAAAATTAAAACGATAACATAGCCTAGCATTTTAATTCCTACATATGACATTCTTGACTCTTAGCACCTCCCAAATCCTTCACGTTGCTCCAAGTTTACTGACCTGTAAATAATTTTCAAAGATGGGGTGAATACTCTAACATACTCAGTGCGGGGAAATATGAGATTCTTTTGTTTATCTGTCTAAACATATAATATCGAATGAAAACATGTAATAATTATTATGCCATCAACACAAGACTCTTTAAGCGTCAAGGCTGGTATGAGACTTACTCTTTATGTGTTAGTTTCACAAGACATTTTAGGCGTCACTGTTGGAACATTTTGTTCCATACATAAATTAATAATATTTTGATGATTAAAGTTGCTAAACAAAACAAAACAACGAAGAGACGAAGCAAGCATCGAAGGAAAACAAAGTGCAAAATGCTGAAGAAAAGCAAAGCTAACGTACGTAACATGAACATGTTAACGTATGTAATATGATGAAGCTAACGTACGTAATGCAAGAGAGATAACGTAGGTAACACAGTTCAAACAAGTGAACGTTGGAGGAGTCAAAGTCAGAAAAGCATACAACGGATATATGACGTCATCAGTGATGTAAGGCTTAATGTACGTAACGAAGTCTATACTAACGTACGTAACCCAAAATGACGAAACTCCCTGGTCTGTTTTGTGAAGATGCTAACGTACGTAACCAGCCATAGTTAACGTACGTAAAGGAGCCTCCGTACGTAATATAGATCAGATAGCGTACGTAATGAAATAACAGGCAGCTAACGGCTAGTTTGTTCATGGAGGCTATAAATACCATGCTTATGGTATTGATCAAGTACAAGAACTTCAAGCATTATATACATTGATCATAGATTGATATTCATTATATTGTTGTTGTAATATTGAGCTTACATTGAGTGATTGAGTGTTATACACAAAATCATATACGAGTGGTAAAAGAAAAGATACGATTGGATTCGGTATTATTAGGATCAAGGATCCGGCATTGTTAGAATCGCAATCGCTATCTTTGTGAGGTCTATCTAGTACCCATAGAAAGCTAGAGAGGTTGATTCCTTGTCCTACGAAAAGGAAAACGGTTTAACTTGGACCGACACAAAGACAAGTATGAGTGGTTTATCATGGACCAATAGAAGACGTGATTGTAACGGTTATACCTCAACCTATAGAAGAGAGACGTAGAGGTTTTTATCTTGATCCTATAGAAAAAGATACCGAGAGAGGACGTAGGCTCGTTTATAACCGAACCTCTATAAATCTGTGTGTACTCTTATTTTCCGCACTTATATTTACGCTTCCGCAAACGGCGCAAATATCCGATCCCATACCCAATAATTGGTATCGGAGAGGTACTCCAATACGCAGCTTAACATCTGAGGAGAAAAGATCCAAAAATGGCGTTTCAATTCTCTCCAGTCGAAGGCCTTGCTCTCAACCGACCACCATTCTTTGATGGCTCAAATTATATGACATGGAAGAAAAAGATGTCGATCTTTATTCGTGCCTACGATATAGATATTTGGAAGATCATTTGCCTTGGCCCGAAAGTTCCTATTAAATCCGACGGTACGCTCAAATCTTTCGAAGAATACGATGATGCCGATTGGAAAAATGACCATCTAAATTGTAAGGCTACTCAACTCTTATTTTGTGCCTTAAACCCGGAAGAGGTCAATCGAATCTCATCGTGTGAGAGTGCGAAAGAAATATGGAAAATTCTAGAAATCACACACGAAGGGACGACTCAAGTCAAGGAGACGAAAATCAATATGCTTCTCCATGACTACGAGTTATTCATGATGAAATGTGACGAGTCCATCACCAATATGCTCGACCGATTCTCGGTCATCACAAATGGACTTGCGTCATTCGGAAAATCATTATCTAGTAGTGAAAAAGTTAAGAAAATTTTACGATCACTACCTAGCGAATGGGACGGCACCGTGACCGCGATTATGGAATCTAAAGATCTCAACACGCTCGATTTTAGTGCCCTTGTTGGTTCACTAATCAATTATGAGATTGTATTAAAATCACGAAGTGTCAAGCCAAAGCCGAAGGAACGATCGTTAGCCATGAGATATCGAGGAAGAAAGAAGAAACCCCGGTGAGGGAAAGCGATGAAGAAGCGGCATATTATGCAAAAAATATTAATAAATTCCAAACCTTATTAAACCGGAGGAAGAAGGATATCTCGAGCGAAACGAAGAAATTCGACAACTCTTGTCGACAATGTGGAAAACCGGGCCACTTCGCTAAACATTGTCGTCCTAAACCCAAAAAGGAGGTTCTCGTGGCAACATGGAGCGATGAAGACGAAGACGATGATTTCATCAATCAAAATAATTTCGCTCTCATGGCCCGGAGTTCGTTCGACGACAGCGACGTCGAAATCCAGGTTAGTACATCCTCCCGTGATGAACTTTTTGATGCATTTGAATTACTTCATACGGATTTTCAAAATGCATTATCGGAAATCAAATCCCCTAAGTCTAAAATTAAATTCTTGGAAATTGAAAATTTCAAAATTATCGAAAAGGGAAAATTTGTTGAAATCGATCATTCAAAGTGTATTGAAAATGAAAATATTTTGAAGAATGATCTCGCTAAAATCCAAACCGAGCTTAAATCTTTGACAATGAAATTCTCGTGCGAAAACGAGAAATTTGAACAAATGCTTGGTGTTCAAAAATTTACTTTGAATAAAAAGGGGTTAGGATTCAAAACTCGTTTGAAAAACGAATCCGTTAATTTCAAAATACCCCATTTCGAAAAGTATTTAAAAATCGGGCATCATATTTCAAGTTGCAAAAGCCCGAGACGGACGATAAAAATTAAGAAAATTTGGGTTCCTAAAGGAACAATCGTTTCAAATATCGTCTATGTTTCCAAACAAAAACCAACTATCGGTTGGATCCCGAAAAATTATTTTTTGATATTTTACTCAAGGGGAGTATTAATTTATTTAAGTGGGAGATAATATTTTCAGGGGGAGTTATACCCTTCCTAATTTATCCTGTTATTTTTATCATTTGGTATCATGCATATTTGTTATTTGGTATCGCATTTATTATTATTTATTACACTTTTTGATGAAAACAAAAAGGGGGAGAAGTAAGGAGAAAAGAGAAAAATGGGATTTACCTTGAAAGGGGGAGAAATCGAAGTTGAGTCGAAACGATGAAATTTTGAAAATGAGGAAAGAAAAGGAGAAAAGAAAAGAAGGAGTCGAAAAAGAAATGGGAGAAGAAACTAACGAAACAGACAAAGTCGAAAACTTTGGTCTGTACACATATACATATATTTGTATTTTTTGCAGGAAAATCTCATTGACGAAGTGTTGTTTTGTAATCATCGAAAAGGGGGAGATTGTTGGAACATTTTGTTCCATACATAAATTAATAATGTTTTGATGATTAAAGTTGCTAAACAAAACAAAACAACGAAGAGACGAAGCAAGCATCGAAGGAAAACAAAGTGCAAAATGCTGAAGAAAAGCAAAGCTAACGTACGTAACATGAACATGTTAACGTACATAATATGATGATGCCAACGTACGTAATGCAAGAGAGATAACGTACGTAACACAGTTCAAACAAGTGAACGTTGGAGGAGTGAAAGTCAGAAAAGCATACAACGGATATATGACGTCATCAGTGACGTAAGGCTTAACGTACGTAACGAAGTCTATACTAACGTACGTAACCCAAAATGACGAAACTCCCTGGTCTGTTTTGTGAAGATGCTAACGTACGTAATCAGCCATAATTAACGTACGTAAAGGAGCCTACGTACGTAATATATATCAGATAACGTACGTAATGAAAGAACATGCAGCTAACAGCTAGTTTGTTCATGGAGGCTATAAATACCATGCTTATGGTATTGATCAAGTACAACAACTTCAAGCATTATATACATTAATCAGAGATTGATATTCATTATATTGTTGTTGTAATATTGAGCTTACATTGAGTGATTGAGTGTTATACACAAAATCATACGCGAGTGGTAAAAGAAAAGATACGATTGGATTCGGTGTTATTAGGATCAAGGATCCGACATTGTTAGAATCGCAATCGCTATCTTCGTGGGGTCTATCTAATAATACCCATAGAAAGCTAGAGAGGTTGATTCCTTGTCCTATGAAAAGGAAAACGGTATAACTTGGACCGACACAAAGACAAGTACGAGTGGTTTATCACGGACCAATAGAAGACGTGATTGTAACGGTTATACCTCGACCGATAGAAGAGAGGCGTAGAGGTTTTTATCTTGATCCTATAGAAAAAGATACCAAGAGAGGACGTAGGCTCGTTTATAGCCGAACCTCTATAAATCTGTGTGTACTCTTATTTTCCGCACTTATATTTACGCTTCTGCAAACGGCGTAAATATCCGATCCCATACCCAACAGTCACGGCAGTCATAGAACACATTCTTTCATTATTCTATATTCATAAAACTCTTTAGGCCTCAAGGCAATCACAGAACTCATTCATCTTTATCACTATGCACAGCACAATCATTCATTCCCATCCGACCACACTACTCTTCAGGCGTTAACGCTGTTCGACATCATTCATACATACCACTTATCGTCACGTTTCATAAACGGTAAATATGCTGGACATCATAAAACAATTCAAATATTTTGACATAAGTTTATTTCTACGCAACTTAATTAACGTGGTACAAATAAAAGCAAAGTTTAAATAAAGATTTGTTATATGGCGTAAAACAAATTATTGTTGAGTTGAAGATGAATTTTTTACCCACAAGGAATAAGATATATATTTGAGTTAAGGAAAAAAAAATTACCCACATAAAACACAATTTAGGTAGAGAGAAATATTTTACTCACATGGCATAAAATGTATATTTGAGGTTAAGGAAGGTTTTACCCACATAAAACACATTTGAGTGGTAAGAAATATTTTACTCACATGGCATAAAATGTATAGGTGGGTTAAATGAAGGTTATCCCGTGTGGGACCCACAAGGCAAAATTTTAAGATTTTGAAATTTCTCCATTAATTAATTTTATGAAAGTAGCTCCACGATGGTACAATTTCGAAATGAAATACTTTAGAATAACAAGTTCGCATACACGGTTATTACATAAACGTGGAATATTTTAGAATTCAGTTTAAAGAAACGAAATAACAAGGCTTCTCCCCAACACTGCTCAAGCCTGACCGGTACCTTCGGGAATATCCTGCACATATTCAACAAATTTGCCTGACAGGACGAACCGTGCCAGCCAACCTAGGTTAGACAATACGAACAAAAATTCATCGGTAGAATAAGATAAATCCGCAGTACAATATTGTTATTCAGTTTGGCAATAAATTATAGAATACTCAACATTATCTTTTCTATCAACACATAAACTCCCAAGATCGCAACCAAGGATCACGGAAGCATCTACACAGGAATACTCCGAACGTGGGTACCATTCAGGTTTTATCCCTCGACACGGTTACGTACGGCATATCAACACTTAAACTCCCAAGGTCGCAACCAAGGGTCACGGAAGTATCTACACTGGAATACTCCGAACGTAGGTAAGTAAAACGAACACAAATTCCACAAATAGTACTTAAATTTTGGAATTTAACATAACATAGTCTGAACAAGGTATCAATTGCCTTAGTTTCGACGAGAGTAATTTCCTTGACAACACAACGGCTCGAAAGCCCACAATCGAGAGTTCAACCTATTACATATTCGTCGATTAATACCTCATAATGATAATGACGAATAGCGTCAATTACCCCCGTCCAGATAGGATTCTAAACCTAGTTCAATTCATAATGTTGGAACCAAAATTCTACGTTTAATAACAATGCGAATTATTTAAATCCTCAATCCATCGATTATCAATTATCACACCATTTTAACCACAATATTCTCATACAGTATTTCTACGATACGACTACAATTATAACCACTTGTAAATTCGCTAATTACTTGAATTCGAAATTCCACAACTCTAGGGTAGGACGGACAAGTACAATTTCAGCGAAATCCTAATATATTTGATTACCCATCTAATTCGGTAATTGATAACTAATTCATTAAAGAAACTCCAATGAGTTTACCATACGATAATTGGATTACTAACACAATCCATTACATGACAATTTCATGGTGTTGGTGATTTAGAAGTTCGATTATGAGCTTTACCACCCAACTATGATTACTACCACAAGTCATACGAAATACTAGCTTGGTAGGTTTTTCGTTTAAAGATTATGATTAGTTCTAGTTTTCCACGGTTCGATCATCGTCAAGAGTTCTAAACTGCCCCAAAACATTCGAAATCTAATACAACTAAACTATCAACACTGAGATGGATTCAAAGGTTTTATAAACTTACCTTACTTGACAAGGGACGGAGAAGAACAATGAAGAACGATGAAGAATGGGAGAACAACACCTTCAAAACCTTCTTCGGAGCTTGATCAATCCACTCTACTATGATAACACGCGGCTAGGGAGGTTAGAATTCGATTAGGAGGGCTGGAGAATGGTCGGAGAAGTGAAAGAGGAAATGCTATTTTATAACATCAGGATGGCTTTACGTATGTTATGCTTAAGGGTTTACGTACGTAATCTCCAATTACGTACGTCATTGAAAAAAAGTTAACGTACGTAAGGGGTTCTCAGAACCTACTGTCCAAAATGACACTGTCCATTACATACGAATTTGCTGATTTACGTACGTAAAGCTCAGTTGTCTTGATTGTCTGATTGCGCCGAAAGCTTGTCCGGATAAGGCATAATTGGAGATTCTTGTCGGTAGACTGAAGGATGGGTTACATACGTAAGCCTTACATTCTTACGTACGTAGAACGAAGCAGTTAATGTACGTAAAGACCAACCGTTAACGTACATAAAACGAAGCAAATAACGTACGTAGTGCATACATTTTAACGTACGTTCGATATGTTTAAACCGCTTAGTTATAAATAATACTTAACCATCACAATGTGACTTCCTTTAGGCGCGTAAGGCAATTCCCCCGGGGAACAAGACGTTGGCCACCATGATATTCATACCAGTAATTGCTTCTGCGTCACCAACACGTCATCAATCATCATACAATTTCATCACCGTAACAAGTAAATGCAGACAAGGTTTAATTCAAAACACACGATCTAACACAACGTATAAAAGTACAAGCATCGTGCGATGGAGAACACTTTTTATTATAAAAAACGAGATACACATTAGTAACCAACATAGAATAACCATGGTATTACAACCGCAAATCTATTTTACTATCCATACATGAATTTAATAATAACTTTTAAGTTAACAATTTAAATTTAAAGGGAATTTAATTAAGAATTAAGGTTTAAGATGTATAAAACTATTCAACAAATCATGACTAGACTATTGAATTGGTTTTATTATCTATATATGAATTTAATAATACTTATAAGTGAACAATTTAAAAATAAAGGTTAATTAATTAAGAATTAAGGTTTAAGATGTAGGAATAAATTAATCGACAAATCACAACTGGACTGTATTGGATTGGGATGGATATTAATATAAAAAGTAATTTGAACCGACTTTTTAAATATGGACTTATGTAGTATTTGAAGTTTACAGCTTATGAAAATGAAATTGGCTCATCAAAAAGAGTCTACAACCCAGTGCTCTCTCTCCCTCATTGTGACCCTTTTTCTCTCTACCAGGGGATGAGCGACGTGCACAATACGTCGGGCATTATTAATGTGTGTCTGTCTTAGTGGTGATGAAAAGATTTATAATCTGTGTAGTCGAGGAGGAAATTATTGCACAGAACATAGTTTATAGTAGATATTGTTTATACAGCAAGCGTCAAAAAGTTTTCCACATTCTTATTCAGTACTCTGCATCTTTCACTTTCTGTTATCTGGGGGAAGAGGTATATCTTCGAGAGTTCGCCCAGTACTATTTGTTTTTGATTTTTCCGTTGGGTAGGGCTCTGGTGCAATGGTCTTGAACCTGCTTTGGAGTTGGTTTCTATTGGTAGGCATTTTTTCTATGTAGAATGCATGAGGGATGTGCATTTTTAAGCAGATTCTATTCTCTGCATTTCCCTGTATAAGTTTCTATTAGTGTAAGGAAGTTGATAGTATAAGTTATGTACACTAATAGATGTTGTCTTACTGTGTACAGTATGTCATTAGCTCGGCCACTATAAAAATCCTCAGCTAATGTGTGCATTTAGCTCGTCAATTGAGTCGGTGATTCTGACCTCGCCATGTGCTCTGAAATGAAACATATCTTGTACCTCAAAAATGTATGACTAAGCAAAGAAGTGAAAAGTTATAATTGTTGAACAATAATTTACTTTACCACGGACAACAATCAAAAATGTCTGAAATGTCCATGAAGAAACATGTCCATCATAAATCGTTCCAGGCTAAAAATGTGTTTCAACGCACATATAACTGATGGTCCTCATTATGCGTCAAATAATTTTCATTATGTGATTTCAATCTTGAACTTTCAATAGGAGCCATTATCTTTAGCTTGAATATGATATTTTCATTAAGATAGAAGAAAGCAAGTGAAAATTCATGATACGCATCATGTAGAAAGGATATGTTTTTTTTTTAACTGAAGTATATAATATCAACAAAATCTACAAAGACGACAGAGAAATAGTTTGATGAAAGCAAGTAATTTTAATATCCCTTACACTCAGTTATAGCAATATGACTTTTTTCACGTATGATTGTTGCAGCTCATTCAGAAAGGTCGATATTCAGGTGTAGCGAAACAACCGTCCTCCTCTCATCTTTCTCCCAAACATCTTGTAAGCCTATTTTTTTTTTTTACTCTAGTACAATTAAATGTAAATAAAACCGAGGTTAGGTTTTAGTCCTCCGAGATGAAAAAATGAGGCAATTAATTACCATCCTAAACCACACTACGCAAAAAGAAATAACGAACTTACTGCTTATTGATACAGACAGTAAGATCCAAATAAATTCGAAGAAACGCATAATGAGAAATTACCACAAATGAACCAAGTAGTGTACTGCACAGACAATAGTACAACTCAAACGATATGCCAAAACCTGTCACATGAAAATGAAGAGCATAATTGTCACAATATAAAACAAGTGGTAAGAAGCCTAAAAGATCAAAAAACTAAGCAATAAATTTGAAGACATGTTTCACTCTATTTGAAGTCAAATGGTGAAATATATGAGGCAATTAATTACCATCATATAGACCATACCACGCAAAAATAAATGACGAAAACCTGCTGTCTATTGATACAGATATTAAGATACAAATAAATCCGAAGAAGCAAACACCGTGAAATTACCTCAAATGAACTAAGTAGCGTTGCGGCGGAGACTATAATACAACTCAAACGATATGCCAAAAGCGGTGAAATGAAATTAGAGAGAAGTGGTAGGAGAAGAGGACAAAATAGAGAAACATTACAAGAGCAAATGAGTAACAATACTTTTTCATGAAGGCACACTGAATGGATATCTGTGTATTTGCATTTTGAGTAAACAGTAGTAAATTTAGCTGCGTTCATTTAGATAGCAAGAAAATATAAAATTCAAAATATGTATATTGAAGATTATGGTGTACACGAATAAACTAAAAATGAGTAATTAAGTTAAGAAAGAAACACAAAACAATAAAAGAAATAGTAAAGGAAATTTTAGAGTCAATATCTGTAAGGACGACCAAAATAGAAGAAAAGAAATAAAAACCCAATGTTGCATATCATATAAAAAGTACTTGTCTTTTGTTTTTCTGTACCTATTGGAATGTATTCAGATGTCCTGTGAAGTTATGTAAGCTTTTTGAACCAAAGTCTGCAGTATGAAGAAAACCTACAGAGAAAACAGAGAAATACTTCAATGAAAAGCAAGTAAATTTAATAGCCCTTATACTTGTTATCCAAATATTACATTATTCACATAATAACACAGACAGAACGGACCCTTTTTAATACACGTAACATACTTCTTACGTATAACCATTATACCTTGTTCAAAAAGATCAATATTCGGTGTAGCAAACCAACCATTCCACTCTTCCTGTTTTTTCTGCCCAAAATCCTGTAGGCCCATAAATTTTTTTTACTCTAGAATTAAATGTAAACAAATCCCAGGTTACATTTTAGTTCTCCGTAGGCAAGCCGAGCAACGAAAAATGAGGAGGCCATCATCCCAGATCACACTCTGCAAAAAGAAATGACGAAAATTTACTGTCTATTGATACAGGCAGTAAGATCCAAATAAATTCGAGAAAATACAAAACGAGAGAGTGTTGCGTGGAGGCAATAACAATGACTCAAAAGATATGCCAAAACCTGCCGAATAAAATTAGAGAGAATAGCTATCACAAAACCAAAGAAGTGGCAGGAGCCTAAAAGAGCAACAAACGGAACAACAAAACCGAGGACATATCTTTTTCATTCTATTTTGCATATCTTTCGGGTTTCATATAATGAGGAGGAATATTACAACTAAGCATCATCCTATAATTTTGTAGCATACTCTGATCATTTTTCTTGGGGCTACCAGATGTTAGTCAGAATATTAATACGGATATATTTTCTAACGAATAAGACAGGTAGGTAGAGTAATCAATGAACAGAGAACAAATTAATAACACATATAAAAAAACTATTTATGCACAATATAAATTAGGAAGAGGACAAAATTGAAAAACCGTATGATAACAATAAATAACAATACCTTTCCATGAAGACACAATGAATGGATATGTGTGCATTTGCATTTCGAACAAACTGTCATAAACCTATGGCCTTCATTTGTATAGCACGTATTAGTAATCACTAGAATTTCTGTGTAGACCACCTTTTTCGTACAGCTGTGATGAGCTACACTGGTATATTTGTTCTTTTGGTATAATCAGCACACATACACCTGAATTGGAATGAGCTCGAGACAACACCCCGTATAACTGTCAATGAGAGGAAACAAGATCAGGTAAATATAGGCCTACAAACTCTAACATTTGTCCATGTGTTTTATTGATGGTCATTGGAAAGGATAAGAGCATTATATCTGCCACGTAAGTAGCAGACCCAGAAAATAAGGAAAACCAATAACAAATACTCTCACACTTTACTCTCGTAAGATTTGGTTAAAAAAATTCCCGGTTCAAAAACCTTTCTTGCTGATCCTGGGCATATTTCTCAGCAGCTCAAAATACCAAAAAAATATGTACAATTGAACTCCATAAAAAGCAAATTTCTTTCTTCCGAATATTTTTGGTGAATAATTTCAAATATACTCCAGAAGTTGAGCCTATGCACAGAAAGACTCTTTTTTCTTTCATAATTACAAATATTCCAAGAAGTACCTGCAAAAATTCCTTCTGAGTAGGCAAACTAAGGCGTTACAAACATTTTTTTTTTGGCGGTTTGCTCTTGGTTTTATCAACATATATTTGAGGTTGTTTAAAATTGAAAAGGTTAATTTATTCTTTCCCCTATCCTAATTAACCGAGTTAGTGAACAAAACCAAGTTAAAAGCACCACATTTCTAATTTCAACACCAACACCACAACATAAATAAAATAAGGTTGCAACAGCGAAATTATAAATCTGACTAATCTCAAAAGATTAAGGTTGTACAAGCAGAAGCAAATTTTATGACGCCAAAAATATAGAAACTACAAAAGAAAAGGAAAAATCAAATTATGGCCAACCCAAGAACATAACTTTGTAAAGTAGAAGGTCATCCACAAAAAAAAATACAATCTGTCATAAAAAGCCTACAAATGCTAGTGGAAGTACATATTTCACCTTAATATGACCTATATAAAAACATCAGTTAAATACAATATGAAAAATTCAGCGTAAATTGCTGCAACAAATGCATCTTAATATATCATCTTAAATCAACAAAACACCCCCATAAAATAACATGGAATTGAATGTGTCTCAAAGAGAACCTACACAGATATGGATTAAAAGTTAAAACAAAATCCGAACATATATGATCAACATTAGTCCTCCCAAACTGATTCATCTTGGAGTACAATATTATGACCTGAGGGTTGAGGCTTCTCTAGGAAAAAAACTCTGAGAGTAGGAGGTGATCAAACAACAGTTACAACAACAACATTACCCCAATGCCTCAACGGCTCCCGCAAAAAGCGGGGTAAGGGGAATCGGATGTACGCAGCCTTACCCCTGTCTTAACACGAGAGAGGCTGTTTCCGGATGATCCAAAATGAAAATTGCATCGAGAATTGCATGGAATGACTAGTACTTAATGAGAAAAATAAGTGCAGCCACTTTAGTGATCAAACAATAGTTCATCAAGAAAAATTCCATTCAATTTTACTCTAAAGCAAAATAAAAAAGATCTCCAAACCCTAGAAGAAACTAAAACGAAAAATTCAACTATGCACCATTTTTGTACACATCAACCAATTAAAAGGGGAAAAAAAGCCATGTTACTGTTTCCAAATAAATATTTCTTATTCCATCTGACTGTTTTCCCCTTCTTCTCTTATTCGTTCATAAAATCAGAGCAACAATCAACCGACAAAGTCAAAAATAAAATCCAACGACTATACATCAGCGAAAAAAGGAAGACCTAACAAAAAAAAACAGGCAAACTAAAATTAACACATAATCCCACAACTAAACCATATCCACATCCACACAGAAAACACAACGCAAGTATGAATTGCGAGTGAAATTGATCATCATCATCAACAACAACACCTTAATCCCAACTATGTTGGGGTCGGTGGCATGAAGATTATAATGTCGTTTAATTGTCTAAAATTAGTTAACACCATAACTCATGCAAATAACAAAGTGGCAAAGTTTTACGCCGGATGCCCTTCCTGTCGCAACCTTCATATGAAGGAGAAATAGAACGAAATTCCAAAACCGTCAACATCATAGTTTTTTCCATTTATATGGAAAATATCATGAGACGGCGATGAGTTTGAGATAATTGATATTGTAAAATCAACACATACATCATGGAACATGACTCTGCGAGTGAAATTGATGAACACAAAAAATAATTCCTAAATTTGCTCCAGAAGAATAAATAGGCGATGGAGAAAAGAGCGGATCGGAAAATCCATATAGCAGACTCATCCAAAAACGATGAAAAATTGAAAGAAAAAAGGTTCAGAAATCTAAAAACCCCTAAGTTCGAAAGGAACCAATACCTTCAGCTAGAACCTCATTCGAAACTTCTGGCGGAAGAGCAGACTTAAATCGTGGTGTCGATGAATCAGATAAATCTAGTGCAATTCGTTAAAGATATATCAGTGGAAGTATAAACCAAGAGAATGAATAAAGAAATAAAACAAGAAGGGTGGGAAATAGATGACAGGAAAAGCGTTGTTAAAGAAAATGATTTCGACCGCTGCAGAAAAGCCAAAAAACAAATGGGCGGATGAGGATGGGGAAGGTGAGATGGTACTCGAGGCATTTGCAGAGAGGAGAAAATTTATGGGGAGTCCAATATTCTTGATTGTGCTGGATAATCCCAATCCCCACACGTAGAGAGAGAGAAAAGTGATTCAGAATGCAAGAGAAAAAGAAGAATAACGCGAAATAGAGAAATAAAAAAGCGCTGAAATAACAACGCGATTTCGACCTAAATGAACCTTCACACTTTTACAAAACCTGCCGAATGAAATTAGAGAGAATAGTTATCACAAAACCAAAGAAGTGGCAGGAGCCTAAAAGAGCAACAAACGGAACAACAAAACCGAGGACATATCTTTTTCATTCTATTTTGCATATCTTTCGGGTTTCATATAATGAGGAGGAATATTACAACTAAGCGTCATCCTATTATTTTGTAGCATACTCTGATCATTTTTCTTGGGGCTACCAGATGTTAGTCAGAATATAATACTTACACCTGGCAATTCGTTCGTGTCGTGTATTTTCGTGTCGTGTACTTTCGTGTTTCGTGTATCAAAAGTCCAAACTCATACACGACACTAAATGAATTCGTGTCATGTCGTGTCGTGTACCGCGCAAATTCGTGTCGTTTCGTGTCGTGTTTTCGTGTCAGGCACATAATATAAAATAAATATTAAAATATTATAAAAAATAATAATTTTAATATTATAATATTATTTTTATAGGTTTTAGGAGATGAAATGAAACGAATGGCAACAAAAACACGAATGTTTACACGAAATTTATGAAAATTAACATTATATTTTTAAATTTTAAAGTTTAGTATAAACAGAATTCATAAAATATATATTTTTATTAAATTAAATATAAAATATTATATTTATTTATTTCGTGTACCTCGTGTCGTGTCGTGTACTCAAAGGGTAAACACAAAACCGACACTAAATCTCGGTCGTGTACTTTCGTGTTCGTGTATTTTCGTGTCGTGTACTCAAAATGCAAACCCAAACACTAAGGTCCTGTTTGGGGTGGTTTTCTGTTTTCTGTTTTGAAATTTTCAAAAACTAAAACCAGTTTCTGTTTTGAGTTTTAAAAATTTCAGAAACCAAAATCAGATTGAGTTTTGAGCTAAGAAATTTTCAAAAATCAAAACAATAGTTTAAAACATGAACATAAAAGTGATATCAAAGTGGAAGTTGACAGTGGATGGTGGTGATCAAAGTAGTGGTTGACGGTGGTAGAGTGGTGGTTAGGGATCGCCAGTGGTGCTTATAGAGGTTGTTGGCGATGGTCGGAGAGGTTGTCGGAGCGATGGTCGGAAGTCGGCCATCGAAATGGTGGTCCTTGGTCAAAGTGGTAGTTGACGGTAGTCGGAGCGGTGGTCGTCAGTGACCAGAGAGTGGTGGTCAGAGTGGTGATCGATGGTCGAAATGTTGGTCAAAATGGTAGTTGACAGTGGTCGATGGTGGCCGGGGTGGTGGTCAGAGTGATGGCTGAAATAGTGGCCAGTGGTGGTGAAAGTGGTAGCTAAAGGTGGACAGAATGGTGGTCGTCGGTGGCCAGAGTGGTGGTCGGTGGTGGCCGGAGTGATAGTCGGTGGTAGTCGGAGTGGTGGTTGTGGTTGATGGTGGTGAACGGTGGTCAGAGTGGTGGTCAGTGGTCGAAACGGTGGTCAATGGTGGTCAAAGTAGTAGTTGACGGTGGTCAAAGTAGTGGTCGGTGGTGGCCGGAGTGATGGTCGGTGGTAGCAGAGTGGTGGTTGGCGGTGGCCGGAGTGGTGGTCGGCAGCGGTCAGTGGTTGTTGAAGTGATGGTTTGTGATGACGTGTTGGTGTTAAAATAAAAACTGAAATTATAAAACCTCTTTTTCTGGTTTTGTGTTTTCATGGAAAACCGTTCCGAAAATAATGAAAAAACCAATTCAGCATCATTTTACCCAAACATGTTTTGGTTTTGAAATTGACTTTTAAAACCAAAAACCAAAAACTCACAACCACCCCAAACGGCCTCTAAATTTTCGTGTCGTTTTCGTGTCGTGTTTTCGTGTCGTGTGGTAAATTGACAGGTCTAATACTGATATATTTTCTAAGGAATAAGACAGATAGGTAGAGTAATCAATGAACAAAGAACAAATTAATAACACATATAAAAAACTATTTATGCACAATATAAATTTCGGAAGAGGACAAAATTGAAAAAACGTATGATAACAATAAATAACAATACCTTTCCATGAAGACATAATGAATGGATATGTGTGCATTTGCATTTTGAATAAACTGTCATAAACCTAAGGCCTTCATTTGTATAACACGTATTAGTAACAGTGTTGTTAAACGCGATATGCGCACTGAAGCGCAAAGGCGTCCTGGAGCATAAGCGCAACGCGCAACGCAATAAACGCGTTTTTTGAAAAAAAACATAAAAGTTGGAAAAAAATGCATAGCAATAAATTTAACATATCATAAGCAAATTTAATTGTCATAAAAAGTGTTAATGATAACCAGCTTCAAACTCAAGGCACATAATGAAGTCGTGGTAACAAAATAAGATAGAGAATCAACTAATTAGTAATAAATCAGTCATCTATTAGTCATAAAGTAGTCACAAATTAGTCATAAATCAGTACAAATTAGTCATTAATCAGTATACATATACATGCAACAAATATGTATATTCAGTATAGATGTATATGCAAGATTGTGTGTATATATTATATATATATATATATGTGTGTGTGTGTGTACTATATACAAGAATTAGTACCAAGAAGATCAGGGATTGATATATATATATATATATATATATATATATATATGTGTGTGTGTGTAAATGTGTGTATACTATATACAAGAATCAGTACCAAGAAAATCAGGGATTGGTATTTATATATATATATATATATATATATATGTATATATATATATATATATGTATGTATATATATGGGTGTGTGTGTGTATAGGTATAAATATATACAAGAAAGAAAGAGATAATTACCAGAGACGAGATGAGAAATCCGGCACCTGACCTCGTTCAATCCCCCGACTTTGTTCGTATGTGTGTTTTGTATCGTTCGTGTGTTAGTTCTGTCGGATGCGTTACATTTTAGGGCTTTTTATGACCCGTTTCTTTAAAAAGGACCCGGTCAACAGTCCAGTCAACAGCCCGGTCAACAAAAAATTAAAAGCGCACTTTTTTAGCGCATGTTGCATATCGCTTAAGCGCAAAAAACGCACAGGAGCGTGCGCTTTTTGAAAGTTGCATCGCATTACTGAAGCAAAGCACTAAAACCTCACATCGCATCGCATCTCGCATATGCGCGCACCTGTGAAGCAGGGATTCTTCACCTACACTGCGAACTGTGTAGGGGATACGTAGGGGTGCGGGGGTGCGGCGGGGGTGCGGCGGGGTGCGTACGGGGTGCGCCAGGTGGCGTATCCCCGTATTTTCAACGAGGTGCGGGGATACGGGAGAGGGGGTGCGGGAGGGGTATATTTTGTAATTTTTGGGTGAAGACTTTAATAAAACAAGTTTACTTTACCTTAATTGAAGCTTAACCGATTAATTGAAAAGTCTTCTGGACCCCATCGACCCATCGACCCATCTCCATCGGCGGCGGCCCATCGACCCATCTCCATCGGCGGCGGCTTCAACGGCGGTTTCTTCTCTTAGATCCAGTCCGAGTATGGTTCTTTTCTTCTCCTGTGATGCGATCTGTCTTCCTTCCCTCATCCCGTTGCTTTGCTTGTCTTTCGGCTTTCATATATATATATATATATATATATATATATATATATATATATATATATATATATATATATATATATATATAGGGCGCGTTCTATGCGTCTAATATTAGATGCGATCTTTCTGATCTTAATTTATGCATGAGTTTTGTACTAAATATGCATGAAATATATGCATTTCGTGCATCAAAATTTCAATGCATTAAAATATGATATATTTGATACATATAATCTAATATTTTAATGCATCCCTATATAGTGGCGCGTTACATGCGGTCTAATATTAGATGCGATCTTTCTGGTACTAATTTATGCATGAGTTTTATATAGATTATATGCATCTAATATATTGCATATTTTAATGCATTGAAATTTTGATGCACGAAATGCATATATTGTTTGCATAATTAGTACAAAACTCATGCATAAATTAGTCGTAAAAATCTTGCATCTAATATTAGTCTGCGTAGAACGCGCCACTATATATATATATATATATATATATTAGAACCCGACCAGTACGAGAGCAAAACCGACTGAGTAAATGAGCAACTCTCACAGATGATGTAGTGAGAGAAAGTTCAGTGCAAGTCGACACAACAGACTCGTCGTCATTATTATTATTATTATTATTATTATTATTGGAAATAGTTGTTGTCCGATATTCCACTGCAATCTGTCAGTATAAAAAATACTACTGAGATCATTATAAATTATTAGAACAAATAAGTGGTGATGTTTCCTTTTGTACCATTTTAAACTATTAAGGATTGTTTAAGTTATTCTTTGCACTATTTGTTATTTAATGAAACTTTTCACTCTTGCTTTCTAATGTTTTTTTGTTACATATAAAATCATATATATATATATATATATATATATATATATTTATTTATAATATTTTTATATATGCCGTATCCCCCCGCACCCGAATCCCCATATTTTCAAATTTAGCGAATCCCCGTATCCCCGTACTACGCACCCGCACCCGCACCCCCGCACCCGTGCTTCTTAGGCGCGCACATATGCTCGCTTTTAACAACACTGATTAGTAATCACTAGAATTTCTGTGTAGACCACATTTTTCGTACAGCTGTGATGAGCTACACTGGTATTTTTGTTCTTTTGGTATAATCAGCACACGTACACCTGAATTGGAATGAGCTCGAGACAACACCCCGTATAACTGTCAATGAGAGGAAACAAGATCAGGTAAATATAGGCCTACAAACTCTAACATTTGACCATGTGCTTTATTGATTGTCATTGGAAACGATAAGAGCATTATATCTGCCACGTAAGTAGCAGACCCAGAAAATAAGGAAAACCAATAACAAATACTCTCACACTTTACTCTCGTAAGATTTGGTTAAAAAAATTCCCGGTTCAAAAACCTTTCTTGCTGATCCTGGGCATATTTCTCAGCAGCTCAAAATACCAAAAAAAATATGTACAATTGAACTCCATAAAAAGCAAATTTCTTTCTTCCGAATATTTTTGGTGAATAATTTCAAATATACTCCAGAAGTTGAGCCTATGCACAGAAAGACTCTTTTTTCTTTCATAATTACAAATATTCCATGAAGTACCTGCAAACATTCCTTCTGAGTAGGCAAACTAAGGCGTTACAAACATTTTTTTTTTGCGGTTTGCTCTTGGTTTTATCAACATATATTTGAGGTTGTTTAAAATTGAAAAGGTTAATTTATTCTTTCCCCTATCCTAATTAACGAGTTAGTGAACAAAACCAAGTTAAATGCACCACATTTCTAATTTCAACACCAACACCACAACATAAAATAAAATAAGGTTGCAACAGCGAAAATATAAATCTGACTAATCTCAAAAGATTAAGGTTGTACAAGCAGAAGCAAATTTTATGACGCCAAAAATATAGAAACTACAAAAGAAAAGGAAAAATCAAATTATGGCTAACCCAAGAACATAACTTTGTAAAGTAGAAGGTCATCCACAAAAAAAAAAATACAATCTGTCATAAAAAGCCTACAAATGCTAGTGGAAGTACATATTTCACCTTAATATGACCTATATAAAAACTACAGTTAAATACAATATGAAAATTTCAGCGTAAATTGCTGCAACAAATGCATCTTAATATATAATCTTAAATCAACAAAACACCCCCATAAAATAACATGGAATTGAATGTGTCTCAAAGAGAACCTACACAGATATGGATTAAAAGTTAAAACAAAATCCGAACATATATGATCAACATTAGTCCTCCCAAACTGATTCATCTTGGAGTACAATATTATGACCTGAGGGTTGAGGCTTCTCTAGGAAAAAAACTCTGAGAGTAGGAGGTGATCAAACAACAGTTACAACAACAACATTACCCCAATGCCTCAACGGCTCCCGCAAAAAGCTGGGTAAGGGGAATCGGATGTCTGTGACCTTACACTGTCTTAACACGAGAGAAATTTTTTCGGATGATCAAAATGAAAATTGCATCGAGAATTGCATGGAATGACTAGTACTTCATGATAAAAATAAGTGCAGCCACTTTAGTGATCAAACAATAGTTCATCAAGAAAAATTCCATTCAATTTTACTCTAAAGCAAAATAAAAAAGATCTCCAAACCCTAGAAGAAACTAAAACGAAAAATTCAACTATGCACCATTTTTGTACACATCAACCAATTAAAAGGGAAAAAAAAGCCGTGTTATTGTTTCCAAATAAATATTTCTTATTCCATCCGACTGTTTTCCCCTTCTTCTCTTGTTCGTTCATAAAATCAGAGCAACAATCAACCGACAAAGTCAAAAATAAAATCCAATGACTATACATCAGCGAAAAAAGGAAGACCTAACAAAAAAAAAAAGGCAAACTAAAATTAACACATAATCCCACAACTAAACCATATCCACATCCACACAGAAAAGACAACGCAAGTATGAATTGCGAGTGAAATTGATGAACACCAAAAATAATTCCTAAATTTGCTCGTGAAGAATAAATAGGCGATGGAGAAAAGAGCGGATCGGAAAATCCATATAGCAGACTCATCCAAAAACGATGAAAAATTGAAAGAAAAAAGGTTCAGAAATCTAAAAACCCCTAAGTTCGAAAGGAACCAACCAATACCTTCGGCTAGAACCTCATTCGAAACTTCTGGCGGAAGAGCAGACTTAAATCGTGGTGTCGAATCAATAAATCTAGTGCAATTCGTTAAAGATATATTAGTGGAAGTATAAACCAAAGAGAATGAATAAAGAAAGAAAACGAGAAGGGTGGGAAATAGATGTCAGGAAAAGCGTTGTTAAAGAAAATGATTTCGACCGCTGCAGAAAACGTTGGAAAAATGAAGGAAAGTGGGCTGTCCAACTTGAGAGGAAATTTTGAGTGGCTTCGACTACGAGTTAAAATCGGGACTTAATTGGAATATGTAGTATTTCGTACGAGGTTTCCAAAACATATAAAAACAATCAAAATGATTGAGATATGAATGAGATATAATGTTCCAAAGTGAACCCTTTAAAAATGGATTTGGGATGCTATCTCACATTAGAAAAATAAGGGAAAAATTATGAGTATATAAGGAGATGTAGAAAAAGTCATGTTCAAAAAGTGAGACATGTGTGGATGTGTGACTAGGCGCCCCTCGCGCGCACACACACACGCGCGCCGCTGTCCGGCCGGCCGGCCGGCTCGGCTCGGCGTGAAATGTCTCGGCGTCTCGAAGTTATCTTTTTACTGCAATTTTATTCGGTAAAATTTTATTTTACTGAAAATACCTCAATTAATAAATTCCGAATTTTTCGGATCCGGATAAAGTCGAATTAAACAGATCTAGATAAGTATTGAGATACCAATCCTGATCGGTTTAGAGTTCCTCCAGATACCAATCCTGGTCGGTATAGAGTTCCTCCAGCACACAACCTCCTCCAGCCTCACCTATAAATATCCGGCTTGAGGGGCTCGTTTTTTTACACTTCGTTTTTACACGACCTCCAGACAGATTTCCTTTCCTTCTTCGTTTTTTTTCTTTCGGATATTTCCAGTCGGTGATAGTAGATAGATATGTTCTAGTTCGTTGAGGGTGCAGCGCATCATCGATTCATTGCATCGCGCTGTTGTTTTATCCTGGGAGGCAGACGTCATACACCGTGGTGAGGGCGAATTTGCTTTAAGGAGACAGATACTGTGGACTCAACAGCAACCTTCCGCTCGTTTACGCGAACAGGAATTCTTCCTTTTTTTTTGCTAACCGATTTTTGCAGGATTTACATAAAATATATATATTCGATATATATTTATATTCTATTATTTTCAAGTAAGCATTTTCAAAAATAATTCAACAATCTTAGAGCAAATTTTTTTAGTTTACTTGATTAAAATATATCTTCTTTCGAAAGCTAAGCTAATATGGATTCTCAAAACCCAACACTGTCCACGGACATTTCTGAAGGTGCGCCTCAGAAAATCGCTAATATGAATTTGCTTTAAGGAGACAGATACTCTGGACTCAACATCAACCCTTCCGCTCGTTTACGCGAATGGGAATTCTTCCTTTTTTTTTTGCTAACCGAGTTTTGCAGGATTTACATAAAATATATATATTCGATATATATTTATATTCTGTTATTTTCGAGTAAGCGTTTTCAAAAATAATTCAACAATCTTAAAGCAAAATTTTTTAGTTTACTTGATTAAAACATATCTTCTTTCGAAAGCTAAGCTAATATGGATTCTCAAAACTCAACACTGTCCACGGACGTTTCTGGAGGTGCGCCTCAGAAAATAGACTCGGGTTCAGCGACTGGAGGTGCGCCTCTGATAACTGGATCGGGTACAGCTTCGATTCCAATTACTAATTCGGTTTCGGTTCCGGTCAACCATGCGGACAAACCAGAGAAATTCAATGGGCAGAATTTCAAGAGATGGCAGCAGAATTCTATCTGACCACTCTAGGCTTGTCTCGATTCCTCAAGGAGGATGCGCCAAAATATGACGAAGGCAGTGACCAACAAACTCTGATGGCCATTGATGCTTGGAAAACTTCCGAATATCTTTGTCGGAACTATGTGATGAATGGCCTTGCCGATTCACTGTACAACGTGTACAGTAGTGCTAATTCAGCAAAGGCATTATGGGACTCACTAGACCACAAGTACAAGATCGAGGACGCCGGTGCCAATAAGTGGATTATTGGACGGTTTCTCGATTACAAGATGATCGACTCCAAGACTGTGGTGAGTCAGGTACAGGAGCTACAAGTGATCATTCACGAAATCCATGCTGAAGGAATGGTCATTAGCGAATCCTTCCAAGTGGCTGCTGTGATCGAAAAACTGCCCCCGACTTGGAAAGACTTCAAGAATTATCTCAAGCACAAGCTCAAGGAGATGAGCATGGAAGATCTGATCGTTAGACTTCGCATAGAGGAAGACAACCGAGGATCAGAAAAAAGGTAAATGCTGTTGTGGCAAAGGCCAATGTTGTGGAAACTGGACAGACATCCAAGAAAGGCAACACTGGAAAGGGTCGCATAGAGGAAGACAACCGAGGATCAGAAAAAAGGTAAATGCTGTTGTGGCAAAGGCCAATGTTGTGGAAACTGGACAGACATCCAAGAAAGGCAACACTGGAAAGGGTACCAAGCTGGGACCTAAAGGAGGAATTGGGAAAAAGAAGGAAAAAATCCTTATAAAATGCTACAACTGTAAAAAGATGGGTCATAGGGTGGCCGACTGCAGGCTGCCAAAGAAACCAAAGAAAAAGGAAGGTAATGCAGCACATCTGATTACCGAACAAGTGGAACATCTTGACTTATGTGCTATGATCTCCGAAGTGAACCTAGTTGGCTCAAATCCTAAAGAGTGGTGGATCGACACTGGAGCAACTAGGCATATATGTGCCAATAAAACTATGCTCCTCCTTGGAAGAAACGGATGCCGGCGATATGCTGTATATGGGAAATTCTGCAACCTCAACTATCTTGGGCGAAGGCACGGTGATTTTGAAGATGACGTCTGGAAAGTAAGTGACTCCTAAACGAGTGTTATATGTGCCCAATATCCGCAAAAACCTTATTTCTGGTACCTTGTTGATGAAGCACGACTTTAGATCAGTTTTCGAGTCCGATAAAGTTATTTTATCGAAAAATGGTGTGTTTATAGGCAAGGGATATGAATGTGATGGGTTAGTTAAGCTCAATGTAATGACTATCAAAAATAATGAAATGAAGAATTCTTCTGCTTACTTGAATGAGTCTCCTAATTTATGGCATGCTAGATTAGGACATGTTAATTTTAATGCAATGCGTAGACTAATTGCATTAGATCACATACCAAAGTTTAAAATTGATTTAAACCACAAGTGTGAAACTTGTGTAGAGGCAAAATTAACTCGATCTCCATTCCGACAAGTGGAAAGAAACACCAAGCCTTTAGAATTAACACATAGCGACCTATGTGATTTGAAGTGTGTTCAAAGTAGAGGTGGAAATAAATATTTTATTACTTTCGTGGATGATTGTACTAAATATTGCTATGTATACTTGCTTAAAAGCAAAGATGAAGCCATAGAGAAATTCGTTCTCTATAAAACGGAAGTTGAGAATCAATTGAATGCTAATATAAAAATCTTGAGGAGTGACCGCGGAGGTGAATATGTGGAACCATTTGGCGAATTTTGCTCGCAACATGGGATTATTCATGAAGTCACTGCCCCATATGCACCACAGTCAAATGGCGTGGCGGAACGTAAGAATCGCACTCTGAAAGAAATGATGAATGCGATATTACTAAATTCAGGTCTGCCGCAAAATATGTGGGGAGAAGCCATCTTAACGGCGAATTATCTCTTAAACAAGATATGCCGTAAGAATGGGGACAAAACTCCTTATGAATTGTGGAAAGGAGTCAAGCCTTCCTATAATTACATGAAAGTGTGGGGGTGTCTAGCAAAGGTGCTGATACCTACTCCTAAGAAAGTTAAAATAGGCCCAAAAACGTTGACTGCATTTTCATTGGATATGCACACAACAGCAATGCTTACCGATTTCTTGTGCCTGAATCCAAAGTGCCTGAGATTCACAAGAATACGATTATGGAATCAAGGAATGCGTTACTTTCAGAATATCTTTCCTTGTAAGACTGCAAGTGAGCCTCTTATCTCATCCGAACAGACTTCTGAACTAATGGATGAAGATAATGAAGACCAAATATTGGATAATGAGGACGAACTTAGAAGGAGCAAGCGACAAAGGACGGAGAAATCTTATGGACCAGATTTCATCACCTACTTGCTCGAAAAAGTACCTCAGACTTACAAAGAAGCTGTAAGCTCGACAGATGGACCTCTATGGAAGGAGGCTATCAAAGAAGAGATTGATTCTATATTACAAAATCATACTTGGGAACTAGTGGAATTACCTCCTAAGTGTAAACCATTAGGAAATAAGTGGATTTTCAAGAAGAAATTGAAAGATGTAGCAGTTGATAAATATAAGGCTAGGCTCGTAGCAAAGGGATATAACCAACGTGAAGGCCTAGACTATTTTGACATGTAACACCCCCAAAACCGACCGGGAATATTACAACGCCGTGGGCCCCATATTAGAACCCACAAGGCTAAAATCATTTTCGCAAATGTTTAAAAATGTCAAAAAGCCCTTTGAAAGTACACACACACGCAGCGGATAAAAACACAGTTCAAAGAATACTGAAAGCCATTTTAAATATACACACGCAGCGGATAAAAACACAATTAATTACATTTGCAGCGGAATTAGAAAACCAGAAAAGAATACATGATCCCAACAACTACGCCATAGCCAGTATCACCGGAAAGCTCATCCCTTCACGACCGCTACTAGCTCGAACTCCGAGTACCTAAAAGATAAAGCCCACGACGGGGTCAGCCATAATACTCAACAATGATAACGATCACATCACAAAAACAATTACATATCAATGTAATCTACAGAGTAAGAACATTCCCCATGTATTTTACCGAAGTAACCTTACCAACCTGTCACAACCATAACAATCAATTCTTACCATATCACACGCCTCGTGTCCTTAAGTATGAACGAACTCAAATGTAATCACCTGTACTGTATCCGAAACACTATCAAGATTTCCAATCATAAACGTATCTCGAGTATAGAATAATCTGGCCAAGTTCAACTCCGCTGGCTGGGTCGCACAATTGGATCCCAATACTGATAGGAACTGATATCACACGATACATGTGCAAATCAACTGTCCCGAAACAATGGCAAGTCCCGAATATCAATACAAGCATGAATGCTCACACAATCAATAATGATAAACAATCAATGCATCACAACGGAAGTATCAATGACATGATATTTCCGCACAAGATCGACAAAGGATCAACCACGAACGAGAATACCATTATGAGGTAACTCCAACAAGATCAATGAAGAATCAATAACCGACAACACCGACGACACGGTAAGGATCAAGGAAGGATCAGTAACCGAGAATACCGACGACACGGTAAGGATCAATGAAGAATCAATAGCCGATAATACCGACGACACGGTAAACTCTAACAAGGTCAATAAGAGTCGACAACCAGAAATACCAACGGTACGATAAACTCAAATAGGATCAATAAAGGGTCAACAACCGAGAATACTGACGACACAGTAAACTCTAGCAAGATCAATAAGGACCAAAAACTGGGAATAGCAATGATACGGTAACTCCAACAAGAGCAATAAGGAATCGACAAACGAGAATACCGACGACACGATAAATTCCAATAACATCAATCAAGTACTAATAACCAAGAATACCAACGGTGAGACAACTCCCAAACGGAATCAATAAGGATCAATAACGAACGAGATTACCAATGACAGGGTGAATTCCAAACGAGATTTATAAAGGATCGATATCAATGAGTTGACCATCGATAAGGTAACTCCAAACGAGATCAGAAAAGGATCAACGGGGACAGATACACGAGAGAATAAAATCGTCAACCATATACAAATCATATATATACGGGATTTCAAGGACAACCCGAATATTGAACGGATCCAATTATACATGGACTGTGAACGACCAATCAATAAGACTCAAGATAGACGTCACGATACAACATGACAACAAATCTCGAAGAAACGCATATCCATCAAGGATCAAAAGACTTCCCAAAAGAGCAACAACAACTCGATCATGAAAGACCGACACGACCACAATGTCGTATTTCCATCAGACAACAGTCCACATCATGCTCAACAATGCATATAATATTAACACATAAACTCCAAGGCAGCAGCCAAGGGTCACGGAAGCATCTCACAGGAATACCCCGGAACATAGGTGCCATATAGGTCTTATCCCCTAACACAGTTCATGCAATCACAAAATACCCCAAGGTCGCAACCAAGGGTCACGAAAGTATCCACACAGAATACCGGAACATAGGTGCCATATAGGTCTTATCCTCTAACACATCGGCCCAACAGATCACAGCTCAAAGGAAGAGCACATTACAAAACGTAACAAACAATGGTGCACACTCACCGCATGAAATATCAACACACACATGCAATAATGCAACATGATGATTATCATTATCTAACAATATTTATTTACATCAAGTGGAGACGCCAACCTTTCCACGACCAACCGCCCGAACGAATACGGTTTATCCGACAATCCAAAATGAAGTATCCATAACTAATACCAAACCACCATCCCGAATTCAACATCGACACGATAACTAACCTTGATATCCAACTTCTCATGCAATAGACCAAATTATAATTCACGTTCCCATTTCCACTAGACATCCTTAAAATCATATACATTATGATTTATCTTAGTCCAAAAATACCATACATACCACCATTCCGACAATTCTTATATTCCATAATACCATTGCTATATGAATCATAAATGAAATGAAAACGAAATCATTTATTAACATTATGAACTGAGCAAGCATAACTTGCCTTGATACCAATTCGACGAAGCCGCTATCAATCCCGCTGTCTTCGTCTACAAGCTCCGCAGCACAACAGTTAACTTCAACGATCACTAAACGCAACCTAATGCAATAATCGATTAACGATACGTTCAATAACAATCAACAACCGAAATGACCAACTAATCAAACTCGATGGTTCAATGATATCTCGATCATACGAAACCAACCCATATCAACTCTTAACAATACGAACACAAGTCGAAATTCGATGTTCAATAATCCAAACAATATCTTCAACATATAGTTCATATAACCGCAAGAATCGTAAAACCAAAACCATAATCATATTCATGCGAATCCTTCTTCAACGATAACATCAAAATCCGAATTCAAGGAGAGGATTATCAAACATACCTCTAGAAGATGACATACACAAGTAATCACTTGTTTTGAATAGCACGGTGCGAAGAAATCGACAAAGGGGAAGGTTACCGATTCAACTTCCTTCAAAAGTTCATTCCTAAATCACAACAATATCAATTCAATCACCATTCATGCAAAAATGTATAGAATTTCCCAAGTTCTACTCATTGAGGCATTTCATCGGACACTTTGAAGGCATAGTCCAATTTAATCGTTTTAACGAAGAAATACTCGAATTTGTTCCACAAACTTCAAGAGTATTGAATGATTACGAGTATACAATCAAGTTCTATCAATAATCCGAATCAAAATGGAGCAAATCGTCCAAAACACCAAGAAACCTCAAGAACATCCAAAAACCAAAAGTTCATGTGTTCTTACCGTCGATCCGGGTGGAGGATGATGTTAATCCATGATTCCAACTTCCAAAACATGTTGTTATAAGTTGATTCTACTCAAAACCATCAACTTTGCTGAAGAAATCGCAAAAGGGACGGAGAAAATGGAAAATGATAAGGGTGACTCGGTCCAGGCCTTATATAGGCCTAGACCTGCCGGCCAGTTACGTACGTAACCGGCCGTGGCTTACGTACGTAACCGGCAGCCTTTACCTTACATCCGGTTTGTTCGACACCCTTACGTCACGTAATCGGCCGGTGGCTTACGTCAATCGCCCTTACGGCCGTAACCGGCCACTGCCTTACGTACGTAATCGGCCAGTCCTAGCCCCCAGCGAGTCACTGTCGACCATGCTCGGCCATCCCAACGAGTCACGGCCGGCCATGCTCGGCCATCCAGGTCATCTCGGCCACGACTCGGCCAGTCGCCCCGTAACGTACGTAACACTTAATCCGTTGCGTACGTAATACGTACATTGACTTGCTACAGTACTATACTCGTATTACGTACGTAATACACCCTGTATAACGTACGTAACTCCATCCGTTGACTCACCTGTCAACATCCTCCGCCGAACGCTGCCGACACCGGGCCCAACTGTCCGATTCCTCTTGTTACGTACGTAATACCTTACTCTTAACGTACGTAACACGTACCAGTTAGCGTACGTTATCTCAAAGTCTTAACGTACGTTAACAAATCCATACTTAGCCATTTCCGCCCCTGTCTGTCGTCTCAATAAACCGAACACATACACGCGACACACCGAATACATATACTCGTTTCGATAACATTTCCATACGATACATCTGATGCACGATACCCCCAATTACAACTGTCGACCAAGTACGGCAATCATACAAATACTCATACGGTATATCCGACATCGAAAACACACCAAGCATGTAATATCCTAGAATCAAAATACCTCGATAGACATACTGGCACGGCTGTCATGGTTTCCAAAATTATCCACTCATATCGTGTCGGTCCCACTCTGTACAGTACATCCCAGATAAAATAATGCGAAAAATTCATAGTGAAATTCTAGGATATTACATATCTACCCACTTAAATAAGTTTCGTCCTCGAAACTCAAAATCCTGTCACAATCAGTATCTCAATCCCGAAATATCTCAGAATCACGACACCATACTCAAATAATCATCATCAAAACTGAAATAACTGAAAGAACACACTTACAGGTCCGTGAAGTAGATGATCTTCCGTGATACCAGCATACGACTCCCATACAAAGTCTCAACACACCGGCATCGCAAATACAATAATTTGAAAATATTTCAAAAATTTTGAAACCTCCAAAATCGGTTTGACCCAAAAGTTAGAAAATCATTTTCAAAAGTCACGCTACTACCGCACCGGTAGAGCCACATAACACACACGCCCGGGTTTTACGAAACCCAAGCTCCGATACCATTTTCTGTAACACCCCCAAAACCGACCGGGAATATTACATACTGGGTGGCCCCATATTAGAACCCACAAGGCTAAAATCATTTTCGCAAATGTTTAAAAATGTCAAAAAGCCCTTTGAAAGTACACACACACGCAGCGGATAAAAACACAGTTCAAAGAATACTGAAAGCCATTTTAAATATACACACGCAGCGGATAAAAACACAATTAATTACATTTGCAGCGGAATTAGAAAACCAGAAAAGAATACATAATCCCAACAACTACGCCATAGCCAGTATCACCGGAAAGCTCATCCCTTCACGACCGCTACTAGCTCGAACTCCGAGTACCTAAAAGATAAAGCCCACGACGGGGTCAGCCATAATACTCAACAATGATAACGATCACATCACAAAAACAATTACATATCAATGTAATCTACAGAGTAAGAACATTCCCCATGTATTTTACCGAAGTAACCTTACCAATCTGTCACAACCATAACAATCAATTCTTACCATATCCCACGCCTCGTGTCCTTAAGTATGAACGAACTCAAATGTAATCACCTGTACTGTATCCGAAACACTACCAAGATTTCCAATCATAAACGTATCTCGAGTATAGAATAATGTGGCCAAGTTCAACTCCGCTGGCTGGGTCGCACAATTGGATCCCAATACTGATAGGAACTGATATCACACGATACATCTGCAAATCAATTGTCCCGAAACAATGGCAAGTCCCGAATATCAATACAAGCATGAATGCTCACACAATCAATAATGATAAACAATCAATGCATCACAACGGAAGTATCAATGACATGATATTTCCGCACAAGATCGACAAAGGATCAACCACGAACGAGAATACCATTATAAGGTAACTCCAACAAGATCAATGAAGAATCAATAACCGACAACACCGACGACACGGTAAGGATCAAGGAAGGATCAATAACCGAGAATACCGACGACACGGTAAGGATCAATGAAGAATCAATAGCCGAGAATACCGACGACACGGTAAACTCTAACAAGGTCAATAAGAGTCGACAACTAGAAATACCAACGGTACGATAAACTCAAATAGGATCAATAAAGGGTCAACAACCGAGAATACTGACGACACAGTAAACTCTAGCAAGATCAATAAGGACCAAAAAATGGGAATACCAACGATACGATAACTCCAACAAGAGCAATAAGGAATCGACAAACGAGAATACCGACGACACGATAAACTCCAATAACATCAATCAAGTACTAATAACCAAGAATACCAACGGTGAGACAACTCCCAAACGGAATCAATAAGGATCAATAACGAACGAGATTACCAATGACAGGGTGAATTCCAAACGAGATTTATAAAGGATCGATATCAATGAGTTGACCATCGATAAGGTAACTCCAAACGTGATCAGAAAAGGATCAACGGGGACAGATACACGAGAGAATAAAATCGTCAACCATATACAAATCATATATATACGGGATTTCAAGGAAAACCCGAATATTGAACGGATCCAATTATACATGGACTGTGAACGACCAATCAATAAGACTCAAGATAGACGTCACGATACAACATGACAACAAATCTCGAAGAAACGCATATCCATCAAGGATCAGAAGACTTCCCAAAAGAGCAACAGTAACTCGATCATGAAAGACCGACACGACCACAATGTCGTATTTCCATCAGACAACAGTCCACATCATGCTCAACAATGCATATAATATTAACACATAAACCCCAAGGCAGCAGCCAAGGGTCACGGAAGCATCTCACAGGAATACCCCGGAACATAGGTGCCATATAGGTCTTATCCCCTAACACAGTTCATGCAATCACAAAATACCCCAAGGTCGCAACCAAGGGTCACGAAAGTATCCACACAGGAATACCCCGGAACATAGGTGCCATATAGGTCTTATCCTCTAACACATCGGCCCAACAGATCACAGCTCAAAGGAAGAGCACATTACAAAACGTAACAAACAATGGTGCACACTCACCGCATGAAATATCAACACACACATGCAATAATGCAACATGATGATTATCATAATCTAACAATATTAATTTACCTCAAGCTGGAGACGCCAACCTTTCCACGACCAACCGCCCTGAACGAATACACGGTTTATCCAACAATCCAAAATGAAGTACAGTCCATAACTAATACCAAACCACCATCCCGAATTCAACATCGACACGATAACTAACCTTGATATCCAACTTCTCATGCAATAGACCAAATTATAATTCACGTTCCCATTTCCACTAGACATCCTTAAAATCATATACATTATGATTTATCTTAGTCCAAAAATACCATACATACCACCATTCCGACAATTCTTATATTCCATGATACCATTGCTATATGAATCATAAATGAAATGAAAACGAAATCATTTATTAACATTATGAACTGAGCAAGCATAACTTGCCTTGATACCAATTCGACGAAGCCGCTATCAATCCCGCCGTCTTCGTCTACAAGCTCCGCAGCACAACGGTTAACTTCAACGATCACTAAACGCAACCTAATGCAATAATCGATTAACGATACGTTCAATAACAATCAACAACCGAAATGACCAACTAATCAAACTCGATGGTTCAATGATATCTCGATCATACGAAACCAACCCATATCAACTCTTAACAATACGAACACAAGTCGAAATTCGGCGTTCAATAATCCAAACAATGTCTTCAACATATAGTTCATATAACCGCAAGAATCGTAAAACCAAAACCATAATCATATTCATGCGAATCCTTCTTCAACGATAACATCAAAATCCGAATTCAAGGAGAGGATTATCAAACATACCTCTAGAAGATGACATACACAAGTAATCACTTGTTTTGAATAGCACGGTGCGAAGAAATCGACAAAGGGGAAGGTTACCGATTCAACTTCCTTCAAAAGTTCATTCCTAAATCACAACAATATCAATTCAATCACCATTCATGCGAAAATGTATAGAATTTCCCAAGTTCTACTCATTGAGGCATTTCATCGGACACTTTGAAGGCATAGTCCAATTTAATCGTTTTAACGAAGAAATACTCGAATTTGTTCCACAAAACTTCAAGAGTATTGAATGATTACGAGTATACAATCAAGTTCTATCAATAATCCGAATCAAAATGGAGCAAATCGGCCAAAACACCAAGAAACCTCAAGAACATCCAAAAACCAAAAGTTCATGTGTTCTTACCTTCGATCCGGGTGGAGGATGATGTTAATCCATGATTCCAACTTCCAAAACATGTTGTTATAAGTTGATTCTACTCAAAACCATCAACTTTGCTGAAGAAATCGCAAAAGGGACGGAGAAAATGGAAAATGATAAGGGTGACTCGGTCCAGGCCTTATATAGGCCGAGACACCGACCGCCGAGCCAATGACGTAATCGCCGTGGCTTACGACGTAACGGCGGCCTACCTACATCGATTTTGGCACCCTTACGTAGCGAATCGGCTTACGACGTAATCGCCCTACGGCGTAATCGCCACCGCGCCTTACGTACGTAATCGGCCAGTCCTAGCCCCCAGCGAGTCACTGTCGACCATACTCGGCCATCCCAACGAGTCATGGCCGGCCATGCTCGGCCATCCAGGTCATCTCGGCCACGACTCGGCCAGTCACCCCGTAACGTACGTAACACTTAATCCGTTGCATACGTAATACATACGTTGACTTGCTACAGTACTATACTCGTATTACGTACGTAATACACCCTGTATAACGTACGTAACTCCATCCGTTGACTCACCTGTCAACATCCTCCGCCGAAAGCTGCCGACACCGGGCCCAACTGTCCGATTCCTCTTGTTACGTACGTAATACCTTACTCTTAACGAACGTAATACGTACCAGTTAGCGTACGTTATCTCAAAGTCTTGACGTACGTTAACAAATCCATACTTAGCCATTTCCGCCCCTGTCTGTCGTCTCAATAGACCGAACACATACACGCGACACACCGAATACATATACTCGTTCCGATAACATTTCCATACGATACATCTGATGCACGATACCCCCAATTACAACTGTCGACCAAGTACGGCAATCATACAAATACTCATACGGTATATCCGACATCGAAAACACACCAAGCATGTAATATCCTAGAATCAAAATAACCTCGATAGACATACTGGCACGGCTGTCATGGTTTCCAAAATTATCCACTCATATCGTGTCGGTCCCACTCTGTACAGTACATCCCAGATAAAATAATGCGAAAAATTCATAGTGAAATTCTAGGATATTACATGACACTTACTCTCGTGTGACAAGAATAACTTCCATAAGGATGATACTTGCCATCGCAGCATTACGAGGCTTAGAAGTTCATCAAATGGATGTTAAGACTGCCTTTCTTAATGGGGACTTAGAAGAGGAAATCTACATGGAACAACCCGAGGGGTTCTTTGCTCCTGGACAAGAAAGGAAAGTCTGCAAGCTGGTAAAATCTTTGTACGGATTCAGGCACCAATACATTGGCATGAAAAATTTGATCATGTCATGATAAGCGGTGGCTTCGAAATTAATGAATCCAACAAATGTGCATATGTCAAAGACACAGAAGGTGGCTATGTCATTTTGTGTCTATATGTAGATGACTTGCTCAGTACCGACAGTAATGAAAGAATAATCAAATCGACCAAAGACATGCTGAGGTCGAGATTTGATATGAAGGATATGGGACTCGCAGATGTAATTTTAGGGATTAAAATCACACGAACGTCGGAAGGTCTCATGCTGAGTCAAGCCCACTATGTGGACAAAATCCTTGAAAGATTTAATAAGGATGACTCTGGCACAGCCAAAACACCGGTGGATATGACGTTGAGACTATCCAAGAATAAGGGTGAAGGAGTATCTCAACTTGAGTACTCACACATAATAGGAAGTCTGATGTACTTGATGAGCTATACAAGACCAGATATAGCCTACTCAGTTAGTAGACTAAGTAGATACACGAGCAACCCTGAAAAGGATCACTGGAAGGCGATCATATGGGTACTAAGATACTTAAGGGGTACTCGTGAGTATGGGCTGCACTATACCAAATATCCAGCAGTACTTGAAGAATATAGTGATGCAAATTGGATATATGATATAAAAGACTCCAAGTCAACAAGTGGATATGTATACACACTAGCCGGTGCAGCACTGGCATGGAAATCTTCGAAACAGACACTTATATCTCGGTCAATGATGGAATCCGAGTTTATAGCTTTAGATAAATATGTAGAAGAGGGAGAATGGCTACACCATTTTCTAGAAAATATTCCAAGATGGGCAAAGCCTGTGACCGCAATATGTATTCATTGCGATAGTCAATCTGCAATTGGCAGGGCACAGAGCGTAGTGTACAATGGTAAGTCTCGTCACATAAGGAGGAGACATAATACCATTAGACAATTGATATCAACAGAAGTTATCACTATTGATTATGTGTCATCAAAGGATAACATTGCGGATCCGCTAACCAAAGGGTTATCAAGAGAGCCTGTTGATAAATCATCAAGAGGAATGGGTCTATTACCTTGAGCTAATGGTTTTATGGAGGATACCCAACCTAAGCTGACTGGAGATCCCAAGATCTAGGTTCAATGGGACAACCAATCCATAAAACTGGGCATGATCACTGTGGGGGTTACCCCAAACCGACCATTCCTAGGATGAAAACAATGATACCCATAGAAAGAGGTTAAGCTTTTGCTTTTAATGATTCTTAAGTCGACAACGTATAGTCGGGTGGAGTAAAATACGGATTTACTCAAACCACTTAAAGAGAATCACCTATGTTAGAGAGAAGAGGGGCCGCTTCAAAGGAGAATTGCAAAGGCACAATTATATAGAAACTCTCGCAGAACCAGGACGGCGTCCACGGTTAAAATTGGCACAATAATGAGAACAGAACAAATCAGGAAGGGCATTTGTGAAGGATATACTGTAATATCCGCAATTTTCGATTTTCGGTAAATTTCTTTTTTCGGTTGGAGTCCGTTTTGACGACTCGCTCATGACCGTTTCGTCATTATGAGAATGATTAATTCTGCACTTTTTGTCATCCGAGTTCGTTTCGGTGTCGTTTTGTTGAGTTCCGTGTTTTTTGGTGACTTTTCCGCACTTGAGTACGATTCTTGTGAATCTCGTTCGAAACTGCTGTTTCGAGTTTCCCGTAAGTCCATTTAACTTTGTTAGACGTGTTGTGAACTTCGGTTTGGTTATTCGATCACGTATCGTGATTTCCGGGCGTTTTGGGCCATTTTGTAATTTCTTAAAAGTTACGGGTATCCGTATCTGTAATTGTTGTCTCGACCCGTTTCTTGGTCGCGTATGATTAATTATGGTATTATGTTTTCATTTCGGGTTGTTGATGTTGTCCGCGAACTTTTCGTCGTGTTCGTTAAAACGCGTTTTGGAAATCGGTCGTCGAGCCACGGTGGTCGAATCTTGGCGGACGATTGCCATGGATCGACGGACGATTGCGGCATCGGGCCGGACAGCGGAAGGAACCGGCGTAGCGCACGCTATGGCCGGAAGGCTGCGCGCTAACCGGCAGTGTAGCGCACGCTATCGGGCGGCCTAACGACGCTATCAGTGCAGGCGGTGGGGTTCGAGGTTCGACTCGGTCAGATCGGCGAGTAGCGCACGCCATCGTCGGTCCGAGCGCACGCTAACCGGCGGGTAGCGCATCTTTGTCGGCCGACTAGCGTCGTTACAGGCGAGCTTTTAGTCCAGAGGTTCTTTGGGCCAGTCGGCTAGCGCGCACAGGCTTCCGGCCGTAGCGCACGCTAGCGGGAGTCGGGTCGGCAGGTTTGGTCTGTGGTGCCGGGTCGTGCGGGCCCTGGCCGAGGGTACTCGGCCGATACCGCACGCTAGTCCGGGAAGGCTAGCGCACGCTAGTTCCGGCCCAGTATAAATGTGACAGAGCAGTCACATTTTCATTCATTTCTCACTTCCTTCCTCTTCTATCCGCGGCTGGCGATTCGAGGGTGGCGAATCCATGTTGTTTGACAATAAATCCACGAATTTCTCGAGTTCATAACATCAATAAATCATCCTATATCATCCTTTGATCCAGCGAATCAAGGTAATCTTCCTTAGAACCCTAATTTCGTGAATTTGGGGGTTTTTGCATTTTTGTCCGATTCGTTCCGTGTTGTTGATTAATTCATGATGGGTATAATTAATCTTAGTAGTATTCTTGTGTTTAACATCATTTAATCCATTGTTCTTCGTCGAATCGAAGTATATTTCTTGATTTCCTTCTAATCGACTTTTTGGGTGATTTGTCCTCGATCTTGTTTTTCATCCGTTTTTGATGGATCGATTATGGTTAAATGATGTTGTTAAACATATTCTATGGATTGTATATCCATATTTCAACTTGGAATTCCATTTTCGGGTTTTGACGGGACGAATCGTGTTCTTGGCCGTTTTGGGGAAAATCCTTGAATTTTCGTCATTCGTTCCTTGAATTCAGCGGCTTTGGGTCGTACTTTGGAATTCATTTTCGTTGTTATTGTTTTAGTTCGTAGTTTATTGTTGCGGATTGGCGTTCGGTGGAGTCGGCGAGTTCCTAGTCAGTTCGTGCCAACCTACTTCGGTCGATTCTTCGCGTTGTTCTTATTCGAGGCAAGTACCTTGCCCATACTTTTCTCGTTTTATGGATATGATGATCGGTGGTCGTCTTGATGTGTTTGTTTGGTTATTTGAAATGAAGTTTCAAAAGATTTCAGTTTGGCCTCGTTAAAGGATCTCTTTCAAAACGCGTGTGTGTTTTGTGAACGGTGTGTTTGGGAATTGATTATGATTTGATCATTTTGAACGTTGAAGGCTTTGATGATATCCATGTTGTTTAAAGTTATGGAATCATGTATTCTGTATTTAATCTTGTTATTGTGTTTTTGAAGAGTTTGATAATGGTGTCGGATTAGTGGCCATCTCTAGTAAGTATTCTTGATGAACTTACATTCTTAGCATATTAGTATTGCATGAGTAACGTGTGTGTGTGTATGCTCACTATGGGTTAGATCCGACGGGGTCTCGGTAGGGGTCCACGGAGGGGTGGATCCGCGAGCTTGCTTTTAACCACTATGGGTTAGATCCGACGGGGTCTCGGTAGGGGTCCACGGAGGGGTGGATCCACGGTTAATTGTGGTGCATTTTACAAATGTGGTTTGACTATTGGCATTTCCGGAAATGAGTGCTTTTGAATGGTTTTCATGGTTGCATGCATCGACTAAGTGTGTAAGAGGTAAGTTGTTCGTTTGGCTTACTTGGCTAGGATGGCACTAGAGTATTTTGTTGTTTGTTTTAAATCCTTTATTTGTGGATTTTGATGTTGGGAGACGAACCTTGTGGTCGTTCTTGTGTACTGTGAGTTGATGAGATTTGGGGCTAAAATCCCAATGGTTTTGTAAAAGTCATTTTACGGATTTGGGGCTAAAATCCCAACGGTTTGGTAAATGTCATTTTTCGGAAAGTAAACCTTTGGGGTGGTGACCTCTTTTGTCTTTTGGATTTTGAAAAGTAGGATTTGATAATCCTAAATTGTTTTCTATTAAAACTCTCGATGGCATTCTAAACTGTTTTTATAAATTTTTCCATTGATTTGTGATCTTTCGATTTTAGAACGTTTTCTCAAATTCTTGCCTCGGGAAGTGCTTTTCGTTTCGTTTGGATCTTTGAGGATCCTTGGTTATTGTTATTCGTGGAATGTGAATTGTATGGCTCGTATTTGCACTTTGTTCTTGCACTAGCAAAACAGTGGAGTTTTGCCAACCCCCGAGTATTCGGGGGGTGGATGTCTGTTTTTGCATTCAGGTTTTGGAGCATAACACAGGGTCGGCACGAAGGATGATGAAAGATGATCGATACTAATCACACGAGGAACCGTACATCGTGTATTGGTTTAGTTGTACTTTATTTTCCGCTGCTATATTTTTCCCGTTGTACGGGTGTGGTTGTGTTTTGACCCCTGCGTGGGCATGAGTAGTATTTGAGTTGTATGTATTTATTGAAAGACCAAATCGGTCTACTAAGTCATTTTAGCCTTAAAGGCATGGTTGAGTTGTTATACGTCGTTACCAGCCTGGTAGATCCTTGAGGAAAGGTTCTACGACGTGTAATATCCCTGAGCGGATTGGGGGTGTTACATATACGATCACTTACACAAGCGGTCGGACAGTTCAAAGGCATCTAGTCACACTGTCTAGCCAGTAAGGAGAATATATCTTTTCGAGGGAAGGTTCAAGGAGCATACTCTACCTATCCTATGCAATGCCTAACCGTAGTAACTATCACCAAGTCAACTCCGTGTCTGACGTGTGCTGCTGGACCATCAATCTCATTCATGTGGGGGATTGTTGGAAAAATGAAGGAAAATGGGCTGTTTTAAGCAGCCCACTTGAGAGGAAATTTTGAGTGGGCTCGACTACGAGTTAAAGTCGGGACTTAGTTGGAATACGTAGTACTCCGTACGAGGTTTCCAAAATATGTAAGAACACTCAAAATAATTGAGGTATGAATGAGATATAATGTTCCAAAGTGAACCCTTTAAAAATGGGTTTGGGATGCTATCCCATGTTGGAAAAAAAAGGGAAAAATTGTGAGTATATAAGGAGATGTGGACAAAGTCATGTTCAAAAAGTGAGACATGTGTGGATGTGTGACTAGGCGCCCCTCGCGCACACACACACATGCGCGCCGCCGCCGTTGTCCGTCCGGTTCGGCTCGGTTCGGTTCGGGTTGGGTCGGTCTCGGTCGAAGGGCGATTTGGGCGAAATGTCTCGGCGTCTCAAAGTTATCTTTACTGTAATTTTATTCGGTAAAATTTTATTTTACTGAAAATACCTCAATTAATAAATTCCGAATTTTTGGGATCCGGATAAAGTCGAATTAAACAGATCTGGATAACTATTGAGATACCAATCTTGATCGGTTTAGAGTTCCTCCATATACCAATCCTGGTCGGTATAGAGTTCCTCCAGCACACAGCATCCTCCAGCCTCACCTATAAATACCCGGCTTGAGGGGCTCATTTTTTACACTTCGTTTTTACACGACCTCCTCCAGACAGATTTCCTTTCCTTCTACGTTTTTCTTTCTTTCGGATATTTCCAGTCGGTGATAGTAGACAGATTTGTTCTAGTTCGTTGAGGGTGCAGCGCATCATCGATTCACTGCATGGAGCTGTTGTTTTATCCTGGGAGGCAGATGTCATACACCGTGGTGAGGGCAAATTTGCTTTAAGGAGACAGATACTCTGGACTCAACAGCAACCCTTCCGCTCGTTTACGTGAACGAAAATTCTTCTTTTTTTTTTTGCTAACCGATTTTTGCAGGATTTACATAAAATATATATATTCGATATATATTTATATTCTATTATTTCCAAGTAAGTGTTTTTAAAAATAATTCAACAGAAAAGCCAAAAAACAAATGGGCGGATGAGGATGGGGAAGGTGAGATGGTACTCGAGGCATTTGCAGAGAGGAGAAAATTTATGGGGAGTCCAATATTCTTGATTGTGCTGGATAATCACAACCCCCACACGTAGAGAGAGAGAGAGAGAGAGAGAGAGAGAGAGAGAGAGAGAGAGAGAGATGGATGCAGCTTCAACCTGGATGGTAGATTCTTCAAGCGACGCGAGTGCCTGAGTGTGAGAGTTTTATCCCACATTGGAGGATAGGCTCGCGCACTGCAAGACTGCTCCTCCCACCTAGTGGGCTGAAATACCACGATTTAATTCTCCATCAATCCCTATCAGTAGGAGGTGAACGCAGGGCGAGGATTTCGCCTACATAAGAGAGAGAAGTGACTCAGAATGCAAGAGAAAAAGAAGAAGAACGCGAAATAGAGAAATAAAAAAGCGCTGAAATAACAACGCGATTTCGACCTAAATGAACCTTCACTCTTTTATAGTAGTGTGTAAATATATATATATATATATATATATATATATATATATATATATATATATATATAGATCATAGGATAGGATATCTGCACTCCGCCTCTCCCTCTCTCAATTTCCCTCTGAATTCCGCACTCACACAACCGGGCACACACACAAGCATTCAATCAGATACACACAAACTCTACGCCAATTCCATGGTGGATTATCAGTCGGACGCGACTGCGGGCGGCAAACCGCTGGCTGCCGCGAGACGCACTGATGATAAAAGAGGTGGGATGCTCAATTGGCTTCAGGGAAAGATATGAAGTTCAAAGGTGATTCAAATTCCAATTCATACATCGATAGTTCGACGACGGTGAAATCGGTCATACAGGACGGACGGACAACTGCATCGGCGGCAGGTGGTGAATTCCGACTCCAGTCTTCGCGGTTGAGGATCATGTTGGGAAATTGGCTTTCATGTGAAATGGTGGGTTTTGATTTTTAGGGCTGGGTTCGGGCGTTTGTGTTGGCTGAGGGCAGTAGACATGGTGGTTGTTCTGATTTGTATTCATTCTAGTACAGGACGACTGAGATTCAGGTTGGTTTGGGCTGAAGAAGATGGTTCTGGAAATTTGGAGAAAAATAGGTTTCGATTTTGATGGCACTGGATTAGTTCCCTTTTTTTTTTCTTTTAATCAGGAATGAAAGTTGAAATTAATTGCCGGTTTCCGTTTGGAGTTCGAGGAATTTGGGTTTGTGATTTTGATTTCGGGAGTTACCTCTATCTTAACACAGAGAGGATGTTTCCGGATGATTTAAAATAAAAATTACATCGAGAATTGCATGGAATGACAAATACTTCATGAGAAAAAGAAGTGACGACCAGTTTAGTGAGTAATTTTATTTTATTTTATTATAATCCAAAAATAAAGAATAATGAGTCTTTGCTCCATTGAAAACCATGGAATTGGATAGAGGGAATTTGAAGTTCATTAATTCGGCCAGTGTGTTTCTGTCAGGGTTGTGGTAGGTTGCCGACGGGTGTGTTTTCATTATGTGGAGGGGGGTGGTGTTTGAATATGAATCTGCAGAACCCCTTCTCCTCTGTGTTGCAGCGTCTCTTTTCTTCATCTCTTTTTCTTTTTGGTCTTTTTTTTTTTTTTTGGGTTAGGCAGTGTGTTTGCAAGGGAGATT
This sequence comes from Orobanche coerulescens, assembly GCA_033398695.1. Taxonomy (NCBI): domain Eukaryota; kingdom Viridiplantae; phylum Streptophyta; class Magnoliopsida; order Lamiales; family Orobanchaceae; genus Orobanche; species Orobanche coerulescens. Next base: position 89,226,890 of record CM065815.1, on the reverse strand, counting down.
TGTGAGGAGTTTCAAATCGTGAAATGTGTATATAGTTATATTAGTAGGGTTAGAGGCAAAATTTATAGTTAGAGAAAAAAGTCTAGTGGAGGAAGGACTCAAAATAATATTAAGCATAAAACTGAATATTTACGTGTGATGAAGAGAAAGAGAGATGGATATTTTAATTATCTCAAATATTTCCTTGATCTTGTCCCTAAATTATTTAAATGAGTCTAATTATTCTTTAATAATAATTAATTTACTTAATTATTCCTAGTGACAATCAACTAGTAAACCATTTAATGACAATTAATTATTTAACTATGGTAAATTAACCTTAATCAATTAACTTACTAATTAAGGCTAAATTAATTAAATTGCTTTTATTAACCTCAACTAATTAGTTTACTAGATTATGGTTTAAAATTCTTGTGGTAATTATATTGTTATGTTGAATTATATTTAATTATCAAATGATGAGATCTTTCTTAGACCAATACGTTGTCATACAATATCACGAACTCTAATTGGAACAGTCAACTCCAATTTCCAAAAACTTCCCCGAAACTTGACAATCAAGGTCTCGAACTTGAGCAAATTGAGCCCAAACAACATCAATGAAATAAATGTTGTGCATAAAATATTATTCAATATTTCGGACTTTGAGTTAATTAAATGTTCTTTTACCCACTTGGCGTGATCCTTCTCCTTTTTGAGCACTAAAAATGAGCATCAAGACAGTGAAGAAGACCCTGATTATTGTACTATACGAGAATGAGGACACAAATGAGTATGAGGAAGAACCGCTGAAGGAATTATAGGCTCATAATGAAAAGCTGATGGAAGAGCCGATAGAAGAGCCAATGGACGAAGGTAATCGAGGAACGGAAAAAAATCAAGTACTATAATGGGTTCCAAATCAAAGAAAAAATAAGAGAAACACTATAATGGAAAGAATACGAAATTTGATTTGGTGGGAATTCACACTACAAAGCCTAGTGTCAGCAACTGCAAAATGGAGAAAAGAAAACTCCATTGTTTTCACCGGACCAATTCTCTTCCTTATGGTATTACATTTACCCTAACTACTATTAGACTCATCCCTGTCATTTGTTTGATCAAGTACAACTCTTACATTTTTGCAGCTTTGTTACATGAACATAGTATAATTCAAAGCAACAGACATCGAAGGGTAATACCGATAATTTCAGGATGGGACTCAATCAAGTATCATGGCAGAATTAAAAAAGAACTTGCTGAAGGAGGGTTGGCAAAGGAAACCCATTAAAAAGATTGGAAACAATTAATGAGGCACAAGATGAGCAACATGAAAGAGAAAATTTTGATCACTATTCCGTTGCAGGTAATACACAGGGAGAACAAGAAAGACAACTAAAGAAAAAAGTAAACAAAAGAAACAATTATGCAGGAAAGTAATCTTTATCTAATTAGATATAACCACTATCCATTTATAGGATAATTGCCGCTTACAAGACAATCACGGTTTTTTTATAAGATAATAACTACTTTTAATACATAATCGATATTGTGACCATCAAAAATCAATAAATGCAGGACATCTTATATGACATCATGGATGTTGGCCAACAAACAGCAAAGCTTCTCATCAACTTGGCTACACTATTGGGGAATGCAGCAAGGGTAGAGACTGTCAAAACCATATGTTCAGGGATAACAGAGATATTTACAAGTATGGTGAAGGAAATAGTTAACAAGACCAAAGCATCGACCTCCGCCCCAGATTACGATAATTGTGATGACTGCTTCCAGGAGCCAGCAGTGATGAATGCAATACAAGAACTTGAAGACCTGTATTGCAAAGAGATGAAGAAAAAGAAAGCTGAGAAGGATAAAGATATTCCATCATTCAGTCTTGGCATTTTTTTTCATCACAAGAGAGTGAAGAGACTGAGAAACAGATTGACAAGGAGACTAGAGAGGATCTACCAACTCAAGACATGGAAATAATGGATTCCTTAATAGTTGTTCTAACAAATTCTTGAAACACCCTTAAAATGATACTGAGAATCCAGAACACAATGAGCATGGTACATATAAGCATAATAAGAATACTAACAAGAACAAGGATTGTTATGATCAGGATCCTAAAACGAACGATGGTTGTGAGAAGAATCCTAATATTGGTGATCAGCTTGTTGGTGAACAGTTTGTTGATTATGAGGTTCTTGATGATCAGGTTATTTATCACCAGGTTGTTGGTGATCAGGTTGTTAATCATCGGGTTATTGGTGATCAGGTTCAGGAGTACACACCTAAACAAAAAATAATAAGGAGATCAAGAACCCTCATACTAGAATTACGATCACCGTCGTCGTGTAGAACCTCTTATTGAGTTGACAACATCAGAGAATCTTGTTTGTTCATACACATTCAAAGACGGGGCTGATTTAAAGTAAAACAATACAATCCTTCTGTATTTTAATATATTCCATATTCATATATGTTAACATAACTTAAATTCAGGGAATTATTGTACGCTGATGCAAGTGATAAACTATTCCGTGAGAATTTGGTGACAGTAAAAGAGAATGAGTTGGTTGAAAATAGAATCATCGATTTATCGATAAAGAACATTAATAGTGAAGAAGCAACAAAGTGTGCAACCAACTCACCAAGAAGAATCATGTCCACATTCTTTTATGGTCGTCCTTTTGTTTAACATGTATTAAACTTGCAAAACTATATTTCTTATATCAAACAATAACTCTTTGTTTCACATACTTTGATTGAAGGCAGTCCATGCAATCAAGCAATTGAAAGTGCTAAACCAGGAAAAAAGTATCAAAACCATTGTGACAGAATTGACGAAGACCTCAAGATTGTTCCACATGACTTGAATAATGCAGACTGGTAAGCAAGATTTTAAACTTTCCCAAATATTATGGTTATTATATGTTTATTATATAGTGATAATCTTTTATGTATGCAGTGGTTTCACCTGTTAGTTGGTGTGATTGTCCTTTTTTACCTTATTGATTTGTTCATTTTTTTTTTATATTTCAGATGCCGATCCCAATTACCCACATTGATCACTTCTATGTTTACTGCTTTAACTTCAAAAAAGGCTTTGAAAATTATAGACAATAAACCTTTGGAACATGGTATGAAAGCAATACAGAAATACGCGCTTAGTCTAGAAACCATGGTAGTATCCAAGTATAAAATCATTATCTTATACAAAACCATTTCGAATGTTATTACTAATTTTATTTCTTCCCAAAGAATACATACTTTGGAAGATGTATTTATGAACAAAGATATCCAAGGGCTAAACTTATTAACAAAATGCTTGCCAACCCCACCTTCATGAATTACAGATGGATAGATGGTTCAGATAACAAGGATTGTGCCATATACTATATGAGACACCTTGAAATGTAGATGGGACGTCCAATAAGATTGTGGTGCACATGATTTAAGGAAAAAGAGAATACTGTAAGTTCTTATATTGGAAGAACAATGATAGTTCCCAAGGTTAGAAGCAAAGCATTTCGCAATTGTAGTCGATTTAAACTTTTGAGTTAGGATTTGGAAAATTTTCTGATTTGCCAAATGGCTCTCATTTTTAAAATTAATATTTTTATGATTGAGTATAGATGTAATGTGTACATAATGTGGATGAATCGCTTAATGCGATATCGCTATGGGACTAATGCATTTGGAGTTTTGGACTAATGTGTTTGTGTGAGGGCCAAGTTATTTTCATATGTTCCTTATGTTGCCATTCTTATTGAAGGATTTTAGTTTCGTTTGCAAATATTGTGTTGCATGGTTTGGAGTTGTTTCATGGCTTGTATGATATTGCTTTCGTGCGATATGATAGTGCTTAAATTCGTATGTCGCATACATACATAAGTGCTTTGTGATTTTCCCTAGTTCTGTGACGTGGCTATCGTTCGGAGCTGTTTCGGGGCTACTGAACTACTTTTGTCATTCAGCAGATGTTGCGGCCGTAGTGAGCATTTGGTAACTGCTGTAAGTGTCCTTTAGCTATGTCTGTGTAATATGTCAGTTACGGCCATAAGCTCCATTCATTGCAGTTGTAACTTTTGTGATTGTTTAGTTGCACTGAGTAGATATCTTCATTGTGTTATTGTTTCTTGTTATATTTTGTTATGCTGCGTTGAATAGGTATTTTTAATATTTTGTTATTCTTGGAAATAAAACGCAGCAGAGACGACGTTTGAAATATTTGAAAAAAGCATTTTACGCATCCACGGGCACAAAATCTATGTAGGCATGCTAATTAGTTAACTACTAAGATTAATAAGCAATTCAATTATTATATATTAAATAATATTGTTGGTGAATTTAATATCCAAATCTAGATCAAGGGATCACAAGATATTATCTTTTGAAGTAAAGTGGTTGCTACTTTTGATCTCTTCCTCAAAACCTTATAGAGGATGATCCCGCCTTAATCTGGACTTTGTGTGCGCAACGAGATACCGAATCATGCTTAACAATGGAGATGGATCGGCCAGAATTCTTATTCTCACAACTCTCAGTTTTTCTTTTCTTCAAGTAATTCCCATTGATAGCAAGAATTAAAGTGTTATCTCAATTGTGGAATCAAAGACACAAGTCAAGATCCACAATAAAACTCTTGAAAGAAAAAAAATCAAAACCTTTATGTAAGATGTTATGTCACGATCGAACCCTCTTCCCCCATGTTCTATTTATAGGCTTTGGACGGCTCTAGGGATCTTACGGAGGATTAGGGTTAGGACTCCTAGTGTAACCCAACCTTCCATATTAAGACCTTCCTAATATGGTTGAGTCCACTAATGGCAATTCAATCCACTAAAGAATTAATATTGCTCTTTGTTGGCCACAGAGTATACAGTAAACAACTTAGAAGGTAAAAATACAATAAGCTGTATGGTTTTTGAAGTTAATTGCATAGCGGAAGTCTGATAGTGAGTTGCTGTAAATACAAGGTATTCGTCTGTTTGCTTGATGCGTATAAGGTTTTCACAATGTGTACTATAACTCACAGTTAAATGACAACAGTAAGGACGAAAAGTAAATAACACACAGATTTAAGTGGTTCGAGGTAAACCCCTCTACGTCCACTGGTCCTCCACACAGGAGTAAAACGTTTATTAAAATCACTATGTACACTACTACGTGACTTTAACTAAACCTGTCTCTGTATCGTTCACACAGATTGATACTGGGACTGCAGCTTTGGTCGTTCACACAGATTGGATTCAGCTCTTTCAACTTGCTTATTCTCACACAAATTGAAGCTTCATTTTCAATGCTATTCTTCCCACACAGTTCGGAATATGCAAGGACTTAGTCCACACAGGGCTAAGGTTGATCTCAACGGTAAAAGGTGGTAGAATGATTCCAAACAACAGCTATATCTTTTACGAGAGTTCTCTTATGCTGTGTTGTTTGTGTTGAGGACTTAGTATATTTCTTCGCTTGGATACTGCTGTATGCTGAGGAAATATATTGCTCTTTGATAGCTAGATTGTCAGAGCTATCTGTCAGATGTATATGTGGGAGTGAATAATGTAAGTGAGCAATGTCCTATTGCTTGGGGCTATTTATGTAACACTCCGATTGATACGATCAAGAACAAAGGTTTATCGAATTAGACCTATAACTCGATAAGGTGATTTCTTCCCAAGACCTATTGAGAATCAATCGGATTAATACTCGAAAACGCGTCGAATAAAAATCAAGGTTCGGTAAAAATCATTCACCAAGAATAGAAAACACAATGTGTATTCTTATACTTCAACATTCATAATACTCTTACAATGCTAATCCACTCCTACTTATAGGAGGTGAAGTCTCCTACTTAAGGAATAAAACAAAAAAAATAAAATAATTCAAAGATTATAAAATCTTCGAATAATCCAAACAAATCAAATAAAATACATACAAGAAACATAAATCACAAAATGGGGGAAACATAATCCTTAAAATAAGTAAAAAGGAAAAGAGAAGTCAAAAATACACAAAAGTGTATAAAATATGTGGGCTGCCGGCAGGGATTCGACCGTGTCCCGTGACACGGTCGCGGCGCGGTCGACAGGCGCCGGCAGGGACTCAACCATGTCCGCTTGACACGGTCGCGGCGCGACAAGGACGTCTGACAGTGACTCGGCACGGGCGCGGCGCGACAAGGACCGGAAGTGACTCGACCGTGCGGCGTGACAAGGACGTTTGACAGGATTCGGCACGGGCGCGGTGCGACAAGGACCGGCAGCGACTCGACCGTGCGGCGTGACAAGGACGTTTGGCAGAACTCGATCGTGTCCTGGAACACGGTCGGGCGTCTGGGCAGTGGGTTTCGGTAGTTGTGGGCGAGTAGGACTCGACCGTGTCTCCTGGCACGGTCGGGTTCGGCTGACAGCGACCTTGGCTATTCCGGACGAGCAAGACTCGACCGTTCCGGACGACACGGTCGAGTCCGGACGGCAGTGCTCGGCATTTTGCGGCAGGCGTGACTTTTTCTGGCAGGCTGGATATTTTCCGGCCGGTTGGACATTTTCCGGCAGGTTGGACATTCTTTTTACGTCTTATGTCCGTTTTCTCGCCTAAAAATGTCGTCGTATGTGCAGGACGTGTCATAAGGCCATTTATGTCAATCCGTGCTTCGTTTTCTTTATTTGGACTACTCAATTTCGTATCACTAATATATTCGGAATAATTACAGCGCCGTAAATCCTTTGAATAAGAATTTACAAGGCTAATTTGAGAGGCTGATGGGATTTATAAATAAGGGTTTAAGGTCATAATCGGGGGATTATCATTGGAGGATCGATCATTATCAAGAGAAGAAGCAGAAACCACCAAGGAGCAGAGAGGGAAGCCAGAAGAACGGAGGAATCCGAGTTCTTCATCTGCGTTTGATGCTTTCATTCATTATTTCTGTATTTTTATTCTTTAGCATGTCAGGCTAAAACCATGTTCTAGGATTTTGATGAAACCAAAGTTTTGACGAATTTGCTTTTGATTATCTATATAATTCCCTTTTTTGTTGAGTTTTCCCAATCGTTTTTAATGCTTTCAATTGTGTGGCCTATAATTGGATTGTTTTAATTACGCAACTCGAATCGGGAGTGGAGAGTTGGTGAGGAACTATTGGTGAGAACCGTTTTATCTTGTGAGATAGGAATATACTCATAGGAACTACGTGGCCTTTTGAAGATTTTGTACTTTTTGCCTATTGTCGAATTAATTCACCTAGGGATAGAGTGCGTTATTCGCCTTTAGAAAAATCTATTGACCTCGGGAGAGGCGGTAGAGTATTTTAGCAATCTTCGCCTTCAATAAATTGGGGAAATCATTAACTTCAGATAATCGAGAGTAAATTCGGATAAACCAAGGTGGATTCACAATCCTAGACTTATTCATCATTTGATTTTCTTTCTTCGAGCGATCGGTTTTACTGTTAGTTCTTTTATTGGTTTTCTTTAGTTATTAATTGCATCCCAAACTTCGACAGTTCAAATAAAATTAGAATACATAAAAATCGGTAATTAGTGATCCAGTCCTCGTGGGAACGATATCTCACTCATCAATTTATTACTTGTCTACGATAACGTGCACTTGCGTTAAACGAAATATCGCAACAGGTACAGGGAAGATTAGGTTAAACAGTGAACAATCAGATTTAAGGAATGGTTACTGTCGTACAGGATGGATTCAGAGTAACTTGTACGTCTAATCCATCAGTTTTCAACTGACGAATGATCCCACTTCTGACAGTTCGTCCTCCCCTATTGCACCAAACGGCGGTTTGAAATTTTAAAATCGCGATTTTTGAGGCAATAAAGTCCAAGTGTCAAACCATTAAAGGATAAGACGTTTGAAATTTCGACAGGGCATGTGGACTTAAAATAGTTTATATACGAATAGAATATTATTATTATATTAATTGATATCCTACAGTGTATGTGCTGTACCCACGAAAATACAGTATTCCCCCTTAAAAGGTACATAGAGGATTCAATTCTTATAGTAATTTTTGGATTAATACTGTATCCATGTGTCACACTGTATTCCCGCTGAATTAATGCACACGTCAGCTGTAGGAAGGTTTTATATCTTCTTTTTCCTACAATAAGATCTGACTTGTTCTGAGTGTACAATTAATATAAGTGGATACTGTATTCTTGGGTCTATAATAACCGTGTAATTCATGTGTGTTATTATGGATGTATCTGGTTGTATTGTGGTTATTTATACAAGAGGGTATTGACGATTGATATTGGAATGTTCTTGGTTGGTAACTATTGAGTTTTGTAATTTTGGTTTGCATTTGTTCTGGCCGGACTTCGCGAATTTCATGCTGAGTAGTAGCAGTTAGCGCGCTAGAATGCAATGATAGCGCACACTAACTAGGTGCGAGTAGCACACGCTACTCTTGTGCATTAGCGCACGTTAGGCCTGCTGGACAGTGAGCTTTTTGGACTCTAGACTGAGGCATTAACGCATGCTAATGGCAGGCTAGCGTACTGACACGCTTTTAGTGTAACTATCGCAAGTGCACGATATCGTATCAAGTAGTAAAGTGGACTTTTTGAGTCCAGTTTATCGATCCCACAAGGAAGTTTGGTTATAATTTGAATTATACACTATTAGTCTATTTTTATAGATACTAAGATAAGTGAAACACACAATTAAAAAGTTTGGTTTAATAATTGCAAAGAAAATGCAATATTAGTTTTAATATTATAAGGTAATAACAAGATAGCAATAATAATAGATTGATTAACGATAAAATGAAATAGTTGGGATTACAAACTTAGTTCGTCATTAGTTATAAAAGATGTATAGGAGATCATAAGATGAATTTACTTATTATGTTGTGTAGATTCGATTTTCCTTAAAAAGACGGTTTCTCTTTCGAACTATAAAACGCCCCTTACATATTGAATCAATCCACTATATTTCTATGTTGATTGGCTTCAATACATAGCATTAGGATTTATGAAAATAACTTAAAGAATCATCTAAGGACTAGAGGTATATTTCTATCCCCTAGAACAACTTAGAGTGAAGATCATTTGATCTAATCAAACATATTTTCTTTCGAAACATATGAAGACCATAAATATCGTCATTTATTGGCCAAATAAATAAAGATTGTTAAAACAATGAAAATCACACACAATAATAAGTAATTCACAAAAGATCTTTTATACAAACATAAATAACATGACTAACCTTGTTTATAATCCCAACTAAAGGTAACTTAGCTCATGAAGGGTTTATTACACATATTACAAGCTCTGGTGGTCATTATTAGTTGCATCAAGAGAAAGAATTGATCCTAACTCCCTTAGTAGATAAAGGAGATAGAAGCAATAAACTCTCTGGACAACATATGCTATACCACACTTACAAATATCACTCAAGAACACAAGTGTGTTCTTCACACAAAAAGAAAAGTTTACAAAAAATGGAAAATTATAAGATGAATGATGAATGATGATGGATCTAAGGGGTCTATCTATACACCTAAAGTCATCTAATAGCTCCAAAACTCCAGCATTATTACAATAGATCGGATCAATGTCAGCCATCCCCTCAATAATAGACCAAAAGTATAAAAAATTATACAATGATCAAAAATCTGCCAAGAGTTACGGCCGTAACATTGAGGAGTTACGACCGTAACTTGGATGACTTACGGCCGTAACATTGAGTAGTTACGGCCGTAACATGGCTACGTTTTTCTGCATTTGTGAGTTACGCCCGTATGTTATGATGTTATGCCCGTATGGAGTTTCAGACTTTATTTTCAGCCCAGAAATTTCTGACTTTTGCGTTTTCGCCCCAAATCTTCTTCAGATGATAACTTTTGATATATAACTCAGATTTTGAATCCGGAAAGACTGCCGAACTCGTCTCGGAAAGCCCTACAACATGAATACATAAAAATTCAACAAAGAGAATATTTTATAAACATGTTATTTCTTGAGTAAATCAGTAATTCAATCCGATTAAGACTAGATTTACATCTTTATCCGATAAAAATAAAATTATTAAAAACTAATTAATTAAAAGCAAAAAACGAGTAGACTAGCTCAATTATGGGTGAAATTTATCGATACAAATCATGGATAAGTGTATAAAACTAACACTTATCACACCCCCAAACTTGAATTCTTGCTAGTCCCGAGCAAGACTCTTTATTAATCACACTCCAAAAATAAAAATAAAAATAAGACACAAAACTAATATTACACACAAAAATTAAAATATAAAAAGAGAAAAGGAGATCAAAATTCCATTAATACACAACCAACTTTATACAGTAGATAGAAATGAATCAAGATTCAAAATAAATCTACTAATGTTTTTGAAGTTAAAACACGGTTTTTATTTTGTAATTCCAAATTCAAGGTTTCCCCCCCAAAAGGTTGATTATTTCTTTCCCACTCGTGATACACACGACTCCCTTTAATGGTTGCTCTCGACCACTCGTTTATTTTTCGACTCAATATGAAGAAGAATTTTATCAAGGCCATCAAATATTGTGATTTTCACAAAATTGAGTGTATTGAAATCCAGCCGCTAATTAATTCAAATCTGCTCATAAACTACATCCCTTTTAGTGATAGCTTTCACACCGTTATTTGCTAACGTGTAGCTCTTTTCACTAACACAATTTCTATCTCATTTTTTTAAAAGGTGATAGCTTTCACACCGTTATTTGCTAACGTGTAGCTCTTTTCACCAATTTTTCTGAGACGGCAGCTACGCACCAACAATGGTTAGTCCTTTAATTTTCGCAAAATTTAAGACCCCCAAAATTAGGCAGCTGTTGCTGCTCAACACTTCTCCTTTTCGTCATTTTTTTTAGGTGATAGCTTTCACACCGTTATTTGCTAACATGTAGCTCTTTTCACCAATGACTCCTTTTTTTTTAGGAAATAGAATTTTTGCAGAAAATTATTTTTTAGTTAAGCATGAAAAATCAAAAACTCCACAAATTAAGTAAATTTCAGTTCTATTTTTCATCAACCGACTGATTCTTCTTTTCTCAAGGTAACGAATGACTCGATTTTATATGATAACTACAAGGCTTGGAAAGGGAGATTAAGGCTCAAAAATTTTGGAATATACAAAAATTTTTTACCGGTTAAAACGATCTAGAAGCTTGTATATATCTAATTTATTGGTGTTATGGCCAGATCTAGAAATCTCATAAATCAAAATACTATATATATATATATATTAAAAAAAAATTAAGGTAAATAACCAAAATAATCAAAACACACCAAAATAATAAAACAAACCACCCCCAAACTTGAAAATAAAACTGTCCCCAGTTTAAAAATAAAAAATAAAAATCAATGCAGAAAAGCAGAATACTCCCTGTTAAGAAAGTTGATGTCTGAGCTAACGCCTTTTAGAAGCTGCAAGAGAATAAATATACGAGGCACACAACAAAAGAAAATAAAATATACTCGTAAGTATAACACAATTTTTAAGATGCGCATCAAGAAAGTCCGAAGAGTCGCCTTACGCTGCCATCAAAGTTTTTAAAAAAAACAAAACGCGCAATAAAAATTACAACAATAAAATAACAATACATAAATCACGAATAGATGCGCGTCAAGAGATCAAGAAGAAACTCCTTAAGCTGCCATCATTTAGCACGATTATTACACACGACAGAAAGTTAAAATACAAGAGGTCCGACATGGGTTATCAAAGGGAGAGGAATGAATCCACTTTTCGTTTTCTCACGGTAAAATCTTCTACCCAGACAATTTTAGCTACAGCTGGATCTGGTTGAGGAACAAATTCATTGAGTTTTTTGATTAGTTCTTCTGGTGTTGTTGCAACGACTATGATTCGTTTAGCACGCTCGGAAATAAAACCCTTTTCAGCAGAGTAGTCGATGAAAGACAGTAAACCATCAAAGAAACCATTGACATTCAGCACACCTATTGGTTTTTGATGAACATTTAGCTGGGCTCTTGTAACTACATGAAAAAGTTCCTCAAGGGTGCCAAAACCACCGGGAAGGGTGATAAAGGCGCCAGAATTATTTATCATGTGAGTTATGCGATCTTGCATATTTACAGATCTAAACTCATCTCCAATAGTTGACCCGGTGATTTTACTTTCAGCCAGAGGTTTTGGTATTATTCCCAACACTCTTACTCCTTCCATATAGGCGTATGGCACTCGTCCCATTAATCCTAGACTTCCTCCTCCGTAAACTACATGAATGCATTTTTCTCCTAAGGTACGACCTGGCTTTTGGGTCGTCAAGAAAGCATGCCTCTTTTCCAGAACTAGCTCCACCAAAAATGCAGAATGTGTTAAATTTTTTTGTGGAAGATGATGACTCCATTTTTGAAAAGAAATTATTTAGAGAGAAACAAAGAAAAGTGCAAGTTTGAGGGGTGAATGAAAGAAAAAAGGACAAAGTTTATTTATAGAAGAAAAAGAAGGTAAAAATTGTTTGACAAGTTTGTGATTGCGTTGATTGCGCTTAAACTACTCAATTAGAATAATGAATGCATTTATCGCGTATCACTTTTTTTTTATTCAAAAAATCTCACCACACGACAAAAATAAAAGATACTTACGCGTATGTACAGTAGTTGTGATTGTGGCTCACATTTTCCATTTTACGTTCAGAAACGGCCTAAACGCCTTCTATGAGTCGGGGAGAACCTTCCCATCCAATTTTCTTACAAATTGGCAAACAGGGTCTTTTAACGTCAGATTCCCAAGACGTTGTTCATATTCTGGTTTGAATTTATTCCACAAACATCGAATTCCGTAATGTACGAGTCCACTAGGATGCGTGTCAAGAGAAATTTCGATATCCTCTAAATTCTCCTTATTCAGACCATCCTTAATGAACTGAATTTTATCTTCTCTGTTTGTAGATGGAATTCCTAAAGATCGACATTTGAAATTACAGTTCCATCTAGCACATTTATAACAAACGGCTATCATCTTTGCTCGCTGCTTTTTGCATATGAACTTTTTCCTAGCCCCGGTAAAATCTAGTCGGTGTTTCTGTGAATTCACCCTCTATTCTTAATTTGGCTTCAATTATGAATCTTATGTCAAAAGGTATGCTTTTATTCATAAGCAACCTCATCCTTTCAAGCCTTGCCTTGTAAATTTTTAAAATTGCATTTTTGCTTAGAAAGGGGAATCTTTTTTCAATTTTATACAATATTTCTTCCATGATAAAAAAATAAATAAATAAATAAAAAAGACAATGAAAATAATTGAAGAAAATATCTACAAATATCAGTTGTTGTGGGAAACTGAAAAATCCGACTTTAATAGTCACGGAGTACCGTTATCCGCCACTTGACCGGACAAACACAATTGAGTACTAAGTTACAACGTCGAGAAATTTGTACCTATAAAAATAGTTTACAATGTAAGATTTCAAATATAACTTATACTTCCCCGGCAACGGCACCAAAAACTTGACACGCTTTTAGTGTAACTATCGCAAGTGCACGATATCGTATCAAGTAGTAAAGTGGACTTTTTGAGTCCGGTTTATCGGTCCCACAAGGAAGTTTGGTTATAATTTGAATTATACACTATTAGTCTATTTTTATAGATACTAAGATAAGTGAAACACACAATTAAAAAGTTTGGTTTAATAATTGCAAAGAAAATGCAATATTAGTTTTAATATTATAAGGTAATAACAAGATAGCAATAATAATAGATTGATTAACGATAAAATGAAATAGTTGGGATTACAAACTTAGTTCGTCATTAGTTATAACCTCACTATCCCTACAAAGGGCGACGATTTTTATCCCTTTAGGGACTGCCATGACTGTTTTCTTTTCCTTCTTTTTTTTTTCGTTTTCTATTAGTTCTTCTCTAATATCCTCTGATCTTCAAGGATTTTCTTAGGAGTCATATTCATCTCCCGGATAGTATTCGGGTGGTGGAGGGGCTGCCCTAACTCTACACCTTCCTCTACCTCTATACCGTGAATCCCTTCCTCCCATTGTGGGTTATTTCTCTCGATCTTTCCTATTCCTAATAGTAGGTTCGGGAGTTTGTGAAGTTATATGGGATTTCAGCTCTTCTCTTATCTCCAACATCATGTTTTGCATCCTTTGTATATAGGATCTCAGGCCATCGAGTTGGAATTGCACATCACGGAAGCTTTGGATTTTATTAGTAACTGGGTCATCGCTTAGGACCTCTTCCTCATCTACGCGATCCTTCCCAGCTCGTCTAGGGGCTGGAGTTTCTCCATCATTCGAGTTTCTTGATCCTTCCATCATGGTACCAAGTGATTTGAAACAGGAAACAAGTATCGAATATCTTACCAAAAACACAACTACTTAACTCCAATGCGAACCACAAAATTATTTATATATATATATATGTGTGTATATATATATATATATATATATATGTGTATATATATATATATATATATATGATAATAGAGGAACGACTAAACTGTTCTCTAATGCCAAATGATACAAAATGATACCCAACAGTGATACCAATACAAGGACTGTTGTGAATCGTGGTTGTACGAAGAGGAAGTAGGTTTCCTTGAGTAAAAGAAATGAACAACAAACAGGAAATAGCAACAACGGACAGCACTTCAGTATGCCAACAACAACAATCGACAAAGACTTGATATGCCGATAAGAATTAATCGATAAAGATTTCGATACAGCAATAATCGGACAGCACTTCGATACAGCGATAATCGGACAGCACTTCGATACAGCGACAATCGGACAGCACTTTGATACAGCAATGTTCGGACAGCACTTCGATATAGTAATAATCGGACAACACTTCGATACAGCAATAATCGGACAGCACTTCGATACAGCGGTAATCAGACAACACGTCGATACAACGATATTCGGACAGCAATTTTTGAAGGAACAGGGCACGGATATGACAAGGGTACTTCAAACCCTTAGAATTAATCACTATAATCCCCTTAGAATCTTGTTCTAAAGAAATGCTCGGAATTATTCTAAGAACTCAAGTTTCTATGACTAAGACTTAACAGTTTTATGAACTAAAATTGTAAGAATGTAGAAGTGAGAATTATAAGAATAATACTCAAGAAAATTCGAGCAACAACTCTTGACTCAAGCACAAGGCCGAAATATCTTTTTGATTTCAAAGGTGATCTATCTTTCTCATTACCAAAAGGTCTCCTTTTATAGGAGCGTACAGAGCAAACTATATTATCCCTTACATATTAAACTAAGGAAATAAAATCAAGAGTATCCCTATTTCTAAGACGATGAAGGACGGTCACACATGTGACAAGATTAAAAGGGAATAAAATAACATCAACTATCCTAGAAAGTAAATAAAGAAGTCTTGAAATGATCTTGGTCTTCACAACATCACGTTCATTTTGAAGCTCCCACATGCCTATGTTCTTTTCCAAATTAGGGTGGTCTTTCTCAACCATCACGTGTAATAAAGATATGTCTTTGATTTCCAAGACAAAAAAACATCACACCTTCCTTGAAGCTTCCTCACGCCTAAGTCTAATTTCCAAGCTAGGATGGTTTTCCTTAATCATCAAGTCGACCTCCGGTTGTTCATCCTTTTTATAGAGTATTTTTCTTTTCGAGTTTTTTTTATGATTTAACTCTCATTTTCAGGAAACACGACAAAGACACCCTCATGCAATTATTTAGGCAATACCTGGGGTCCGCCCTCAAGCTTTCTGTTTTTAGCTATATCTGGGCTGCCCTCAAGCAAAGCTATATCTGGGCTTAGGATTTGAACAACTGTCAGGCCTTCTTGAATCTCAAGTAGATCCACCATCGCACAGTCACTAAACTTAGACATGATTTCCACTTCCAATTCGGGCAGCTTAAGGACGAGCTTGACTTCTTCTTTTCTTTGGACGTGAATTCTTCTAAGTTCGAGCTGAGGCTTGGGGTCTTTATTCAGTGAACTCCAAGCAGCCTCAGTGTGAGGGTCTTCAAGAGAAGATTTAATCAAGGCCATGCAGTAAACCTCTTGAGTAGGAACTGAATTGTCTTCATAAGAGTTAGTAACAGATAATAAGGTAACATGTGTGGAGTGTGCATTAAGTTTATTTCATGAGGTGGTGCTAGTGTCACTCGTTCTCAATATTTCAATCGTTTGTTCTCTCAAGTTCCTAGCACGTGTACGTGTGATAGGACCAGTAGGGTCCATGACGGCTCCAACCATTCCTAACTCTCTTGGTAGCACAACCGTGGTTGTATCATCCCCTCCCTCTTGAGGAGGATCTGTCCTCAGATCCGCGAGATCACCTGCTTCAAACAAAGACAAGTCAAAAACATTAAAGTAGCAGATACATTGTATTCTCCTGGTAAGTCTAGTTTGTAAGCATTATTATTTATTCTCTCCAATATCATGAAAGGACCATCTCCTCTTGGCAGCAATTTCGATCTACTTTGTACAGGAAACCTTTCCTTCCTCATATGTAACCAAACCTAATCTCTAGGTTCGAAGACAACTTCCTTTCTCCCTCGGTTGGCGCGCTCAACATACTGTTTAGTATGCCTTCAATGTTAGCTCTTATTTCCTCATAGAGTTGCTTAACTAGCTCGGCTTTCTTCTTCCTATCTGTAATAATCCTTTCAGTCACAGGCAAAGGCACAAGATCAAGTGGGGTCAAAGGACTAAATTCATAAACAATCTCAAAAGGAGAAAACTGAGAAGCAGAATGCACTGTTCGATTATAAGCAAATTCAACATGCGGCAAACATTCTTCCTAAGTTTTAATGTTGGTTTTGATTATAACCCTTAACAATGTAGAAAGAGTTCTATTTACTATTTCGGTTTGCCCATCGGTTTGTGGGTGACAAGTGGTAGAAAATAGAAGCTTTGTGCCTAATTTAGCCCATAAGGTCTTCCAAAAATAACTTAGGAACTTAGCATCACGATCAGAAACTATAGTCCTAGGCATTCTATGTAAACGAGCGATCTCTCGAAAGAAAAGATTAGCCACGTGAGATGCATCATCAGTTTTGTGACAAGCTATGAAATGTGCCATTTTTGAAAATCTATCAACCACAACAAATATAGAATCCCTCCCATACCGGTTTCTAGGCAATCCCATTACGAAATCCATCGATATATCAGTCCAAGGAGTATTAGGAATGGGGAGTGGGGTATACAAACCGTGGGGCTGGACTCGACTTTTCGCCATTTTACAAGTGATACAGTAACCACAAATACGAATGACATCTCGTTTTATACCTGGCCAGTAGAAATGTTCTTGCAAAACAGACAAAGTTTTATCAATGCCAAAATGACCCATCAACCCTCCCCCATGCGATTCGAGCAACAACAGTTCACGTATAGAGCTAGCAGGTATGCATAATTTATTTTCCCTAAACAGAAAACCATCGCTCTTATAGAACTTATCTACCCCCGACTTTTCACAAGTAACGAAAATCTCGCAAAAATCAATGTCTTTCTCGTACAAATTTTTAGTCAATTCAAAACCAAGTATTTTCGAATCTAAAGCAGTCAGGAAGGTATACTTGCGGGATAGAGCATCAACAACAACGTTCTCTTTTCCCTGTTTGTACTTGATTACGTATGGGAACGTCTCTATGAACATCCATCGAGCATGCCTCCTATTCAACTCCTGTTGCCCCTTCAGATGTTTCAAGGACTCGTGATCAGTGTGTATCACGAGCTCTTTGGGCCATAAGTAATCTTGCCAAGTCTCGAGGGCTCGAACCAAGGCATACAGTTCCTTGTCGTAAGTTGGATAGTTCAGCGAAGCCCCTCCCAACTTCTCACTGAAGTAGGCAATCGGCCTACCCTCTTGCATCAAAACAGCTCCTAGCCCTGTGCCGGATGCATCACACTCGATCTCAAAAGACTTAGCAAAATTTCATAGGGCTAGCAGGGAAGCATTCGTCAATTTTTCTTATAAGGCCTTGAAGGCTGTCTCTTGCTCATTTTCCCACTTGAATCCAACATTCTTCTTGATTATCTCGGTCAAAGGGGCGGCTATAATACTAAAGTTGGGTATAAACCGGCGATAGAAGCTTGCCAATCCGTGGAAGCTTCGGATTTCGCTCACATTTTTGGGGCTATCCCATTCTTTAATTGCTCTCACCTTTTCTTCATCGACATGTATCCCCTGAGAACTAACAACAAAACCAAGGAAAGCTAATTTCTCGGTGCCTAAGTTGCACTTTTGAATGTTAGCAAACAAGTGTTCCTTTCCAAGCACAAGCAACACCTCTTTCAAATGATTTATATGTTCATTCAAACTTTTGCTATATATTAGGATATCATGAAAGTACACAACAACAAATTTTCCAATAAAAGCACGTAGAACTTGATTCATTACCCTCATAAATGTGCTTGGTGCATTAGTGAGCCCAAATGGCATAACTATTCACTCATACAAACCGTGTTTAGTTTTAAATGCCATTTTCCACGCGTCTCCCTCTTTCATTCGAATGTGATGGTAACCACTTTTTAAATCAATTTTTGAAAATATTGTGGAACCATATAATTTATCTAACATGTCATCAAGTCTAGGGATGGGATGTCGATATTTTACAGTAATGTATTGCACGACAGTCTATGCACATCCTCCACGAGCCATCTTTCTTTGGTACTAGCAACACCGGAACTGCACAAGGACTCATACTTTCTCTCACATATCCCTTTGCTAATAGCTCATCCACTTGCCTTTGAATTTCTTTAGTATCTTCGGCATTACTTTGGTATGCAGGACAGTTTGGTATTAAGGACCCTGGCACAAAGTTTATCTGGTTTTCTATGCCTTGAACGGGGGGCAATCCGGGTGATGTCTCCTCGGGAAACACGTCTTCAAACTCATGAAATAAAGAGATAATCAATGGATCAGTAGTATCAGGAATAGATGGAATATTAAGCAATACATCACGAAATAGTAATAGAACCACAGGTCGTCTTGTGAGCAAGGCCCGTTTAATCTCACTAGCCCTACAAAGGGCGACGATTTTTATCCCTTTAGGGACTGCCGTGACTGTTTTCTTTTCCTTCTCTTTTTTTTTTCGTTTTCTCTCAGTGCTTCCCTAATATCCTCTGATCTTTAAGGATTTGCTTAGGAGTCATATTCATCTTCCGGATAGTATTCGGGTGGTGGAGGGGCTGCCCTAACTCTACCCCTTCCTCTACCTCCATACCGTGAATCCCTTCCTCCCATTGTGGGTTCTTTCTCTCGATCTTCCCTATTCCTAATAGTAGGTTTGGGAGTTTGTGAAGTTATATGGGATTTCAGATCTTCTCTTATCTCCAACATCATGTTTTCCATCCTTTGTATGTAGGATGTCAGACCATCGAGTTGGAATTGCACATCACAGAAGCTTTGGATTTTATTAGTAACTGGGTCATTGCTTAGGACCTCTTCCTCATCTACGGGATCCTTCCCAGCTCGTCTAGGGGCTTAAGTTTCTCCATCCTTCGAGTTTCTTGATCCTGCCATCATGGTACCAAGTGATTCGAAACAGGAAACAAGTATCGAATATCTTACCAAAAACACAACTACTTAACTCCAATGCGAACCACAAAATTATTTTTAAACATATATATATATATATATATATATATATATATATATATGAGAATAAAAGATAAGAGAGGAACGACTAAACCGTTCTCTAATGCCAAATGATACCAAATGATACCCAACAGTGATACCAATACAGGGACTGTTGTGAATCGTGGTTGTACGAAGAGGAAGTAGGTTTCCTTGAGTAAAAGAAACGAATAGCAAACAGGAAATATCAACAATGGACAGCACTTCGGTATGCCAACAACAACAATCGGACATCACTTCGATATGCTGACAGTAACTAATCAGACAGTACTTCGATACAGCAATAATCGAACAGCACTTCGATACAGCGATAATTAGACAGCACTTCGATACAGCGACAATCGAACAACACTTTGATACAGTAATATTCGGACAACACTTCAATACAGCAATAATCGTACATCACTTCAATACAGCAATAATCGGACAACACTTCGATACAGCGGTAATCGGACAACACGTCGATACAGCGATATTCAGACAGCAATTTTTGAAGGAATAGAGCACGGATATGACAAGGGTACTTCAAACCCTTAGAATTAATCACTATAATCCCCTTAGAATCTTGTTCTAAAGAAATGTTCAGAATTTTTCTAAGAACTCAAGTTTCTATGACTAAGACTTAACAATTTTATGAACTAAAATTGTAAGAATGTAGAAGTGAGAATTATAAGAATAATACTCAATAAAATTCGAGCAACAGCTCTTGACTCAAGCACAAGGCCGAAATATCTTTTTGATTTCAAAGGTGATCTGTCTTTTTCATTACCAAAAGGTCTCCTTTTATAGGAGCGTACAGAGCAAACTATATAATCCCTTACATATTAAACTAAGGAAATAAAATCAAGAGTGTCCCTATTTCTAAGACAATGAAGGACAGTCACACATGTGACAAGATTAAAAGAGAATAAAATAACATCAACTATCCTAGAAAGTAAATAAATAAGTCTTGAAATGATCTTGGTCTTCACAACATCACGTTCATTTTGAAGCTCCCACATGCCTATATTCTTTTTCCAAATTAGGGTAGGCTTTCTCAACCATCACGTGTAATAAAGATATGTCTTTGATTTCCAAGACAAAAAAACATCACACCTTCCTTGAAGCTTCCTCACGCCTAAGTCTAATTTCCAAGCTAGGATGGTTTTCCTTAATCATCAAGTTGACCTCCGGTTGTTCATCCTTTTTATAGAGTATTTTCCTTTTCGAGTTGTTTTTATGATTTAACTCAAATTTTCAGGAAACACAACAAAGACGCCCTCATGCCATTATTTAGGCAATACCTGGGGTCCGCCCTCAAGCTTTCTGTTTTTAGCTATATCTGGGCTGCCCTCAAGCAAAGCTATATCTGGGCTTAGGATTTGAACAACTATCGGGCCTTCTTGAATCTCATGTTGATCCACTGTCGCACAGTCACTAAACTTAGACATGATTTCCACTTCCAATTCTGGAGGCTTAAGGATGAGCTTGACTTCTTCTTTTCTTTGGACGTGAATTCTTCTAGGGTTGAGCTGAGGCTTAGGGTCTTTATTCAGTGAACTCCAAGCAGCCTCAGTGTGAGGGTCTTCAAGAGAGGATTTGATCGAGGCCACACAATAAACCTCTTGAGTAGGAACCGAGTTGTCTTCATAAGAATTAGTAACAGATAATAAGGTAACGGGTGTGGAACGTGCATTAAGTTTATTTCGTGAGGTGGTGCTAGTGTCACTCGTTCTCAATATATCACTTGTTTGTTCTCTCAACTTCCTAGCACGTGTACATGTGATAGGACCAGTGGGGTCAATGATGGCTCCAACCGTTCCTAACTCTCTTGGTAGCACAACCGTGGTTGTATCACTTCCCCGTGCCTGATGTCTTCCCCTTTGCCTTTATCTTCCCCCTTTTTGCCAGCATTAATGATAGTGGCTAGCTGCTCCTCTGCCCTTGTCATGAAATCAGACATGCCAAGAGGCATTATGTTGTTTGGGGGTGTTGGGGAAGGTTCCTTCTTGTAGATTAGAGTATCCATCTTGGCATTTAGGGACTGCAGTTCAGGCTAGACTTCAGTTGCGAGAATCCTGGCAACTGTTTCTTCAACAATGCCTTTGATCAGCTCAGTGAGATGTAGAGGTAGCTGATGCACGACTTCCTATCCCTCTCATCATCTTCTTTTCTTTCTTCTTCTTTCTTTCCCTCATCATTCTCCTTCTCTTCATCTTCTTTCTCCTTTTCTTCTTCTTTGTCCATTTCTTCTTCAGTCTTTTCTTTTTTTCTTCCTCCCTTTTCTCATCCTTCTTTTCGAATTCATCTTTCTGTTCAGCTTCTACCTTTTCTTTTTCAACTTCTTCAGATTCAGCAATGATAATTTTATTTTCTCCTCTTTCTCCTTTTCTTCCTTCATCCTCCTCATCAATGATTTTTCCCTGAAATACATCTTTCATGACCTGGAGGATGAACTGGTCCATGTTTTATTTAAAGTGAGAGATGAACCAGTTTTCCTCCAGTAACTTTCCCACCTTTGTCTCTTAACAGAAATATAAAATGAGCTGTTCTACAAAAATGGGGTGCTCCCAAGTACTTCTCTCCCCAAAACTTTTTAGTTGAGAGAAGGTGATCAATTTAAGTTCCTTCCATTCTTCATATATGTTTATAAAAGAGTAGTTTAGAACTTCCTTCCTTACCATATGTAGTTGAGCTGTTGTCAGGTTCAGAGAGTTGTTTTCTTTGAGATTGGGAAAATAGCCTGCTTGAGGTACTTCAATTGTATTCTCTGCTTCTCCTTTGGCTTGGAAGAGTTAGGAGGTGAACCACATTGGGCACCAGCTCAGATGAATGTTGAGGATGATCTTCAGATTCTGTAGGTGCAGGTGATGAGGAAGGCTGCACCTCTTGTTCTTCATCTAAGGGATAGTCCACCAGTCCTCTTGTCTCTTTGGGGATTGATCTGGTGAAGAAGTGATGTGGACAAATTTCTATGCTTCAGGTAACTTTCTTTTTAATAGATTTGACAGAGGAACGTTGTCTGAGTTAGTGTCATCTGCAGGTAGTTTCTCATGTGCAGGTGACTTTTGAGAAGTCTCAGTTGCATGTGCATCTGACTTCTCTGATTCATAGTCTGAAGGTCCTATGTACTCCGATGTCCCATACGTCATTCCCTTTATTTTCTCAGCTGCCTTTTCCTTCTTGTCTCCGATATGCTTCAGGGTTTCATGGTCCAAGTGACCAAGTCTCTTGCTGAGGTGAAAGGGGTCTGCCCTTCCCTTGGCCTTTCCCAGGAACTCCAAGATCCAGCTTATTTGAGTTCCATATGCCAGCTTCTGCCTGAATTTCTTCTCTCCCTCATCCCAGCTCACTTTGTTAATTTCCCTGACGAACTACCTGCTAATGTAATTAGGCCAGTTAATCCTCTTCTACAGTATAAGGGCTCCCATCACGACATACTTGGCAGAGGATAACTGATCATAGATTCCTTCCATGCCCATGACAATTTTGTTATTTTTGTCCAGGACATATTTGTATGCCTTTTTAAGGTCATTTCTCCTCGCCGTGTGTTTGACCTTAGATGTCTCCTTTGGCAGTTTGATCTCACACCAAGTTTCAATTGGATTTTGCTTCAGTGATTCGATGGCGATGACCCTGTTCTCTATATGGAATGCGTCAGCGATGGTTTGAGAGGTGTTGTTAACTTCTTCTCCAAAAATAGAGCTTCAGATACAGTGCTCGGTGACTTGTGCCTCCTTGTAGAAGCATATTACGGCCTCCTTGAAAAGCTGTTTCGGGAAAATGTCCAGAAATTGGTAGATGCCATTTTTCTTCATCATTCGGATCACATACGCCATTTCATCCGAGTTGTTTGTTGCCAATAACCCTTCAAAGTCGACAACAATGCTGAAAATGATCTGTTCCTTCACCAGCTTGAGATTGACACCTTCGAAGTAAGATTCCATTTATACAAAAAGGATTAATATTCAAGGGGTTTTTCTTGCTTTTGACAACTCGGGTTCTTTAGATCTTGAAGATGGTAAAGTTTCGTGAAATGATTTTCGCCACCTTAAATACCCAGTTGAAAGGACTCTTTGAATTTTAATAATAAAATAATCAAGCAGCGGTACGATTTTTGATAAATAAGGAGTGATGGTTAAAATTTGACTGGACGTCGTGGAGGTAGTGTGATCATATGTTTGTCCACGTGTAAATAATATAATAATATAGTCGGTTTAAGAATTAGAAACTTAGCTGGTTGACCGTTTGACATCTTGTCTGCGCTGCATCAGGTAAGTTGTGTGATGTCAGGTAGCTTTCTTGTCTGGTCTCCACATCAGGTAGCCTTCTGCATCAGGTAGATTTTCTGCATCAGGAGGCTTTTCTTGTCTGGTTCAGATCAGATGACTTTTTATTTGTCTTCAGATCAGATGACTTTTCTCGTCTGTACTAGACTCCCAATCTAGTAGACCAAGTCCCCTGTTTAGCTCCAGAAACCTCTCTTCTGGTAAAGGTTTTGTGAATATGTCAGCAATTTGGAACTCCATGCTGACTCTTTCCATTCTACCTCTCTTGTTTAGCACATGGTATCTAATGAAATAATGTTTGACATCTATGTGCTTTGTCCTTGAGTGCAATACTGGATTGTTTGTGATAGCAATTGCACTGTTGTTGTCACACCATATTGGAACTTCACTTGCAGTGATATTTTAGTCCTTTAGCTGTTATCTGATCCATAAAATTTGGGCACAACAGCTACCTGCAGCTAGGTATTCTGACTCGGTTTTGGAAATTGAGTTAGATACCTGCTTTTTGTTGAACCATGATATAAGTCTGGTTCCTAGGAATTGACACGTTCCACTGGTGCTTTTCCTATCAATCTGGCATCCTGCAAAATCTACATCTGAATATCCTGAGAGTTCAAAGTTGTCATCCTTGGGATACCATAAACCAACATTGATTATGGACTTAAGGTATCTGATTATCCTCTTAGCTGCTTCCTGGTGAGACTGCTTCGACTTTGACTGAAATCTTGCACATACTCCCACTGCATATGAAATGTCAGGTCTGCTTGCAATGAGACATAGAAGTGATCCAATGAGTCCTCTGTAGTGGGTTAGATCCACTGAAATGCCTCCTTCATCTGCATCAAGGTGTAGGGATGTGCTAATTGGTACTCTTGCTGGTTTGGCTGAATCCATGCCAAATCATTTGATTAAATCCCTTGTATACTTGGCTTGATTGATGAAGATTTCTTTGTACATTTGCTTGACTTGAAAACCAAGGAAGAAGTTTAGCTTTCCCATCATACTCATCTCAAATTCTCTTTGCATGAGACTTGAGAATTTTTCACATAGCTCACGATTGGTTGAGCCAAATATGATATCATCCACATATATTTGAACAAGCAATATGTGGTCTTGATGTTGCACTCTAAAGAGGGTCTTGTCCACCTTTCTTTTGCTGAATCTATTCTTCTCCAGAAACACAGATAGTGTCTCATACCATGCTCTTGGTGCTTGCTTGAGTCCATATAGATCCTTCAGAAGCTTGTATACATTGTCTCCTTTGACAAATCTGGGGGGTTGCTCCTGTAATACCCAAATATTTGTTATGTATTTCCATCTGTATTGGAACTTTGTGTAATTGTTTATGGCATATTTTGATCATTATATGTTCCTCCACATTCTCTATCCAGTATTGTGGAGTGTATGATTTTATTGAGGTTAGTTATGCATGTTTTCATACGTGTTTAGCGCAGGCTAAACTTGTTACGTAGCGCACGCTAACTATGTATGATAGCTCATGTTAATATAACTCTTAGCGCACGCTATGTTCAGTCAACCAGATTGAGACAGGATCAGCAGGTGGGGAACCGGATTGCGGGAATCACGGAACCCTTTGGATGCATCTGGACTACTTTTGAAAATGTAATATCCGCATTTTTCTTTCCCTTGTATTTTCATTTCCGGTGTATTTTTTTTCGATTGTAGTAACCCTCGTGTATCTTTCAGTGTATCTTTCCTGTCATCTATTGATCCGATTCTCATTATTCTCGTGCGGAACCACCGTTTCGGGGTTGCCGTGGATCCATTTCGTGTTATTGTTTCCCAAATATTGATTCCTATTGCTTTTATTCTCTTCCCGGATCATTTTTCATCATTTTAGGACCCAAAGGGGGTGTGGGCCGCGGCACAAGGAGTGTGCGCCGCGGCACACACATTTTTCCAGTTTTTGGCCGAGCGATGACCGTGTGCCGCGGCACACCGTCGGGGCCGCGACACCTTGCCAGTCGGTGCGGCACACCCGTCCGGGCCGCGGCACACTCGTGTGGCATTTTCGGCCAAAACCCGACTGTACCGGGTGCCGCGGCACATGTCGGCTGGGCCGCGGCACACTACCGAGCCCTAGGAGAAATTTTTTGGCCTGTGCCGCGGCACACTTCAGATGGGCCGCGGCACACATTGCGGTCAACCCTATAATTGCGTTGTTTTGAGCGAGAGCAGCTCATTTCTTCCTTCTTCTTCCATTTATGCGAGAGAGAGAGAGAGAGAGGGGGAGAACTTCTCATCATTCATCAATTGGGGGTTGATTTTCATCATTCTCCTTCGGTTGTTAAGCCCGGATAATCAATCTAACGTGTGTTCTACGGATCATAGTACTTGGATCTTCAAAGGTAATATCTCTTGTTGTGTCAAGATTTAACACCTTCCGACTGGCGATCGCCTCCGAGGCCGAGCGACCGACTTACTGCCGAGCGGCCAAGGCAGATCTGCCGAGCAGCGACCAGGCGACCGAGCCTCAACCCAGCGGGCCAGCTAAATCGGCCAACTGAAGGTCCCAGGACAAGTCCCGGTGCCGAGCGATCGACCTCAGATACGATCATCACTCGGTACTCGGCGACCGACTCCTGGCGATCGACTAACGGACGATCCTCTCTCGGCATCTGCCGATCGACCCTTGGTGACCGACCTCTCTGGGCATCTGCCGGTCGAC
Organism: Orobanche coerulescens; assembly: GCA_033398695.1. Taxonomy (NCBI): domain Eukaryota; kingdom Viridiplantae; phylum Streptophyta; class Magnoliopsida; order Lamiales; family Orobanchaceae; genus Orobanche; species Orobanche coerulescens. The sequence goes on along the minus strand of CM065815.1, from coordinate 89,200,336 downwards.
CCTTGGTGACCGACCATTGCCGACCTTCAGTGACTGGACGATGGCCATCCAGTCGGCCAAGGCCGAGCAAACAGGACAGCACCCACGTGCAGATCCACAAAAGGCGCTGACAAACCTGTCACCTACCTCACCTACCAACAGGGCCCAGACCTGCGAAAGGAGCTGACGGACAAGACATGTGACTACAGCCTGTCACCTACCCTGCCTACTGACAAAGTCCGCCGAAAGTAACAAAGTGGGACCTCCTGTGACAGTACTTCCGGACGCGTGCCGGCTCCTCATTGGGCCACTCAGCTAGCTGCCACTGGATCTATGGACTTTTGGCGGGCGGCCCACGTGCCCTTTAGGACGATCGCCTGTTACATTAAATGCCGAAAGGCGATCGCCCACTAGGGACAGGGCCCCTCGGCCTCTATATATACAAGGCGAGCACTTGTAAAAGGGACCGAGACTCTGACTCTCTGAACTGTCTGCATTCCCGCATTTCACACCATACAGAAGCAAATTACTTACACTTGGCTAACATCCAACTCTTGGCAACAGCTTTCTTTCGGTCTTATTTCTCCCGGCCTTTTCTCCTCGAGCAGATTACCGGCGGGACGAAGAACACCGAGCTTCGCTCAAGAGCCGGATCAACAGAGTCTTTTTACACTCATTGTATTTAGATTTCTCTCATTAATACTTGTATCCATGAATATTCGTATTAATAACATCTCGCGAGAGCATTCAAGCCCGGGCCTAACAAACCCGGCAAATCTTGTATTATTTATCTTCTCTCGGAAGTGCTCCCGCACTTGTTGGTTACTCGATCATTCCAGCAACATTATCTTCGGATAATATTTTGGGTAACAACAATTGGCGCTAGAAGAAGGGGCATCCAACCTTCGATTTTTATACCTACCGTCCCGAAGAACACTCACTGTTCTCGGGGCAGATACTTGAAGTGACACTCACTGCACTTCAAAGAAATCCTTCAAAAAACATGTCTTCCGCCTCCGCGTCGAAGAAAGCCGCTGACCAGCCGGCCAAACCCCCTGTTCCGTCCCAGTCCGAGCCACAGCCGATGGTGTAAGGTAGCCGCCGCGGTCAGAGACGCTCGATCCGTCCTCGGACGGCGGCCTGCCTCTCGCTCGATCGGTTCGAACCAAGGAACAGATCGAAGGGCCCCTGGCCGTCTACAGAGCGACGGAGTGCTCTCGACGCGCCTCCGGCTACCGCCCCGGTCTCTCGCCGGAAGATCAGCGGAAGCTCAAGGCACTATCGGCCGAGCAATCGCCAGGAGGCTCCGTCCGCGCAGAAGAGGCGCCGCGGCCGGGGCACCTCTGTCTTCGATCGCACAGGCGGTGACCCGACACAGCTCCGGGCGGTCCGGCCCGGCCTACGAGACGACGGAGTTTGAGTCCGTCACCGTGAGCTCGGCCTACCCGACTCCCGCAAGGCGGCTAGCCGTCGCTCCCCTCGCCGAATTGCCGAGGCCGGCGCGGCGGAGCCCGGAGATCGGTACACGATCGCCTCGGCCTCGCTCCCAAAGCCGATCTGCAAGCGACCAAGCCACGGCGATGGCCGCAATGCAACGTCACCAACGACATGAAGGCGCTCTCGGAATCTGTGGCGGCGCCAAGAAGACGATCACGGCCAAGCGAGCCGCTCGCGATCGACATCGAGCTCGCCCCGTGCGGACAGATCGCTCCCCGCAAACACCGTGTACGGGGCGATCGGAACCCCAAGTGCACCTGAGGAAGTTCAACATCTACATGACCGGGTGTGGGGCATCTGACGCGACCAGATGCCGAATGTTCCCTCTGACGCTGGACGACCTCGCCCACCGGTGGTACACTTCATTGCCACCTCGGTCCATTGGCTCCTTTAACGAGCTGGCGCACGGCTTCACTGAGTACTTCGCCACCAGGGTCGTCCGGCCCGAAGGTCCCCTTCGCATGATGCAAATCAAGCAGGGAGAAGAAGAGTCCGACTCGGACTACATCGACCGGGTAGACGTAATCATCCTCAATGGCGAGCCCATAAGCGATGAGACCGCCCTCTACGCGGTCCTAGGAGGATTTCAGGGTTTTTCGCCTATGTTCAGGCATCTCACTAAGACCCAACCTACGACCTACGCAGCCTTCCGGGCAAGAGCCGCAGATTTTCCGCCAGCAAAGGTTTCTTCTTAGCCTCGTGAGCAGCGATCGGCACCCGACGACGATCTCCCGCCCGATCGCCAATATCGACCTACGAATAAGCGATCGGCGGTGAGCGACGATCGCCGTCTTCCGCCCGATCGCCGATCATCACGCTTACATCATCCGCACCGGAGGACACGATCGCCATCTACACCCAAAGATATAACATGACGGACTAAGGCATAAGATCGCCTCCACCGCACATCATAAAGCCATGGTCCTGGCAACGATGGAACTGCCGCTTCGGCCATGCAAGGTCCCTTTCGGCCAAGATCGCCCGCCCTTCGTTTAAATACGAGGCCGGCATAGTCGGAGGGCTCTCCAACATTAATCAGTGGACACATGCCACAATCCCCGTCTCAACGTACGCCGTCGAGGTCGGCCATCTCCATGGCTGGCCGAGGTGGAAGCAGAGCTAACAAGCCGCGGGCGTGGAGTTGATTCATCCGACGCTGCCCCGCGCAAGGACTCCTCTAGACCGAGACCGCACGCCCTTCGTTTAAATACGAGGCGAGGCGCAGTCTAACAGAGGACCCTCATAATAAAGTGAGTCACGAGACACTCATTGTCTTCGCGCACCAAGACACGGTCATGGGGTCGGTCCATCGATCTCCGCGACTGTGCACGATTCCTCAAACAAAGCGAAACCACCGAGTTTCCATGGGGGATCGGCCAATGTTGTTTTTTGCAGGTACAAGACCGAAAGATAGCTAAGCCAATCGACTATGGTAGCCCAAGTCCGAGTCCTAAGTCGGCTCAGCAAGGTCGCCAGCAAGAACCACCTCGCCCCATGCCTTCAACATAGGAGCAAGCTGGGGGGCAATTGTTGTGTCAAGATTTAACACCTTCCGACTGGCGATCGCCTCCGAGGCCGAGCGACCGACTTACTGCCGAGCGGCCAAGGCAGATCTGCCGAGCCTCAACCCAGCGGGCCAGCTAAATCGGCCAACTGAAGGTCCCAGGACAAGTCCCGGTGCCGAGCGATCGACCTCAGATACGATCATCACTCGGTACTCGGCGACCGACTCCTGGCGATCGACTAACGGACGATCCTCTCTCGGCATCTGCCGATCGACCCTTGGTGACCGACCTCTCTGGGCATCTGCCGGTCGACCCTTGGTGACCGACCATTGCCGACCTTCAGTGACTGGCCGATGGCCATCCAGTCGGCCAAGGCCGAGCAAACAGGACAGCACCCACGTGCAGATCCACAAAAGGCGCTGACAAACCTGTCACCTACCTCACCTACCAACAGGGCCCAGACCTGCGAAAGGAGCTGACGGACAAGACATGTGACTACAGCCTGTCACCTACCCTGCCTACTGACAAAGTCCGCCGAAAGTAACAAAGTGGGACCTCCTGTGACAGTACTTCCGGACGCGTGCCGGCTCCTCATTGGGCCACTCAGCTAGCTGCCGGCTGGATCTATGGACTTTTGGCAGGCAGCCCACGTGCCCTTTAGGACGATCGCCCCGTTACATTAAATGCCGAAAGGCGATCGCCCACTAGGGGACAGGGCCCCTCAGCCTCTATATATACAAGGCAGCAGGCACTTGTAAAAGGGACCGAGACTCTGACTCTCTGAACTGTCTGCATTCCCGCATTTCACACCATACAGAAGCAAATTACTTACACTTGGCTAACATCCAACTCTTGGCAACAGCTTTCTTTCGGTCTTATTTCTCCCGGCCTTTTCTCCTCGAGCAGATTACCGGCGGGACGAAGAACACCGAGCTTCGCTCAAGAGCCGGATCAACAGAGTCTTTTTACACTCATTGTATTTAGATTTCTCTCATTAATACTTGTATCCACGAATATTCGTATTAATAACATCTCGCGAGAGCATTCAAGCCCGGGCCTAACAAACCCGGCAAATCTTGTATTATTTATCTTCTCTCGGAAGTGCTCCCGCACTTGTTGGTTACTCGATCATTCCAGCAACATTATCTTCGGATAATATTTTGGGTAACAACATCTCTTAGAACCCTACTTTCGGATAATTTGGGGGTTTTGGGATTTTCTTCCGATTCGTTCCGTTTTGTTGGTGGATTCATGATGAATACGATTAATATTGTTAGTATCATTAACTTTCCTACGGATGCATGGTATATTTTGTGGTTTTTACGGAATCGAGAGGGTTTGGTTGTGGTCCGCCCTCGTTGTTATTTTTGTACGAATATACATGAATCGTAGGCGGGTTTTCGGGTGTATTCCATATCCGTATTCATCTAGAGTTGGTTGTGAATATGTTCTTCAAATCGTTAGGTTCGGTTTCATTAGTTCTTAGCGTTCGTCGGTGATTATCCTTTCCGTTCGTTTCGTCATCAATTACTCAAGGCAAGTATTTTTGGAAACCTTTATGCTTAACGTGGAATGGTAATGTATTTTGTGTGTGAATTGCTCACCTCGGGTTGGTCTGACGGGATTACGGAGGGAATCCAAAGGGTTGAGTCCTGGATTCATGAGTTTGTTTAGCTAGCCAGCTCGGGAGGGTCCTTAGAGGCCTCGGGCGGGATCTATGATATTACTCTGTTCCCAAGGCGATGCACGTTCGTGTTTTGTTTTATAATATGGCAAGCTCGGGAGGGTCCTTAGAGGCCTCAGGCAGGATCTATGATATTACTCTCTTCCCAAGGCAAATTGTTTGACTGTTTGTTTCCGGAAAAGACATGTCTGGTTTTGGCTTTTGAAATTGATATTGGTGCATGTACTATGAAATGTGTAAGCGATTGGTTTGCCTTGATTACTTGTACTAGCGTAATTGCTAACCCCTTTGGGGACCCGTTTTGGGGAAATTCTTGTTATGGATTTCAGGTTATGATTATCCGGACAAGCGAGCACCGGGACAGTACGAGGATGTTGGCCAGGGTCGTTGACATGTGCATTTGGGTCTTCTTATTTTCTTTCGTTTACTTCGATTTGGTTGTTTCCCATTTTTATAAACTTATAGATTGTGCTTGCGAGTACTTAGGCTTTTCATTTCAAACTCCGTTTTGTATCATTTTAAATTGTTACATTATTGGATGATGCTTATTTCACCGATTGCTCCGGGCGTATCTTTATATGTCATATTATTAAAATGTGTGTCCTCGCTAACCAAGATGGTTAGTCGAGTGGGGTTTTTCTTGTTGTAGCCTGGTGGGTCCCAGGTAGGGTTCCACGGCACTGTAACATACTCCGAATATCTCGGGGTGTTACAGAAAATGGTATCAGAGCATTAGGTTTATGGATACCTAGGCTTGTTGGTTATTTGGGTCTAGTCGTGTTTTGTTTTGCACATTGTCACACCGCCAAAGATCTCAAGATTTCCAGTGCTCGTAAGTTTTCTTATTCGACCTTTCTGTTTCTTGCATTGTATTTCCACTTTCGAATTGTAGTTGCTTTTCCTCCCTTACTCATCATCAATATACTTCTGTTATCCCTTAACACCAGTATGGATGCCGGAGGAAATCGTGGTCGTGGTCGTGGACGCGGCCGAGGACGTGGGGCAGACGGTGGGGCGGCCACATCGCATTCTTCGGGAGCCGGCAGTACTGGTGACCGTCACAGTCATGCTTCTTCTCAGGAGCGCGCCGATCTTGGTATTGCGGCTGTTATGCAGCAAATGGTTAACCAGATGGCGGTGATAGCTCAGGTGGTTCAGAACCCCGATCAGGCCCACGCTAATCGGGGCGGAACGGACCGTTGGCTCCAAGATGTCATCAAGATGCATCCTCCTCAGTTTTCGGGAGCATGAGACCCGATCGGCTGGGAGGGGTGGATCAAGGAGATATCTAAGGTCTTCGTTGCCACTAACTGTCCCGAGGACCGTAAAGTCCCTATTGCTCAATACTTCCTCACAGGGGATGCTACGGATTGGTGGGAGGCCGTTGGGCCCAAAGACCATGTGGCTTCGTGGGCCGAATTTCAGGAATTGATGGAGACCGAATATTGCCCGTGGCCGGTCAGACAGGCTCGAGTGCATGCTTTCTATGATGCTCAACCACGGGATATTCCCGTGTCTCAAGCTATTGCTGATTTTAACAAGGAGTTGGGCTATGTGAAGACCCAAGTTGTCGAAGAGAGCGACAAAATTTTCTATTTTTCCAGGAGGATGAAACTGTCCATTCGGGACTATATGTCTGGACTCGTCTGCACTACTTTGAAGGATTATCAGAGTAGGGCCCTCACTTATGATATGTCGGTGACAGCTAGTGATATGGCTCGTGAGAGTAAGAAGCAGAAGTCGGTCGGAAATTTTTCTGGTCCCAAGAGTGGAGGCCAGCAGAAATCTCAGGTTGCAAATATTTCTACGGGCGGTTCGGCTCGTTTCTCTGGGAGCTTTCGTGGTGCCGCCGGAACCTCCGCTCGTGAACCCACATGCTTTAACTGTGGTGTGCAGGACCATAGGAACTGGCAGTGTCCTCGTACGCAATTTACTTGTCATACTTGTGGACAGTTGGGCCACAAGGCCCTCTTTTGTGAACAGATCAGACAACTTCGCGACGCCCGTTCTTCTCACCCAGCACCTATGGAACCGAGTGTGAATCAGGGCTCATTTGCTCCACCGCCTCCACCGAGTGTCGGCCGAGGTAGGGGTTGGGGTCAGCCCGCTAGGGGAGGAGCTTCCAGTGTCGGCTCTGCCCAGCCGCGTATCTATGAGATGAGGAAGGCCGATGATCCAGCAGCTACTGTGGCGACAGGTACCGTTCATATCCATTCCCATCCTGTCAATGTGCTTTTTGATTCAGGTGCTACGCATTCATTCATTTCTCTAGATTGTGTACGCCGCTTGAGTCTCGACTGCTTGTCACCTTGCGAGCCTTTCATCGTTAAACTTCCTAGCGGTGATAGAATTGTCGGTGATCGAGAAGTCCGGGACTGTTCTGTGTTTATTTGTGAGAGGGCTTGGCTCTCTAATCTTATTGTCGTGAGTATCTAGGGTGAGGATTTAATTCTCGGGGATGATTGGCTCGAGCGGCATGGTGCAATCATGAACTACCACACGAGGATCATTACTATGCTAGCCGAGGACGGCACCGAACATTCTTTCGCGGGGCGAAAGAGAAACCAGAAGTTCGTTATTAACGCCTTGAAGGCGATGAGACTCCTACGAAAGGGGTGTACTGGTTATTGGTGTTACGCCTTGAAGGCGGAGGATGGTGGAGTCGAGCTTTCATCGATTCTAATCATTAGTGAGTTTCCTGATGTATTTCCTGACGAGTTACCGGGATTGCCACCGGATCGTGAGGTCGAGTTTGCTATAGAGTTATAGCCGGGCGCGGCTCCTATTTCTAAGGCGCCGTATCGCATGGCACCTTCAGAGATGTCAGAGTTGAAGAAGCAGTTGAGTGAGCTTCTTGAGTCGGGATATGTTCGACCGAGCGCCTCACCTTGGGGCGCACCGGTCCTGTTTGTGGGGAAGAAGGATGGTTCACTGCGTTTGTGTATCGACTATCGCGAACTAAACAAGGTGACCATCAAGAACAAGTATCCTTTGCCGAGAATTGATGACTTGTTCGATCAATTACAGGGAGCGGCGGTATTCTCGAAGATTGATTTGAGATCGGGGTACTATCAGCTCCGGGTGAGGGAGTCTGATGTGCCGAAAACAACTTTTCGGACAAGATACGGACATTATGAGTTTGTAGTTATGCCTTTTGGGTTAACTAATGCGCCGGCGGTGTTCATGCAATTGATGAACAAAGTCTTTATCGAGTATTTGGATAAGTGTGTCGTCGTCTTCATTGACGATATTCTTATCTATTCGAGGAATGAGGAAGAGCATGCTCATCATTTGCGGATAGTGTTAGATATTTTGAGGACCGAGCAACTCTATGCGAAGTTCTCGAAATGTGAGTTCTGGCTGAAGGAAGTGATGTTTTTGGGTCACGTGATTTCAGCCGAGGGAGTTCGTGTGGATCCGCAGAAAATTGAGGCAGTGTTGGATTGGGCACCGCCCACGAATGTGAAGGAGGTCCGTAGTTTCTTGGGATTGGCTGGATACTACCGTAGGTTCGTCGAGGGTTTCTCGAAACTAGCTCGGCCACTTACACAGTTGCTCCAGAAATCCGAGAAATTCGTCTGGAATGACGAGAGCGATCGATTTTGAGGAGTCAAGAGGCGTTTGATTTCAGCCCCGATTTTAGCGTTGCCATGTGGCAACGAAGGTTTTGCTGTTTATAGCGATGCTTCGGGTCAGGGTCTTGGGTGCGTATTGATGCAGCACGACAAGACCATCGCTTATGCGTCGAGACAGTTGAGGCCATATGAGCTTAACTACCCTACTCACGATTTGGAGTTAGCGGCGGTTGTCTTTGCGCTCAAGATTTGGCGTCACTATCTTTTCGGCTCTGCATGTCAGATTTTTACCGATCATAAAAGTCGGAAATACATATTTACTCAGCGGGAGTTGAATATGAGGCAGAGGAGGTGGTTAGAGCTGATTAAGGATTATGACCTCGAAATCCTTTATCATCCGGGCAAGGCGAACGTCGTGGCCGACGCCTTGAGTCGGAAACCAGTCGCGTTGCGAACGCTTGAGGTCCTTACGTCTCGGTATGAGCTTTGGCGGTCTTTGATCGAGTTAAATGTTGAAGTTTTGTTGCCTGGAGCTGTCGGGCAACTTTGTGCCTTAGAGATTTCGTCGTCTTTGATCGATGAAATTAAGCTGAAGCAGTTAGAGGATCCGATGATTACTCAAATCCGAGAGAACGTTCTTAAAGCAAAGTCTCCTGGGTTTGTGATTCATGAGGATGGTGTTTTGAGATTCCAGAGTCGGCTTTGTGTGCCGAACGACTTAGAGTTGAGACAGAGTATTCTGCGCGAGGCCCATGCTACGCCTTACTCCGTTCATCCTGGTTCGAGTAAGATGTACAAGGACCTGAGGAGGAATTTCTGGTGGAACGATATGAAGGAAGAGGTCGCGCAGTTTGTGGCGAGATGTTTGACTTGTCGTGAGTCAAAATCGAGCATCGGCCATTTGGATTATTACAGTCACTTCCCGTTCCGGAATGGAAATGGGAAGACATATCTATGGACTTCATTACGAGTTTGCTGAGATCGAGATCGGGCATGAATATGGTTTGGGTGATTGTGGATCGCCTGACCAAGTCGGCACATTTTCTGGGCATCAAGGATACTTGGGCCCCGGAGAAGTTAGCTCGTGTGTTTATCGCGCATATTGTGAGGCTTCACGGTATTCCTAAGTCTATTGTTTCGGATCGTGATGGCCGTTTTGTATCGCACCTCTGGCAGGCGGTGCATAAGGCGTTGGGTACTCGTTTGCGTTTGAGTACCTCTTTTCATCCTCAGTCGGTTGGACAGTCGGAACGCACTATCCAGACGTTCGAGGATATGTTGCATGCGTGCGCTCTCGATTGGAGCAGCGACTGGGAGGAGCATTTGCCATTAATCGAATTCACGTACAACAATAGTTGGCACACGTCGATTCGGATGGCGCCGTATGAGGCACTTTATGGGCGGCGATGCCGATCACCGATTTGTTGGAATGAGGCGTCCGATTTGGTCGGGACCGAGCCGGATGTCGTTTTAGAGATGAGACGGAAGATAGAATTGATTCGGGAACGGATGTTAACTGCCCAGAGTCGACAAAAGTCATATGCCGATGTCCGTCGTCGACCTTTAGAATTCGAGGTGGGAGACCACGTTTTGCTGAAGGTGTCGCCGACGAGAGGAGTTTTCCGTTTCGGGAAGAAGGGGAAGTTGAGTCCGAGATTTATTGGACCCTTCGAGATTCTCGAGCGAGTCGGTGGGTTAGCATACCGTTTGGCGTTACCCCCGGCCCTGAGTCATGTTCATAGCGTTTTTCATGTTTCCCAGCTCAGGAAATATATCCCAGATCCTAGTCACGTCATCGATTATGGTGAGATTGACGTTGCTGAGGATATTACCTTTGAAGAACGTCCCTTGAAGATTTTGGAGCATCGTGAGAAACGACTGAGGCATAAGACCATCCCTTTGGTCAAAGTGTAGTGGTTGAGACACGGTGTCGAGGAGGCAACTTGGGAAACTGAGGATAGCATGCGTGCTAGGTACCCTGAGCTGTTTGTTTCTTAAGTTTCGGGATGAAACTTATTTTTAGAGGGGTAGAATGTAATATCCGCATTTTTTCTTTCCCTTGTATTTTCATTTCCGGTGTATTTTTTTTCGATTGTAGTAACCCTCGTGTAGCTTTCAGTATATCTTTCCTGTCATCTATTGATCTGATTCTCGTTATTGTCGTGCGGAACCGCCGTTTCGGGGTTGCCGTGGATCCATTTCGTGTTATTGTTTCCCAAATATTGATTCCTATTGCTTTTATTCTCTTCCCGGATCATTTTTCATCATTTTAGGACCCAAAGGGGTGTGGGCCGCGGCACAAGGAGTGTGCGCCGCGGCACACACATTTTTCCAGTTTTTAGCCGAGCGGACTGTACTGTGTGCCGCGGCACACCCGTCCGGGGCCGCGGCACACTGCCGGTCTGCTGCGGCACTGCTGCCGAGTCGGTGCCGCGGCACACCCGTCGGGCGCGGCACACTCGTGTGGCATTTTCGGCCAAAACCCGATTGTCTGGGTGCCGCGGCACATGTCGGTGGGCCGCGACACCGCCGAGCCACAGGAGCAATTTTGGCCTGTGCCGCGGCACACTTCAGCTGGGCCGCGTCACACATTGCGGTCAACCCTATAATTGCGTTGTTTTGAGCGAGAGCAGCTCATTTCTTCCTTCTTCTTCCATTTACGCGAGAGAGAGAGGGGGAGAACTTCTCATCATTCATCAATTGGGGGTTGATTTTCATCATTCTCCTTCCGTTGTTAAGCCCGGATAATCAATCTAACGTGTGTTCTACGGATCATAGTACTTGGATCTTCAAAGGTAATATCTCTTAGAACCCTACTTTCGGATAATTTGGGGGTTTTGGGATTTTCTTCCGATTCGTTCCGTTTTGTTGGTGGATTCATGATGAATACGATTAATATTGTTAGTATCATTAACTTTCCTACGGATTCATGGTATATTTTGTGGTTTTTACGGAATCGAGAGGGTTTGGTTGTGGTCCGCCCTCGTTGTTATTTTTGTACGAATATACATGAATCGTAGGCGGGTTTTCGGGTGTATTCCATTTCCGTATTCGTCTAGAGTTGGTTGTGATTATGTTCTTCAAATCGTTAGGTTCGGTTTCGTTGGTTCTTAGCGTTCGTCGGTGATTATCCTTTCCGTTCGTTGCATCATCAATTACTCAAGGCAAGTATTTTTGGAAATCTTTATGCTTAACGTGGAATGGTAATGTATTTTGTGTGTGAATTGCTCACCTCGGGTTGGTCCGACAGGATCACGGAGGGAATCCAAAGGGTTGAGTCCTGGATTCATGAGTTTGTTTAGCTAGCCAGCTCGGGAGGGTCCTTAGAGGCCTCGGGCGGGATCTATGATATTACTCTGTTCCCAAGGCGATGCACGTTCGTGTTTTGTTTTATAATATGGCAAGCTCGGGAGGGTCCTTAGAGGCCTCGGGCAGGATCTATGATATTACTCTCTTCCCAAGGCAAATTGTTTGACTGTTTGTTTCCGGAAAAGACATGTCTGGTTTTGGCTTTTGAAATTGATATTGGTGCATGTACTATGAAATGTGTAAGCGATTGGTTTGCCTTGATTACTTGTACTAGCGTAATTGCTAACCCCTTTGGGGACCCGTTTTGGGGAAATTCTTGTTATGGATTTCAGGTTATGATTATCCGGACAAGCGAGCACCGGGACAGTACGAGGATGTTGGCCAGGGTCGTTGACATGTGCATTTGGGTCTTCTTATTTTCTTTCGTTTACTTCGATTTGGTTGTTTCCCATTTTTATAAACTTATAGATTGTGCTCGCGAGTACTTAGGCTTTTCATTTTAAACTCCGTTTTGTATCATTTTAAATTGTTACATTATTGGATGATGCTTATTTCACCGGTTGCTCCGGGCGTATCTTTATATGTCATATTATTAAAATGTGTGTCCTCGCTAACCGAGATGGTTAGTCGAGTGGGGTTTTTGTTGTTGTCGCCTGGTGGGTCCCAGGTAGGGTTCCACGGCGCTGTAACATACTCCGAATATCTCGGGGTGTTACAGAAAAAGTGGAGTCAACATTGTTTAGCGCACGCTATATGGTGATACTATAGCGCGCTAGGTCGAGGACCAGTGAGGTCAGTTTGCTTTGTAAACTCGTTAACGCACGCTACATTAGAGTAATACCGTATGCTAACTGCGACATTAACGTACGTTAAGGCTGTTTAGCATACGTAAGGCCAAGGGCAATAAGATACAGTAGACTGTGAGCCCGTTAGCGCACGTTAAACTGGATGATTAGCGCACTCTAAGGGTCATATCCTATAAATAGGACTTCACCCTCATTTCATTTCCCACCTTGAACTCCAGCCACTAGTCTACTTCTACGACTTGGATAAGTTACCCCATGATATTTCCACCCTATATAAACCTCTACTCGTGATTGTTGAAGGCGTAGAACATTGAGGATTGGTATTCAAGCATCCGACATTGAATTTTCATCAAGTGGTTTCATTGTTCCTTTATCGTTCTTTCCGTAGTATGGTACGTGGTGCCTTACCTTTCTGTAATTCATGTTCGTAGTAATGTTCATAAGCACGCTACCGAGATCATGGAATTGTTAACATTATATGAATCGAACATCATGCTTATGAGGTTTTAGACAATATGAACTTAGGTTCTTCATCAATTTTTGTTGAACCTTGTATATATCAACATATGGTTATAATTGCAGAGATTTCTCACTCACCTTGATAATAGTTTCGTGATGTTCTTATAATGAATAACTTGATTATATCACAACCTAGACTTGGTGAATTCTAAGATGATAAGCTCAGAGATGATTCTCCAAGCATGGAACCGGGTTCGTATGGATGATAATAATCATTGAGTAATCCTCATGATGATGATGTGTTCTTGAAGAACTTAATGAATTGATGAAACAAAGTTGTTTAGATAAACACTTTCAAAATGTTGATGACGTTCTTAGGAAGTTTTATCGGCATAATGATATTAGCGAAGGATTACTTAGTGATTGTTTTTGATATTCTTATCCATTAGAACCATACGAGTAATTAGGTACATCTGGGAATGATAACCGATCATGAGAACAAAATTGAAGGTTAATATGAGTTCTTGAGATGGAATTTTGATATATATATATATATATATATATATATATATATATATATATCGAGATAGTTGAACTAATCGAATTGAATTTAGGATATCATTTCGTTGAACTAGATATCGAGGGTTATGTGAATATGTTATTGAATGAATTGTACTTCATTCAAGGTCGATTATTCGAGTAACTATTATCGAGGACCATTCGTTCGTTGTCAAGGAAGGAGTATTCTCGTCTCCGTATTGAGGCAAGTTATCCTGCTTGGTTATAATGATGATTAAAATTCTTGTGAATGTTATACATCTTGTGTATATATTGCTTTATGAATCTACAATTCATAATGGAGTATTGTCGTTGATTGTGTCTATCATTGTTGTGGGATTGTATTCCCATGTTCGTATCTTTGGTTTCGTTGGTCTTGTTGATTATTGTTTATCACTTCGGTGAGTCTTGGTTCTTGTTGGATGTGTAATTGATTGAGTTTCGTTGTCATGTTGCATCGTGACATATCTGGAATCATATCTACGTGTCGATTGGTTATTATGTAGGATTTTTAGCCAGGCACTTATGGTCGTGCATTGATGTTTCTGCATTTGGACCGTGCACACGAGCAGTTAGTTTGTGAGGCTAATTAGGTACATGTCCCACATATATCATGGATTCCGTATATGGGGTGGACATGTGCACGGACGTATTTCCGGATCGGGCGTACTGTGATGTCCGTCTTGAGCCATAATGATTGGTCGTTATACTCCATGTTTGATTGGGTACGTTCGACGGTTTGGCGATTGGTCGTTCATACGCCCGAGGGATATGATCGACAGTCGAGTTGTTTATTCGAGATCCAATGTATATGAATTGTGTAACATCTTGAGAATTATTATCATGTATATCTGACCCTGTGGTTTTGGGTGAAATACTTGTGTTGTATTTTAGGTCGAGGCAAAGCCAAGGCGCAGGGAGAGCACAATGGCGGCCAAGGGTTTGAAGGATACTAGTTCAGGGGCCCCGAGTCTACTTTTATCCAATTGTACTTTTAAACCATGTATTGATATTATTTCCATTTGATGAAATTCTTGTTATTTGTATTATTACTTTTAGTATATTCCATCTTCATATGGTTTATACCAATATTTCAGATCCTGTGTATTTTGGCATTTTAGTCGTATGATATACGAACCTCTTGTCGAGGTAATGAATATTAAATTGTGGTTCGGTACCACATTTATGATTTTATTAACTCGAGTTGTATTTTGTTATCGCCTGGTGGGTCCCAGTGTGGGTGTCCATGGCACTGTAATAGCCGCCTTTTTGGGGTGTTACAGAAGATGGTATCGGAGACGCAGTATTTTTATGAGTTATTGAGATCGAACTAGTTTCAAGAAACCTTCGTTCCACGTGTGATCTGTGCAAGTGCCGGAACCTACGAGCCAAATACGGCATGTTATTTATGTGCCATTATTTAATTACTAGCAGGATAAATTATGGTGGAATCGATCCTTTTGTTGATCTTGATATTCCGAGTGATTTGTGGCAGAACTTATCTTATTGATATTCCGAGGAAAATTTAGATAAAATTTTGTGATTAAATTTGCTTCGACTTTGTATCGACATGATATTGTGTATAACACTTGTAATGTTGTAATTCGTGATGAATTAAATCTGTGAACATGCAAATGTATTGTTGCTATTAAGATTGTGATTTGGCTGCGAAGGCATATATGAACTATGCTTATGATTATTATTTGATTCTTTCAGTATGGAAAGAAATCTGAGAGGTCGTGGTAGAGGGGGATGAGGCCGCGGAAGGGGCCGAATCCCGAGGCCATGAGCTAATTCACGTTCGAGTATGGGACAAAGCTCAGCAGGTAGTGATGTTGGGAGTATGCCCTCGAATGCCACTCAGAGGATGATTGAGTAAGGGCATTGTACTTGTAATTATGTAAATCACTAATATAAGACAATGGATGTTTCTTTATTTACTGGTAGTTCCTGGCATTCCTAACTCATAAATATACATATAGAAACTAGTTTGTGTATTTGAGAGCAAAGCGTTCCACTCCTTATTGGATAAGGGGGTCGGCACTGGAAAGGTTTATAGCTCAAATACTTAATCGTTCGCAAGTCGATGAAACTTGACTGGGATTTAAGTTTATGTGAAGACTTGTATGACGTGTTCTTTGACATGGAGAGTGCCTGTCGAACGCTAATGGTTAGTGGGAGCACACGTTATAGGTATGCTAATTGGATTAGTATACTCGAACCGACTCACCCTCGATTCGTCACACAGATTTCACTCCGGGACAGTCAATGACGGAATCGAAAGGTTGTGATAGGTATTCGTGAAACTTCGACTTGAGGATTTAGTAGGAATGTGCTTGTGACGTCAAGATTTTCATTAGAGTAGTTCGACCCTGTAAACCGGAAGGCGGGGGTCAACCTCGACGTGCATCATGACGGGCAAGTAGCAGGTCCTACTGAATACCAAGATAGAATTCTTTCTCCCGTTAGTGAGCGGGTTATATGTCCTATGCGGTTATTGGCATATGAGATCATAAGTCTTTGGCCAAAGCATTGGAGCTAGTTGTATTAGATACACGATAGCTCGATGATCTCGATTTGCATTAACGCATGCATAGCGTCAAGTAAAGATAGGGTTTGACTGACCGTGACCCTATAGCTTGATCGGGACATTTGAAAGAAGGGTTTATACGTATACTGGTATTCACGACAGAATGGTTCTTGAATGATCCCAATCATTCGTTCTCAGTTGGGGTACAGTGTAGGCCGCCATGCTGGCTAGGTGGTGCTACTACTCTTTGGTTCCTCCCATTGCTGACTGAGATGGACCTACCAAGTCGCGCATTAGGATTGATGACGGAATGAATCAAGCTAATTCTCTCATTATGTGTATTAGATATTGGATATCTAAATTTGGGACATTAGATGTCTAAATCGATTTATTGGGATAAATTGATTTACGGCCTAATGAATTAAATATATCACTGGGTGATTAATTTAATTCATGGATATAATTATTTCTTGGAGAAATTAATTATGTTATAATGTATTTGATAGGATGAAATTAATTGGATTAATTAAACTATACAAATACATCGGGACGGAATTGGGGTTTATCTGTTTGGACTCTTGGAAGTCCTAAACGAACCGAACTCATCCGTTTCTCCATGGGCCGCCCCCCCATTTCTAGCCTCCTTCCTTTTGGACTCTTGTCTCCATTCTTTAATGGATGATAATTGTGGAGGTGGGGTTGATTCTCATTTTATGAGTTGTGACATGTAAAGAAGTATTGAATAAAAAGGAAAAAGACTTCATCTCACATACACTTGACAATTCATACGTGAGTTGTATTAGTTGGGGAGAGAGAACATTGAATTCATTTTCATATCACTCAAGTCTTCTTCTTCATCTTCTTCATTTTTGTTCTTGAGTTTTCTTGGAGAAAATTCAAGATATATTGAGAGAGAGAGAGAGAGAGATTATACACTTAGAGTGTAATAATAAAAAGCTTCATCACCTAGCTCTAGCCGTATCCTCGGAGGATAGCAAGGTGTTGTCATTCCGTTCGTTTTTCCGGCGCATGGCAAGTAGAGACGCAGTGCTTTCGGCGTTGGATCGTTCAAGGGCTTGAAGCGGAATAGATTCGTAGAGATCAAGCAAAGCTTGGGGAATAGCTCAAGAGAAGGTTATCCATCTAATCAACGGACTACAAGGGTGAGTTTCTGTATCTCTTGTTATTCGTTTTGATATTCGTATATACGTAGCCCGATCGATCCTCGTAGGGATTCAGATCGAATTAATCTTCATTTTACCGCTTCCGCTGGGCCTTCGTTTTAGGCACCAAATCCCAACAGTGGTATCGGAGTGTAGGTCTTGCGATCATATATATGATATTGGCATTTGGAATGCTCGATTAGATGGTGAATGATTTGGAATCATTTTAGTCATAATCGTGGTATATGTTTTTCGTTCGTAATAATTGTATTTTTCGTAAGTTTATGTCTAAATATAAATCCTAAATTTCTGGGAAATATGATTTATATTGAAGATATGAAAGTCTAAAAATATAGATATTGGATATCCGGTCGAAAATCTAGCCCCGAATCGTCGTCGGACGATTTTTTGGACAAAAAGGGTAATCTGGCCGAGAGTGACTCGACCGTGTCCTGGGTGACTCGGTCGTGTATGCGCGACCGCCTAGTCACTGCCAGGCAGACTCGACCGTGTCCTGGGTGACTCGGTCGTGTCACTCAGTCTGGCCAAGTCACTGCCAGGCAGACCCGACCGTGTCTGGAGACACGGGCAGTGCCTGGCCGGCAGCTGCCGATCATGACTCGGCCATGCCAGGCCTGTCTGCCGGAAAGCTGCCGAGGGTGACTCGGCCAGGCAGCCCATTTTCGCCCCGGATCGATTTTTCTGTGTATTCTTAAAATTAATCTCCCGCATATTAAATTGGATTTAATATGATTAAAATGATTTATGGTATTTCATTTTATAAGGGAAATTTGATTAATTGGAATATTTATGGTCGACCGAATTATTTTGAACATTATCATATTACCGATTGTGTGAATCGATTGGATCGGTTCGTATTGTTGATTGGATCAATGTATCTCTACGCTTTCCATTTATATAGTATTTATTGGATGAATGTTTTTTGAATGGGGATGTGGTTCGTGGACTTAGTTTTGAATCGTTCGTTTTATTCGATTGGGTTGTAAAGGACGTTTTGAGCCTATTTATTTTACTAGAAATGTTTGTATCTAGGATGCAATTTTCGATGTAAAATTTATATGTAATGACAAAGACCGGAGGAAGATCCGTTTCGAGAAGACGAAGATTCAAGACGAAGACTTGTAATTAGATTACGAAGTTTTTTGTTTTCTAGGAACGGTCCATGAACCACATGTTGGTAGCAACTAGGTTGTGAATGGTTGTTTCATATTGTATGAATGCCACAAACGCGCTTAACTGATTAATGTGCAAAGTGTAACGTTAATCGCGAAAATTCTCCCACGACAAATTATTAAGTTTATAAGGTTTCAAGGTTTTCCTTCCCTCTATCGAGCTTTCGGGAAATTGAAATCCAAACCGTGTGTGCTATGCTTCCGAGTTATCGGGGTAGTCATTCGGGGAGGATGGATAAATTACCGGGAGCGCATTGGATGCCTTCGGTTGGAGCAAATTTTATCCCTAAAAACCTAATAGGTTGCCGGATAAGATTCATTTGTGAAACTGATTTGTGTCGATGGTATAAACTTAACTTGTTCACGAACCATAGAAATCGTATAGGTTGAGGGGAGTGAACAAGGGGAAAAAGAAGATCGAATCATCCATTAGATGGGTTGGTGTTGGATACCACTTTATGAAAATTAATAGACTAGAAACCTGTTCGGTTGCCCTCTATAAAGAGTTATAAAGATCTCGATCACCACTATGAAGTAGAGCGACGATACTTCCGGATTTCACGTGGGAGTGTGTTGTTCCGATAAAAATAGTGGGAGATGGGTAACAAGAATAGAAAAGACCTTAATTCTATACTCAGAACATAATTGAACGAGTCACTAATCAATCTATCATACTTAATGCAGACATAACTCTCAATATGACAATGAATCCAATCGCAATTCCACTCGAAAAGAACACCTTGAATGGACCTAACTTTGTGGATTGGCTCCGCAACCTGATGATAGTCCTCAGAATAGAGGCAATGGGATACGTCTTAGAGACGGACATTCCGGCGCCTTCTGTGCGGACCAGAGCCAATCAGGAAGAGATTGAAACCACGAAAAGTGGGTTAAGGATGACCTGAAAGTCCGTGCTTATATGATGGCTTCCATGTCTAATGAGCTTCAGAGAGCTCATGAGAAAATGACTTATGCTAGGCAGATTCTATCTCACTTAACCGAACTTTATGGTGAGCACAGCAGAACTACTAGATATGAGATATCCAAGCAACTGTTTGGTTCAAGGATGAAGGAAGGTGAGAAGGTTGGGGAACACGTCCTCAAAATGATATCCATGATCGAGATATTGGAGGCCCTTGATTTTAAAATGGATACTTCTCTCCAAACCGACCTTATCCATCAGTCTCTCCCTGATTCCTTCTCACAGTTTGTTATGAACATCAACTGCAATGGGATTGCATGTAACTTAGCTGGGCTAATGAACAAACTGGTGACCGCTCAGTCTCAGATGCTGACTTCGCGGATGAAGGAGTCTGCCCTTGTGATTTCTTCTGGACTTCGGAAGTCTAAGAATAAGAAGAAAAAGACCAAGAAGCGGACTGGACCACAAGCTAAGGACTTTTAAGGAAAGGGCAAGGCCCCGATGGTTCCAAAAGGCAAGAAGAAGAAGGACGCTTATCTCAAGTGCGGTGAGCTGGGCCACTGGGCTAGAGACTGTCCGATTCTTCATGGCGCTTCAGGTACAGAACTTTTAGTTTTGGAAACAAATTGTTTTGCTACTGTATTTTCTACTTCCGGGATATTGGATTCTGGTGCTAGTTCTCATATTTGTACCGTGAATCAGAATCTGGAACAAAGTAGGAAGCTTGGAGCTGGAGAAGTTATGATCACAGTCGGAAGCGGGCATAGTGTCGAGGCAACCGACATAGGATCACTTCTTTTGGGTTTAGAATCCGGCTTTGTTTTGACTTTAGAATATGTACTTGTTCTGCCCAAGGGGCATAAAAACATTGTATCCATTCCGGTCATGGACCGAAAAGGCTTTTTATTTTTCATTGGTGATGGTTCCTGCAAAATTTATTTCAGAAATAAACTAGTGGGTACTGCTACATTGTTAAATGGATTGTATTATCTAAATCTCAGCAACAAAGTAGTTGTTAATACTATGACTAGAAAACGTGGTAGGGATGAAACCAATTAAGTTTTAAAATGGCGTCTTAGACTTGGTTATGTTGGTCAGACCAAGGTTTACAAATGGAAAAAGATGGACTTATGGGTCCATGGGGATCGGATCCTTTTCCTACTTGTGAATCTTGCCTTAAAGGCAAAATGACTAAGTCCCCATTCACAGGGAATTTTGAAAGAGACGCTGATAAACTGGGATTAATCCATACCGACGTATGTGGTGCTTTGGAAGCAGCATGTGACGGATATTAGTACTTCATCACGTTTACAAATGGTCATATTAGGTATGGTTGTGTACACTTAATGAAACATAAAACCGAGGCCTTTGACAAATTCCATGAATTTGAGGCCCTAGTCGAGAAACAAACTGGTAATCATATCAAAGCACTTCAGTCGGACTGAGGTGGTGAGTATATGAGTACGGAGTTTGACGAGTTCCTTAAGGAACATGGAATAGTTTCACAACTAACACCTCCAGGTACTCCTCAGTTAAATGATGTGTCAGAAAGAAGGAACCAGACCTTGTTGAACATGGTCCGTTCCATGCTAGGTTATACTGACTTACCGATTTACCTATAAGGGTATGCACTCCTGACTGCCGCTTATATCTTGAATAGATGTCCTTCCAAATCCATTCCTAAAACTCCACATGGGATGTGGGAGGGCAAGAAACCAAGTCTTAATCATATTAGGATTTGGGGATGTCCCGCCTATGTCAAGAAGACTAAGGTTGAAAAGTTGGAAGCTAGGTCCGCGAAGGGATGTTTCATTGGATTCCCGTCTGGGACGATGGTTTATCTATTCTACATGCCCGAAGATCGAAAGATCGTTGTTGCTTTACAAGCACACTTCCTGGAAGATGAGTTCATCCAGGAAGGCGGGGCAGTTAGAAGTATTTCTTTGGAAGAATACAATGAAACTCCTAAGGAGACACCTGTGCAATAAAAATGGAACCGAACCTTCTATAACACAAGTACAACCACATCGTAGGTCAAGTAGGGTGTCTCCATTACCTGAGAGGTATAGTTTTATGCACTTGGAGGAACTGGGTTTCCTCGAGGTTCCAAGTGATAAACAAGAGATCGACCCACGACCAATGACCTAGCAATGGTGGATGTAGACTCCATGAAATAGACTGTAGTAGTCTTCATGTAGTTGGGACATTCGTTTTGACAAGGCAGTCAAAGATTTTGACTTCGTGCAAAATGAAGAGGAACATTGTGTATACAAGAGGGTTAGTGGTAGCTAGATCGCATCCTTAGTACTATATGTATATGACATTCTACTAATAGGAAATGATGTGGGAATGCTCAGTTCTGGGAAAGCTTGGCTTTCGAGTAATTTCTCCATGAAAGACTTGGGAGAAGAAACCTATATTCTTGGGACTCGATTCTACTGGGATAGATCGAAGAGAATGATAAGTTTTTCCCAAGCCCTCTATATCGATTAGATCTTAAAGAGGGTTCCTTCCGATGTGACATGGAATAAAACTCACCTTGCAGATGTGTCTGTTAGGAGTATGCCCTCGAATGCCACTCAGAGGATGTTGAGTGAGGGCATTGTACTTGTTATTATGTAAATCATCAATATAAGGCAATGGATGTTTCTTTATTTACTGGTAGTTACTGGCATTCCTAACTTGTAAATATACATGTAGAAACCAGTCCGTGTATTTGAGAGCAAAACGTTCCACTCCTTATTGGATAAGGGGGTCGGCACTGGAAAGGTTTATAGCTCAAATACTTAATTGTTCGCAAGTCGATGAAACTTGACTGGGCATTAAGTTTATGTGAAGACTTGTATGACGTGTTCTTTGACATGGAGAGTGCCTGTCGAACGCTAATGGTTAGTGGGAGCACACGTTATAGGTATGCTAATTGGATTAGTATACTCGAACCGACTCACCCTCGATTCGTAACACGGTTTTCACTCCGGGACAGTCAATGACGGAATCGAAAGGTTGTGATAGGTATTCGTGAACCTTCTACTTGAGGATTTAGTAGGGATGTGCTTGTGACGTCAAGATTTTCATTAGAATAGTTCGACCCTATAAACCGAAAGGCGAGGGTCAACCTCGACGTGCATCTTGATGGGCAAGTAGCAGGTCCTACTGAATACCAAGATAGAATTCTTTCTCCTGTTAGTGAACGGGTTATATGTCTTATGCGGTTATTGGCAGATGAGATCATAAGTCTTTGGCCAGAGCATTGGAGCTAGCTGTATTAGATACACGAGAGCTTGATGATCTTGATTTGCATTAACGCATGCATAGCGTCAAGTACAGATGGGGTTTGACTGATCGTGACCCTATAACTTGATCGGGACATATAAAAGAAGGGTTTATACGTTTACTGGTATTCACGACAGAATGGTTCTTGAATCATCCTGTAACACCCCGAGATATTCGGAATAATTACAGCGCCGTAAACCCTTTAAGTAAGGATTTACAAGGCTAATTTAAAAGAAATGTAAATATAATCCAATCGTACAACTGAAGTTCAAAATACCGATTTGGTTCAACTGATCCAATGAGTTAACTTATACAACCATATCGAAATGACATTATTAAAACAGACGTACACGAGTACTAAATGGACCAAGAAGACAAATCACAATAACAATAAACATCAACCACATCACTGAGCCATTTCATCGTCCTGCCGGTACTGTGGTTGCTTCCCCGCTCCTCGGCTACCTGAACATCAAAACAATGTCTACCCCCGAAGGGGTTAGCAAACAATGCTAGTACAAGTATCATAATACATAAATCATCAGTGCATCATAAAACATGCAAAACGGACTTCCGTTATCGGAATCCAACGATGTGAATCCTCACGATTCCATCAACACAATACAGGGTAATCCAGCGATCCAGTGCCCTTGGTATAGATCCCCATGATGATCCCGTCGGACCAACGCATGGTGGAAAACCCATCCAACGATCCAGCGCCCTCAGCATAGAGCCCCATGATGATCCCGTCGGACCAACGCATGGTGGACATTCGATCCAGCGCCCTCAGCATAGATCCTCATGATCCCCTCAGATCATTTATACTATAAACCAATCAATTATGCATACATATATGCATTTCAATATGTTCATCAATACGAACAATTAACAATGAATACCACGAGAAATTACAGAAATACATCTCATATTTCACAACATGAACAAAACCACAAGCACGGTTAAAGTTTCAATATAAATCAAACTCAACATATGATACTTGCCTCGAAAATGGCAAGAATCGAAATACTCCAACAATTTACACGCGTCCGTATGCCACCGCCCCTCGATCGTCCCATATGCAAGGCTCGGACCTAAGAAATAATAAAGAATTCCTCTCAAGTCGTACGAACGTCTAATAATCCGGTTTACGACTGCAAGCTCAAAAAAAATGAATTCTGCCTGAACTGCTTAGCGCCCGCTACGTACTCTACGTAACGTGCGCTAAGCCTGCCCGTTAACGTACGCAAATGACAAGGTTTAGCGTGCACTAGCCGTATCTTGTGATCTTCTCGAGCGACCATCGCCTGCTCGATGATATAACATACGTTACGTATCCAACGTAGCGTACGTTACTCATTCCCGATAGCGCACGTTAATATATACATCTTAGCGTGCGCTAATCGTGCATGGCAGTCACTACTGGGTAAAACTTGAGGTAAAGGTGATGAAAACTCATGAAATCCTCAGTGTCAATACATGCCAACTCCGTGCATATCACGCTCATACGGTTTATGAAAGATCTTTATGGATTAAATGACTACGAGACACCAGGATACGTATCATCATTACTACATCATAATTCATCTTGATCTCGAGAAAGTAACCTAAGTTCCCTTCGTCCTATGTTACAAAACGCAT
Organism: Orobanche coerulescens; assembly: GCA_033398695.1. Lineage (NCBI taxonomy): Eukaryota > Viridiplantae > Streptophyta > Magnoliopsida > Lamiales > Orobanchaceae > Orobanche > Orobanche coerulescens. The sequence goes on along the minus strand of CM065815.1, from coordinate 89,176,245 downwards.
GATTCCAATGTGTAAAACATAACAACTTGATAATCTCCACCTACTGGTCATAATCGGTGTGAATAAGCTTAGGAGTCCATATACTAAAAAGGTTCAAAGGATTATACGAAGAATAAGTGCCGAAACGTCAAAAATATCCTTCTAACACATGATGTTCGACTAATAACGAATTAACTGACTAGATAAACATGATCAAACGTCCCTCAGAATAATACTAATATTGGTGAAGAATCACCTACCTCAAAGTAGTGAAGAACAAGGAGGAAATTCGAAGCAATCCAACGCCGAAGGTTTGAACACCAATCCTCCAATGATCTACAATCTTCAACACGAGCTAGGATGCCGGCAAGAAGTGTTTAGGATGAAGAGAGTGTCTTTCTAAGTTCAAGAATTCGAATGGGGGAGTGAAAAAATCTGAAAATATGAAAAAGGATGCTGTCCTATTTATAGAAAATGATTATTAGCGCGCGCTAGTCCATATTCATAGCGTGCGCTAACGTCTATTTGAAACGTTACTGATTTCACTGCACTCAACCTTTAGCGTGCGCTACCCTCATGTGAGTAGCGTGCGCTAACGCGTTGACTTGGATTTTTCCCGAAAGCCGTCCAGGTTCATCCCGACACAATACGACAAGGACCCCCGGCCTGATCTCACCTGCCACACGTCTCAATCATATTGACCCCGCATAGCGTGCGCTAAGGTTCCTCCACAGCGTGCGCTATGGATCCAGGTTAGCGTACGCTATACTTAATCGATAGCGTGCGCTATATGCGCAGAATCACAAATTTAAGTCACACTCGTGAAATCATACACTCAACAACACCGGACTATGAAATACGGAGAATAATACTCAGATCAAAGTGCAACAATTACAATATCACAAGTTCTAAATACATATCAGAAATCTCGGGTATTACATCCTTCCTCCCTAAAAAGAAGTTTCGTCCCGAAACTTAAGATGAAAACAACTCCGGATATCTAGTCTTCATACTGTCCTCCGTTTCCCAAGTGGCCTCTTCAACTCCGTGTCGTGACCATTGTACTTTAACCAAGTGTATTGGTTTATTCCTCAACTGTTTGATCCGACTCTCAAGTATCTTAATTGGTCTCTCCTCGAAGGTGCCGTCATTAGCTATCTCGATCTCGTCGAAATCAATGACGGATCGGGTCCAGACATACTTCCGTAATTGGGATACGTGAAACACATTGTGAACGTGACTCAGCGATGGCGGTAAGGCCAACCTGTATGCTAAATCCCCAACTCTCTCTAGGACCTCAAATGGCCCGATATATCTCGGACTTAGCTTACCTCTCCTCCCAAAACGGAAAATCCCTCGTGTAGGAGACACCTTCAATAGTACATGGTCCCCAGCGTCGAACTCTAGAGGGTGACGACGTACGTCTGCATAAGACTTCTGTCGACTCTGGGTAGTCAACAGTCTTTCTCGAATCAAAGCTATCTTCTCTTGAGTCTGAACTATCAATTCCGGTTCCGTCCCGATCAAATCCGAAGAATCATCCCAGCACAGGGGTGATCGACATCTTCTCCCGTACAAAGCTTCAAATGGTGCCATATTAATAGAAGCATGCCAACTATTATTGTAGGTGAATTCAATCAATGGCAAATGAACTTCCCAATCGGTTGACCAATCCAAAGCACAAGCTCTAAGCATGTCTTCTACCATTTGTATAGTCCTTTCGGACTGATCGTCCGTTTGGGGATGATAAGCCGTGCTAAAGTTGAGCTCAGTCCCCAAAGCCCTGTGAACTGCCTTCCAGAAGTGTGACACGAAGCGACCATCTCGATCCGAAATAATGGTCTTCGGCATCCCATGCAATCTGACTATCTCCGCAATAAATACTCACGCCAATCTCTCGGGTCCCCATGTATCTTTAATTCCTAGGAAATGAGCCGACTTGGTTAGTCGATCAACAATAAACCAAATCATGTTCATTCTCGTTCTCGTCCTTGGCATACTGGTGATGAAATCCATCGAGATATCCTCCCACTTCCACTCAGGGATCGGAAGCGGCTTTAACATTCCGGCAGGTCGCTGATGTTTAATCTTAACCTGCTGACAAGTCAAACACTTCGAAACGTACTCTGCTATGTCCTTCTTCATATTCCCCCACCAGAAGTTTTGTTTTAGATCCTTGTACATCTTACTGCTGCCCGGATGGATAGAATAAGGTGCACTATGAGCTTCTTTCAGAATTGCCCGTCTCAAATTATCATCATCGGGAACACAAAGTCGACTCTGAAATCTCAGAACTCCATCATCTTGTATCACAAATCCTGGGGCTTTTCCTTTCTTTACTTTGTCACATAACCAAAGGATCAGAGAATCGTTCAACTGCTTAGATTTGATCTCCTCGACTAGTGATGAAGTCAGTTCCATCACATATAGTTGCCCTTGGATTCCTGGCGCCCATACTTCAATCCCTTCGCGGATCAGTTCCCGTTGAATGCTGGTTTGGGACGTAAGTGCTTCCAACACTCGAAGAGAAACAGGTTTATGGCTCAAAGCATCGGCCACTACGTTTGCTTTCCCCGGATGATAGAGAATCTCCAAGTCGTAATCCTTGATCAATTCCAGCCACCTTCTCTGCCTCATGTTTAATTCTTTCTGGCTGAAAATGTACTTGAGGCTCTTATGATCTGTAAAGATCTGACAATGAGTGCCGTACAAATAATGTCTCCAAATTTTCAATGCAAAGACTACAATTGCTAGCTCCAGATCATGGGTCGGGTAATTAACCTCGTACGGTTTCAACTGCCGAGAAGCATAAGCAATCACCTTATCCTTTTGCATCAACACACATCCTGCACTCGATTTGAAGCGTCGATGTATACCATGAATCCACTGTTCCTCTCCGTAATGCTAATATAGGTGTCGTCAGTCTCCTCTTAAGTTCATCAAAACTAGCCGGCATTTCTCATCCCACTTAAACTTTTGAGTTTTCAGAATAAATGAGTGAGCGGACGAGAATTTTGGAAAATCCCTCTACAAAGCGGCGATAATATCCGGCAAGTCCTAGGAAACTCCGGACTTCTTTCACGTTATTAGAACTTCCCATTCCAAGATTGCTTCGATTTTCTTGGTCTACTCAACTCCGTCGGTGATATCACATGCCCAAGGAAAGTTACTTCCTAAGCCGTAACTCGCATTTTGAAAGATTTGCATAACTGCTCCTTCCTCAAGGTGCTCAAAACCACACGCAAATGTTCGGCATGCTCCTCTGCGTCCTTCGAATATATCAAGATGTCATCAATGAAGACGACCACAAATTTATCCAAGTATTCCAAGAATACCCGATTCATCAATTGCATGAATACCGCAGGAGCATTGGTAAGTCCAAATGGCATCACTACAAATTCATAATGCCCGTACCGGGACCTGAAAGCAGACTTTGGTATATCCGATTCCTTAATTCTCAACTGATGGTATCCTGATCACAAGTCAATCTTCGAGAATACCCTTGCCCCCTGCAGTTGATCAAACAAGTCGTCGATTCGAGGTATAGGATACTTATTCTTGATCGTCATCTTATTGAGCTCCCTGTAATCAATACACAGTCGGAGGGATCCGTCTTTCTTCCGGACAAAGAAAACGGGCGCTCCCCAAGGAGAAACGCTAGGTTGAATATAACCCTTCTGTAACAATTCCTCCAGTTGCTTCTTGAGTTCATACATCTCGGTTGGCGCCATGCGGTATGGTGCTCTGGAAATAGGAGCTGCTCCAGGCTCTAATTCGATAGTGAACTCCACTTCTCTCTGCGGAGGTAACCCAGGTAGTTCGTCAGGAAATACATCTGAGAACTCATTCACAACTGAAATAAACGAGAGCTCTACTCCTTCCTCTTTCCTCATGGCATAGCACCAAAATCCATGACATCCCTGCTTCAGTAATTTCACGGCTTTCATTGCTTTGATCAATTTTCCCGAGCTTCCCGGTCTCCATCCTCGGAATAAGTGTTCAGATCCGTCATCAGCAATGATAGAAATGACTCTCTTTCGGTAATTCAGAATAGCTCCATAACGGTTGAGCCAATCGTCTCTGAGAATTAAATCGTCACCGTAGATGTCAACTACAATAAGATTCGATAGCCAATCTTTCCCTCCTATAGACACTGGAAAATCTCTAGCTTCTAGGGTTCCCACAATTTTCTCTCCGCTCGATAATCCCACAACATAACGTTCACAATTATACAAGCACGAAATTTTCAAACGATTAACACAGTTCAAAGATATAAAAGAATGCGTAGCTCCCGAATCGAACAAGACACTAACTGGTTGCAAAAGGATCTGAATCGTACCTGATGCAACAGCTATGTTCTGATCATCCTTCTTCATCTCGTAAATACGCGGAGGAACGGACCCAGCGCTGGATGCCTCTCTTTTCCCCACATTCTGCTGCGGGAAACCGCTTTGCTGCGTCTGGTTTACACTAGTGTCCTTCGGAACCGGTATAGGAGTGCGAGTACCAAAAGATCGGGTCGCATTCCCACAAAATATTGCGCGATGCCCTTCCTGTCAACACTCAAAACAGGTCACAGCAGGTGCGAAACAGTCGCGTCGAACATGCCCCGCTTTGCCACAGTTATAACATTTTTTACCTGCGTCTGAAACGGTGGGTGCTGCCCGGAACTTCTTTCCTCCTCGAGAAGGATGCGGAGGCCTCCTGGATGAGGGAAAAGAGGACTGGCCCATGCGAGGACCACTACTCTTATTCTCCGTGAAGTTGCCAGCCACTTTCTGCTTCTTTGCTTCCGTTGATTTCTCTACTGCCGCCTCTTTCATATCATAGGCCAGCGCCTTGTACTGATACTGTCGCAAAGTGGTACAATCAAATCCGGACATATATTGCTGAATTTCCGGCTTCATTCGCATGTCGAAATGAAAAATCCTCTCCGCCTCGGTTCTGACCAAGTGACGCACATAAGTCAGCTGGTGATTAAAAGTCTTAATCACGTCCGTCACAGATGCTTCTGAATTTTATGGTGAGAAAAACTCCCGGACTCGGGCCTCTCTAACTGGGCGGGGACAATACTGCGCTTCCATCATTAGTTTGAACTCTGTCCAGTCGACATTATGCTCCTCAGGTCGAATGGCCTCCCACCAGTCGAAAGCCTCCCCCGTCAGAAGATACTGGGCGACCGGAACCTTTCTGTCGTTGGGACAGTTTATCCCCGCAAAAACCTTCTCTAACTCCTTCAGCCAGTGATCCCAAGAAAGCGTCTCAGCAGAACCGTCAAATTTCGGAGGATGCAATTTGATCACCTCAGTAAGCCATTTATCTCCCCGATTATCCACATTATGCTGCTGTCCCATCGCCGTCTGCATGCGATCCACAACTTGAGCAAACTGGTTTATCTGAGCAACCACCTGCTGAAGCACTCCCAGCACGTTAGGATCTGCATTATTATTTGCTGATCCCTGTTGTCCCCCGGAATGGGAATCCGTTCGGCTAGCGGTTATTTCTGGGGTAGACACCGAATCTTCTTGTCTCGCATTTCCACGTCCGCATCTACGACCGCGTCCGCGTCCACGACCTCCTCTCAACATACTGTAAACACAAATACTCAATATCCAGGGCAAACTTTCTAAAAGTACGTCCATCAATGTTCACAAAACATGAATTAAATAAAACGGTAGTATTTGAGATTAGGAAACATACAACCACGGTCCACACGACGATGCTGGCTCAGCAGTGATGTTACAAACGACCCAAAGATAACGTAAACAGACCCAACTAACCCTACTGCCAAGATATCCATGAATCTTAGCTCCAATACCATATTCTGTAACACCCCGAGATATTCGGAATAATTACAGCGCCGTAAACCCTTTAAGTAAGGATTTACAAGGCTAATTTAAAAGAAATGTAAATATAATCCAATCGTACAACTGAAGTTCAAAATACCGATTTGGTTCAACTGATCCAATGAGTTAACTTATACAACCATATCGAAATGACATTATTAAAGCATTTATTACACGAGTACTAAATGAACCAAGAAGACAAATCACAATAACAATAAACATCAACCACATCACCGAGCCATTTCATCGTCCCGCCAGATCGTGGTTGCTTCCCCGCTCCTCGGCTACCTGAACATCAAAACAATGTCCACCCCCGAAGGGGTTAGCAAACAATGCTAGTACAAGTATCATAATACATAAATCATCAGTGCATCATAAAACATGCAAAACAGACTTCCGTCATCGGAATCCAATGATGTGAATCCTCACGATTCCATCAACACAATACAGGGTAATCCAGTGATCCAGCGCCCTTGGTATAGATCCCCATGATGATCCCGTCGGACCAACGCATGGTGGAAAACCCGTCCAACGATCTAGCGCCCTCAGCATAGATCCCCATGATGATCCCGTCGGACCAACGCATGGTGGACATTCAATCCAGCGCCCTCAGCATAGATCCTCATGATCCCCTCGGATCATTTATACCATAAACCAATCAATTATGCATACATATATGCATTTCAATATGTTCATCAATACGAACAATTAACAACGAATACCACGAGAAATTACAGAAATACATCTCATATTTCACAACATGAACAAAACCACAAGCACGATCAAAGTTTCAATATAAATCAAACTCAACATATGATACTTGCCTCGAAAATGGCAAGAATGAAAATACTCCAACAATTTACACGCGTCCGTATGCCACCGCCCCTCGATCGTCCCCTATGCAAGGCTCGGACCTAAGAAATAATAAAGAATTCCTCTCAAGTCGTACGAACGTCTAATAATCCGGTTTACGACCGCAAGCTCAAAAAAATGAATTTCGTCAATCGAAGCGCGCGCACGTACTCTACGTAACGCGGCGCTAAGCCCGCCTGCTAACGCACGCAAATGACCGTGTTTAGCGTGCGCTAGCCGTATCTTGGCAGTCTTCTCGAATACCGATCGCCTTCGATCGATGATATAACGTACGTTACGTATCCAACGTAGCGTACGTTACTCATTCCCGATAGCGCACGTTAATATATACATCTTAGCGTGCGCTAATCGTGCATGGCAGTCACTACTGGGTAAAACTTGAGCTAAAGGTGATGAAAACTCATGAAATCCTCAGTGTCAATACATGCCAACTCCGTGCATATCATGCTCATACGGTTTATGAAAGATCTTTATGGATTAAATGACTACGAGACACCAGGATACGTATCATCATTACTACATCATAATTCATCTTGATCTCGAGAAAGTAACCTAAGTTCCCTTCGTCCTACGTTACAAAACGCATGATTCCAATGTGTAAAACATAACAACTTGATAATCTCCACCTACTGGTCATAATCGGTGTGAATAAGCTTAGGAGTCCATATACTAAAAAGGTTCAAAGGATTATACGAAGAATAAGTGCCGAAACGTCAAAAATATCCTTCTAACACATGATGTTCGACTAATAACGAATTAACTGACTAGATAAACATGATCAAACGTCCCTCAGAATACTACTAATATTGGTGAAGAATCACCTACCTCAAAGTAGTGAAGAACAAGGAGGAAATTCGAAGCAATCCAACGCCGAAGGTTTGAATACCAATCCTCCAATGATCTACAATCTTCAACACGAGCTAGGATGCCGACAAGAAGTGTTTAGGATGAAGAGAGTGTCTTTCTAAGTTCAAGAATTCGAATGGGGGAGTGAAAAAAATCTGAAAATATGAAAAAGGATGCTGTCCTATTTATGGAAAATGATTATTAGCGCGCGCTAGTCCATATTCATAGCATGCGCTAACGGCTATTTGAAACGTTACTGATTTCACTGCACTCAGCCTTTAGCATGCGCTACCCTCATGTGAGTAGCGTGCGCTAACACGTTGACTTGGCTTTTTCCCGAAAGCCGTCCAGGTTCATCCCGACATAATCCGACAAGGACCCCCGACCTGATCTCACCTACCACACGTCTCAATCATATTGACCCCGCAGAGCGTGCGCTAAGGTTCCTCCACAGCGTGCGCTATGGATCCAGGTTAGCGTACGCTATACTTAATCGATAGCGTGCGCTACATGCGCAGAATCACAAATTTAAGTCACACTCGTGAAATCATACACTCAACAACACCGGAGAATAATACTCAGATCAAAGTGCAACAATTACAATAACACAAGTTCTAAATACATATCAGAAATCTCGGGTATTACAGATCCCAATCATTCGTTCTCAGTTGGGGTACAGTGTAGGCCGCCAGGCTGGCTAGGTGGTGCTACTATTCTTTGGTTCCTCCCATTGCTGACTGAGACGGACCTACCGAGTCGCGCAATAGGATTGATGACGGAATGAATCGAGCTTATTCTATCATTATGAATATTAGATATTGTATATCTAATTTGGGACATTTGATGTCTAAATCGATTTATTGGATAAATTGATTTACCGCCTAAATGAATTAAATAAATTACTGGATGATTAATTTAATTTATGAATATAATTATTTCTTGGAGAAATTAATTATATTATTTTGTATTTGATATGTTTAATTAATTGGATTAATTAATTGATATAAATACATCGAAACGGAATTGGAGTTTATCTGTTTGGACTTTCGGGAGTCCGAAACGAACTGAACTCGTCCGATTTCTAGCATGGGCCGCCCCCCCACATTCCACCCACCTTCCTTGTGGACTCTTGTTCCATTCTTTAATGGTTGATCATTGAGGTGGTGGGGCTTTGATTCTCATAATAATGAGATGTACATGTGGAGAGTTGAATAAAGGGAAGAAGATATCTCACTTCTCATTTGCATTCCTTTTCCAACGTGAATAAGAGAGAGGAAAGAGAGAGAGAAGTCTTCTTCATCATCTTCAAGTTCTTGTTTTTCTTGGAGAAAAAATTGAGAAATAAAAGAGAGATTGTGAGTTATACACTTAGAGTGTTATAATTTCATATTGGAAGCTTCATCACTTAGCTCTAGCCGTATCCTCGGAGGATAGCAAGGTGATTGTTGTAATACCCAAGATTTCTAATATGTAATTGAACCTTGTGATATTGTAATTGTGGCATTTTGATCTGATTATTATTCTCCATATTTCATGATCCGGTGTTGTTAAGTGCATGATTTCATGAATGTGATCTAAATTGTGATTCTGCGCATGTAGCGCACGCTATCGACTATATATAGCATACGCTAATTTGGATCTGTAGCGCACGCTATGTATGAACCTTAGCGCGTGCTACACATAGTCAGCATGATTGAGACAGGGCGGTAGGTGAGATCGGCTGCGGATCTCGGTCGGATTATGTCGGGATGAACCTGGACGGCTTTCGGGAAAAATCCAAGTCAACGCGGTAGCGCACGCTACCCATATGAGGATAGCGCACACTAAAAGTTGAGTACAGTGAAGTCAGTAAGCCGTTAGCGCACGCTATGAGTATGGACTAGCGCACGCTAATAACCACTTTCTATAAATACGACAGCATCCTTTTTCGTATTTTCAGCCTTTTCACTTACCACATCCGAATCCTTGGACTTCGAGAGTTACTCTCTTCATCCTAAACCCTTCATATCATCATCCTAGCCCGAGTTGAAGATTGTAGATCATTGGAGACTGGTGTTCGAGCTCTCGGTGTTGGATTTCTTCAAGTTCCTTCGTGTTCTTCGCTACTTTGAGGTAGGTGATTCTTCACCAATATTAGTAGTATTCTGAAGGATGTTTTGGTCATGATTTTGGGATTATCTAGTCAGTTAAATTCGTAAGTAGTCGAACATCATGTGTTAGTAGGATATTTTCGATGTTTCGGTACATCTTCCTCGTATAAACCATTGAACCTTTTTGTGTTTGAACTCCTAGCATATTCATGTATCTTCAAAACCGATTATGACCAGTATATGGAGATTACCAAGTTCTTATGTCTTTACATAAAGGAACCATACGTTTTGGGACATGAAATGGATTGGACTTAGGATATTTCTTGAAGATCAAAGATGAATTATGGTGTTGTGATGATTATACGTATCCTTGTATCTCATAGTCATTTATTACGTAAAGATCTTTCACAAACCGTATAAGCATGATATGCACGGAGATGGCATGTATTAACACTGAAGATTTCATGAGTTTCATCACCTTTAGCTCAAGTTTCTGTCCAGTAGTAAACTGCCATGCATAGTTAGCGCACGCTAAGATAGGCATATTAACGTGCGCTATCGGGAATAAATAACGTACGCTACGTTTGGTACGTAACGTACGTTATGTCCTCAGACAGGACAATCGGCTGATCAGAGAGGATTGTCAGTACACAACTAGCGTACGCTAGACTTGGTCATTTGCGTACGTTAACAGGCAGGCTTAGCACACGTTACGTAGAGTACGTAGCGCGCGCTAAGTAGTTCAGGAAGAATTCATTTTTAGAGCTTGCGGCCGTAAACAAGATTGTTAGACATATGTACGACGTGAAAGGAATTCTTTATTATTTCTTAGGTCCGAGCCTTGCATAGGGGACGATCGAGGGGCGGTGGCATACGGACGCGTGTCATTTGTTGGAGTATTTCATTCTTGCCATTTTCTAGGCAAGTATCATATGTTGAGTTTGATTTATATTGTAACTTTGATCATGCATATGGTTTTGTTCATGTTGTCGAATATGAGATTTATTTCTTTAATTTCTCGTGATATTCGTTGTTAATTGTTCGCTATGCATAATTGATTGGTTATGGTATAAATGATCTGAGGGGGTCATGAGGATCTATGCTGAGGGCGCTGGATCGAATGTCCACCATGCGTTGGTCCGACGGGATCATCATGGGGATCTATGCTGAGGGCGCTGGATCGCTGGACGGGTTTTCCACCATGCTTTGGTCCGACAGGATCATCATGGGGATCTATACCAAGGGCGCTGGATCGCTGGATTACCCCGTAATGTGTTGATGGAATCGTGAGGATTCACATCGTTGGATTCCGATGACGGAAGTCCGTTTTGCATGTTTTATGATGCACTGATGATTTATGTATTATGATACTTGTACTAGCATTGTTTTGCTAACCCCTTCGGGGGTGGACATTGTTTTGATGTTCAGGTAGCCGAGGAGCGGGAAGGCAACCACAGTACCGACATGACAATGAAATGGCTCAGTGATGTGGTTGATGTTTATTGTTATTGTGATTTGTCTTCTTGGTTCACTTTAGTACTCGAGTACGTATGTTTTAATAATGTCATTTTCGATATGGTTGTATAAGTTGACTCATTGGATCAGTTGAACCAGTTCTGTATTTCAAACTTCAGTTGTACGGTTGGATTATATTTACATTTCTTTTAATTAGCCTTGTAAATCCTTACTTAAAGGGTTTACGGCGCTGTAATTACTCTGAATATCTCGGGGTGTTACAGAATATGGTATCGGAGCTAAGATTCATGGATATCTTTGCAGTCGGGTTAGTTGGGTCTGTTTACGTTATTTGATTATTGGTCGTTTGTAACATCACTGCTGAGCCAGTATCGTTGTGTGGACCGTGGTTGTAAGTTTCCTAATCTCAAATACTACCGTTTTATTTTATTCATGTTTTGTGAACATTGATGGACTTTCTTTTAGAAAGTTTGCCCTGGATATTGAGTATTTGTGTTTACACTATGTTGAGAGGAGGTCGTGGACGCGGACGTGGAAATATGAGACAGGACGATTCGGCATCTACCCCGGAGATATCTGCTAGTCGAACCGATTCCCATTCTGGAGGACAGCAGGGATCAGCAAATAATAATGCAGATCCTAATGTGCCGGGAGTGCTTCAGCAGGTGGTTGCTCAGATAAACCAGTTTGCTCAAGTTGTTGATCGCATGCAGACGGCGATGGGACAACAGCATAACGTGGATAATCGGGGAGACAAATGGCTTACTGAGGTAGTCAAATTGCACCCTCCGAAATTTGACGGTTCTGCTGAGATGATTTCTTGGGATCACTAGCTGAAGGAGTTAGAGAAGATTTTTGCGGGGATTAACTGTCCCAACGACAGAAAGGTTCGATCGCCCAGTATCTTCTGACGGGGGAGGCTTTCGACTAGTGGGAGGCCATTCGACCTGAGGAGCATAATGTCGACTGGACGGAGTTCAAATTAATGATGGAAGCGCAGTATTGTCCTCGCCTAGTTAGGGAGGCCCGAGTCCGGGAGTTTTTCGCACCACAAAATTCAGAGGCATCTGTGACCGACGTGATAAAGACTTTTAATCGCCAGCTGACTTATGTGCGCCACTTGGTCAGAACTGAGGCGGAAAGGATTTTCCATTTCGACATGCGAATGAAATCGGAAATTCAGCAGTATATGTCCGGATTTGAATGTACCACTTTGCGACAGTATCAGGACAAGGCTCTGGCCTATGATATGAAAGAGGCGGCAGTAGAGAAGTCAATGGAAGAAAAGAAACAGAAGGTGTCTGGCAACTTCACGGAGAATAAGAGTAGTGGGCCTCGTAGGGGCCAGTCCTCTTTTCATTCATCCAGGAGGCCTCCGCTGTAACACCCCAAACTAGGTGGATATTACAGTGCCGTAGATCCCCGATTGGGACCCACCAGGCAAATGAAAATGAATGAATTACACAGGATAAATGTAGTACCGAACCACATTACAATAATAATTACTCCGATGAGGAGTTTAATTACAACACACCAGGACAATACCGAATACTAGTGTATTTTTTATGAAGATAAAATACACAATACTGAATGAAACGGAGTATCCAAATGAAAATCTGCAGCGGAAAATAAATGACAACAATATGAATAACTGAAAGATCGGGGCCCCTACTAGTATCACTGGGACTCCTCGACGTCAGCATGCTATTCCCGTGCTTTTGCCTTGCCATGACCTGAAAAACAAAATCCCAAATGGGTCGCCATACGTAACAACAATCCTCAAGGGTTGAAAAATACACAATCATGATTTAACTGAAGTTATGAAATATCCCTAGTTATGAATTACGCTGAAGAGGAGTATTATAGTACGCCCGTAGTGTTCTGTGCAAGTGTACAAGACGAATGACCGGACACACCCGTCCTTGTACCTAATTAGTCTCACAGAGGTAATCTGTTACCGTGTGCACAGTCCAATGTATCACTCCCAATACATGGCCATTGTTGCGATATTTCTTTACACGCAAGTGCACGTCATCGTTCACAAGTAATAAAGTGATAAGTAGAGTATCGTTCCCACGAGGATTGAATTTCTAACTACCGATTTTATGTATTCCAATTTTATCTGAACAATCGAATTTGGGATTTTTGTAATTAATAACTAGAAGAGTTACTAAAAGACTAGTAGAAAACGATAGCTTGAATAAAAGAAATCAAATGATGAATAAGTCTAGGGTTCTGAATCCACCTTAGTTTATCCGAATTTACTCTCGATTATCCGTAATAAATAATTTTCCCAATTTATTGAAGGCGGAGATTGCTAATATATTCTACCGCCTCTCCCGAGGTCAATAGATTTATCTAAAGGCGAATAACGCACTCTATCCCTAGGTGAATTAATTCGTCAATAGGCGAAAAGCATAAAATCTCCTAAAGGCCACGTAGTTCCTATGAGTATATTCCTATCTCACAGAATAAAACGGTCCTCACCAATAGTTTCTCACCAAATCTCCTCTCCCGATTCGAAGTGAATGATTAAATCAATACAACTATTGGCCGGATAATTGCAAGCATTAAACATAATTGGGAAAACTCAATAAAAAGGTAATAATTTGGATAATCTCAATCAATTCGTCAAAACAAAGGTTTCATCAAAACCCTAGATTAGGGCTTTAGCCTGACATACTAAAAACTGAAAATACAGAATAAATAAATGAAAGAATAAAATTCAAACGCAGATGAAGCTCGGATTCCTCCGTTCTTCAGCTTCCGCCTTCTGCCCTTGAAGTCTTCTGCTTCCCTCTTCTTCTGCCGTCTCCAAGCTTAAGCTCCCAAAGATTTAAAGATCCCAAGATTAAAAGATGATTTAATTAGGGTCTTAAACCCTATTTATAGCTCAGCACAACTCCAAATCGCGTCCGTATTAGTCGGTCGAAAACTTGCTTCGAAACAGCTCAAAATCCGCGCGGTCATACAAAAACCGCCAAGTGTGCCGCGGCGCACTAAACCTGTGCCGCGGCACATCGCCTTCAGCTGAATGCCTGGGCGTTAATTAATTCTTCTGTGCCGCGGCTCACCTGGGCTGTGCCGCGCACGCAGTACAGTTACTCGCCTTGGCCGGTGTCTTCCTGCCGCGACTCGGCTTCCTTGTGCCGCGGCTCGAGTCCAGATTTGCTGCTACCGCTTTGCCTCGTTTTAGCTTCCGACTTCAATTTCGTCAATCATACAAAATTAAGGCATTAAAAGCTCATTTAGACGATTTCACTCTCCAAAATACTACAAAATCTTGATAAATAAGCGTATAAAAATACGCCTAACAAATACCCCAAACTTAAGCCTTTGCTTGTCCTCAAGCAAAAGAATTAAATTCAATAAAAGAATGTCGTGAATCATCGTGCAACTCATAGTGTTCAACCTAATCAATACTATCCTGTAATTCTCTCTAAATAATACGAGTGTCATAAAAGCGAGCCGCACTTAGAATAATGATTCCGCAAAGTAATCAAGTTCACCCTAATCACTCGTTCATGAAGAAAATCCAAAGATTAACAAAACGTGAGTCAAATCGACCGTCAATATGAAAGGCTAAAATAAACAAGCTAGCTCGTCCTGTTCCACGCCTAAAGGCACAATTTTCACGAGTTTCATAACAATTAAACCTGACAAGATCCCCTTATATATATGTTCAAGAATTTGATTCGAGTTGACCACTAGGTTAGGATCTCGGGATGTTTCATCGGGATAATCCTAGGGTGGAACTTCCATTCTCATGTATTAGGAAACCGTTTTACGTAAAAGACACTCATGGGGCACATGGATGCTTCTAGTTACTAAGTTCCCGTCTACAGCGGAGAAACAACTCGAATATATAATTTCCGCATGTCCGAATCAAGGTTGCCGTTTTACGCGAGAGTAAACAGCGGGTCACGCGAATACCTCCGGTTACTAGGCTCCCTATCATTGGCACATGCGAAATATCTAAATCACTAGTCTAATCAGGGTCGTCGTTTTACGTGAGAGTAAACAACGGGTCACGTGAATACCCCCGGTTACTAGACTTCCCATCATAGAACACATTATCTCGACTTTTGGGGAAAAACTGACCGACTCTAAACTCAATCTAGGTGCCAAAACGACTAAAGAAACAGTACGACTCACTATCCGGAAAATGTAGCCAAACGTATTGATGGTGATTTTAAAACAAGTATGTATCGTCTCTTATCTGCCAAGACCTCTACAATCACGAAAAATTTCGGACCTAAATGAATACTAAGCAGAACAGAAATAACTGACTACAACTCGACTAGAACTCGACCGCTTCTTCAGAGAGAAAACAAAGGTCGTAACATCGATCACACAAATAGAAGCACGAAAAATTCACGAATAAAGAAAAACTAAGACAAGCAAGGCTATCTAAAAAAAAAATTTTACGCAAAGCAATGAAAAGTGCAACGAAATAAAGTACAGCAAGAAAATAAAATACAGCAATGAATGTAGCAACTGAAAGTAAATCCCTCCCCAAACTTAGGACGTACACTGACCTCAATGGACAAAAAATGATATGCAATAAAAGTAAAAGGTCAAGTACTCCCCTCCAGTCTGCTCAGGAGTTGGTGCCGGCATCGTCCGGTGAGCTTGCACGCTTCTTGACTACATCATGCGGAGTGTGAATAAATGAGCTTGCATCATCAAAAAGGAAGTTAAGTACGAGCTCTCAAGTTGAACATGATGTAGGGGTTGGGGATAATGTAATTCGACAACACGATTCATTGCATATAATTTTGAAAATGCCTAGCTTACCAATTTTTCATTGCTGCAATTTATCAAACACCTTGTGTGCACAAGTTAAAATGAAGAACAAGAATTTTGATGGTTAATTCCAAATCCCAAAAATAATAACACAGATTATAACCCTGAATCACGACAACTATCATCAACAATTCGTTCATAATCATCAATTCCATCACAATATCAAATTCTCCATATTCCAACTCCATTTTAGAAACAAAAGTGAAGAACAACTAGCAATATAAAACTCCAAATCTTTTCACATCAAGAATCACTTATGATTTAGAAATCAACAATTACCTGGAGAATTTGAGAAGGAGACAATAGAATGGTATCAACTGACCTCATTGTGTGAAGGAAGGAAGGAAGGGAGGGAAGAAGTATCCTATGCAGGCCGATCGATTGAATGAGCCCTACCTGGCTGCTCTTATTTTGCGACGGGGGCCGCGGCACAATATAAGTGAGCCGCGGCCCAAAGTACAGTAGGACTGGGACGTTTTGTAATGTCGTCGGGTGCCGCAACTCAGTTTTCGTGTGCCGCGGCTCAGTGTGTTAGTGTGCCGCGGCTCAGTTTTCGTGTGCCGCGGCTCAGCGACCTGGTGTGCCGCGGCTCAGTAAGATCATGCCGCGGCACAGGGTATAGTTGGTTTAGCCTCCCCTTGCGATTGATGTGTGCCGCGGCTCACAATACCTGTGCCGCGGCTCATACTTCAGTTTCTTCCCTGGGACTTTTCTGCATAAAATTTTGAGAAAAACACGTTAAAAGCGAGAGGCATAAGCAAAGTGAAGCACAAAAATGATGAAAAATAAGAATCACGAATGCAAGAAAAATGAAGAAACGCAAAAAAAAATCTACAACTACGAACTCGGGTTGCCTCCCGAGAAGCGCTAAGTTTATAGTCTTCAGCCGGACCTATTGGACAACGTTAGTTCGCTTTTCGCAAACTCCATTTGGTTTCCGCCCCGTTCATCGAACCGTTCATATTTTTAAAATTATGACCATTGGTCATTAGCGATTCGACTTTCGGTTCGGTCATCAAATGTTGTTTGCGAAAAGGTTTCGACGTGAATAACTTCCCGAAACACCCGGTTTCTCCATGACTAATTGTCCGCTGGGCTTTCGGCTTACTCTCCTCCTTCACAAACGCACTCAAGACTGCAGCAGATTTTTCCTCATGCTCGAGGAACGCCACTCGCTCTATATCCTTCTTAAGACTTGAATCATTTAACACAAAATCTGAATTTTCCCACCGACGATGTTTTCGGTGCTTTCCTCTTTCAACGGCATTTACACTTTCAATTTGTGACCTTTTATCAACACTTCCGGGACATGGAAACGATTTGAATACTTGAAAAGTAACTTGCTCGTCTTGGACCCTCAAAGTTAACTCCCCCTTTTCCACGTCTATAAGGGTTCGGCCAGTCGCTAAAAATGGTCATCCCAAGATGATTGGAATATTTTCATCCTCCTCCATGTCGAGTACGATGAAATCGGCCGGAAAGATGAACTTATCAACTTTGACTAATACGTCCTCGATCACTCCCCTCGGATACTTTATCGATCGATCCGCCAATTGTAAGGAGACTGTGGTTGGCTTGGCTTCCCCAATATTCAGCTTTTTGAAAATCGACAGAGGCATGAGGTTGATACTAGCACCAAGATCGCATAGTGCCTTATTAAACGAAAGATTCCCCATGGTGCACGGTATGTTGAAGCTTCCCGGATCTTTCAATTTGGGTGGGAGCTTCTTTTGAAGAATTGCACTCCACTCCTCTGTCAAGGTGACCATTTCAAACTCCTCAAGCTTTCTCTTCTTCGATAATATCTCTTTCATGAACTTGACGTAACTCGGCATCTGTTCCAATGCGTCGGCGAACGGAATGTTTATGTGAAGCTTTTTAAACACATCAAGGAACTTAGAAAATTATTTGTCCGCCCTTCTTTGCTGTAATCTCTGCGGAAACGGAACGGGGGACACACATGTCTTCGAGTTATCCGGCTTCAATTCCTTCGACTCCTTTGGCTTTAAATCCTTCTCTTCCTCAATTTCCTTCTTCTCTTTACACCACTCGGGCTGATCCAGCACCTCTTTCCCACTTCTCAAGCTGATTGCGTTCAGACTCTCTCTAGGATTTGTCTCTGTTGTACTTGGCAATGCTCCCTCCGGGCGAGCTGTCAACACATTAGCAATTTGGCCCAGCTGGACCTCCAAGTTCCGAATGGAAGCAGAATGATTTTGTAATGTAGCTTCCGTACGGGTCATAAATTGACTCGTATTTGCCGCCAATTTTGCAAGTGCTTCCTCGAGAGATACTTTGGGAGCGGGAGGGGGCTGCTGTTGATTCTGGGCGAACGGGGGCTGGTGTGAGTTCTGTCCGTTTCTCCATGAAAAGTTAGGATGATTGCGCCACCCCGGATTATAAGTATTGGAGTACGGGTTATTCGGCCGATTCCCACTTCCCACAAATTGAGCCTGCTCCATCTGATTTTGCTCGAACGGATTTCCAACTTGACATTCCGCGCTCGGGTGTGATCCGTTACACCAATTGCATGTCTCTATGGTAACGGGGGCTGGTGCGTGCGAAAATGCCTGGAGCTGTTGTGTCAAAGCGGCGACTTGAGCTGACAAGGTGGAAATCGGATCATTGCTTGAAACTTCCATGACTCTCTTCGATGTCAATCTTTCCGATGGCCATTGGTATGCGTTTTCGGCCATATCTTCCAAAAGCACGTGTGCCTCGGCCATAGATTTTCCTATGAAGGTCCCACCAGAGGCCGCATCCACGAGAGTGCGTGTAGAAGCACTCAAACCATTATAGAACGTATAAAGCTGAAGCCAATCAGGAATGCCGTGATGAGGGCATCTTCGTAGCAAATCTTTATATCGCTCCCACGCCTCGTGGAGCGATTCCATATCGTACTGACCAAAGGTGGTTATTTCGTTTCTCAACCTTGCCGTCTTAGCTGGTGGGAAGAATTTGGCAAGGAAGGCTTGCGCTAACCTCTCCCATGTTGTAATCGACCCCGGCGGTAAGGAATTTAACCAAAACTTTGCTTTATCCCTCAAAGAGAAAGGGAAAAGCCTCAATCGGATGGCATCGTCGGTGACACCATTAGTCTTAAACGTGTCGCATATCTCAAGGAAAGAAGCAATATGGGCATTCGGGTCGTCATTCGGCAGTCCACAGAATTGGCTCGCCTGCACCATCTGAATAATAGCAGGCTTGATCTCAAAATTATTACCTTGGATAGTGGGACGCCGAATTCCCGAAAAATTAGCATTGACCTACGACATGGCATAATCTCGAAGAGCTAGTTCCGGTTGAACTTGCCGCACTTGGTTATCTCCTCCTTGGACTTCGATATTCTCGGCCATATTGACCGTCGTCTGCAACTCTCTTTTCTCCTTTTTGTTCCTTCTTAGAGTGCGCTCGAGCTCGGTATCCAAAGGTAATAGGCCTTCGTTGTCCGAGTCTTCTCATGCACTACACGAAAGGTCCTGAAAGGAAAAACAAATAAACGAAATTAAATACACAAAAATAAAAATAAAACGTTCAAATTAAGACTGGAAATACTTAAATCGATATTAGAAAATTAAAATCCCCGGCAACGGCGCCAAAAACTTGTTGCGATATTTCTTTACACGCAAGTGCATGTCATCGTTCACAAGTAATAAAGTGATAAGTAGAGTATCGTTCCCACGAGGATTGAATTTCTAACTACCGATTTTGTGTATTCCAATTTTATCTGAACAATCGAATTTGGGATTTTTGTAATTAATAACTAGAAGAGTTACTAAAAGACTAGTAGAAAACGATAGCTTGAATAAAAGAAATCAAATGATGCATAAGTCTAGGGTTCTGAATCCACCTTAGTTTATCCGAATTTACTCTCGATTATCCGTAATAAATAATTTTTCCAATTTATTGAAGGCGGAGATTGCTAATATATTCTACCGCCTCTCCCGAGGTCAATAGATTTATCTAAAGGCGAATAACGCACTCTATCCCTAGGTGAATTAATTCGTCAATAGGCGAAAAGCATAAAATCTCCTAAAGGCCACGTAGTTCCTATGAGTATATTCCTATCTCACAGAATAAAACGGTCCTCACCAATAGTTCCTCACCAAATCTCCTCTCCCGATTCGAAGTGAATGATTAAATCAATACAACTATTGGCCAGATAATTGCAAGCATTAAACATAATTGGGAAAACTCAATAAAAAGGTAATAATTTGGATAATCTCAATCAATTCGTCAAAACAAAGGTTTCATCAAAACCCTAGATTAGGGCTTTAGCCTGACATACTAAAAACTGAAAATACAGAATAAATAAACGAAAGCATAAAATTCAAACGCAGATGAAGCTCGGATTCCTCCGTTCTTCACCTTCCGCCTTCTGCCCTTGAAGTCTTCTACTTCCCTCTTCTTCTGCCGTCTCCAAGCTTAAGCTCCCAAAGATTTAAAGATCCCAAGATTAAAAGATGATTTAATTAGGGTCTTAAACCCTATTTATAGCTCAGCACAACTCCAAATCGCGTCCGTATTAGTCGGTCGAAAATCAAGCACGAAAATTTCAAAATCCGCGGGCATACAAAACCGCCAAGTGTGCAAAGGCGCACTAAACTGTGCCGCGGCACATCGCCTTCACCAATGCCCGGGCGTTAATTAATTCTTACGTGCCGGCTCACTCACTGGGTCAGGCTGCACGCAGTACAGTTACTCGCCGGCCGGTGTGTCTTCCGGTGCCGCGGCTCAGCTTCCTTGTGCCGCGGCTCAGAGTCCAGATTTGCCGTTTTCGCCCGTTTTGCCTCGTTTTAGCTTCCAGACTTCAATTTCCTGTCAATCATACAAAATTAAGGCATTAAAAGCTCATTTAGACGATTTCACTCTCCAAAATACTACAAAATACTGATAAATAAGCGTATAAAAATACGCCTAACAGCCATCACGTGCCCGACTAAAAATTCCACACATCCGCACCCGGCCATGCAATATGAACTCAGAAGGTCATATGAACGAGAATGACCTTAATGAATATCAATGAATAATAATAATCTGACGAAGTCAAGAATGACTCACCGAGGTGAAATGATAATGAAGTGATTGATAGTTTCAATGAAATGATTGGAACCGCCGTTCCTCGTTAATGAAGTGATTATTCGACAATTACAAGTCTCAATATGATTAATACAATGATGAATGAGTTATGATTATGAAAGATCAACAACAAAAGGGAATGAATATCCTTTTAACCGAGTAAGAATTAACTTACACAACACCGGTGACAATTATCCTTCCACGAACAACGTCCTAATTGATATATCGGTCGCTCGAACAACCTTGAATAAATACAATTACCAACAATCCGTTCAATATACGAATCAAACACGAATATAACGAACTCAAAACGTCGATACGATTAAACCAAGTTCATTGGGGCATTATATCGAACACTTTGTGGCCAAACTTCGATTGTTTACAACGAAACCTCAAAAATACCAACATCAAAACCCCAAGAAGTGTTTCAAACCGACAAAACATCTTCAATACGACCAAAAATCCAAAATGAATATCCAAATTCGTGATTTCAACAATGATTAATCGAAAACCCCCAAATCCAACTCAATATTCAAAGTGTTCTTGAATAACCCTTCAATAATCCAATGAATCTCTATACAAACTCATAATCATATGCATATCCCTTCATATAACATGATTATAATGTCCAAAACATCATATCTCAACAAAAAATCGAAATCCAAGATGTTGAAGAAATTACCTCTTGAAGATCCAAACACTCCGATCCGATGAAAACGTGTTAAATCGACTATCCAAGCTTCCCAACGAATCAAGATGATGAAATCCGAACACACAAGTGATTGATGATGACAAAATATCTCCCTCAAGCTCTCTCTCTCGGAACAAATGAAGAAATGAGAAAAATGAGGAAAAGTCCCGTCCAAGACATATATAAACTGCCGGAAGTTACGGCCGTAACTCGGCCTTCATACGGCCGTAACATCCCAGGTCAACGGACTTACGGCCAGAATCGCCAACTCGTGACGGCCGTAACTCGGCCGTCAAAACTCGCTGACACTCTTACGGCCGTATCCGCCCTGACTTACGGGCGTAACTCGCCCTCGTCTAAAACATCTGCCGACATCCTTACGGCCATACCCGCACACCTTACGGGCGTAACTCGGATGATACGACCGTATCCGGCCAAACTTACGGGCGTAAGCCCCCTTCATCGAAAATGACCAGGTACCCTACCTGTAACGTACGGCCGTATCCGGCCAAGCCTTACAGCCGTATCTCCCTCGCCTTACGGCCGTATGCCGCAACCCTTACGACCGTAACTCGCCTTCGCCGTAAACGCTGGGCACCTGCCGACACGCACGGCCAGTCGGCCAAGCCTACGGCCGCATCGCTCAACTTACGGCCGTATTCCGAAACCTTACGGCCGTAAGTCCCGTTCGTCCAAAATGGCCTGACAATCAACGAACCCTTGTTACGGCCGTAACCTACAATCCTTACGGCCGTAACTCAATGCTGGACATGGTGAAAATCCGATAACTCCGTTTCCTCGCTACGACTGATGAATGATCCGACAAACCATACGTATGTGAAAGTGAACAAGTCCAAAGATGAAACTTCCAGCACAAGACTACCAATCACAATGATAATGTTAATACTCCCGTCTCGATCCATAAACGGAGATGAAATGACAATCGGTAACTGATACATGGTTATAACACGCCCACGATGAACGCAAATGAATGAATCATGAATGATGAATGATTATCAATGAGTGAAAAATTACAGAGTGACAATTACTGACTGATAATTACTGAATGATAATGAATGGATTACGACCGGGTATTACATACTCCCCCCTTAAAAAGAGTTTCGTCCCCGAAACTAAGGGCCAAACAACTCGGGTTGACTCTCCCGCATACTCTCCTTGGTTTCCCAAGTAGCCTCTTCGACTCCGTGTCTAGACCACTGAATCCTGACCAAAGGAATCATCTTGTTCCTCATCTGATTGATTCACCATTCTAAAACTCGTATAGAATGCTCCTCATATGAATGATCATCCGCGATCTCGATTTCGTCGAACTGAAATATGTGATTCGGGTCGGCAACATACTTCCGCAACTGAGAGACGTGAAACACATTATGAATTTGGCTCAATGCCGGAGGTAAAGCCAATCGATAAGCTAACTCGCCTACTCGATCCAAAATCTCAAACGGTCCAATGAATCTCAGACTCAACTTCCCCTGGTTTCCGAAACGGAAGATACCTCGACTCGGGGATACCTTGACCAAAACGTGGTCACCCATATCGAACTCTAGTGGTCGACGACGATTATCTGAATATGATTTATATTGACTCTGAGCAGTCAACAGACGACTCTTGATCAAAGCTACCTTCTCACGACGGCTATAAGCATTTCGGGCTCGGTGCTGATTGATTCTGATAAGTCATCCCAACACAAAGGAGATCGAAAACGATGACCGTACAAGGCCTCGTAAGGTGCTATCTTAATCGCAGCATGCCAACTATTATTGTACGTGAACTCAATCAACGGTAATTGGGCCTCCCAATCGTCTTTCTAATCGAGGACACATGCCCTCAACATGTCCTCTAATGTCTGAATAGTCTTCTCTGATTATCCGTCGGACTGAGGATGAAAAACGGTACTGAGATTAAGCTGAGTTCCCATAGCACGATGAACTGATTTCCAAAAATGTGACGTGAATCGTCCGTCACGATCAGAAACGATACTCTTAGGAGTACCATGCAATCTCACTATCTCTTTGATGAACAACTGGGCCAGTCTCACGGGACCCCACGTATCCTTAATCTCAAGGAAATGAGCTGACTTAGTTAAGTGGTCCACAATCACCGAGATTGTACTCATGCTACGACGACTCGTCGGTAAACTCGTGATGAAATCCATAGAAATGTCTTCTCACTTCCACTCTGGAAAAGGGAGAGGTTTCAGCATACCCACCGGTCGCTGATGTTCTATCTTGACTTGCTGACAGGTTAAGCATCTCTAAACAAATTCCGCGACTTCTCGCTTCATATTACTCCACCAGTAATTTTGTTTCAAGTCCTTGTACATCTTGCTAGACCCCGGATGAACAGAATAAGGGGTAGCATGAGCTTCTCTCAAAATCGAGTTTTTCAACTCGTCGTTCGCCGGTACTCACAACCGATTCTTAAATCAAAAAATTCCATCCCCGTGGACCACAAATCCAGGGGCTTTCCCCTGAGTCACATCCTCATGGATACACAACAATGATGGGTCTAAACCCTGATTCTCTCTGATTGCCTCCTCAAGTGGTGATGAAATCTCTAACATGCAAATTTCCCTTGCACTATCTAAAGCTAGACCTCGATCTCAGGTCTAAGGAATTCCTGCTGAAGCTCCTTCTGAACTGTTAAACGAGCAAGCATTTGCTCCTGAACGGACTTATGACTCAAGGCATCGGTAACCACGTTTGCCTTACCCAGGTGGTGCAGGATCTCGATATCATAATCTTTGATTAGTTCCAAACACCGCCTCTGTTGCATATATAACTCCTTCAGTGTAAATATATACTTCAGACTCTTATGATTGGTGAATAACTGACAGGTGACGCCATAAAGGTAATGACGCCAAATTCCCAATGGGAAAACCACGGCTGCTAGCTCCAGGTCGTGGGTCGGATAATTAACCAGCTAATCCGAGGAAACTTCGGATTTCCTTAACATCTTTCGGAGGTTGCCAATCTCGGATAGCCTCCGTCTTCTGAGGGTCGACACAAACTCTGTCTGATGAAATTACATGCCCGAGAAAAGTCACTACGGACATCCAGAACTCACATTAAGAAAACATTCCATAAAGTTGCTCGCATCTTAACACGTCGAGAACCTGATGAAGACGTACCTCGTGTTCCTCTCGATCACGAGAATAAATCAAAATGTCATCGATGAAGACAACAACAAACTGATCCAAAAAGTCGATGAAAAACCGATTCATTAACTCCATGAATACCACATGTGCATTAGTTAGCCCGAACGGCATAACTACGAACTCATAATGACCATAGCGTGTACGAAACGCCGTCCTTGTGATACCCAACTCTTGAATTCCAACTGATGATGTCCAGATCTTAAGTCGATCTGGGAAAATATTGAAGTTCTCTGAAGTTGATCTAAGAGATCATCAATACGGGGTAGAGGATACTAATCTTGATTATCACCCTGTTCAACTCCTGATAATTAATACACACACGAGACGAGCCAACCTTCTCCTTGACAGATCACACTGGTGCTCCTCACGGGGACGCACTCGGTCGGAGATAACCTTTCTCGAACTATTCCTCAAGTTGAATCTTCAACTCCTGCATTTCGGTCGGGGCCATCCGATATGGTGCCTTCGATAACGGGGACGTACCGGGCTCCAACTCACTCCTGAATTCCACTACTCTATGTGAAGGAAACCAGATAACTCGTCTAGAAATACATCGTAAATCGATGACAATGATACCACGAATGATTGAACATTTCGATTGCCCTAGAATGGTCAATCGATAAAAAGTGATACAATGAATGATTGAACATCTCGATTGCCTTAAAACGGCAAATCGATGAAAATGATACAATGAATGATTGAACACCTCGATTGCCTTAAAACAGAAAATCGATGAAAATGATACAATGAATGATTGAATAACTCGATTGCCTTAGAAAGACCAATCGATGAAAATGATACAATGAATGATTGAACAACTCGATTGAGGAATTTCCCTGCTTCCGTCATAATAATAATTCTTCTGGAACAACGGGGATTACTTCCCTGAAATACACACTCGTCTCCAACGACTGAAATGATAGTGACCAAACGCTTACGATCACTTAGGATGGTATCTTGACGATCCATCTAATTAACACCCAATATTACATTGTGCTTAGGTAAGTCCACCACGATTAGGTCCACCAACCAATCGCGGTCATTAAGCTTAATTCGGTATGATTTCCGAAAATTCTTCCATCGTCAGGTAGACCGATGGTATGAGGTCCACAAGCAATAGGACTATCCCAAAATAAGTCTATTCAAACATGATTCGAAAATGAATAAATGCGGTGCACCAGTATCCAAAAAGGGACACACAGGTTGAAATAAAATTACGAGTATACCTGAGATCATTCGGGCCACCGGATCGTCGATCCTCTTCATCACATGAATCCGAGACTTGCCGGCCCCCGAACCGGATGCTCCTGTCTGATAAATATGAGCTCCAACTCTATTTGCTTCCATTGTCTTAAACGTCGTTGACAGAGGAGTCTGATTCTGAATCGCTGATTGCTTCGGGGCCTTAGATGCCGCCGGAGCCGACTTGGTGTCCTTTCGGCAAAAACGGGCCTTATGCCCAAAATTCCCACAATTATGGCACGTGATAGACAATTTCAGACACTTAGTGCTGTAATGACCCGGCGCTCCACAGTTGAAACAGGTGATGGCCGAACTGGCCGCTCGGGACTAAGATCCCGCACGATTATGCACCGTAGGAGGTCGCTCAGAAACGATAGGACTCACACGAGGCTTCTTGAAGGTTGACTGACCGCCTTCGGATTGATTACGCTTCGTTGATTTCTTGCTGACATATGAAGGTTGTTGTTCAGCAATTTCCTTAGCAGCAGGCTCATACGGGAGAGTTCTCTCGATTAATCCGGCTAGAGTGGCGCAATGATGATTGAGCAATTGCACATGCGTCATCATGGCCTGCATAAAAGTGAGTGGATCAACCCGAACATCTTCTGATCGAGCCGAGTCCTGGGTACGATTTCCCGATAGCGAGTGATTATTTCCCGGGTTTCGGCCCGCACCGCGGCCTCTCCCCGTGCATCCCCTGACAGCTCTCCCCATACTGAAGTAGGAAGGTCGCATAATGATTATATTTCCCGCATGATTATCACATTATGATTATGTCATGAGATGATGAAAATGAGTATACATGCTCTAACTTAGCGATTATATGAATGATTTACTGAAGTGACATGATTATCTGATGAAATTCTTGAAAAGATTATCTTGAAAAACTTAACAAGATTAATAATATGATCATCCAGATCGACAACTGAGTAATGAAATGAATTGAGTAATTAATGAGTTAACATGATCGTCCTGATCATTAACTGAGTAATGAAATGAATTAAGTGATTAATGAGTTAACATGATCGTCCTAATCACAATGAATGATGATGTTTGAGGATTGTTAATTGATGAATGATGAATGAATGACTATTGCCAGAAATTATACCATGGCGTTAGAAATCTTACAGTTCTTTCGGTCTGATTGGCTCGGGATTTGCACAGGTCACACGTGACGCGAAAGTCCAATGATACTAGTCTGATGACGATGATTTCAAATGAGACATGACTCGGAAGGTAGTATTCAAAACCACGCTCCGATACCAACTCTGTAACACCCCAAACTAGGTGGATATTACAGTGCCGTAGATCCCGATTTAGGACCCACGTGCAAATGAAAATGAATGAATTACACAGGATAAATGTAGTACCGAACCACATTACAACAATAATTACTCCAATGAGGAGTTTAATTACAACACACCCGGACAATAACGAATACTAGTGTATTTTATATGAAGATAAAATACACAACACTGAATGAAACGGAGTTTCCAAATGAAAATCTGCAGTGGAAAATAAATGACAACAATATGAATAACTGAAAGATCGGGACCCCCTACTAGTATCACTGGGACTCCTCGACGTCAGCATGCTATTCCCGTGCTTTTGCCTTGCCATGACCTGAAAAACAAAATCCCCATCCGGGGTCAGTTACACAGAACAACAATCCTCAAGGGTTCAAAAATACACAATCATGATTTAACTGAAGTTATAAAATATCCCTAGTTATGAATTACGCTGAAGAGGAGTATCATAGTACGCCCGTAGTGTTCTGTGCAAGTGTACAGGACGAATGACAGGACACACCCGTCCTTGTACCTAATTAGTCTCACGGAGGTAATCTGTTACCGTGTGCACAGTCTAATGTATCACTCCCAATACATGGCCATCACGTGCCCGACTAAAAATTCCACACATCCGCACCCGGACACGCAATATGAACTCAGAAGGTCATATGAACGAGAATGACCATAATGAATATCAATGAATAATAATAATCTGACGAAGTCAAGAATGACTCACCGAGGTGAAATGATAATGAAGTGATTGATAGTTTCAATGAAATGATTAGAACCGCCGTTCCTCGTTAATGAAGTGATTATTCGACAATTACAAGTCTCAATATGATTAATACAATGATGAGTGAGTTATGATTATGAAACCTCAACAACAAAAGGGAATGAATATCCTTTTAGCCGAGTAAGAATTAACTTACACAACACCGGTGACAATTATCCTTCCACGAACAACGTCCTAATTGATATATCGGTCGCTCGAACAACCTTGAATAAATACAATTACCAACAATCCGTTCAATATACGAATCAAACACGAATATAACGAACTCAAAACGTCGATACGATTAAACCAAGTTCATTGGGGCATTATATCGAACACTTTGTGGCCAAACTTCGATTGTTTACAACGAAACCTCAAAAATACCAACATCAAAACCCCAAGAATTGTTTCAAACCGACAAAACATCTTCAATACGACCAAAAATCCAAAATGAATTTCCAAATTCGTGATTTCAACAATGATTAATCGAAAACCCCCAAATCCAACTCAATATTCAAAGTGTTCTTGAATAACCCTTCAATAATCCAATGAATCTCTATACAAACTCATAATCATATGCATATCCCTTCATACAACATGATTATAATGTCCAAAACATCATATCTCAACAAAAAATCGAAATCCAAGATGTTGAAGAAATTACCTCTTGAAGATCCAAACACTCCGATCCGATGAAAACGTGTTAAATCGACTATCCAAGCTTCCCAACGAATCAAGATGATGAAATCCGAACACACAAGTGATTGATGATGACAAAATATCTCCCTCAAGCTCTCTCTCTCGGAACAAAATGAAGAAATGAGAAAAATGAGGAAAAGTCCCGTCCAAGACATATATAAACTGCCGGAAGTTACGGCCGTAACTCGGCCTTCATACGGCCGTAACATCCCAGGTCAACGGCCTTACGGCTGTAACCGGCCAACTCGTATGGCCGTAACTCAGCTTCGTCCAAAAACCTGCCGACAGCCTTACGGCCGTATCCACCCTGACTTACGGGCATAACTCGCCCTCGTCAAAAACATCTGCCGACATCCTTACGGCCGTACCCACACACCTTACGGGCGTAACTCGGATGATACGACCGTATCCGGCCAAACTTACGGGCGTAAGCCCCCTTCGTCAAAAATGACCAGGTACCCTGCCTGTAACGTACGGCCGTATCCGGCCAAGCCTTACGGCCATATCTCCATCGCCTTACGGCCGTATGCCGCAACCCTTACGGCCGTAACTCGCCTTCGGCCAAAAACGCCTGGGCACCCTGCTCGACACGTACGGCCGTAATCGGCCAAGCCTTACGGCCGTACCTGCTCAACTTACGTCCGTATTCCGAAACCTTACGACCGTAAGTCCCGTTCGTCCAAAATGGCCTGACAATCAACGAACCCTTGTTACGGCCGTAACCTACAATCCTTACGGCAGTAACTCAATGCTGGACATGGTGAAAATCCGATAACTCCGATTCCTCGCTACGACTGATGAATGATCCGACAAACCATACGTATGTGAAAGTGAACAAGTCCAAAGATGAAACTTCCAGCACAAGACTACCAATCACAATGATAATGTTAATACTCCCGTCTCGATCCATAAACGGAGATGAAATGACGATCGGTAACTGATACATGGTTATAACACGCCCACGATGAACGCAAATGAATGAATCATGAATGATGAATGATTATCAATGAGTGAAAAATTACTGAGTGACAATTACTGACTGATAATTACTGAATGATAATGAATGGATTACGACCGGGTATTACATCCGCATCCTTCTCGAGGTGGAAAGAAGTTCCGGGCAGCACCAACCGTTTCAGACGCAGGGAAGAAATGTTATAACTATGGCAAAGCGGGGCATGTTCGACGTGACTTTTTCGCGCATGCTGTGACCTGTTTCGAGTGTGGACAGGAAGGGCATCGCGCAACATTTTGTGGAAATGCGACTCGATCTTTTGGTACTCGCACTCCTGCACCGGTTCCGAAGGACACTAGTGTAAACCAGACGCAGCAAAGTGGTTTCCAGCAGCAAAATGTTGGGAAAAGAGAAGCATCTAGCGCTGGGTCCGTTCCTCTGCGTATTTACGAGATGAAGAAGTCAGACGATCAGAACACAGCTGTTGCATGAGGTACGATTCAGATCCTTTTGCAACCAGTTAGTGTCTTATTCGATTCAGGAGCTACGCATTCTTTTATATCTTTGAACTGTGTTAATCGTTTGAAAATCTCATGCTTGTATGATTGTGAACCTTATGTTGTGGGATTACCGAGCAGAGAAAAAATTGTGGGAACCCTAGAAACTAGAGATTTTCCAGTGTCTATAGGAGGGAGAGATTGGCCATCAAATCTTATTGTAGTTGACTTAATTCTCGGAGACGATTGGCTCAACCGTTATGGAGCTATTCTGAATTACCGAAGAAGAGTCATTTCTATCATTGCTGATGATGGATCTGAACACTTATTCCGAGGATGGAGACCGGGAAGCTCGGGAAAATTGATCAAAGCAATGAAAGCCGTGAAATTACTGAAGCAGGGATGTCATGGACTTTGGTGCTATGCCATGAGGAAAGAAGAAGGAGTAGAGCTCTCATCTATTCCAGTTGTGAATGAATTCTCAGATGTATTTCCTGACGAACTACCTGGGTTACCTTCGCAGAGAGAAGTGGAGTTCACTATCGAATTAGAGCCTAGAGCCGCTCCTATTTCCATAGCACCATACCGCATGGCGCCAACCGAGATGTATGAACTAAAGAAGCAACTGGAGGAATTATTACAGAAGGGTTATATTCAACCTATCGTTTCTCCTTGGGGAGCGCCCGTTCTCTTTGTCCGGAAGGAAGACGGATCCCTCCGATTATGTATTGATTACAGGGAGCTCAACAAAGTGACGATCAAGAATAAGTATCCTATACCTCGGATCGATGACTTGTTTGATCAACTGCAAGGGGCAAGGGTATTCTCGAAGATTGACTTGCGATCAGGATACCATCAGTTGAGAATTAAAGAATTGGATATACCTAAGTCTTATGCAGATGTACGTCGTCGCCCTCTAGAGTTCGACATTGGGGACCACGTACTATTGAAGGTGTCTCCTACACGAGGGATTTTCCGTTTTGGGAGGAAAGGTAAGCTAAGTCCGAGATATATCGGGCCATTTGAGATCCTCGAGAGAGTTGGAGATTTAGCATACAGGTTGGCCTTACCGCCATCGCTGAGTCACGTTCACAGTATGTTTCACGTATCCCAATTGCGGAAGTATGTACCAGACCCCACTCACGTCATTGATTTCAACGAGATCGAGATAGCTAATAACGGTACCTTCGAAGAGAGGCCAATCAAGATAGTTGAGAGTCGGATCAAACAATTGAGGAATAAACCAATACACTTGGTTAAAGTAAAATGGTCACGACACGGAGTTGAAAAGGCCACCTGGGAAACGGAGAACAGTATGAAGACTAGATATCCAGAGTTGTTTTCATCTTAAGTTTCGGGACGAAACTTCTTTTTAGGGAGGAAGGATGTAATACCCGAGATTTCTAATATGTAATTGAACCTTGTGATATTTTAATTGTGGCATTTTGATCTGATTATTATTCTCCGTATTTCATGATCCGGTGTTGTTAAGCGAATGATTTCATGAATGTGATCTAAATTGTGATTCTGCGCATGTAGCGCACGCTGTCGACTATATGTAGCGTACGCTAATTTGGATCCGTAGCGCACGCTATGTATGAACCTTAGCGTGCGCTACACATAGTCAGCATGATTGAGACAGGGCGGTAGGTGAGATCGGCTACGGATCTCGGTCGGATTATGTCGGGATGAACCTGGACGGCTTTCGGGAAAAAGCCAAGTCAATGCGGTAGCGCACGCTACCCATATGAGGATAGCGCACGCTAAAAGATGAGTACAGTGAAGTCAGTAAGCCGTTAGCGCACGCTATGAGTATGGACTAGCGCGCGCTAATAACCACTTTCTATAAATAAGACATCATCCTTTTTCGATTTTCAGCCTTTTCACTTCCCACATCCGAATCCTTGGACTTAGAGAGTCACTCTCTTCATCCTAAACCCTTCATATCATCATCCTAGCCCGAGTTAAAGATTGTAGATCATTGGAGATTGGTGTTCGAGCTCTCGGTGTTGGATTTCTTCAAGTTCCTTCGTGTTCTTCGTTACTTTGAGGTAGGTGATTCTTCACCAATATTAGTAGTATTCTGAAGGATGTTTTGGTCATGATTTTGGGATTAGCTAGTCAGTTAAATTCGTAAGTAGTCGAACATCATGTGTTAGTAGGATATTTTTGATGTTTCGGTACTTCTTCCTCGTATAAACCATTGAACCTTTTTGTGTTTGAACTCCTAGCATATTCATGTATCTTCAAAACCGATTATGACCAGTATATGGAGATTACCAAGTTCTTATGTCTTTACATAAAGGAACCATACGTTTTGGGACATGAAATGGATTGGACTTAGGATATTTCTTGAAGATCAAAGATGAATTATGGTGTTGTGATGATTATACGTATCCTTGTATCTCATAGTCATTTATTACGTAAAGATCTTTCACAAACCGTATAAGCATGATATGCACGGAGATGGCATGTATTAACACTGAAGATTTCATGAGTTTCATCACCTTTAGCTCAAGTTTCTGTCCAGTAGTAAACTGCCATGCATAGTTAGCGCATGCTAAGATAGGCATATTAACGTGCGCTATCGGGAATGAATAACGTACGCTATGTTTGGTACGTAACGTACGTTATGTCCTCAGGCAGGACAATCGGCTGATCAGATAGGATTGTCAGTACACAACTAGTGTACGCTAGACTTGGTCATTTGCGTACGTTAACAGGCAGGCTTAGCGCACGTTACGTAGAGTACGTAGCGCGCGCTAAGTAGTTCAGGCAGAATTCATTTTTAGAGCTTGCGGCCGTAAACCGGATTGTTAGACATTCGTACGATGTGAAAGGAATTCTTTATTATTTCTTAGGTCCGAGCCTTGCATAGGGGACGATCGAGGGGCGGTGGCATACGGACGCATGTTATTTGTTGGAGTATTTCATTCTTGCCATTTTCGAGGCAAGTATCATATGTTGAGTTTGATTTATATTGGAACTTTGATCATGCATATGGTTTTGTTCATGTTGTCGAATATGAGATTTATTTCTGTAATTTCTCGTGATATTCGTTGTTAATTGTTCGTATTGATGAACATATTGAAATGCATAGATGTATGCATAATTGATTGGTTATGGTATAAATGATCTGAGGGGGTCATGAGGATCTATGCTGAGGGCGCTGGATCGAATGTCCACCATGCGTTGGTCCGACGGGATCATCATGGGGATCTATGATGAGGGCGCTGGATCGCTGGATGGGTTTTCCACCATGCGTTGGTCCGACGGGATCATCATGGGGATCTATACCAAGGGCGCTGGATCGCTGGATTACCCCGTAATGTGTTGATGGAATCATGAGGATTCACATCGTTGGATTCCGATGACGGAAGTCCATTTTGCATGTTTTATGATGCACTGATGATTTATGTATTATGATACTTGTACTAGCATTGTTTTTCTAACCCCTTCGGGGGTGGACATTGTTTTGATGTTCAGGTAGCCGAGGAGCGGGAAGGCAACCACAGTACCGACATGACGATGAAATGGCTCAGTGATGTGGTTGATGTTTATTGTTATTGTGATTTGTCTTCTTGGTTCAGTTTAGTACTCGAGTACGTATGTTTTAATAATGTCATTTTCGATATGGTTGTATAAGTTAACTCATTGGATCAGTTGAACCAGTTCTGTATTTCAAACTTCAGTTGTACGGTTGGATTATATTTACATTTCTTTTTATTAGCCTTGTAAATCCTTACTTAAAGGGTTTACGGCGCTGTAATTACTCTGAATATCTCGGGGTGTTACAATTGTCGTTCCGGTCGTTTCTACGGCGCGTGGCAAGTAGATACGCGGTGCTTTCGGCGTTGGATCATTCAAGGGCTTGGAGCGGAATAGATTCGTAGAGATCAAGCAAAGCTTGGGGAATAGCTCAAGAGAAAGTTATCCATCTAATCAACGGACTACAAGGGTGAGTTTCTATATCTCTTGTGAATTCGTTTTTGATATTTGTATATACGTAGCTCGATCGATCCTCGTAGGGATTCAGATCGAATTAATTTTCGTTTTACCGCTTCCTACTGGCCTTCGCTTTAGGCACCGAATCCCAACAAAGGGTATCGGAGCGTAGGTCTTGCGATCGTATATACGATATTAGCATTTGGAATGCTTGATTAGATGGTGAATGATTTGGAATCATTTTAGTCATAATTGTGGTATATGTTTTTACGTTCGTTGTAGTTATATTTTTCGTAAGTTTATGTCTAAATATAAATCTTAATTTCTTGGAAATATGATTTATATTGAAGATATGAATGTTGGAGAATATAGATATTGGATATCCTATCGAAAAACTAGCCCGAAATGCCGCTGACGGTCCGGGAGGGGTCCGGGAGCAGGGGGCCGCGCCTGTGTGGCTATGCGGCCCGGCCCGGGCAGCATCAGACGGGGGCCGCGCCCAGTGGCCGGGCAGCCCTGCAAGCTGCCTGGTGGCGTTTTCGGCCGCGGTTCGGCCTATTTCGGACCCGTTTCGGGCTTGTTTGCTTCGTGTATTCCTAAAAATGATTTCCCTCATTTTAAATTGGGTTTAATATGATTAAAATGATTTATGGTATTTCATTTTATAAGGGAAAATTGATTTATTGGAATACTTGTGATCGACCGAATTATTTTGAACGTTTTTATATTACCGATTGTGTGAATCGATTTGATCGGTTCGTATTATTGATTGGATCAATGTATCTCTACGCTTTCCATTTATTTAGTATTTATTGGATGAATGCTTTTGAATGGGGATGTGGTTCGTGGACTTAGTTTTTGAATCGTTCGTTTTATTCGATTGGGTTGTAAAGGCCGTTTTGAGCCTATTTATTTTACTAGAAAAATTTGTATCTAGGAAGCAATTTTCAATGTAAAATTTATATGTAATGACGAAGACCGGAGGAAGATCCATTTCGAGAAGACGAAGATTCAAAACGAAGACTTGTAATTAGATTACTGAGTTTTTGTTTTCTAGGAACGGTCCATGAACCACATGTTGGTAGCAACTAGGTTGTGAATGGTTGTTTCATATTGTATGAATGCCACAAACGCGCTTAAACGATTAATGTGCAAAGTGTAACGTAAATCGTGAAAATTCTCCCACGATAAATTATTAAGTTTATAAGGTTTCAAGGTTTTCCTTCCCTCCATCGAGTTTTCGGGAAATTGAAATCCAAACCAGATGTGCTATGCTTCCGAGTTATCGGGGTAGTCGTTCGGTGAGGATGGATAAATTACCGGGAGCGCATTGGATGCCTTCGGTTGGAGCAAATTTTATCCCTAGAAACATGATAGGTTGCCGGATAATATTCAATTGTGAAACTGATTTGCATCGATGGTATAAACTTAACTTGTTCACGAACCATAGAAACCGTATAGGTTGAGGGGAGTGAACAAGGGGAAAAAGAAGATCGAATCATCCATTAGATGGGTTGGTGTTGGACACCACTTTATGAAAATTAATGGACTAGAAACCTGTTCGGTTGCCCTCTATTAAGATTTATAAAGAACTCGATCACCACTATGAAGTAGAGCGACGATACTTCCGGATTTCACATGGGAGTGTGTTATTCCGATAAAATTAGTGGTTGCTGGGTAACAAGAATAGAAAAGACCTTAATTCTATACTCAGAACATAATTGAATGAGTCACTAATTAATCTATCGTACTTAATGCAGACTCAAATCCTAATATGACAATAAATCCACTCGCAATTCTGCTCGAAAAGAACACCTTAATGGGACCTAACTTTGTGGATTGGCTCCGCAATCTGATGATTGTCCTCAGTATAGAGGCACTGGGATACGTCTTGGAGACGGACATTCCGGCGCCTCCTGTGCGGACCAGAGCCAATCAGGAAGAGATCGAAAACCACGAAAAGTGGGTTAAGGATGACGTGAAAGTCCGTGCTTATATGATGGCTTCCATGTCTAATGAGCTTCAGAGAGCTCATGAGAAAATGACTTCTGCTAGGCAGATTCTATCTCACTTAACCGAGCTTTATGGTGAGCACAGCAGAACTGCTAGATATGAGATATCCAAGCAACTGTTCGGTGCAAGGATGAAGGAAGGTGAGATAGTTGGGGAACATGTCCTCAAAATGATATCCATGATCGAGATATTGGAGGCTCTTGATTTTAAAATGGATACTTCTCTCCAAACCGACCTTATCCTACAGTCTCTCCCTGATTCCTTCTCACAGTTTGTTATGAACTTCAACTGCAATGAGATTGCATGTAATTTAGCTGGGCTATGGAAACAAACTTGTGACCGTTCAGTCTCAGATGAAGACTCCACGGATGAAGGAGTCTGCTCTTGTGATTTCTTCTGGACCTCGGAGGTCTAAGAACAAGAAGAAAAAGACCAAGAAGCAAACTGGACCACAAGTGAAGGACCTTAAGGGTAAGGGCAAGAAGAAGAAGAAGAAGAAGGATGCTTGTCTCAAGTGCGGTGAGCTGGGCCACTGGGCTAGAGACTGTCCGATTCTTCATGACACTTCAGGTACAGAACTTTTAGTTTTGGAAACAAATTGTCCTGCTACTGTATTTTCTACTTCCTGGATACTGGGTTCTGGTGCTAGTTCTCATATTTGTACCGTGAATCAGGATCTGGAACAAAGTAGGAAGCTTGGAGCTGGAGAAGTTATGATCACAGTCAGAAGCGGGCATAGTGTCGAGGCGACCGATATAGGATCACTTCTTTTGGGTTTAGAATCCGGATTTGTTTTGACTTTAGAAGATGTACTTGTTTTGCCCAAGGGGCACAAAAACATTGTTTCCATTCCGGTCATGGACCGAAAAGGCTTTTCATTTTTCATTGGTGATGGTTCCTGCAAAATTTATTTTAGAAATAAACTAGTGGGTACTGCTACATTATTGAATGGATTGTATCATCTAAATCTCAGCAACAAAGTAGTTGTGAATACTATGACTAAAAAACGTGGTAGGGATGAAACCAATCAAGTTTTGAAATGGCATCTTAGACTTGGTCATGTTGGTCAGACCAAGGTTTACAAGATGGAAAAAGATGGACTTATGGGTCCATTGGGATCAGATCCCTTTCCTACTTGTGAATCTTGCCTTAAAGGCAAAATGACTAAGTCCCCCTTCACAGGGACATTTAAAAGAGCCGCTGATACACTGGGATTAATCCATACCAACGTATGTGGTGCTTTGGAAGAAGCACGTGACGGATATCAATATTTCATTATGTTTATAGATGATTATACTAGGTATGGTTATGTATACTTAATGAAACATAAATCTGAGGCTTGAGAAATTCCAGGAATTCAAGGCCCTAGTCGAGAAACAAACTGGTAATCATATCAAAGCACTTCGGTCGGACCGAGGTGGCAAGTATATGAGTATGGAGTTTGACGAGTTCCTTAAGGAACATGGAATAGTTTCACAACTAACACCTCCAGGTACTCCTCAGTTAAATGGTGTGTCAGAAAGAAGGAACCGGACCTTGTTAAACATGGTCCGTTCCATGCTGGGCTATACTGACTTACCAATTTACCTGTGGGGGTATGCCCTCCTGACTTCCGCTTATATCTTAAACAGATGTCCTTCCAAATCCATTCCTAAAACTCCACATGAGATGTGGGAGGGAAGGAAACAAAGTCTTGATCATATTAGGATTTGGGGATGTCCCGCCTATGTCAAGAAGACTAAGGTGGAAAAGTTGGAAGCTAGGTCTGCGAAGGGACGTTTCATTGGATTCCCATCTGGGACGATGGGATATCTATTCTACATGCCCGAAGATAGAAAGATCGTTGTTGCTTTACAAGCACACTTCCTGGAAGATGAGTTCATTCAGGAAGGCGGAGCAGGTAGAAGTATTTCTTTAGAAGAATACAATGAAACTCCTCGGGAGACACCTGTGCAAGAAACTGGAACTGAACTTTCTGAAACACAAGTACAACCACCTCGTAAGTCTAGTAGGGTGTCTCATTTACCTGAGAGGTTTGGGCTTGTGCACTTGGAGGAGCTGGGTCTCCATGAGGTTCCAAGTGATAGCCAAGAGACCGACCCGACGACCTATGACCAAGCGATGATGGATGTAGACTCCGCAAAATGGCGTGAAGCTATGGAAGCTGAGATAGACTCGATGCATGTCAATCAGGTCTGGACTCTAATAGACCGCCCCAAGGGCATAGTGCCTATTGGGAACAAGTGGATCTACAATAGAAAGACTGATGGTGATGGCAAGGTTCACGCCTATAATGCTAGGCTTGTGGCAAAGGGTTATACCCAAAAGGAAGGGATCGATTACCATGATATCTTCTCACCCGTAGCCATGATCAAGTCTATTCGCATGATGCTTGCTATCACTGCCCACCACGATTATGAGATATGGCAAATGGACGTAACGACGGCTTTCCTTAATGGATTCCTCGAGGAGGAAATCTATATGGAGCAGCCTAAAGGCTTTGTGTCCAAACTCGATATTCAGAAAGTGTGCAAGCTTCAGCGTTCCATTTATGGACTGAAGCAAGCGTCGCGTAGTTGGAACCTTCGTTTTGACGAGGCAATCAAAGAGTTTGATTTCGTGCAAAATGAGGAGGAACCTTGTGTATACAATAGGGTTAGTGGGAGCAAGATCGCATGAT
The DNA here is from genome assembly GCA_033398695.1 of Orobanche coerulescens. NCBI lineage: Eukaryota > Viridiplantae > Streptophyta > Magnoliopsida > Lamiales > Orobanchaceae > Orobanche > Orobanche coerulescens. The sequence goes on along the minus strand of CM065815.1, from coordinate 89,137,289 downwards.
TCTACTAATAGGAAATGATGTGGGAATGCTCAGTTCTGTGAAAGGTTGGCTTTTGAGTAATTTCTCCATGAAAGACTTGGAAGAATCTACCTATATTCTTGGTATTCGACTCTACCGGGATAGAGCGAAGAGAACAATAGGTCTTTCCCAAGCCCTCTATATAGATAAAATCTTAAAGCGATTTAAGATGGCTGATTCTAAAAGAGGGTTCCTACCGATGCAACATGGAATAAAACTCTCCTTGAAGATGTGTCCTCAAAGTGAGGAACAACGAAAGGAAATGAGTAATACACCATATGCTTCGGCCGTGGGTAGCCTTATGTATGCTATGTTGTGTACAAGACCTGACATCGCGCATGCTGTAAGCGTGGTGAGTAGGTTTCAGGCAAACCCAGGTAGGGAACATTGGACTGCCGTAAAGAACGTTCTCAAGTAGTTGATAAGGACTAGAGATATGGTTTTGATGTATGGCGGTGGAGAATTGGATGTGGTGGGATTCACTGATTCAGACTTCCAAGGACTGAAGGACGACTCAATGTCTACTTCTGGCTACATATTTACTCTTAATGGAGGAGCAGTATCTTGGCGTAGCACCAAGCAAAGAGTGACTGCTGATTCCACCTGTCAGGCTAAGTATCAAGCAGCCTCGGAGGCTTCCAAGGAAGGGTTCTGGATTAAGAAGTTTCTGGGAGAACTTCAAGTGATACCATGTGCTGAGCTGCCTGTTCTGCTGTACTGCGACAACGACGGAGTTGTAGCGCAGGCCAAGGAGCCGAGGTTTCACAACAGCACCAAACATATTGAGAGGAAGTATCATCTCGTAAGATAATTTGTTCGCAAGGGATACATTGTGCTGCACAGAATAGACTCGGCCGACAACATCGCCGATCCACTGACCAAGCCACTTTCTCAGACTAGCTTGGAGCGTCATCTGTAGAACATGGGTATTAGATACCATGGTGTGTGGCATTTAGTGCAAGTGGGAGATTGTTAGTAGTATGCCCTCGAATGCCACTCAGAGGATGTTGAGTGAGGATATTGTACTTGTTATTATGTAAATCATCAATATAAGGCAATGAATGTTTCTTTATTTACTGGTAGTTACTGGCATTCCAAACTTTTAAATTTACATGTAGAAACCAGTCCGTGTATTTGAGAGAAAAACGTTCCACTCCTTATTGGATAAGGGGGTCCGCACTGGAAAGGTTTATAGCTCAAATACTTAATCGTTCGCAAGTCGATGAAACTTGACTGGGCTTTAAGTTTATGTGAAGACTTGTATGATGTGTTCTTTGACATGGAGAGTGCCTGTCGAACGCTAATGGTTAGTGAGAGCACACGTTATAGGTATGCTAATTGGATTAGTATACTCGAACTGACTCACCCTCGATTCGTCACACGGTTTTCACTCCAGGACAGTCAATGACGGAATCGAAAGGTTGTGATAGGTATTCGTGAACTTTCGACTTGAGGATTTAGTAGGGATGTGCTTGTGACGTCAAGATTTTCATTAGAGTAGTTCGACCCTATAAACCGGAAGGCGGGGGTCAACCTCGACGTGCATCTTGATGGGCAAGTAGTAGGTCCTACTGAATACCAAGATAGAATTCTTTCTCCTGTTAGTGAACGGGTTATATGTCCTATGTGGTTATTGGCAGATGAGATCATAAGTCTTTAGCCAAAGCATTGGAGCTAGCTGTATTAGATACACGAGAGCTTGATGATCTCGATTTGCATTAACGCATGCATAGCGTCAAGTACAGATGGGGTTTGACTGATCGTGACCCTATAACTTGATCGGTACATATGAAAGAAGGGTTTATACGTTTACTGGTATTCACGACAGAATGGTTCTTGAATGATCCTAATCATTCGTTCACAGTTGGGGTACAGTGTAGGCCGCCAGGCTGGCTAGGTGGTGCTACTACTCTTTGGTTCCTCCCATTGCTGACTAAGACGGACCTACCGAGTCGCGCATTAGGATTGACGACGGAATGAATCGAGCTTATTCTATCATTATGAATATTAGAAATTGGATATCTAATTTGGGACATTAGATGTCTAAATCGATTTATTGGATAAATTGATTTACAGCCTAAATGAATTAAATAAATTACTGGGTGATTAATTTAATTCATGAATATAATTATTTCTTAGAGAAATTAATTATATTATTTTGTATTTGATATGTTTAATTAATTGGATTAATTAATCGATATAAATACATCGAAACGGAATTGGAGTTTATCTGTTTGGACTTTCGGGAGTGCGAAACGAACCGAACTCCTCCGATTTCTAGCATGCCCCCCCCCCCACATTCCACCCACCTTCCTTGTGGACTCTTGTTCCACTCTTTAATGGTTGATCATTGAGGTGGTGGGGCTTTGATTCTCATAATAATGAGATGTACATGTGGAGAGTTGAATAAAGGGAAGAAGACATCTCACTTCTCATTTGCATTCCTTTTCCAACGTGAATAAGAGAGAGGAAAGAGAGAGAGAAGTCTTCTTCATCATCTTCTTCTTTATTCATCAAGTTCTTGTTTTTCTTGGAGAAAAAATTGAGAAATAAAAGAGAGATTGTGAGTTATACACTTAGAGTGTTATAATTTCATATTGGAAGCTTCATCACTTAGCTCTAGCCGTATCCTCAGAGGATAGCAAGGTGATTTTCGTTCCGGTAGTTTCTCCGGCACGTGGGAAGTAGAGACGCGGTGCTTTCGGCGTTGGATCGTTCAAGGGCTTGGAGTGGAATAGATTCGTAGAGATCAAGCAAATATTGGGGAATAGCTCAATAGAAGGTTATCCATCTAATCAACGGACTACAAGGGTGAGTTTCTATATCTCTTGTGAATTCGTTTTTGATATTCGTATATACGTAGCTCGATCGATCCTCGTAAGGATTCAGATCGAATTAATTTTCGTTTTACCGCTTCCGCTGGGCCTTCGTTTTAGGCACCGAATCCCAACAGTGTCCTCACAGTGAGGAACAATGAAAGGAAATGAGTTATATACCATATGCTTCGGCATTAGGTAGCCTTACATATACTTTATTGTGTACAAGACCTGACATTGCGCATACTGGAAGCATGGTAAGTAGGTTTCGGGGTAACCCATTCAGGGAACATTAGACCACCGTAAAGAATGTTCTCAAGTACTTTAGAAGTACTAAGAGATCTGATTCTTATATATGGTGGTGGAGAACAGAATGTGGTGGGATTCACTATATTGGACTTCCAAGGATAGAAAGACGATTATATGTCTACTTCTGGCTACATTTACTCTTAATGGAAGAGCAGTATCTTGGCATAGTGCCAAGTATAGCGCGACTACTAATTCCACCTGTTAGGCTGAGTATAAAGCGGCCTCGGAGGCCTCCAAAGGAAGAATTTAGAAGTTACTGGGTAAACTTCACGTGACACCTTGTGCTGCGCTGCCAGAGCGGTAGCACAGGCCTAGGAGCCGAGGTTTCACAACAGTACCAAGCATATTGAGAGAGAGTATCATCTCGTAAGAGCATTTGTTCGCAAAGAGATACATTGTGCTGCATAGAGTAGAGTCATCCGACTACATCGCTGATCCACTGACCAAGCCACTTTCTCAGATTAGCTTAGAGCGTCTTCTGGAGAACATGGGTATTAGATACCATAGTGTGTGGCATTGAGTGCAAGTGGGAGATTGTTGGGAGTATGCCCTCGAATGCCACTTAGAGGATGATTGAGTCAGGGCATTGTACTTGTAATTATGTAAATCACTAATATAAGGCAATGAGTGTTTCTTTATTTACTGGTAGTTACTGGAATTCCTAACTCATAAATATACATATAGAAACTAGTCCGTGTATTTGAGAGCAAAACGTTCCACGGGGGTCACACATTATAGGTATGCTAATTGGATTAGTATACTCGAACCGACTCACCCTATATTCGTCACACGGATTTCACTCCGGGACAGTCAATGACGGAATCGAAAGTTTGTGATAGGTATTCGTGAACCTTCGACTTGAGGATTTAGTAGGAATGTGCTTGTGACGTCAACATTTTCATTAGAGTAGTTCGACCCTGTAAACCAGAAGGCGGGGGTCAACCTCGACGTGCATCTTGACGGGCAAGTAGCAGGTCCTACTGAATACCAAGATAGAATTCTTTCTCCCGTTAGTGAGCGGGTTATATGTCCTATGCGGTTATTGGCAGATGAGATCATAAGTCTTTGGGTAAAGCATTGGAGCTAGTTGTATTAGATACACGACAGCTCAATGATCTCGATTTGTATTAACGCATGCATACCGTCAAGTACAGATAGGGTTTGACTGGCCGTGACCCTATAACTTGATCAGGATATTTAAAAGAAGGGTTTATACGTATACTGGTATTCACGACAGAATGGTTCTTGAATGATCCCAATCATTCGTTCTCAGTTGGGGTACAGTGTAGGCCGCCAGGCTGGCTAGATGGTGCTACTACTCTTTAGTTCCTCCCATTGCTGACTAAGACGGACCTACCGAGTCGCGCATTAGGATTGACGACGGAATGAATCAAGTTAATTCTCTCATTATGTGTATTAGATATTGGATATCTAAATTTGGGACATTAGATGTCTAAATCAATTTATTGGAAAAATTGATTTACGGCCTATTGAATTAAATATATCACTGAGTGATTAATTTAATTCATGGATATAATTATTTCTTAGAGAAATTAATTATGTTATAATGTATTTGATATGATGAAATTAATTGGATTAATTAAACTATACAAATACATCGGGACGGAATTGGAGTTTATCTGTTTGGACTCTCGGGAGTCCGAAATGAACCGAACTCATCCGTTTCTCCATGGGCAGCCCCCCCATTTCTAGCCACCTTCCTTTTGGACTCTTGTCTCCATTCTTTAATGGATGATAATTGTGGAGGTGGGGTTGATTCTCATTTAATGAGTTGTGACATGTGAAGAAGTATTGAATAAAAAGGAGAAAGACTTCATCTCACCTACACTTGACAATTCATACGTGAGTTGTATTAGTTGGAGAGAGAACATTGAATTCATTTTCATATCACTCAAGTCTTCTTCTTCATCTTCTTCATTTTTGTTCTTGAGTTTTCTTGGAGAAAATTCAAGATATATTGAGAGAGAGAGAGATTATACACTTAGAGTGTAATAATAAAAAGCTTCATCACCTAGCTCTAGCCGTATCCTCGGAGGATAGCAAGGTGTTGTCATTCCATTTGTTTTCCGGCGCATGGCAAGTAGAGACGCGGTGCTTTCGGCGTTGGATCGTTCAAGGGCTTGAAGCGGAATAGATTCATAGAGATCAAGCAAAGCTTGGGGAATAGCTCAAGAGAAGGTTATCCATCTAATCAACGGACTACAAGGGTGAGTTTCTATATCTCTTGTTATTCGTTTTGATATTCGTATATACGTAGCTCGATCGATCCTCGTAGGGATTCAGATCGAATTAATTTTCATTTTACCGCTTCCGCTGGGCCTTCGTTTTAGGCACCGAATCCCAACAAGTGATTCACCTACTGGGAGCAAGTCACACCACGCTGAATGGCCTGAGTGCGCACATGTCGACCCTTCTGTGATTATGCAGGGTATGATGGCCCAGATGACCCAGATGGGTCAAATGATGGAGACTATGCAGCGGGCTGCTACTACTGGCCAGCAGCAGGGACCCCAACACGGTGGGGTAGTGAGTCAGATCGTTAGTGACATCTCTCGCCAACGACCTCCGACTTTTGAAGGCTCTTCTAAGCCTACTGATATTATTCACTGGATCGAGCACTTCGAGAAGTTGTTCGAGATGGTGGAGTGTCCGGAAGAGAACCGAGTCTTTATGGCAGCTTACTACCTTAGTAAGAGCGCCCACGCCTGGTGGCTATCTATGAAACCGGCCGATGGATTATGTACTGGGATGAGTTCACCACTGTACAACTCTACCCGTGTTTATTGAGAGAGCCCTTGATTATGAACTTACCTTGAAGGAGATCTCTAAGAAGCATCCTCAGTCTTCCAACAAGAGATCGAGGAATCAGAACCAAGCTGAGGGTAACCAGGGGACATTCAAGAAACCCCAATCCAGACCGACTTTCTCTGAGCGGCAGCCTGCGGCGTCAAAACCAGCAGGATCACATTCCCGAGCAGACAGCTCGTCTATTGTCCGTTTTAACTGTGGAGAGCAGGGGCACATCCACACAGATGTCCGAAGCCGACTGTTGTATGCTTTACTTGTGGGATTTCAGGGCATCGTGCTCATTTTTGCAGGAGTGGATCGGGACGTACTCTAGTGGCTTCATATGCTCCAGTTCAATCATCAGTCCAGGACCGTGCACCTCCGTCCGCTTTTCACCAAACTACTGGGGCGAACAGGGGAGTAGGTTGAGGAAATCAAGTTGGTACATCTGGTAACGGTGCAGCAAAACCCAGAATCTACGAGATGAAGAGAGCCAACGACCCCGAAGCCAGCATAATCGTAGGTACACTCGAGATCCATTCTCAACCAGTATGCACTCCTTTTGATACTGGTGCTTCGCATTCCTTTATATATGCATCTTGTTTGATCCGTTTACAATTAGATCATGTTGTCAATTGTGAGCCTTATGTGATCGGTCTACCTGATGTAGAAGAATTATTGGAAATCATGAAGTTCAGAACTTTCTGATTCGTTTGAACGACCGTGAGTGGTTGTCAGATTTGATTGTGGTCGATTTACCTAAAGATTATGTAATCTTGGGTACCGATTGGATATATCATCATGATGCCATACTTAGTGTCCATAAGTGGATGGTGACCGTCACTTCTGCTGATGGTTTCGAGTGTATTTTTTAGGGTGATAATCCCAGCCGTTCCGGGAGAGTCATTAGCGCCATGAAAGCAGTGAAACTGCTTAATCTAGGGTGTATTGGTTATTGGTGCTACATGACCAAAACAACAGATCGATCAATTGAATTAGCCGATATTCCAGTTGTTCGAGACTACCCAGATGTATTTCCAGACGAGTTACCAGGATTACCCACACATCGTGAGGTAGAGTTTACTATTGAGTTAGAGCCAGGTACATCCCTGCTTTCGAAAGCGCCATATCGCATGGCTCCGAATGAGATCCAGGAATTGAAGAATCCGCTCGAGGATTTAACTGAGAAGGGTTATATTCGACCTAGTGCATCCCCTGGTGGAGCACCAGTGTTATTTGTACGGAAGAATGACGGATCTCTATGTTTGTGTATTGATTATCATGAGCTGAACAGGGTAACTAACCATTAAGAACAAATATACGTTGCCTCGTATTGATGATTTATTGGACCAACTTCAGGGAGGTGCTATGTTTTCTAAGACCGACTTAAGATCCGGGTATCATCAGTTGAGGATTCGAGAGTCCGACATTTCGAAGACAGCCTTCCGTACTCGCTATGGAAATTCTGAGTTTGTGGTGATGCCGTTTGGGCTGACTAATGCACCGATAGTGTTCATGGAATTAATGAACCGTGTCTCTATTGATTATTTGGATCACTCTGTCTTCGTTTTCATTGACGACATTCTGGTTTACTCCCGAGATCGTGAAGAGCATGAGCAGCATCTCCGTCAGGTTCTCGAGGTGTTGAGACAGGAACAACTTTATGGGAAGTTTTCCAAATGTGAGTTCTGGATGCCTGAGGTTATTTTGTTGGGCATGTGATATGCGATGGAGTGAGAGTAGACCCGCAGAAGACAGAGACTATCCAAGATTAGCTACCTCCGAAGAACGTGAAGAAAATTCATAGTTTCCTGGGTCTAGCAGGCTATTACAAATGGTTTGTGGAAGGTTTTTCTAAGATTGCTCAACCACTGACTAATCTGTTGAGGAAGGAAAATAAGTATTTGTGGTCAGACACATGTCAGCAGAGCTTTGACGAGCTCAAGATTCGTTTAATTTCGGCACCAGTTGTAGTCTTACCGAAGGGAACAGAGGGATTCATGGTATTCCAAAGAACAAGAACAAGAAGGACAAGAACTTTTAGTTTTGGAAACAAATTGTCCTGCTACTGTATTTTCTACTTCCTGGATACTGGGTTCTAGTGCTAGTTCTCATATTTGTACCGTGAATCAGGATCTGGAACAAAGTAGGAAGCTTGGAGCTGGAGAAGTTATGATCACAGTCGGAAGCGGGCATAGTGTCGAGGCGACCGATATAGGATCACTTCTTTTGGGTTTAGAATCCGGATTTGTTTTGACTTTAGAAGATGTACTTGTTTTGCCCAAGGGGCACAAAAACATTGTATCCATTCCGGTCATGGACTGAAAAGGCTTTTCATTTTTCATTGGTGATGGTTCCTGCAAAATTTATTTTAGAAATAAACTAGTGGGTACTGCTACATTATTGAGTTGATTGTATCATCTAAATCTCAGCAACAAAGTAGTTGTGAATACTATGACTAAAAAACGTGGTAGGGATGAAACCAATCAAGTTTTGAAATGGCATCTTAGACTTGGTCATGTTGGTCAGACCAAGGTTTACAAGATGGAAAAAGATGGACTTATGGGTCCATTGGGATCAGATCCCTTTCCTACTTGTGAATCTTGCCTTAAAGGCAAAATGACTAAGTCCCCCTTCACAGGGACATTTAAAAGAGCCGCTGATACACTGGGATTAATCCATACCAACGTATGTGGTGCTTTGGAAGAAGCACGTGACGGATATCAATATTTCATTATGTTTATAGATGATCATACTAGGTATGGTTATGTATACTTAATGAAACATAAATCTGAGGCGTTTGAGAAATTCCAGGAATTCAAGGCCCTAGTCAAGAAACAAACTGGTAATCATATCGAAGCACTTCGGTCGGACCGAGGTGGCAAGTATATGAGTACGGAGTTTGACGAGTTCCTTAAGGAACATGGAATAGTTTCACAACTAACACCTCCAGGTACTCCTCAGTTAAATGGTGTGTCAGAAAGAAGGAACCGGACCTTGTTAAACATGGTCCGTTCCATGCTGGGCTATACTGACTTACCAATTTACCTGTGGGGGTATGCCCTCCTGACTGCCGCTTATATCTTAAACAGATGTCCTTCCAAATCCGTTCCTAAAACTCCACATGAGATGTGGGAGGGAAGGAAACAAAGTCTTGATCATATTAGGATTTGGGGATGTCCCGCCTATGTCAAGAAGACTAAGGTGGAAAAGTTGGAAGCTAGGTCTGCGAAGGGACGTTTCATTGGATTCCCGTCTAGGACGATGGGATATCTATTCTACATGCCCGAAGATCGAAAGATCGTTGTTGCTTTACAAGCACACTTCCTGGAAGATGAGTTCATTCAGGAAGGCGGAGCAGGTAGAAGTATTTCTTTAGAAGAATACAATGAAACTCCTCGGGAGACACCTGTGCAAGAAACTGGAACCGAACTTTCTGAAACACAAGTACAACCACCTCGTAAGTCTAGTAGGGTGTCTCATTTACCTGAGAGGTTTGGGCTTGTGCACTTGGAGGAGCTGGGTCTCCATGAGGTTCCAAGTGATAGCCAAGAGACCGACCCGACGACCTATGACCAAGCGATGATGGATGTAGACTCCGTGAAATGGCGTGAAGCTATGGAAGCTGAGATAGACTCGATGCATGTCAATCAGGTCTGGACTCTAATAGACCGCCCCAAGGGCATAGTGCCTATTGGGAACAAGTGGATCTACAAGAGAAAGACTGATGGTGATGGCAAGGTTCACGCCTATAATGCCAGGCTTGTGGCAAAGGGTTATACCCAAAAGGAAGGGATCGATTACCATGATATCTTCTCGCCCGTAGCCATGATCAAGTCTATTCGCATGATGCTTGCTATAACTGCCTACCACGATTATGAGATATGGCAAATGGATGTAAAGACGGCTTTCCTTAATGGATTCCTCGAGGAGGAAATCTATATGGAGCAGCCTAAAGGCTTTGTGTCCAAAGTCGATATTCAGAAAGTGTGCAAGCTTCAGCGTTCCATTTATGGACTGAAGCAAGCGTCGCGTAGTTGGAACCTTCGTTTTGACGAGGCAATCAAAGAGTTTGATTTCGTGCAAAATGAGGAGGAACCTTGTGTATACAAGAGGGTTAGTGGGTGCAAGATCGCATTCTTAGTACTATATGTAGATGAGATTCTACTAATAGGAAATGATGTGGGAATACTCAGTTCTGTGAAAGGTTGGCTTTTGAGTAATTTCTACATGAAAGACTTGGGAGAATCTACCTATATTCTTGGTATTCGACTCTACCGGGATAGAGCGAAGAGAACAATAGGTCTTTCCCAAGCCCTCTATATAGATAAAATCTTAAAGCGATTTAAGATGGCTGATTCTAAAAGAGGGTTCCTACCGATGCAACATGGAATAAAACTCTCCTTGAAGATGTGTCCTCAAAGTGAGGAACAACGAAAGGAAATGAGTAATATACCATATGCTTCGGCCGTGGGTAGCCTTATGTATGCTATGTTGTGTACAAGACCTGACATCGCGCATGCTGTAAGCGTGGTGAGTAGGTTTCAGGCAAACCCAGGTAGGGAACATTGGACTGCCGTAAAGAACGTTCTCAAGTACTTGATAAGGACTAGAGATATGGTTTTGATGTATGGCGGTGGAGAATTGGATGTGGTGGGATTCACTGATTCAGACTTCCAAGGACTGAAGGACGACTCAATGTCTACTTCTGGCTACATATTTACTCTTAATGGAGGAGCAGTATCTTGGCGTAGCACTAAGCAAAGAGTGACTACTGATTCCACCTGTCAGGCTAAGTATCAAGCAGCCTCGGCGGCTTCCAAGGAAGGGTTCTGGATTAAGAAGTTTCTGGGAGAACTTCAAGTGATACCATGTGCTGAGCTGCCTGTTCTGCTGTACTGCGACAACGACAGAGTTGTAGCGCAGGCCAAGGGGCCGAGGTTTCACAATAGCACCAAACATATTGAGAGGAAGTATCATCTCGTAAGATAATTTGTTCGCAAGGGATACATTGTGCTGCACAGAGTAGACTCAGCCGACAACATCGCCGATCTACTGACCAAGCCACTTTCTCAGACTAGCTTGGAGCGTCATCTGTAGAACATGGGTATTAGATACCATGGTGTGTGGCATTGAGTGCAAGTGGGAGATTGTTAGGAGTATGCCCTCGAATGCCACTCAGAGGATGTTGAGTGAGGATATTGTACTTGTTATTATGTAAATCATCAATATAAGGCAATGAATGTTTCTTTATTTACTGGTAGTTACTGGCATTCCAAACTTTTAAATATACATGTAGAAACCAGTCCGTGTATTTGAGAGTAAAACGTTCCACTCCTTATTGGATAAGGGGGTCCGCACTGGAAAGGTTTATAGCTCAAATACTTAATCGTTCGCAAGTCGATGAAACTTGACTGGGCATTAAGTTTATGTGAAGTCTTGTATGATGTGTTCTTTGACATGGAGAGTGCATGTCGAACGCTAATGGTTAGTGAGAGCACACGTTATAGGTATGCTAATTGGATTAGTATACTCGAACCGACTCACCCTCGATTCGTCACACGGTTTTCACTCCGGGACAGTCAATGACGGAATCGAAAGGTTGTGATAGGTATTCGTGAACTTTCGACTTGAGGATTTAGTAGGGATGTGCTTGTGACGTCAAGATTTTCATTAGAGTAGTTCGACCCTATAAACCGGAAGGCGGGGTTCAACCTCGACGTGCATCTTGATGGGCAAGTAGTAGGTCCTACTGAATACCAAGATATAATTCTTTCTCCTGTTAGTGAACGGGTTATATGTCCTATGTGCTTATTGGCAGATGAGATCATAAGTCTTTGGCCAAAGCATTGGAGCTAGCTGCATTAGATACACGAGAGCTTGATGATCTCGATTTGCATTAACGCATGCATAGCGTCAAGTACAGATGGGGTTTGACTGATCGTGACCCTATAACTTGATCGGGACATATGAAAGAAGGGTTTATACGTTTACTGGTATTCACGACAGAATGGTTCTTGAATGATCCTAATCATTCGTTCACAGTTGGGGTACAGTGTAGGCCGCCAGGCTGGCTAGGTGGTGCTACTACTCTTTGGTTCCTCCCATTGCTGACTGAGACGGACCTACCGAGTCGCGCATTAGGATTGACGACGGAATGAATCGAGCTTATTCTATCATTATGAATATTAGATATTGGATATCTAATTTGGGACATTAGATGTCTAAATCGATTTATTGGATAAATTGATTTACGGCCTAAATGAATTAAATAAATTACTGGGTGATTAATTTAATTCATGAATATAATTATTTCATAGAGAAATTAATTATATTATTTTGTATTTGATATGTTTAATTAATTGGATTAATTAATCGATATAAATACATCGAAACGGAATTGGAGTTTATCTGTTTGGACTTTCGGGAGTGCGAAACGAACCGAACTCCTCCGATTTCTAGCATGCCCCCCCCCCCACATTCCACCCACCTTCCTTGTGGACTCTTGTTCCACTCTTTAATGGTTGATCATTGAGGTGGTGGGGCTTTGATTCTCATAATAATGAGATGTACATGTGGAGAGTTGAATAAAGGGAAGAAGACATCTCACTTCTTATTTGCATTCCTTTTCCAACGTGAATAAGAGAGAGGAAAGAGAGAGAGAAGTCTTCTTCATCATCTTCTTCTTTATTCATCAAGTTCTTGTTTTTCTTGGAGAAAAAATTGAGAAATAAAAGAGAGATTGTGAGTTATACACTTAGAGTGTTATAATTTCATATTGGAAGCTTCATCACTTAGCTCTAGCCGTATCCTCGGAGGATAGCAAGGTGATTGTCGTTCCGGTCGTTTCTCCGGCACGTGGCAAGTAGAGACGCGGTGCTTTCGGCGTTGGATCGTTCAAGGGCTTGGAGCGGAATAGATTCGTAGAGATCAAGCAAATCTTGGGGAATAGCTCAAGAGAAGGTTATCCATCTAATCAACGGACTACAAGGGTGAGTTTCTATATCTCTTGTGAATTCGTTTTTGATATTCGTATATACGTAGCTCGATCGCTCCTCGTAAGGATTCAGATCGAATTAATTTTCGTTTTACCGCTTCCGCTGGGCCTTCGTTTTAGGCACTGAATCCCAACAGTGTCCTCATAGTGAGGAACAATGAAAGGAAATGAGTTATATACCATATGCTTCGGCATTGGGTAGCCTTACATATACTTTATTGGGTACAAGACCTGACATTGCGCATGCTGGAAGCATGGTAAGTAGGTTTCGGGCTAACCCAGTCAGGGAACATTAGACCACCGTAAAGAATGTTCTCAAGTACTTTAGAAGTACTAAGAGATCTGATTCTTATATATGGTGGTGGAGAACAGAATGTGGTGGGATTCACTATATTGGACTTCTAAGGATAGAAAGACGATTATATGTCTACTTCTGGCTACATTTACTCTTAATGGAAGAGCAGTATCTTGGCATAGTGCCAAGTATAGCGCGACTACTAATTCCACCTGTTAGGCTGAGTATAAAGCGGCCTCGGAGGCCTCCAAAGGAAGAATTTAGAAGTTACTGGGTAAACTTCACGTGACACCTTGTGCTGTGCTGCCAGAGCGGTAGCACAGGCCTAAGAGCCGAGGTTTCACAACAGTACCAAGAATATTGAGAGAGAGTATCATCTCGTGAGAGCATTTGTTCGCAAAGAGATACATTGTGCTGCATAGAGTAGAGTCATCCGACTACATCGCTGATCCACTGACCAAGCCACTTTCTCAGATTAGCTTAGAGCGTCTTCTGGAGAACATGGGTATTAGATACCATAGTGTGTGGCATTGAGTGCAAGTGGGAGATTGTTGGGAGTATGCCCTCGAATGCCACTCAGAGGATGATTGAGTGAGGGCATTGTACTTGTAATTATGTAAATCACTAATATAAGGCAATGAGTGCTTCTTTATTTACTGGTAGTTACTGGAATTCCTAACTCATAAATATACATATAGAAACTAGTCCGTGTATTTGAGAGCAAAACGTTCCACGGGGGTCACACATTATAGGTATGCTAATTGGATTAGTATACTCGAACCGACTCACCCTCGATTCGTCACACGGATTTCACTCCGGGACAGTCAATGACGGAATCAAAAGGTTGTGATAGGTATTCGTGAACCTTCGACTTGAGGATTTAGTAGGAATGTGCTTGTGACGTCAAGATTTTCATTAGAGTAGTTCGACCCAGTAAACCAGAAGGCGGGGGTCAACCTCGACGTGCATCTTGACGGGCAAGTAGCAGGTCCTACTGAATACCAAGATAGAATTCTTTCTCCCGTTAGTGAGCTAGTTATATGTCCTATGCGGTTATTGGCAGATGAGATCATAAGTCTTTGGACAAATCATTGGAGCTAGTTGTATTAGATACACGACAGCTCGATGATCTCGATTTGTATTAACGCATGCATACCATCAAGTACAGATAGGGTTTGACTGGCCGTGACCCTATAACTTTATCAGGATATTTGAAAGAAGGGTTTATACGTATACTGGTATTCACGACAGAATGGTTCTTGAATGATCCCAATCATTCGTTCTCAGTTGGAGTACAGTGTAGGCCGCCAGGCTGGCTAGGTGGTGCTACTACTCTTTAGTTCCTCCCATTGCTGACTGAGACAGACCTACCGAGTCGCGCATTAGGATTGACGACGGAATGAATCAAGTTAATTCTCTCATTATGTGTATTATATATTGGATATCTAAATTTGGGACATTAGATGTCTAAATCAATTTATTGGAAAAATTGATTTACGGCCTAATGAATTAAATATATCACTGAGTGATTAATTTAATTCATGGATATAATTATTTCTTAGAGAAATTAATTATGTTATAATGTATTTGATATGATGAAATTAATTGGATTAATTAAACTATACAAATACATCGGGACGGAATTGGAGTTTATCTCTTTGGACTCTCGGGAGTCCGAAACGAACCGAACTCATCCGTTTCTCCATGGGCAGCCCCCCCATTTCTAGCCACCTTCCTTTTGGACTCTTGTCTCCATTCTTTAATGGATGATAATTGTGGAGGTGGGGTTGATTCTCATTTGATGAGTTGTGACATGTGAAGAAGTATTGAATAAAAAGGAGAAAGACTTCATCTCACCTACACTTGACAATTCATACGTGAGTTGTATTAGTTGGAGAGAGAACATTGAATTCATTTTCATATCACTCAAGTCTTCTTCTTCATCTTCTTCATTTTTGTTCTTGAGTTTTCTTGGAGAAAATTCAAGATATATTGAGAGAGAGAGAGATTATACACTTAGAGTGTAATAATAAAAATCTTCATCACCTAGCTCTAGCCGTATCCTCGGAGGATAGCAAGGTGTTGTCATTCCATTCGTTTTCCGGCGCATGGCAAGTAGAGACGCGGTGCTTTCGGCGTTGGATCGTTCAAGGGCTTGAAGCGGAATAGATTCATAGAGATCAAGCAAAGCTTGGGGAATAGATCAAGAGAAGGTTATCCATCTAATCAACGGACTACAAGGGTGAGTTTCTATATCTCTTGTTATTTGTTTTGATATTCGTATATACGTAGATCGATCGATCCTCGTAGGGATTCAGATCGAATTAATTTTCATTTTACCGCTTCCGCTGGGCCTTCGTTTTAGGCACCGAATCCCAACAAGTGATTCACCTACTGGGAGCAAGTCACACCACGCTGAATGGCCTGAGTGCGCACATGTCGACCCTTCTGTGATTATGCAGGGTATGATGGCCCAGATGACCCAGATGGGTCAAATGATGGAGACTATGCAGCGGGCTGCTACTACTGGCCAGCAGCAGGGACCCCAACACGGTGGGGTAGTGAGTCGGATCGTTAGTGACATCTCTCGCCAGCGACCTCCGACTTTTGAAGGCTCTTCTAAGCCTACTGATATTATTCACTGGATCGAGCACTTCGAGAAGTTGTTCGAGATGGTGGAGTGTCCGGAAGAGACCAAGTCTTTGTGGCCGCTTACTACCTTAGTAAGAGCGCCCACGCCTGGTGGCTATCTGTGAAACCGGCCGATAGATTATGTACTGGGATGAGTTCAAAAACCTCATGTTAGACCGATACTATCCAGCCCTACTCCGTGAGGCCAGGCTGTCTGAATTGCCGAATCCGGACCCCTCCGAGGATGATGATGTATTATTGATTGCTGAGATATTCCAAGCACTTCTCCCATTCGCCTCAGCCATTGTTCGAACGGAGGATGATAAAATCAAGTATTTTCTTAAGAGATTGAAACCTCGGACGAGGATGCTGTTGCTTAATCACCACTGTACAACTCTACCCGTGTTTATTGAGAGAGCCCTTGATTATGAACTTACCTTGAAGGAGATCTCTAAGAAGCATCCTCAGTCTTCCAACAAGAGATCGAGGAATCAGAACCAAGCTGAGGGTAACCAGGGGACATTCAAGAAACCCCAATCCAGACCGACTTTCTCTGAGCGGCAGCCTGCGGCGTCAAAACCAGCAGGATCACATTCCCGAGCAGACAGCTCGTCTATTGTCTATTTTAACTGTGGAGAGCAGGGGCACATCCACACCAGATGTCCGAAGCCGGCTGTTGTATGCTTTACTTGTGGGATTTCAGGGCATTGTGCTCATTTTTGCAGGAGTGGATCGGGACGTACTCCAGTGGCTTCATATGCTCCAGTTCAATCATCAGTCCAGGACCGTGCACCTCCGTCCGCTTTTCACCAAACTACTGGGGCGAATAGGGGAGTAGGTTGAGGAAATCAAGTTGGTACATCTGGTAACGGTGTAGCAAAACCCAGAATCTACGAGATGAAGAGAGCCAACGACCCCGAAGCCAGCATAATCGTAGGTATACTCGAGATCCATTCTCAACCAGTATGCACTCCTTTTGATACTGGTGCTTCACATTCCTTTATATCTGCATCTTGTTTGATCCGTTTACAATTAGATCATGTTGTCAATTGTGAGCCTTATGTGATCGGTCTACCTGATGTAGAAGAATTATTGGAAATCATAAAGTTCAGAACTGTCCGATACGTTTGAACGACCGTGAGTGGTTGTCAGATTTGATTGTGGTCCATTTACCTAAAGATTATGTAATCTTGGGTACCGATTGGATAGATCATCATGATGCCATACTTAGTGTCCATAAATGGATGGTGACCGTCACTTCTGCTGATGGTTTCGAGTGCATTTTTTAGGGTGATCATCCCAGACGTTCCGGGAGAGTCATTAGCGCCATGAAAGCAGTGAAACTGCTTAATCTAGGGTGTATTGGTTATTGGTGCTACATGACCAAAACAACAGATCGATCAATTGAATTAGCCGATATTTCGGTAGTTCGAGACTACCCAGATGTATTTCCAGACGAGTTACCAGGATTACCCCCACATCGTGAGGTAGAGTTTACTATTGAGTTAGAGCCAGGTACATCCCTGCTTTCGAAAGCGCCATATCGCATGGCTCCGACTGAGATGCAGGAATTGAAGAATCCGCTCGAGGATTTAACTGAGAAGGGTTATATTAAGACAGGGCCTTAGATGTGTATTAATGCAGAATGGGAAAGTGATTGCCTATGCATCAAGACAGTTGCGAACTTACGAAGTCAACTACCCGACCCATGATTTGGAGCTAGCGGCCGTGGTGCTTGCTTTGAAAATCTGGCGTCACTATTTGTATGGAGTCACCTGTCAGAGTTTTACTGATCACAAGAGCCTGAAGTACATTTTCAGAAGAAGTTGAACATGAGACAGAGGATATGGCTAGAGCTGATCAAAGAATATGATATCAAGATCCTTTATCATCCGGGTAAAGCTAATGTGGTTGCTGACGCTGAGTCGTAAGATAGTACAAGAACAGATGCTTGCCCGCTTGACAGTTCAGAAAGAATTGCAGTTGGAGCTTGTGAGGCCGGAGATTGAAGTCTGGATACCACATGTTCAAGGGCAGTTATGCACACTAGAGATTTCGTCATCTCATGACGATATTATCGGATCGAAGCAGATTAGGGATCTATTCTTATCACGGATTCGGAATGAAGTAACTCAGGGGAAAGCCCCTGGATTTGTGATCCACGAGGATGAGTTGGTGCAATTCAAGAATCGAATATGTGTACCGGCGGACGAAGAGTTGAAAAACTCTATTCTGAAGGAGGCTCATGCTACTCCATACTCCATTCACCCGGGGTCTAGCAAGATGTATAAGGATTTGAAGCAACATTATCGGTGGGGAAATATGAAACGTGGAGTTGCAGAGTTCGTTTCGAGATGTTTAACCTGTCAGCAGGTCAATATTGAGCATCATCAACCAACAGAATGCTGAAACCACTCCCGATTCCAGAATGGAAATGGGAAGACATATCTATGGATTTCATCACAAAACTTGCCGACGAGCTGTCGAGGTATGAATACGATTTGGGTGATTGTGGATCGTCTGACCAAATCAGCACACTTCTTAGAGATCAAAGATACATGGGGACCCGAGATATTGGCCCAATTGTTCATCTAAGAGATCTTAATATTGCATGGTACTCCCAAGAGTATCGTATCAGATCGGTACGGGGATTTCGTGTCCCATTTTTGGAAAGCAGTTCATCGTGCGATGGGTACACAGTTAAACTTCAGTACGACATTTCATCCGCAGATCGATGGTCAATCTGAGTGGACTATCCAGACTCTAGAGGACATGTTGAGGGCATGTGCTCTTGATTGGAAAGACGATTGGGATGCCCAACTACCTTTGGTGGAGTTCACATACAATAACAGTTGGCATGCTTCGATCAAGATGGCCCCTTATGAGGCATTGTATGGTCGTCGTTGTAGGTCCTCTTTATGTTGGGACGACTTGTCTGAATGTCTAGGGACGGAGCCTGATATGTTGTTAGCCGCTCGTGAGAGGATTTCTCTGATTAGGAGTTGTTTGTTAATGGCTCAAAGCCGACAGAAGTCATATGCTGATAATCATCGACGACCGCTTGAGTTCGAGGTCGGTGACCATGTGTTAGTTAAAGTGTCTCCTACTCGAGATGTTTTTTGTTTTGGGAAGAGAGGCAAACTGAGTCCGAGGTATATTGGACCATTCGAGATTTTGGAACGAGTAGGCGATCTGGCCTATCGTCTGGCTTTACCACCAGCATTGAGTCGAATCCACAACATGTTTCATATTTCCCAGCTGAGGAAGTATGTTGCCGATCCTAGTCACATACTTTAGTTCGAAGAGATTGAGATAGCTGGTGATTGCTCGTACGAGGAGCATCCTGTGCAGATACTTGAAAGGAGAATCAAACAACCGAGGAACAAGACAATTCCCCTGCTGAAAGTTTAGTGGTAGAGACATGGAGTCGAGGAGGCTACATGGGAGACCGAAGATAGCATGCGAGAGCGATATCCCGAGTTATTTACCACTTAGTTTTGAGATCGAAACTTCTTTTTAGAGGGGGACACTACTACAAAACAGACATTTAACATCGGTTTTTTGGACATTTAACATCGGTTTTGGAACCGATGTTAAATGTCGCGATGTTAAAATTAACATCGGTTTCTAATAACCGATGTTAAACTTCAATTTTAACATCGGTTGTTATAACAACCGATGTTAATTTCAATATCGCGATATTTAACATCGGTTCTGGGACAACCGATGTTAAATTTCGCGATTTTAAAATTTTATCGGACCACGGCTAACCCAGCTAGCCCAACCCATTTCAACCCAGACACTCGCCCCAACCACCCGCACTTTTGACCCCACCAACCTACAACAAATACCATTAAATTTCGTTGTTGGTGGGTTTCGAACTCACCACCTCTTGCTTGTGGAAATGTGATATTACCACTCCGCCAGATGAACTTCTTGTATATTTTTTGCTATGTGATATATTTATATACTATACACATTTATAAATTTATATAAATATAAGATAATTTAATATATATATATATATATTAACAAATCAAAAATTTATTTTTTTAAAAAAATCTAGAATATTAATATTAAAAGTCGGATGTTTTTATTTAAAGCTCAAAAATAAAAAATAAAAAATTAAAAAATATGGATCTGATTTATAATTAATATTTAATCTGTTTTTTTATTTTTAGATTTTTTGTAAAAATATAAAATAGTTTTTTATGAAAAGTAAAAAAATTACAAAAACAAAAACTAACAGGTTTTTAAAAATATATATAATAATTCAGTTTTTATTTATTTATGGAAAATAATATTCCACTTTTTTTTTCAAAACTTTATAAAAACATCCGATTTTTATTTTCTATTTTCGAACTTTAAATAAAAATATCCGATTTTTATTTTTTATTTTCGAACTAATGTTTATTTTTTATTTTCGATCTTTAAATAAAAACTTCCAATTTTTACCTTTTATTTGAACAATAAATATAAACATCCAATTTATAATATTAATATTCCGGATTTTTTTAAAAAAAATAAAGTTTCAATTTTTTTAAAAAAAGTTCCAGATTTTAAAAAAAATTTAACATCGGTTATACTAAAACCGATGTTAAATTACAAATTAACATCGGTTTTTCTAAACCGATGTGAAATGGATTAATTTAACATCGGTTTTTTTAAAAACCGATGTTAATTGTTAATTTAACATCAGTTTTTAGCAGAACCGATGTTAATTTATTTTAAAATTTTCAATTATGCCACCGCGTCTTTTTTAACATCGGTTTTTACAAAACCGATGTTAAACGAGCGATGTTGAATGTCTTTTTTGTAGTAGTGGGAATATGTGATATTCCGAGTTGTTTACCCCCCTTAAGTTTTATGACGAAACTTCTTTTTAGAGGGGAAGTATGTAATACCCGAAGATTTGTTATGTATTTCCATTTGTATTGGAACTTTGTGTAATTGTTTATGGCATATTTTGATCATTATATGTTCCTCCGTATTCGCTATCCAATATTGTCGAGTGTATGATTTTATGGAGGTTAGTTATGTATGTTTTCATACGTGTTTAGCGCACGCTAAACTTGTTACGTAGCGCACGCTAACTATGTATGATAGCACCTACTTTTGAAAAAGTGGAGTCAACGGTGTTTAGCGCACGCTACATGGTGATACTAGTGCGCGCTAGGTCTAGGACCAGTGAGGTCAGTTTGCTTTGTAAACTCGTTAACGCACGCTACATTAGAGTAATATCGTATGCTAACTGCGGCATTAACGTACGTTAAGGCTGTTTAGCATATGTAAGGCCAAGGGCGTAAGATGAATCTGATGTGAGCCCGTTAGCGCACGCTAAACTGGATGATTAGCGCACGCTAAGGGTCATATCCTATAAATAGAACTTCACCCTCATTTCATTTCCCACCTTGAACTCCAGCCACTAGTCGACTTCTACGACTTGGATAAGTTACCCCATGATATTTCCACCCTATATAAACCTCTACTCGTGATTGTTGAAGGCGTAGAACATTGAGGATTGGTATTCAAGCATCCGACGTTGAATTTTTATCGAGTGGTTTCATTGTTCATTTATCGTTCTTTCCGTAGTAAGGTACGTGGTGTCTTACCTTTCTGTAATTCGTGTTCGTAGTAATGTTCATAAGCACGCTACCGAGATCATGGAATTGTTAACATTATATGAATTGAACATCATGCTTAAGAGGTTTTAGATGATATGAACTTAGGTTCTTCATCAATTTTTGTTGAACCTTGTATATATCAACATATGGTTATAATTGCAGAGATTTCTAACTCATCTTGATAATAGTTTCGTGATGTTCTTATAATGAATAACTTGATTATATCACAACATAGACTTGGTGAATTCTAAGATGATAAGCTTAGAGATAATTCTCCAAGCATGGAACCGGGTTCGTACGGATGATAATAATCATTGCGTAATCCAGTTAACAACCGGTTCTGGGACAACCGATGTTAATTTCAATATCGCGATATTTAACATCGGTTCTGGGACAACCGATGTTAAATTTCGCGATTTTAAAATTTTATCGGACCACGGCTAACCCAGCTAGCCCAACCCAGCCCCAACCCAGACACTCGCCCCAACCACCCGCACCAGCCCCCCGCACAGCCCCACCAACCTACAACAAATACCATTAAATTTCGTTGTTGGTGGGTTTCGAACTCACCACCTCTTGCTTGTGGAAATGTGATATTACCACTCCGCCAGATGAACTTCTTGTATATTTTTTGCTATGTGATATATTTATATACTATATACATTTATAAATTTATATAAATATAAGATAATTTAATATATATATATATATATTAACAAATCAAAAATTTATTTTTTTAAAAAAATCTAGAATATTAATATTAAAAGTCGGATGTTTTTATTTAAAGCTCAAAAATAAAAAATAAAAAATTAAAAAATATGGATCTGATTTATAATTAATATTTAATCTGTTTTTTTATTTTTAGATTTTTTGTAAAAATATAAAATAGTTTTTTATGAAAAGTAAAAAAATTACAAAAACAAAAACTAACAGGTTTTTAAAAATATATATAATAATTCAGTTTTTATTTATTTATGGAAAATAATATTCCACTTTTTTTTTCAAAACTTTATAAAAACATCCGATTTTTATTTTCTATTTTCGAACTTTAAATAAAAATATCCGATTTTTATTTTTTATTTTCGAACTAATGTTTATTTTTTATTTTCGATCTTTAAATAAAAACTTCCAATTTTTACCTTTTATTTGAACAATAAATATAAACATCCAATTTATAATATTAATATTCCGGATTTTTTTTAAAAAAATAAAGTTTCAATTTTTTTAAAAAATGTTCCAGATTTTAAAAAAAATTTAACATCGGTTATACTAAAACCGATGTTAAATTACAAATTAACATAGGTTTTTCTAAACCGATGTGAAATGGATTAATTTAACATCGGTTTTTTTAAAAACCGATGTTAAGTGTTAATTTAACATCGATTTTAGCGTAACCGATGTTAATTTGTTTTAAAATTTTCAATTATGCCAGCGTCTTTTTAACATCGGTTTTTACAAAACCGATGTTAAACGAGCGATGTTGAATGTCTTTTTTGTAGTAGTGGGAATATGTGATATTCCGAGTTGTTTACCCCCCTTAAGTTTTATGACGAAACTTCTTTTTAGAGGGGAAGTATGTAATACCCGAAGATTTGTTATGTATTTCCATTTGTATTGGAACTTTGTGTAATTGTTTATGGCATATTTTGATCATTATATGTTCCTCCGTATTCGCTATCCAATATTGTCGAGTGTATGATTTTATGGAGGTTAGTTATGTATGTTTTCATACGTGTTTAGTGCACGCTAAACTTGTTACGTAGCGCACGCTAACTATGTATGATAGCACCTACTTTTGAAAAAGTGGAGTCAACGGTGTTTAGCGCACGCTACATGGTGATACTAGTGCGCGCTAGGTCTAGGACCAGTGAGGTCAGTTTGCTTTGTAAACTCGTTAACGCACGCTACATTAGAGTAATATCGTATGCTAACTGCGGCATTAACGTACGTTAAGGCTGTTTAGCATATGTAAGGCCAAGGGCAGTAAGATACAGTAGACTGTGAGCCCGTTAGCGCACGCTAAACTGGATGATTAGCGCACGCTAAGGGTCATATCCTATAAATAGGACTTCACCCTCATTTCATTTCCCACCTTGAACTCCAGCCACTAGTCGACTTCTACGACTTGGATAAGTTACCCCATGATATTTCCACCCTATATAAACCTCTACTCGTGATTTTTGAAGGCGTAGAACATTGAGGATTGGTATTCAAGCATCCGACGTTGAATTTTCATCGAGTGGTTTCATTGTTCCTTTATCGTTCTTTCCGTAGTAAGGTACGTGGTGTCTTACCTTTCTGTAATTCGTGTTCGTAGTAATGTTCATAAGCACGCTACCGAGATCATGGAATTGTTAACATTATATGAATTGAACATCATGCTTAAGAGGTTTTAGATGATATGAACTTAGGTTCTTCATCAATTTTTGTTGAACCTTGTATATATCAACATATGGTTATAATTGCAGAGATTTCTAACTCATCTTGATAATAGTTTCGTGATGTTCTTATAATGAATAACTTGATTATATCACAACATAGACTTGGTGAATTCTAAGATGATAAGCTTAGAGATAATTCTCCAAGCATGGAACCGGGTTCGTACGGATGATAATAATCATTGCGTAATCCTCATGATGATGTGTTCTTGAAGAACTTAATGAATTGATGAAACAAAGTTGTTTAGATTATCACTTTCAAAATGTTGATGACGTTCTTAGGAAGATTTATCGGCATAATGATATTAGCGAAGGATTACTTAGTGATTGTTCTTGATATTCTTATCCACTAGAACCATACCAGTAATTAGTAACATCTTGGAATGATAACCGATCATGAGAACAAATTGAGGTTAATATGAGTTCTTGAAATGGAATTTTAATATATATATATATATATATATATATATATATATATATCGAGATAGTTGACTAATCGAATTGAATTTAGGATATCATTTCGTTGAACTAGATATCGAGGGTTATGTGAATATGTTATTGAATGAATTGTACTTCATTCAAGGTCGATTGTTCAAGTAACTATTATCGAGGACCATTCGCTCGTTGTCAATGAATAAGTATTCTCGTCTCCATATTGAGGTAAGTTATCTTGCTTGGTTATAATGATGATTGATATTCTTGTGAATGTTATACATCTTGTGTATATATATTGCTTTATGAATCTACAATTCATAATGTAGTATTGTCGTTGATCGTGTCTATCATTGTTGTGGGATTGTATTCCCAACTTCGTATCTTTGGTGTCGTTGGTCTCGTTGATTATTGGTTATCACTTTGGTGAGTCTTGGTCCTTGTTGGATGTGTAATTGATTGAGCTTCGTTGTCATGTTGCATCGTGACATATCTGGAATCATATTTGCGTGCGGATTGGTTATGGTGTAGGATTTTTAGCCAGGCACTTATGGTCGTGCGTTGATGTTACCGCATTTGGACCCTGCACACGAGAAGTTAGTTCGTGAGGCTAATTAGGTACATGTCCCACGTATATCATGGATTCCGTATACGGGGTGGACATGTGCACATACATATTTCCGGATCGAGCGTACTGTGATGTCCATCTTGAGCCATAATGATTGGTCGTTATACTCCATGTTTGATTGGGTACATTCGATGGTTTGGCGACTGGTCGTTCATACGCCCGAGGGGTATGATCGACAGTCGAGTTGTTTATTCGAGATCCAATGTATTTGAATTGTATAACATCTTGAGAATTATTATCATGTATATCTGACCCTGTGGTTTTGGGCGAAATACTTGTGTTGTATTTTAGGTCGAGGCAAGCCCAAGGCGCAGGGAGAGCACGATGGCGGCGAAGGGTTTGAAGGATACTAGTTCAGGGGCCCCGAGTCTACTTTTATCCAATTGTACTTTTCAACCATGTATTGATATTATTTCCACCTGATGAAATTCTTGTTATTTGTATTATTACTTTTAGTATATTCCATCTTCATATCGTTTATACCAATATTTCAGATCCGGTGTATTGTGGCATTTTATCCGTATGATATACGAAGCTCTCGTCGAGGTAATGAATATAAAATTATGGTTCGGTACCACAGTTATGATTTTATTGACTCGAGTTGTATTTTGGTATCGCCTGGTGGGTCCTAGTGTGGGGGTCCATGGCACTGTAATAGCCACCATTTTGGGGTGTTACAGCTCCACATAGACTTCTTCTTCTAGGATTCATTAAGAAATGCACTTTTTACATCCATTTGGTAGACTTCAAAATCATTGTATGCTACATATGCATGGAATAGTCTGATAGCTTCTAATCTTGGTACATGTGCATAAGTTTCATCAAAATCTATTCCTTCACATTGAGCATATTCTTTTGCAACGAGTCTGGATTTATTCCTAACAACAGCTCCATCTTCATCACATTTGCCTTTATACACCCATTTGGTTCCTATGACTTTCTTGTGATCTGGTCTGTGTGTTAGTTCCCAGACATTGTTTCTATCCATTTGGTTAAGTTCTTCTTGCATTGCAATTATCCATGAGTAGTCCTCCAGAGCTTGATATGTTCTCTTGGGTTCCATTTGAGACATGAAGCATGAGAACATAGCCATTCCTGCTGGTTCTGTGGATTGTCTGGTTTTGACTCCATCAGTTAGGTTTGCAATTATCTGTTGAATGGGATGATCTCTGAGCCATTTGGGAATATCTTCTTCAGGGTTTGTTCCCCCTATTGAGTTGCTTTGATGGACTTCTTCTCTCTTTGCATTGGCTTGGTTATGGCCTTCTTGATCTGCAACTGGATCAGCTACGGTCTTGTCATCTGCAGATGGGAGTCCTGTCTGCTCTGCAAATGCATCCTTGTCAGCTACATTTGGGTCTTCATCTGCTGCAGTTGGATCAATTAGGTTTTAGGATCCTATCTGATCTACAGTTAAGTCTTCAGATTGATCTGCAGTTGGATCTTCAGGCTGGTCTGCAGGTGAGTCCATAATTCTTGTGTCATGAATGATAACTTCTTCTAGGGTGGAGGATTTGAGCTTTTTCTCAATCGATTCCACCTGTTTCATGTACTCAACAATTGACTCATCAAACACAGCATGAGGTGTTTCTTCCACAACTAATGTTCTTTTGTTAAATACTCTGTATGCGTTGCTTATTTGTGAGTATTCCATAAAGATACCGTCATCAGTTTTAGTATCAAAGGCATTCAGTTGGGTTTTCCCATTGTTGTGGATGAAACACTTACAACCAAATATATGAAAATATGCAACAGTTGGTGTTCTGCCATTCCAAACCTCATAGGGAGTTTTTCCATGTCTCCCTACTATCATACTACATTACGAGTATGGCATCTTTGTGTTGTGACTTGACTAGAACCTCTTTGGCGTCAAACACGCAATCATTGACTGTTGCTTCCTTCAAGGTTCTGTTTCTTTTTTCAGCAACACCATTTTGCTGTGGTGTTCTTGCGGCAGAAACTTCATGCTGGATTCCATTCTGATCAATGTATTCAGTGATTGACTTGTTGAGGAATTCTCCACCACTATCTGATCTGATCTTGATGATGGAGAGGGATTTCTCATTCTGAATCTTCCTCAGCAGCTCAGGTAACTTTGATAATGTTTCACTCTTTTTATAGAGAAAAACAACCCATGTGTACCTTGAGTAGTCATCTACTACTACTAGGGCATGCTTCCTTCCACTCAATGTCCTTGGCTTTGATAGGGCCAAATAGATCCATATGAAGTAGATCTAAGACTCTGGTGGTGAGAGTGGTAGGCTGAACTGCCTTGAATGATGCTTTGGTCTGCTTTCCTTTCTGGCATGCATCACAGAGAGCTTCTTTCTTTAATACTTCTTCTGGAAGTCCTCTGACCAGCTTTTGAGAGCTTATCTTGTTGATAGCTTTGAAGTTCAGGTGACATGATCTCTTGTGCCAAAGCCATCCATTTTCAGCAATTGTCTTAGATAGAAAACAGGTGTTTGGAGTGCCTTCCAATCTATCATGTAGACATCTCTTCCTCTGAATCCTTGTAGCTTCACTTCTCCAGATAGGATATCAATCACCATAGATTTCCAAATGGTGAAGACTATTAGATTCTTTTCATCACAGAATTGGCTTATGCTCAACAGATTGTATTTGAGCCCCTTGACATAATGAACTTTGGATATGGTTATGTTTCCTCTGTGCAGCTCTCCAAATCCCTTTTTGACCTCTAGAGCTATCTCCAAAGGTTACATCTGGACCTCTTTATTTGATGTAGTCTTAGAGCACCTTCTTATTCCCTGTCATGTGCCTTGAGCACCCAGAATCTACAAATCATTCTTCACCTCCTATTATTGAGCTTGAAGAGATATGGTAGTAGTCCTTCCACCTTTTCTGCAATTAGACAAGCAGAAATTTAGGTACCCAAATTTGTGTGGGTCCTTTAGGGTTAGTAGGTTTCCTAGAGAATTGGTTTCTCCTTGGATTATGGAAGTTATGTTGATTGCCCATATAAGGTGTGTGCTGTCTGGGTCTATATATTTGGTTAGGATTGTGTACTGGATATGCTTCATAAAATCTGTGGTGTGGGGCATTTCTAAATAATTGGGGTCTCCACACCTGTTCATTTTGAATGTTTGGATAACCTTGAGGTTTCCATTTGCCACTCCCATTTTGAAATCTGTTCTTGGGGAGTCTCTGGTAAAAGTTGGCATAATGTTTTGACTGCTGCTTTTGCCTTAGCCATTGCCTAGTCTCATATTTAGGTGGTTGCCTTGTGAACCTTGGCTGCTGCCTAAACTTTTGACTACGCTGCTGCCTATTTTGAAATACAGGAATATATGTAGGCTCAGCAGTTTGGACAATTGTTTCCCCCTTGATAAAAGTGGTTTTAGAACTAGAGGGAGTGTTGGGGTCATATCCAAGGCTTGACCTGGAGTAAAGTGGCCCCTTGTTCATACACAGTTCATCCAAGCTTATAGATGCCTTTAAGAATGTTATTTCCTTAGATTGTGTCTTACTTAGCTGTGTCGGTTTGGCAAACTCAGATTTGACATAAGCAAGTGCAACTGATTTCTCACTGTTTAAAACAGTTAGCCATTTAATCTCAGTTGTAGTATTATCAGCCGGGTTTTTCAATTTATTTTCAGCCTGTTTTTCAAATTTAGATTTGATTTTTGTTAACTCTAGGCTGAGTTTTTCAAAGTTATTTTTCAGCTGCCTATTCTCATTTTGCAGCTGTGTTTTCTCGGCTGTCACAGTCAAGTGTGCATATTTTAATTTTTCAAAGTCTTTAAGGAGCTGATTGACAGATTCATGTAAGTCAATATCTTGAGATATGTCTGAGCTGTCATTACTAGAAATTGAAGGTTTAGATGTTACCTCTTCATTAGCTAGGTCGGCCATCAGACAATTGTATTCATCATCATCATCAGAGAAGAATCCACCACTTGATTCTACTCTTTCTTCAATCTGATCTTCTCCAATGAGAGCTTTTCTTTTGTCCTCCTTTCTGCCCACTTCCTTCTTGCCTTCATCTCTCTTGACTTCTGGACAGTCAAACTGGATGTGTTCGGTTTTGTGGCAATTATAACATTCCACTTTCCAGTTGCCTGCCTTCTGATTCCTCATTGGATTGTCCTTGTAATTCTTCTTATATTTAGAATAGTTCTTCCTAAAATTACTGAACCTTTCCATGATGAAAGCCATCTCTTCTTCAAAATTCAAGGGGCTGGGAGGACTGACTTCATCTAGGCTCTTTGCAGGTGATTCTGCTACAAACGCTATATCCCTTTTTCACCTGGTTCATTAGATGATGAGCATGGCAGCTCGAACTCATATGCCTTCAGATCTGAAAACAGCTCCTGGGTCTTTATTTTGTTGATATCCTTGGATTCCCTCATGGCCAGAACCTTCATGCTCCATTCAGGGTTGAGAGATCTTAAAACTTTTAGGGCCATCTCCCTGTTGCCATATGTCTTTCCAATGGAGTTTATTTCATTTATGATCTCAGTGAATCTTGTGTCCACTTGGTCAATTTATTCATCATTCTTCATCATGAAGTTATCAAACTTTTGAGTGGCAATTGACAACTTATTTTCCTTTATCAGCTCGGTTCCTTCACATATTACAGCTAATATGTCCCAATTTTTTTTGGCATTTTTGCCATTCTTGATCTTGACCATGGTTGCTTTGTCAAGAGTCTGGTACAGCACATCTCTGGCCCGTTTGTCAAGATTGGCCAGCTTCCTTTCTTCAGGGGTCATCTCGGTTCTCTTCTTGGGAATCTTCTCTGGCTTCCCAGCAGCAATTTCTTATGGATTATTATCCTTCTCAAATATGAATGGTCCTTCCTCAATGATACACCACATGTCATCATGAGTGGATCACAAATGAGCCTGCATTCTTATTTTCCATAAGTCATATTCATCTACAGAGAATACAGGTAATCTAGAGTTCATGTGTTGCATGTGTTCCATTCTAAATGAGAGATTAATATATATGCTCAGATATATGGATCTGGTTCTTTAAAATTTGCACAACCTCTTTGATACCACTTGTAGGTCATAAGTTCTTAGGGAAAAGTCTAGAGGGGCGGGCGGGGTGAATAGACTTATTAAACTCTTTTCCTAAAATTCATATGAGTTTAATCAGCTGTGATGAAGTGCAGATGACTTATGTTGACTGCAGATAAATAATTCGGAAGACAGCTGAAAATAATGTAGATAACAAGTTATCGACTGCAAATAACTTTCTAATGGAACAGTAAATATGTATGCAGCAGTTATGTATAATGTTTAAAGTAGTAAATCACACAAGCACTTATAGTGGTTTCAGAGGTGGGGTAATCCTCTACTAGTACACTTCTCTCCAAACCAGTTGCGAGATAAATTCACTATAACTGTCAACTAGTGATAAAGGTTACAATGAATTTCTTCCTTGTTACAACAGCATCCAACCAGTGGAAACCCGTGGTCGTTGCAACTCCCTTGACTGCCTTACACCTCTTGATCGAAAATCCGTGGATGCCTCAACAACTCTCGAGCTGTCTATCACCTTCCAATCAAGAACCTATGGATGCGTTTACAGTCTCTTTACATTCAAGAACCTCATTCATGAAAGCAACCCCGTACTCAAACTTTAAAGACAAGAGTTTGTCTTCTCCAACTAAAGAGCTTCTCAGAATATGAATGTTTAAGCTTTGGTCTTTCACGATGCTATAGATCTCTTTGATAGCTTTTTTTGCTTTGATTACTTTGCTTGCTTGTAAGTATTGTTCGCATCGTACTCTGCTCAATTCATATCTTCAGGTATTTATAGAATGATCCTTTGTGCTTCCTTCATAGCCGTTGCATCTCTTGTAACAAATTCGTCCATTGGAGAGTGGACTTCTTTGTTTATCTTTATCATTCCATTACACGGCTTGATTCCCTTTTCATTTCTGACCGTTTGAAAGACTTTCTTTGTTAGCGCTGTTATTCTTGATTAGAATAATCATAGGTCTTCAGAACGCGGATCTCAAGGAATATTCTATTCCTAGCTTTCCAGGAATCTTTCAAGTTTGTCTTCTTACATTTGCATGTGGCTTTCCGTAATTGTTGACTTTCAACGCTTGCTGATGTGGACTTGGCTGATATCTTGACTGAGAACTTATCTGATACCTTTTGGTCAAATCTGTCTGATGTGTGGTCAACCTTCTCTGATGTAAACTTCTCTGATATATCTCTGATGTAAACTTCTCTGATGACTGAAGTTCTCTGACTTGATGAATATTCTCTGATCGGATGATCATACTTCAGCTGTTATTTATGTTGACCATTTCTCGTCTGATAATTTATCAGCAGATAGGTTTTGGTCAAACCTCTCTGATATTTGTTGACCAAAGCTTGTCTGATGTAGCATCTTCTTCAGAACTTCACTGCAGCTTGGTTTTGGTCAAACCTCTCTGATATTTTGCGTTGACCAAAAACTTCTTTGATAATGAACTTGCCTAAAAACTCCTATCATAGATGGCAGTTCTATACTTAGTCGTATTCTTTACTGATCAACACTTAGCCTAAATTTTAAGGCCTATAGAAGATACTCATTTGGTTCTTCTTTACAATGCCAAGTACTTAGATACATACATTTGAATAAATCACAATATTGGGATGATATCATCAAAATCTAACAAGTATTCCTAACAAACCTTAAATGCATTTTTCATATTTAAGGGGTTAGCAACTAGAATTTGCTAGTGAAAATATTCTAGTTATGTAAAATATACCACATAAATAAAAAATATGTATCAAACAATGACAACGTTGAGACATATTCCCCAGAGTTTGAAGATTTAGAGAACAACTCAAATCCTTGTAGAACATTTCCTCATATTGGGAGTGTTAGAAAATGAAAAGCCTTTATAACTTCAAGTCCTTAGTTAGCTAACCAGTTCAAAATTGATCGAGTCTCGCCTCAGAATCATTTTCCATAAATATCCTCTTGAAATACCTAACTTCAAAGCAATTTTAATATTCTAGAATATCTTTCTTATCATCAAATACATCATCGGGGTTCATCAACCCAAAATAGTTTCATGCAGCTTGATGATTATCCATGTTCCATCCCTCAAGGTACGACACCCTATATGCCTCGTTGGACATCCTTAGGTTAATAACCTCACTTTGCGATTCGTCCCTCAAGGTAGAAATTTCCATACTCCCTGTCGGGCATCCCTGAGTGAGTAATACGACCTTCCCCACTCATATGCATGATTTAATGATTATTTCTGTTCCGCCCCTCAAGGCACGAAACCTTGTACGCCCCACCGGACATCCCTAGGTAGATAACTTCACGTTTGCAATCCGCCCCTCAAGGTACGAATCCCTATATGACCCCTTGGGCATCCATGGATGAACAAGACAATCTTTCACACTCATACACACAGTTCAACATTACAACAACCATCACGAATATTACACAACCAACACATGATATACTCATCGATCAACAACTTGACATAATACACACCCAAGTTTACAAACGAAACTCACATTCAACAAGAATGAACAAACCATTATAAAACTAAATACACAACTTCAATTCATAAAAAATAACTTGTAAAGACAATGTACTTGCCTCGATAATGGACACATGAATACTCCGACAAATACAGCTAGACCGAAAATCCCTGAAAACCTACAAGTTCCACGAGAGAACACAACAACCCAATAACAACGAGTATAACAACTAAAAACGACAGAAAGCATGATCAACACCCGAAGGAAAACCCATTGAAATATTTAATCAAACCTTAAATGTTCAAGGTTCCTCAAGAACACTAAAATTAGTAATAGGCTTGAATGAAATCGAGATACGAGTATATATTCTATAGAATATGGTCAATAACATCGAATAACACTAATCGATTCATCAAAATATGACCAAACTTAGAATAAAGAACAAACCACAAAAAATTCAACTCTAGGGATTCAAGAACATTACCTTTGATCCGCCGAAGAACGAAGGATTAGTGTTGGGATTCGCTAATTAAAATCGAGTTACGTAGCGGAAAAAATAAAATCGATCTAACTGGATAAAAACTAAACCCTAAGAGGATCGATCAAGCATCATATATCGAGTATAAATAGATGAAGATAAAATTATCTTGATGGAAAAACTGAGCCAAGCTTTGCAAAGTTCCCGAGCAACAAAAACCTCCATTACTTTTTGTATCACAACACCAATATGAATCTAATTCATTTGTGCTTGATAAATGATTCAACACTGAAGATGTCGGGTGTCTTTATGTTACCACGCTACGGATATTGATCCGAAGAATTCTATATCAGTTCGTTCTCTAAGAACACGGCTAGGAATTGATACATTATTTTTCTTCTCTGCTTTTCTTCTTCTTTCTTTATCTCTAGTACGAACAAGATAAAAAAATCTCTCTCTTATGCCTTGATCACGGCCGAACCATTTTCGTGGTGGTGTGGCAGATGTTTTAATTTATACACCACAAAGTATGATATGAAAAGACCAACATATCTTATCACGTTGTCCACATGTGTAAATTAATACACCACAGCCCACATCACAACAAAACAAAAGGAAAACACATGGAAAGAGATGAGAGGGGGTGGGGTGGCACATGATGGGGAGAAAACGAGCTGAGCCACTCAGTTCATTTACCAGACGTTGGCATGTCTAGTTCGTTAAGTATACTTCATTTTATCTCAAATGTTTTTATACTTAATTAATTAGTCTAATTAATTAATTTATCAAATATAAAATTATAATTATATTTTTCCAAGAAATAATTATTTATGAATCAAATTAATCACCTAGTAATTAATTTTAATTAACAAGACCGCATCGATTTATCCAATAAATCACATTAGATATCTAATATCCAATATAAATGAAGAGGTACTAAATACTCATTTTTCCGTCAAATCCTTGTGCGCAACTCCATAGGTCCGTCTTAGTCGGCAGTGGGAGGAACCAAGGAGTGCAGGTAACACATAGCCAACCTAATATCCCGCACCGCAACCTAGCTCAGAACTAATAATAGAATCATTTTAAAACCATTATGTCGTGAATACCGTATACATATAAACCCTTCAATTATATGTCTTGATCAAATATTAGGGTCACGGTAAAGTCAAACCCTATTGTAACTTGACTCTATGCATCTGTTAATGCAAACCGAGATCATCGATCTCTCGTGTATCAAATACAACTAGCTCTAAATGCTCTGGCCAAATACCTATGATCTCATTTGCCATTAACGGCATGTGATATTTACTGATCACTTACAACAGAAACGAACATATCTTGGTATTAGTAGAGACTGCTACTTGCCCACTAAGTTGCACTTCGAGGTAGACCCCACCAACCGGTGATTGGATATAACTACTCTAATGACTAACTTAAGGTCAAAATTGCATCTCCTACTGAAACCTCATGTAAAAGGTTCACGTATATCTATGACAACCCTTCGATTCAATCATTAACAATCCCAGAGTGAAATTCATGTGACTTGTAACACCCCAAAAAGGCGGCTATTACATAATCCTTCTGTAATCCAATTATATAAGGTAGACCAATGATCCTTCTACTATAAGGTAGACCAATTACATAAGGTTCACTATTGGTAACATGATCTATTTGCAAACGACTCAAACAAGAAGCAGATAAAAAAGGAGTGTGAAGCACCAGTATCAAAAAGAACACAGACGGGCTGAGATCGGATCTCGAGAGTACCTGCAATCACGTTGGCTTTGGGATCGTCTGCCTTCATCATCTTGGAAATCCTAGGTTTCGCAGCTCTGGCACCAGATGTACCGGCTTGGTTTCCACGGCCCATCCCTCTGTTTGCCCCGGTAGTCTGATAAGAAGCGTACGGAGGCACACGGTCCTGGACAGAAGATTGAATTAGAGCATGAGATGCTATTGGTTCACATCCCGGTCCATTCTTGTAATAACGAGCACGATGCCCATTCTTCCCAAAAGACGGCCAGCTTCGGGCATTTGGAGCTGATGTGCCCCTGGTCCCCACAGTTATAGCACACGACAGATGAGTTGATTGCTCGAAAGTGCGATCCGACTGGCTTTGATGGCATGGGTGGTCATTCATAAGGGTTCGGCAACAACTGGGGCTTCCTAAATGTTCCCCGGTTACTGTCAGTATGGTTCTGGTTCATGGATCTCTTGTTGTTGGACTGTGGTTGCTTCTTGGAAATCTCCTTTGCGGTAAGCTCGTATTCCAGAGCTTTCTCGATGAACTCTGGTAGGGTCGTACAGTGGTGATTCAACAACTGCATTCTCATTCGGGGTTTAAGCCTCTTGAGAAAATATTTGATCTTATCAGCCTTCATTCGGACAATCAACGTGGCGAAAGGAAGAAGTGCCTGAAATTTCTCGGCAACAGATAGTACATCATCGTCTTCAGACGGGTCTGGGTTCATCAATTCTGACAGCTTGGCCTCACGGAGTGGCCCTGGATAGTAACAGTCTAACATGATGTTTTAAATTCCTCCCAAGTATACACACCATCACCTGGCCTTACTAAAAGCCACCAGGTGTGGGCGCCCTTGCTAAGACAGTACGCTGATACGGAGACGCGATTCTCTTCGGGGTAGTCCACCATATCGAATAATTTCTCAAAGTGTTCAATCCAATGTATAATGTCAGTAAGCTCAGAGGAGCCTTCAAAGCTCTGGGGTCGCTGCCGAGAGATGTCGTTGATGATCCGACTCACAGGCCCGCCATGCACAAGAGGTGGGGGATGAGGCCCCTGTTGCTGGTCGGTAGTAGCTCTCTGCATATCGTATTTGGCTCGTAGGGTCAGGCGCTTGAACAGGTCACACGTGTCATGAAGGTCTCTTGATACTAGTTCATTTCGCAACGACTCTTAAAGAGAAAACAACTCTCCGATACCATCTTCTGTAACACCCCAGAAAAGCGGCTATTACAGTGCCGTGGACCCCATACTGGGACCCACCAGGCGTTACCAAAATACAGATTAAATAAATAGTCGCTACTCCGATTAGGAGTTTATTAATGGTATGGCCAACGACCTTATTATACACAGGATCCGAACTACAAGTATAAATCATATGAAGATGGAATACACTGCGAAAATCAATACAATCGGACAGTAGTTTAAATAAAGTGGAATAATGTAACATAACACAGTTTCAACATAACCGGACAACAAAAGACTTGGGCCCCTAAACTAGTATCCTTCGAACCCTTCGCCATCACCATGCTCTTCCCGTGCCTTGCCTTTGCCTCGACCTAAAATACAACATAAGTATTTCGCCTAAAACAGAGGGTCAGATATACATGATAACTGATTCTCCCGACATTATATAATTCACATATATTAGATCTCAAAGAAAACATCCCGACTATTAAACATACCCCTCGGGCGTATGAACAATTAGTCACAAACCGTCGAACATATCCAATCATACATGGACTATGAATGATCAAACAATATGGCTCAAGATGGACATCACAGTACGCCCGATCTAGAAATGTGTCCGTGTACATGTCCACCCCGTATACGGAATCCAGAATATACGTGTGACAATGTACCTAATTAGCCTCACGAACTACGTCTCGTGTGCACAGTCCAATACGGAAAACATCCACATATGACTATATAAGTGCCTGGCTAAAAATCCAACACAATAACCAATCGGTACGCAGATATGATTCCAGATATGTCACGATACAACATCACAATGAATTCAACAAATCACATATCCGATTAAGGATCAAGAAACTAACCGAAGTGACAATAAGGATCAACGAGATCGATTCAAAGTGATGACTTGGGAATGCAATCCCATGATGAGAAATGGAATATCCTCAAGAACAATATCGAACTACGAATCACAGATTCAACAAGTGTTTAATATATACGAAACGTATAACCATCACAAGAATTCAATCATCATTATAACCAAGCAAGATAACTTGCCTCAATACGGAGACGAGAATAATCCTCCCTTGTCGAACGAACGGACGGTCCTCGACTAATATCGGTTACGTGAACATTCGATCTTGAATGAAATACACTTCACTCAATAACACATCTATATAATCATTGATATCGAATTCAGGGGGACGACACCCTAAATTCAATTTGAATAGTTCAACTATCTCAAGATATCGAAATTCAATTCCAAGAACTCTATTTCCTCAATTCATTCTTATGATCGGTTTACAAGATATTCTCAAGAGTTCGCATGTTTCTTATGAATAAGGCTTTATCAAGAACATGTTAAACAAACATTTATGTTTGTCAATATCATCTTATGTTGTTTAAACTTTTGAAGAACATCACAATTGTTGAAAGTGATAATCTACACAACTTTGTTCATCACTACATCAAATTTAGATTGAATATAGTAAGCTACAATAAGGTTACACTAAATTCATTTAGTTATAAGATTACATCATAATCATGAAGATTATCTCATATTAACACCATCCTTACAATCCCTTACTAACCTGGGGAATCCACTATCATCATCTATGAATTCAGCTAGCTTAGGTTCAAGAATCATCACACTAATCTTCTAACATTCAACAAGGTGTTCTAATACATTTTATGACAACAATTTCATCAATTAAGCTTAACTATGGATAAGCTAATGATTATTATTATTATTGTCTTAATGATGTTAACAATCTAGCAGGAAGAGTTTGATTCATTTAAACATGACCATTATCATCAAAATATCAAGAACACCTCATTCCAAACCCTTAGTTACCATTTTCATCATTAAGTGTTATAAAGCTTAAATACAAACATGTTTTACTTGATTAATTCAACATTTTGTGTAGTATACTATATTACTAACATTATAACTACGAAAATGTAGAGTAGAATCATACAACATACCTTCAGAAATGAAGAACCACCAAGAACACAAGAACACACTCCAAGCTACAAGAATAACTCTAAACTTCCAATCAACAAGCTCCAGTCCACAATGCAAAGCTCAAATACGAGTTGGAAGGGTGTAAAAACAGTCTAGTGAGGCAGATGGACGTTTTTAGGGGAGAAAAATTGGATTTTGGATGTGCAAATGGAAGACACAAGCTGTCTTTTTATAAAGTGCACAGCTCATTACGTACATTATCGCATGAAGATAACGTACGTTAACCTCTTTACGTATGTTACACTGAAAGTCTTACGTACATAATATGTCTCTAGATGTTACTATCTCAAAAAACTAACATCATTACGTATGTTATGGACCAGAGCATTACGTACGTAATATATGTCAACCTGGCTGCCTCGAAAAGGCCATTTATCCGGATCATGTCCGGCCCCCCACGCCGAAAGTGAGATCAGATAAGAGTCCCAAGCATTACATATGTAACCAGCATATCATTACGTACGTAAAGATAAAAATATAGCATACGTTAGGTTAAGGCCTTAGCGTACGTTAAACACACCAAAAATCTATCCCAAAAACGTAACAATCTACACCACATCAAGAAATCAATCACAATGCGAATGATAGTAATAATCAAGTTTATTCTGATATATACCGACATCAATAAACATTAACTGAATGTAACATGATTGCAACAGTGCTCAAGTCATCCGAATAATACAACAGTAGATAAGAATTATTGTCGGATATTACACACTCCCCCTTAAAAGGAGTTTCGTCCTCGAAACTAAGGGGTAAACAACTCGGGATACCTCTCTCGCATGCTGCTCTCCATCTCCCACGTAGCCTCCTCGACTCTGTGTCATGACCACTGAACCTTCAGTAGGGGAGTTGTCTTATTCCGCAATTGTTTGATTCTCCTCTCAAGTATCTGTACGGGATGCTCCTCGTACGAATGATCCTACGCTATCTCGATCTCATCGAACTGAAGTATATGACTCAGATCAGCAACATATTTACTCAACTGAGAGACATGAAATACGTTATGAATCCGACTCAGAGTTGGTGGCAATGCCAGACGATAGGCCAGATCGCCTACTCATTCCAAAACCTCAAACGGCCCGATATACCTCGGACTCAGCTTGCCTCCCTTCCCAAAATGAAAAACACCTCGAGTAGGGTACACCTTCATTAGCACATGGTCTCCAACCTCGAACTCAAGCGGTTGTCGACGGTTGTCTGCATAAGACTTCTATCGGCTTTGATCCGTTAAAAAACAACTCCTAATCAGGGCGATCTTCTCACGGGCTGCTAACAACATATCATGTTCTATACCCAAAGATTCAGACAGGTCATCCCAACACAAGGGAGACCTACAACGACATCCATACAATGCTTCATAAGGTGCCATCTGAATCGAAGCGTGCCAACTATTATTGTAAGTGAATTCCACCAAAGACAGTTGGGCTTCCCAATCATCCTTCCAATCAAGAGCGCACACCCTCAACATATCCTCTAAAGTTTGGATAGTCCTTTCGGACTGGCCATCAGTCTGCGGATGAAATGCCGTACGTTCAACTACGTGCCCATTGCACGATGAACTACTTTCCAGAAGTGTGACACGAATCGCCCATCATGGCTCCGATACAATACTCTTGGGGGTACCATGTAACCTTACAATCTCTTTAATAAAGAGCTGGGCCAATCTCTCGGGTCCTCACGTGTCTTTAATCTCCAAAAAGTAGGCTGATTTGGTTAGACGGTCCATAATCACCCAAATCGTATTCATTCCTTGACGACTCTTCGGCAAGCTAGTGATAAAATCCATCGATATGTCCTACCATTTACACTCAGGAATCAGGAGCAGTTTCAGCATTCCTGTGGGTCGTTGATGCTCAATCTTAACCCGATTACAGGTTAAACATCTCATAACGAACTCTGCAACTTCACGTTTCATATTCCCACACCAATAACATTGCTTCAAATCCTTATACATTTTGCTAGATCCCAGGTGAATAGAGTATGGGGTAGCATGGGCCTCTCTCATGATAGAGTTCCTCAACTCTTCGTCT
Organism: Orobanche coerulescens; assembly: GCA_033398695.1. Lineage (NCBI taxonomy): Eukaryota > Viridiplantae > Streptophyta > Magnoliopsida > Lamiales > Orobanchaceae > Orobanche > Orobanche coerulescens. The sequence continues at coordinate 89,097,352 of CM065815.1, read as the reverse complement.
GCGGGTACACAAACTCGATTCCTGAAGCGTATCAATCCATCCTCATGGATCACAAATCCAGGGGCTTTCTCCAGGGGCTTTCCCTTGAGTTACTTCATCCCGAACTCGAGATAAGAATGGGTCCGTAACCTGCTTCGATCTGATTATATCATTAAGGGATGATGAAATCTCAAGTGTGCAGAGCTGCCCCTGAATACGCTGTAACCAGACTTCAATTTCCGGCCTCACGAACTCCAACTGCAATTCTCTCTGAACTGTCAAACGGGCAAGCATATGCTCCTGTATTGTCTTACGACTCAAGGTGTCGGCAACCACATTTGCTTTGCCTGGATGATAGAGGATCTCAATATCATAGTCTTTGATTAGTTCTAGCCACCTTCTATGCCACATGTTCAACTCCTTCTGAGTAAAAATGTACTTCAGCCTCTTGTGATCAGTAAAGATCTGACACGTAACTCCATACAGATAGTGACGCCAGATTTTCAAAGCAAACACCACAGCTTCTAGCTCCAAATCATGGGTCGGATATTTAACTTCATAGGGTTGCAATTGTCTCGATGCATAGGCAATTACTTTCCCTTCCTGCACCAGTACACTTCCAAGGCCCTGTCTCGAAGCATCACTGTATTGCACGAATCCTTCAATTCCTTTTGGTAGAACCAAAACAGGTGCTGAAATCAATCGACTCTTGAGTTCATCAAAACTTTGCTTACATGCAAATACTTTTTATCCTTCCTCAACAGGTTAGTCATCGGTTGCGCAATCTTGGAAAAACCTTCCACGAACCGTCGGTAATAACCTGCTAGACCCAGGAAACCGCGTACTTCCTTCACGTTCTTCGGAGGTATCCAGTCTCGGATAGCTTCTGTCTTATGTGGGTCTACTCTCACCCCTTCGGCTGATATCACATGCCTAAGAAAGATAACCTCAGGCATCCAGAATTCACATTTAGAAAACTTCCCGTAAAGCTGTTCCCACCTCAACGCATCGAGAACTTGGTGGAGATGACGTTCATGCTCTTCATGGTCACGAGAGTAAATCAGAATGTCGTAAATAAAAACTACTACAAAGTGATCCATATAATCAATAAAAACCCGATTCATCAACTCCATGAATACAGCCGGTGCATGAGTCAATTCAAAAGGCATCACTACGAACTCATAATGTCCATAGTGAGTACGAAAAATGGTCTTCGAAATGTCAGACTCTCGAATCCTCAACTGATGATACCCGGACCTCAAGTCGATCTTAGAAAACACAGCACCTCCATGAAGTTGATTCAATAAATCATCAATACGCGACAATGGATATTTGTTCTTGATGGTTACCCTATTCAGCTCACGGTAATCGATCCACAAATGCAGAGATCCGTCTTTCTTTCATACAAATAGTACTGGTGCTCCCCAAGGGGACGCACTAGGTCGAATATAGCCTTTCTCAGTTAACTCCTCAAGCTGGTTCTTCAACTCCTGCATCTCGATCGGAGCCATACGATATGGTGCTTCCGAAAGCATGGACGTACCTGGCTCTAATTCAATAGTAACTCTACCTCTCGATATGGAGGTAAGCCTGGCAACTCATCTGGAAATACATCTGGGTAGTCCCGGACTACTGGAATATCGGCCAATTCAACTGGTCGATCCGCTATTTTGGTCATGTAGCACCAATAACCAATACACCCTTGATTAAGCAGTTTCACTGCTTTCATAGCACTGATGACTCTCCCGAGACGGCTGGGATTATCACCCTGAAAAATACACTCAACACCATCATCACATGTGATGGTCACTATCCGCTTGCGGACGCTAAGTCTGGCATCATGACGATCCATCCAATCGATACCCAAGATTACATCATCTTTAGGCAAATCGACCACAATTAAGTTTGACAAGCACTCACGGTCGTTTATGCAAATCGGCCAGTTCTGCACTTCACGATTCCCAATAATCCTTCTACTATCGGGTAGACCAATTACATAACATTCACAATTGGTAACATGATCTATTTGCAAACGATTCAAACAAGAAGCAGATAAAAAGGAGTGTGAAGAACCAGTATCAAAAAGAACACAGAAGGGCTGAGATCGGACGTCAAGAGTACCTGCAATCATGTTGGCTTCGGGATTGTCTGCCTTCTTCATCTCGTAAATCCTAGGTTTTGCAGCTCCGGCACTAGATGTACGAGCTTGATTTCCACGGCCCATCCCTCTGTTTGCCCCGATAGTCTGATAAGAAGCGGACGGAGGCACACGGTCCTGGACAGAAGACTGAACTGGAGCATGAGACGCTATAGGTTCACATCCTGGTCCATTCCTGTAATAACGAGCAAGATGCCCATTCTTCCCACAAGACGGCCAGCTTCGGGCATTTGGAGCTGATGTGCCCCTGAAGCCCACAGTTATAGCTCACGACAAATGAGTTGACCGCTCGAGAATGTGATCCGACTGGCTTTGATGCCATGGGTGGTCGTTCATAATGGTTCGGCAACAACTGGGGCCTCCCAAATGTACCCCGGTTACTGTCAGTCTGGTTCTGGTTCCTAGGTCTCTTGTTGTTGGACTATGGTTGCTTCTTGGAAATCTCCTTTGCGGTAAGCTCGTATTCCAGAGCTTTCTCGATGAACTCTGGTAGGGTCGTACAATGGTGATTCAACAGCTGCATTCTTATTCGGGGTTTAAGCCTCTTGAGAAAATATTTGATCTTATCAGCCTTTGTTCGGACAATCGACGGGGCGAAAGGAAGAAGTGCCTGAAATTTCTCGGCAACAGATAGTACATCATCGTCTTCAGACAGGTCTCGGTTTATCAATTCTGACAGCTTGGCCTCACGCAGTGGCCCTGGATAGTAACGGTCTAACATGAGGTTTTTAAATTCCTCCCAAGTATACACACCATCACCTGGACTCACTGAAAGCTGTTGAAGCAAGATCGGTATTTGCGCCATTTGTGCAGAAGAATAAATATAAAGTGCGGAAAATAAATCACACAAGGATTTATAGAGGTTCGGCCAAAAGTGCCTACGTCATCTCTCAATGTATCTTTTTCAATAGGCTAAAGATCAAAACCTCTGCACCTCTTCTATCGGTCGAGGGATAACCGTTACAATCACGTCTTCTATTGGTCTGTGATAAACCACTCGTACTTGTCTTTGTGTCGGTCCAAGTTAAACCGTTTTTATTTTCTATTGGACAAGGAATCAACCACTCTAGCTTTCTATGGGTACTAGATAAACCACACGAAGATATCAATTGCGATTCTAATAATGCCAGATCCTTGATCCTAATAACACCGAATCCAATTGTATCTTTTCTTTTACTCACTCATGTATGCTTTAGTGTATAACACTCAATCACTCTAATTTAAGCTCAAGAACAACAACTATAATGTTTACAATGATATCTCAAGTGTATGTGAATTTCTCAATGTTGTTGTGTGGATTGATACCAACTCATTTGGTATTTGTAGCCTTCTTCCACAAACTAGCCGTTACTGCCAGTTGATATTAGCGTGCGCTAGGCTGACTTCCTTAGCGTGCGCTATCGCGTATATTTGCCTTAACGTACGTTATGTACTGCATGTTACGTACGTTAGCATCTTCCAGTTTTAGTCCAGTGGCTACTGTCTCTGACTGTTAGCATGCGCTAATGCTTCTTCCTTAGTGTGCGCTAATCTTGCATCATTGCATGCGTCATATATCCGTTTATACTTTTTGACTTGCAGCAAATTCTCCCCAACGGATTGATTGACTTGATTCAAACTTGATATTTAGCGTGCGCAAAATATCACTTGTTGCGTGCGCTAAGCTGACTTCACTGCATACGTCATTCTGTGTTTGAATCTCTTCACAACGGTAATATGGGCTCGATAGCATGCGTTATATTATAGTGTGTAGCGTGCGCTATCCTCATCAGGTGGCTTCACTTCAGGTAACTTCGAACTCGTCTGATCTGCAGATAACTCCCATTAGCGTGCGCTAACCTTCTGCTCTTGCGTGCGCTAAGCATATATTCTGATCAGCTTTTTGCATCTTCATCTGCTTTGATGTTTTGCTTCGTCTCGATGTTGTTTTGCTTTGTTTAGCAACTTAATCATCAAAACACTATTTATTAATATGTGGAATAAATATTCCAACAATCTCCCCATTTTTTATGATTACAAAACAACCCTTGAATTGGATAAAACCTGTAAAATAATATGTATGTTTCAGAGTTTTTGACTTTGATCATTTCGTTAGTTTCTCCAATCCTTTTTCTTTTACTGTCATTTCCGACTTCTTCGCTTTTCATTTTTCAACTCCTTCGTTTCTCCCCCTTTTTGTAAGCTTTCTTTTCCTTTTCGACTTCTTCGATTTTTAGTATTCTCTCCTCCTTTTCACTTTTTATTTTTCTCGTCATATCTTTCATGACGCTTTTATCCGATTCAACTTCTTCTCCCCCATTTTGTATTCAGCAAAAAGTGTAAAAAATATAGAGGATACCAATTTGAATATGTAAAAAATATGCATGAATATAAAATATCTCCCCCTGAAAATATTATCTCCCCCTTTGTAAAATATCAAAAATTAATTTTTGGGGATCCAACCGAAAATTGGTTTTTCTTTCGAGATGTAGACGATATTTGAAACAATTATTCCTTTAGGAACCCAAATTTTCTTAACTTTAATCGTCCGTCTTGGGCTCTTACAGTTTGAAATATGGTGCCCAATTTTCAAACATTTTTCACACCGGGGTATTTTGAAATTTACGGATTTATTTTTAAAACATGGTTTGAATCCTAACCCCTCTTTATTTAACGTGTATTTTTGAACCGAGAGCATATTTTCAAATTTCTCATTTCCGAGAGAAAATTTCTTCGTTAAATTTTTTAGCTCGGTTTGAACTTTAACAAGATCATTCTTTAAAATATTCTCATTTTCAATGCATTTTGAATGATCGATTTCAAAAAAATTTCCCTTTTCATTTTCGTCGTAAGAATTACTTTGTTATCGTCGTAAGAATTACTTCGGTATGTAAGCATTTTTCGTTGTTATCGTCGAATGAACTCCGGGCCATGAGAGCCAGATTATTTTAATTTAGAAAATCGTCATCTTCAATATCTTCGTCACTCCATGTTGCAATTAAAAGCTCTTTTGGTTTTACCCGACAATTCTTAGCAAAGTGGCCTGGTTTACCACATAATCGATAGGTGTTGTCGAATTTCATAGATTCGCCCGCTTAGATGTCCTTCTTTCTCCGGTTTAATAAGTGTTGGAACTTATTAATATTTTTGGCATAATATGTCGATTCTTCGTCGCTTTCGTCCACCGGGATTTCTTCCTTTCTTGACATCTTAGCCTTCATGGCTATTGATCTTTCCTTCGGCTTTGGTTTGGCATTCCGAGATTTTAGAACTATCTCGTAGTTGATAAGAGAACCTATGAGAGTACTAAAATCAAGAGTATTTAGGTCTTTTGATTCCATTATTGCCGTCACCGTACCGTCCCATTCTCGAGGTAGTGATCGGAGAATTTTCTTTACTTTCTCACTACTCGAAAGTTGTTTTCCGAAACATGCTAATCCATTTGTGATAACCGAAAAAAGGTTGAGCATTATAGTGATGGATTCATCGTCCTTCATTTGGAATAACTCATAGTGATGAAGGAGAATGTTTATATTCGTCTCCTTGACTTGAGACGTACCTTCGTGTGTTACCTCAAGCATTTTCCAAATTTCTTTGGCACTATCACACGATGATATCCGGTTGTGTTCTTCCGGATTTAAGGCACAATAAAGAAGTTGAGTTGCCTTACAATTGTAGTGGTCATTTTTTCAATCGGAATCGTCATATTCTTCGAAAATTTTAAGTGTACCGTTGGAATTCGTCGGAATTTTCGGACCAAGACAAATCACCTTCCAAATCTCGATGTCATATGCTCGGATGAATATTGACATTTTTTTCTTCCACGTCATGAAGTTTGAGCCATCAAAAAATGGTGGTCGGTTGAGAGCAAGGCCTTCGACTGGAGCAAGTTGAAACGCCATTTGGATCGACTCCTCGGATGTTAAGACGTGTATTGGAGGTACCGCTCCGATACCAATTGTTGGAGCAAGATCGGCATTTGCGCCGTTTGTGCGGGAGCGTAAATATAAAGTGCGGAAAATAAATCACACAAGGATTTATAGAGGTTCGGCCAAACGTGTCTACGTCCACTCTCGATGTATCTTTTTCAATAGGCTAAAGATCAAAACCTCTGCACCTCTCTTCCATCGGTCGAGGGATAACCGTTACAATCATGTCTTCTATTGGTCCGTGATAAACAACTCATACTTGTCGTTGTGTCGGTCCAAGTTAAACCATTTTCCTTTTCTATTGGACAAGGAATCAACCACTCTAGCTTTCTATGGGTACTAGATAAACCTCACGAAGATATCGATTGCGATTCTAATAATGCCGGATCCTTGATCCTAATAACACCGAATCCAATCGTATCTTTTCTTTTACTCACTCGTGTATGATTTAGTGTATAACACTCAATCACTCTAATTTAAGCTCAAGAACAACAACTATAATGTTTACAATGATATCTCAAGTGTATGTCAATTTCTCAATGTTGTGTGGATTGATACCAACTCATTTGGTATTTATAGCCTTCTTCCACAAACTAGCCGTTACTGCCAGTTGACATTAGCGTGCGCTAGGCTGACTTCCTTAGCATGCGCTATCGCGTATATTTGCCTTAACGCACGTTATGTACTGCATGTTACGTACATTAGCATCTTCTAGTTTTAGTCCAGTGGCTACTATCTCTGACTGTTAGCGTGCGCTAATACTTCTTCCTTGGCGTGCGCTAATCTTGCATCATTGCATGCGTCATATATCCATTTATACTTTTTTACTTGCAGCATATTCTCCCCAACGGATTGATTGACTTGATTCAAACTTGATATTTACCGTGCGCTAAATATCACTTGTTGTGTGCGCTAAGATGACTTCACTGCAAACGTCATTCTGTGTTTAAATCTCTTCACAACGGTAATATAGGCTCAATAGCGTGCTTTATATTATAGTGTGTAGCATGTGCTATCCTCATTAGGTGGCTTCACTTTAGGTAACTTCGAACTCGTCTGATCTGCAGATAACTCCCGTTAGCGTGCGCTAACCTTCTTCTCTTGCGTGCGCTAAGCATGTATTTTGATCAGCTTTTTGCATCTTCGTCTGCTTTGATGTTTTGCTTCGCCTCGATGTTGTTTTGCTTTGTTTAGCAACTTAATCATCAAAACACTGTTTATTAATATGTGGAATAAATATTCCAACAATCTCCCCCTTTTTGATGATTACAAAACAATCCTTGAATTGGAGAAAACCTGTAAAATAAAAATACATATACATGTACGTTTCAAAGTTTTCGACTTTGATCATTTCGTTAGTTTCTCCAATCCTTTTTCTTTTTCTGTCATTTTCGACTTCTTCATTTTTCATTTTTCAACTCCTTCATTTCTCCCCCTTTTTGTTGTAATATCCGTGTTTTCTATTTTCGGTAATTTCTATTTTTGGTGTATGTTCGTTTCAAACAACTCGCTTAGCACTGTTTTGGAATTCTGAATCTATTTTGTTCTTGGAGTTTTTCCCTCTGGTCGAGTTTCGAGGATGTTTTTGCATAATTTCATCTTGAATTATATCTTGCCGCATGTGCGTTCGATTCTCGTAAAACTTGTTCGTTTTTGTTGTTTCTTGATTTGTATAAGTTTGTATGGTTGAGTTGGTCGTGTTGAAACTTTCGGTTTGTTAATCCGACGTTGTACCGCGATTTTTCGGGCACTTGGGCCGTTTTTGTAATTTTCATAAGTTTGGGGAATTTCGCTTTAATTGCTTCAGTTCAGACTCTCTATTGATCGGGATTATATTCTCTTTCAACGCTCAGCTTTGTCATCTTGATTATTACGTGTTTATGTTTCCGGATTCTGGTCTTGCCTCGTATTTCGGCACTTTTATCTTGTTAGCGGCGGTGTCGTGCGATCTTGGCTTCTTTGCTGAGTAGCGCACGCTACTCCGGACTTACTTGCGTGCTCTATCACCGTGTGTTTAGCGTACGCTAACTTGGGGTTCGTAGCGTGCGCTAACGATTTCAGCAGTCTGGGACAGTAGGTTCAGTACTTCGGTACTGGACCAGGTAGCGTACGCTAATCAGCGTTAACGCACGCTAATCCCTAGTACTAGCGCACGCTAACCATGTTAGCTTGCGTACGCTAACTGGAGGACAGTAGGCAGACTGTTCTGCCACGCCCCGCTAGCGCACGCTAATGCTTGTGTGTAGCGTGCGCTAAGACTGTTTTATATAAATAGGACAGCAGCAGTCAACTTCGTCATTTTTTTCATTTCTTATCCTTCTCGACTTTGAGCGATTCCAGGCGAGGGTTAGGGCCGATTCCGACTGTGGATCATCATTCACTACCACCGTGCATTCCTTGCGTGAATTCTTCAAGTTCCTAATCACTTTCCACCATTCGAATCAAGGTAAAAATTCCCAAAACCCTTGTTTTGAGATTTTGGGGGAAATTTGGGGATTTCTTGGGATTTGACTCTTTTAGTCCGAATTATTACTGGGTTATCGCTAGACTTCGATCGTGTACTTGTAAACCTTCATTTTATTGATGATTTGTGGTTTTAAACTCCAAGTTCTCCATTGTTCGTCACTTATAGTCGACGATACCCAAGTTATGTTCGACTAAGGGTTGCAGCGGGTAGAACTAGGATGTATTCCATCATTTTCGTAGTTTTAAGATTTGTTGTTCATCGTTATTATGTTAGGATCGGATTTGTGAAGGTTATTCGGGACAAAACCTTTCCGTCCGCCGTTTTCCTTCACGTCGTATTAATCAGGCAAGTACATGTATTATACTTCATTATGTGTGTACGGATTGATGTGAATGATGTAAACGGTATTATTGAATAAATGTGATGGTTACTCTTCCACCTGGGGATGGCATGTGGCCTCTGGGGGCCGATACTAATGGGTACGGCCACGGAAGTGGACTTGGGTGCGTGTGTTGATGTTCTTCCACCTGGGGACGGTTCGACGGGACCCTTGGGGGCCGATACTAATGGGTACGGCTGCGGAAGTGGTTTCTCACCTGGGGACGGTCCGACGGGACCTCTGGGGACCGATACTAATGGGTACGGTCGCAAGTTACGAAGCGTGGATAATTGTGATGTGGAAAACTTGTTGATATGCTGTTTTGGCGTTAATGTGATATTCCGGAATATTGATTTTCAAAATGATTTTCCTAACGATTTGTGTGCGTTGAATCGTGTATATATATAATGATGTGTAATTGTGTACTTGCACTAGCTATTCGAATGCTAACCCCTTAAATGGGGGAAATGCGTCTTATGCATTTCAGGTACTAGTCGAGCTGAGGAGCTGGCACGGGATGCGCATACAAAGGATGGGTTGGCATGATGATGTGGCTCGAGTCCGTATTTTTTATGTTTTGTCATTGTAATTGTCGAGTACCGGAGTTAGACTGTTTACTTTGAAACTTGGTTTAAGTCCCCTGCGTGGGCAATGAATTGGATTTATCTAATGTTCATGTACACCGTTAAAATGTTTTGGCCGAGGCCACGGCCTTACTTACTTTTTGAGTGAATCATTTGGGATTATATTGTGATTTATGTGTCATGTGCTAGCCTGGTAGACCTCACGAGGGTTCTACGGCGTGTAATGTCCCATTTGTGAATTGGGGCGTTACATTTGTATGCTTTCTTTTCCTTTTCGACTTCTTCGATTTTTAGAATTCTCTCCACATTTTCACTTTTTATTTTTCTTGTCATATCTTTCATGACGTTTTTATCTGTTTCAACTTCTTCTCCCCCTTTTTGTATTCAGCAAAAAGTGTAAAAAATATAGAGGATACCAATTTGAATATGTAAAAAATATGCATGAATCTAAAATATCTCCCCCTGAAAATATTATCTCCCCCTTTGTAAAATATCAAAAATTAATTTTTGGGGATCCAATCGAAAATCGGTTTTTCTTTCGAGACGTAGACGATATTTGAAACAATTGTTCCTTTAGGAACCCAAATTTTCTTAACTTTAATCATCCGTCTTGGGCTCTTACAGTTTGAAATATGGTGCCCAATTTTCAAACGTTTTTCACACCGGGGTATTTTGAAATTTACGGATTCATTTTTAAAACGTGGTTTGAATCCTAACCCCTCTTTATTTAACATGTATTTTTGAACCGAGAGCATATTTTCAAATTTCTCGTTTCCGAGAGAAAATTTCTTCGTTAAATTTTTTAGCTCGGTTTGAACTTTAACAAGATCATTAGTTAAAATATTCTCGTTTTCAATGCATTTTGAATGATCGATTTCAACAAATTTTCCCTTTTCAAGAATTTTGGAATTTTCATTTTCCAAATATTTAATTATATTTAGATTTGAGGGATTTAATCTCATTTAAAGCATTTTGATAATCGATATGTAATAACTCGAATGCTTCAAAAAGTTCGTCGTAAGAATTACTTACTTGGCTTTCGACGTCGCTATCGTCGAATGAACTCCGGGCCACGAGAGCGAGATTATTTTGATTTAGAAAATATTCATCTTCGATATCTTCGTCACTCCATGTTGCAATTAAAACCTCTTTTGGTTTTACCCGACAATTCTTAGCAAAGTGGCCTGGTTTACCACATAATCGATAGGTGTTGTCCAATTTCATAGATTCGCCCGCTTAGATGTCCTTCTTTCTCCGGTTTAACAAGTGTTGGAACTTATTAATATTTTTGGCATAATATGTCGATTCTTCTTCGCTTTCGTCCACCGGGATTTCTTCCTTTCTTGACATCTTAGCCTTCATGGCTATTGATCTTTCCTTCGGCTTTGGTTTGGCATTCCGAGATTTTAGAACTATCTCGTAGTTGATAAGAGAACCAACGAGAGTACTAAATTCAAGAGTATTTAGGTCTTTTGATTCCATTATTGCCGTCACCGTACTGTCCCATTCTCGAGGTAGTGATCGGAGAATTTTCTTTACTTTCTCACTACTCGAAAGTTGTTTTCCGAAACATGCTAATCCATTTGTGATAACCGAAAAAAGGTCGAGCATTATAGTGATGGATTCATCGTCCTTCATTTGGAATAACTCATAGTCGTGAAGGATCATGTTTATATTCGTCTCCTTGACTTGAGACGTACCTTCGTGTGTTACCTCAAGCATTTTCCAAATTTCTTTGGCACTATCACACGATGATATCCGGTTGTGTTCTTCCGGATTTAAGGCACAATAAAGAAGTTGAGTTGCCTTACAATTGTAGTGGTCATTTTTCCAATCGGAATCGTCATATTCTTCGAAAGTTTTAAGTGTACCGTTGGAATTCGTCGGAATTTTCGGACCAAGACAAATCACCTTCCAAAGCTCGATGTCATATGCTCGGATGAATATTGACATCTTTTTCTTCCACGTCATGAAGTTTGAGCCATAAAAAATGGTGGTCGGTTGAGAGCAAGGCCTTCGACTGGAGCAAGTTGAAACGCCATTTGGATCGACTCCTCGGATGTTAAGACGTGTATTGGAGGTACCGCTCCGATACCAATTGTTGGAGCAAGATCGGCATTTGCGCCGTTTGTGCGGGAGCGTAAATATAAAGTGCGGAAAATAAATCACACAAGGATTTATAGAGGTTCGGCCAAACGTGTCTACGTCCACTCTCGATGTATCTTTTTCAATAGGCTAAAGATCAAAACCTCTGCACCTCTCTTCCATCGGTCGAGGGATAACCGTTACAATCATGTCTTCTATTGGTCCGTGATAAACAACTCGTACTTGTCTTTGTGTCGGTCTAAGTTAAACCGTTTTCCTTTTCTATTGGACAAGGAATCAACCACTTTAACTTTCAATGGGTACTAGATAAACCTCACGAAGATATCGATTGCTATTCTAATAATGCCGGATCCTTGATCCTAATAACACCGATTTCAATCGTATCTTTTCTTTTACTCACTCGTGTATGATTTAGTGTATAACACTCAATCACTCTAATTTAACCTCAAGATCAACAACTATAATGTTTACAATGATATCTTAAGTGTATGTGAATTTCTCAATGTTGTGTGTATTGATACCAACTCATTTTGTATTTATAGCCTTCTTCCACAAACTAGCCGTTACTGCCAGTTGATATTAGCATGTGCTAGGCTGACTTCCTTAGCATGCGCTATCGCGTATATTTGCCTTAACGTACGTTATGTACTGCATGTTACGTACGTTAGCATCTTCCAGTTTTAGTCCAGTGGCTACTATCTCTGACTGTTAGCGTGCGCTAATGCTTCTTCCTTGGCGTGCGCTAATCTTGCATCATTGCATGCGTCATATATCCATTTATACTTTTTGACTTGCAGCAGATTCTCCCCAACAGATTTATTGACTTGATTCAAACTTGATATTTACCGTGCGCTAAATATCACTTGTTGTGTGCGCTAAGCTGACTTCACTGCAAATGTCATTCTCTGTTTAAATCTCTTCACAACGGTAATATAGGCTCAATAGCGTGCTTTATATTATAGTGTGTCGCATGCGCTATCCTCATTAGGTGGCTTCACTTCAGGTAACTTCAAACTCGTCTGATATGCAGATAACTCCCGTTAGCGTGCGCTAACCTTCTTCTCTTGCGTGCGCTAAGCATGTATTTTGATCACCTTTTTGCATCTTCGTCTGCTTTGATGTTTTGCTTCGCCTCGATGTTGTTTTGCTTTGTTTAGCAACTTAATCATCAAAACACTGTTTATTAATATGTGGAATAAATATTCCAACAATCTCCCCTTTTTGATGATTACAAAACAATCCTTGAATTGGAGAAAACCTGTAAAATAAAAATATATATACATGTACGTTTCAAAGTTTTCGACTTTGATCATTTCGTTAGTTTCTCCAATCCTTTTTCTTATTCTGTCATTTTCGACTTCTTCATTTTTCATTTTTCAACTCCTTCATTTCACCCCCTTTTTGTATGCTTTCTTTTCCTTTTCGACTTCTTCGATTTTTAGTATTCTCTCCATATTTTCACTTTTTATTTTTCTCGTCATATCTTTCATGACGTTTTTATCTAATTCAACTTCTTCTCCCCCTTTTTGTATTCAACAAAAAGTGTAAAATATATAGAGGATACCAATTTGAATATGTAAAAAAATATGAATGAATATAAAATATCTCCCCCTGAAAATATTATCTCCCCCTTTGTAAAATATTAAAAATTAATTTTTGGGGATCCAACCGAAAATCGGTTTTTCTTTCGAGACGTAGACGATATTTGAAACAATTGTTCCTTTAGGAACCCAAATTTTATTAACTTTAATAATCCGTCTTGGGCTCTTACAGTTTGAAATATGGTGCCCAATTTTCAAACATTTTTCACACCGGGGTATTTTGAAATTTACGGATTCATTTTTAACACGTGGTTTGAATCCTAACCCCTCTTTATTCAACATGTATTTTTGAACCGAGAGCATATTTTCAAATTTCTCATTTCCGAGAGAAAATTTCTTCGTTAAATTTTTTAGTTCGGTTTGAACTTTAACAAGATCATTCTTTAAAATATTCTCGTTTTCAATGTATTTTGAATGATCGATTTCAAAAAAATTTCCCTTTTCAAAAATTTTGGAATTTTCATTTTCCAAATGTTTATATTTAGATTTGAGGGATTTAATCTCATTTAAAGCATTTTGATAATCGGTATGTAATAACTCGAATGCTTCAAAAAGTTCGTCGTAAGAATTACTTACTTGGCTTTCGACGTCGCTATCGTCGAATGAAGTCCGGGCCATGAGAGCCAGATTATTTTGATTTAGAAAATCGTCATCTTCGATATCTTCGTCACTCCATGTTGCAATTAAAAGCTCTTTTGGTTTTACCCGACAATTCTTAGCAAAGTGGCCTGGTTTACCACATAATCGATAAGTGTTGTCGAATTTCATAGATTCGCCCGCTTAGATGTCCTTCTTTCTCCGGTTTAATAAGTGTTGGAACTTATTAATATTTTTGGCATAATATGTCGATTCTTCTTCGCTTTCGTCCACCGGGATTTCTTCCTTTCTTGACATCTTAGCCTTCATGGCTATTGATCTTTCCTTCGACTTTGGTTTGGCATTCCGAGATTTTAGAACTATCTCGTAGTTGATAAGAGAACCTATGAGAGTACTAAAATCAAGAGTATTTAGGTCTTTTGATTCCATTATTGCCGTCACCGTACCGTCCCATTCTCGAGGTAGTGATCAGAGAATTTTCTTTACTTTCTCACTACTCGAAAGTTGTTTTCCGAAACATGCTAATCCATTTGTGATAACCGAAAAAAGGTTGAGCATTATAGTGATGGATTCATTGTCCTTCATTTGGAATAACTCATAGTGATGAAGGAGCATGTTTATATTCGTCTCCTTGACTTGAGACGTACCTTCGTGTGTTACCTCAAGCATTTTCCAAATTTCTTTGGCACTGTCACACGATGATATCCGGTTGTGTTCTTCCGGATTTAAGGCACAATAAAGAAGTTGAGTTGCCTTACAATTGTAGTGGTCATTTTTTCAATCGGAATCGTCATATTCTTCGAAAATTTTAAGTGTACTGTTGGAATTCGTCGGAATTTTCGGACCAAGACAAATCACCTTCCAAAGCTCGATGTCATATGCTCGGATGAATATTGACATTTTTTTCTTCCACGTCATGAAGTTTGAGCCATAAAAAAATGGTGGTCGGTTGAGAGCAAGGCGTTCGACTGGAGCAAGTTGAAACGCCATTTGGATCGACTCCTCGGATGTTAAGACGTGTATTGGAGGTACCACTCCGATACCAATTGTTGGAGCAAGATCGGCATTTGCGCCATTTGTGCGGGAGCGTAAATATAAAGTGAGGAAAATAAATCACACAAGGATTTATAGAGGTTCGGCCAAACGTGTCTACGTCCACCCTTGATGTATCTTTTTCAATAGGCTAAAGATCAAAACCTCTGCACCTCTCTTCCATCGGTCGAGGGATAACCGTTACAATCATGTCTTCTATTGGTCCGTGATAAACAACTCATACTTGTCTTTGTGTCGGTCCAAGTTAAACCGTTTTCCTTTTCTATTGGACAAGGAATCAACCACTCTAGCTTTCTATGGGTACTAGATAAACCTCACGAAGATATCGATTGCGATTCTAATAATGCCGGATCCTTGATCCTAATAACACCGAATCCAATCATATCTTTTCTTTTACTCACTCGTGTATGATTTAGTGTATAACACTCAATCACTCTAATTTAAGCTCAAGATCAACAACTATAATGTTTACAATGATATCTCAAGTGTATGTCAATTTCTCAATGTTGTGTGGATTGATACCAACTCATTTGGTATTTATAGCCTTCTTCCACAAACTAGCCGTTACTGCCAGTTGACATTAGCGTGCGCTAGGCTGACTTCCTTAGCATGCGCTATCGCGTATATTTGCCTTAACGCACGTTATGTACTGCATGTTACGTATATTAGCATCTTCTAGTTTTAGTTCAGTAGCTACTATCTCTGACTGTTAGCGTGCGCTAATGCTTCTTCCTTGGCGTGCGCTAATCTTGCATCATTGCATGCGTCATATATCCATTTATACTTTTTTACTTGCAGCAGATTCTCCCCAACGGATTGATTGACTTGATTCAAACTTGATATTTACCGTGCGCTAAATATCACTTGTTGTGTGCGCTAAGCTGACTTCACTGCAAACGTCATTCTGTGTTTAAATCTCTTCACAACGGTAATATAGGCTCAATAGCGTGCTTTATATTATAGTGTGTAGCATGTGCTATCCTCATTAGGTGGCTTCACTTTAGGTAACTTCGAACTCGTCTGATCTGCAGATAACTCCCGTTAGCGTGCGCTAACCTTCTTCTCTTGCATGCGCTAAGCATGTATTTTGATCAGCTTTTTGCATCTTCGTCTGCTTTGATGTTTTGCTTCGCCTCGATGTTGTTTTGCTTTGTTTAGCAACTTAATCATCAAAACACTGTTTATTAATATGTGGAATAAATATTCCAACAATCTCCTCCTTTTTGATGATTACAAAACAATCCTTGAATTGGAGAAAACCTGTAAAATAAAAATACATATACATGTACGTTTCAAAGTTTTCGACTTTGATCATTTCGTTAGTTTCTCCAATCCTTTTTCTTTTTCTGTCATTTTCGACTTCTTCATTTTTCATGTTTCAACTCCATTTCTCCCCCTTTTTGTATGCTTTCTTTTCCTTTTCGACTTCTTCGATTTTTAGCATTCTCTCCACATTTTCACTTTTTATTTTTCTCGTCATATCTTTCATGACGTTTTTATCTGATTCAACTTCTTCTCCCCCTTTTTGTATTCAGCAAAAAGTGTAAAAAATATAGAGGATACCAATTTGAATATGTAAAAAATATGCATGAATATAAAATATCTCCACCTGAAAATATTATCTCCCCCTTTGTAAAATATCAAAAATTAATTTTTGGGGATCCAACCGAAAATCGGTTTTTCTTTCGAGACGTAGACGATATTTGAAACAATTGTTCCTTTAGGAACCCAAATTTTCTTAATTTTAATCATCCGTCTTGGGCTCTTACAGTTTGAAATATGGTGCCCAATTTTCAAACATTTTTCACACCGGGGTATTTTGAAATTTACGGATTCATTTTTAAAACGTGGTTTGAATCCTAACCCCTCTTTATTTAACATGTATTTTTGAACCGAGAGCATATTTTCAAATTTCTCGTTTCCGAGAGAAAATTTCTTCGTTAAATTTTTTAGCTCGGTTTGAACTTTAACAAGATCATTCTTTAAAATATTCTCGTTTTCAATGCATTTTGAATGATCGATTTCAACAAATTTTCCCTTTTCAAGAATTTTGGAATTTTCATTTTCCAAATATTTAGTTATATTTAGATTTGAGGGATTTAATCTCATTTAAAGCATTTTGATAATCGATATGTAATAACTCGAATGCTTCAAAAAGTTCGTCGTAAGAATTACTTACTTGGCTTTCGACGTCGCTATCGTCGAATGAACTCCGGGCCATGAGAGCGAGATTATTTTGATTTAGAAATTATTCATCTTCGATATCTTCGTCACTCCATGTTGCAATTAAAACCTCTTTTCGTTTTACCCGACAATTCTTAGCAAAGTGGCCTGGTTTACCACATAATCGATAGGTGTTGTCCAATTTCATAGATTCGCCCGCTTAGATGTCCTTCTTTCTCCGGTTTAACAAGTGTTGGAACTTATTAATACTTTTGGCATAATATGTCGATTCTTCTTCGCTTTCGTCCACCGGGATTTCTTCCTTTCTTGACATCTTAGCCTTCATGGCTATTGATCTTTCCTTCGGCTTTGGTTTGGCATTCCGAGATTTTAGAACTATCTCGTAGTTGATAAGAGAACCAACGAGAGTACTAAATTCAAGAGTATTTAGGTCTTTTGATTCCATTATTGCCGTCACCGTACCGTCCCATTCTCGAGGTAGTGATGGGAGAATTTTCTTTACTTTCTCACTACTTGAAAGTTGTTTTCCGAAACATGCTAATCCATTTGTGATAACCGAAAAAAGTTCGAGCATTATAGTGATGGATTGATCGTCCTTCATTTGGAATAACTCATAGTCGTGAAGGAGCATGTTTATATTCGTCTCCTTGACTTGAGACGTACCTTCGTGTGTTACCTCAAGCATTTTCCAAATTTCTTTGGCACTATCACACGATGATATCTGTAACACCCCCAGATTTAACCGGAAATATTACAGCGTCGTGGGCCCCGAGATGGAACCCACAAGGCTAAAAGAAATTTTCGCAAACATTTACAAATGCCCAAGAGGCCAACGACGGTACTATCTTTAAAAATTCACAAAGACATATAAAATCCATTTATCAAAAACCGTCGTAAAAACTCTTTTGAAATCGCAAGGCCAAGCAGTGACACTCAAAAGTTTAGAAAAGCGATTTCCAAAGTAACCTCGGTTACTAGATACCAAAAGAGCATTTCAAAATACTCACGCGGAAAAAGACCAACCATAAAGATACTCTAGCGTGAATACAAGAACCAATCAAGAAACTCAATGCACACAACATGTCCTACAGTATCCTCAGGAAGCTCATCTCTTCACGACCGCTACAAGCTCGATACTCCGAGAACCTAAAAAGAAATCCCACGACGGGGTCAGCCATAATATCCAACAATGATAACTGTCACATCACATTAATAATAACATACCAATGAGAATACAACATAAGAATACGACCAACGTAATATTACCGCCATGACTTTGCTTACTCAAGAAATTCTCATCAGAATAACCATTATCACATTTCACATCCTGTACTCGATTAACCAATAAACTCGAACATAATATCTGTATTGTACCTCAAACAATACTCAAGATTCTCAAACTGTCATCACCAAATCACGATACGGAAATATACCATTACCGACCAATACGATCCATCGAATAACATCATCAAATCCTAAGACGATAACCGATTTTCCATCAAAGACAAATACCAAGGAAATACGGAACATACCTCGAGATATGAAGTGCCACGACAATCATATCAGTCTAATCCGAGATCAGATCAATGCAATACGGACACGGTCCTAACACAAGACCTACAAATGCATACTCATATGACCACGTCAATATGATCACAGCAATATCAATCATGTATACTCAATGGAAATCCGACGATCCAGCGCCCTCAGCATAGATCCCTTTGTTGATCCTATCAGATCAACATAAGGTGGATAACTAACAATACACATATGAACAACAACATATGATACAATCAATGATGCGAATTCACAAGATTCCATCAACACAATCCTGGTAATCCAACGATCCAGCGCCCTCAGCATAGATCCCCATGATGATCCCGTCGAACCATCGCATGGTGGAAAAACCTGTCCAACGATCCAGCGCCCTCAGCATAGATCCTCATGATGATCCCGTCGAACCAACGCATGATGGACATTCGATCCAGCGCCCTCAGCATAGATCCTCATAATCCCATCGGATTATTTACACAACATAAACAACACTGATATGCATACACATGTGCAAATCAACACGTTCATCAACATGAACAACATAACATGCACGACAACATGAAAATTTACTAGGGCGACTTCATGTTCAACAACATGAAAGAAAGTGTACGAGACCAAAATAAATAACATTAAACCATAATCAATATGGAATACTTGCCCCGAGTCCTTCGGGAGCAACCTCGATGTCGATCATCACCGACGATTATCTTCAATGCTCGGCGTTCCAAGCGTCTGATGAACTATAGATACTCATATCCTCGTCTTTACCATAATGTAACCTCGATACTCGAACATACCAATAACTGAGATAAAGCATATACATTATGATTTACCTCCCAGAATCGAAAGAACGATATGCGATCCGAATACCCAGAGTTCACAATAATAATCATCACTATATGCATTATAAACGAAATGAAACTGAAACCATTCATTAAATATTATAACTGCGCAAGTAATAACTTGCCTCGATACCGATACCGCGAAGATGCTGCCGAACACACTGCCTTTATCTACGAGCTCCTCATCCCCGATCAAAAGCAATACAATGGACATACTCGAACACAACCGCAATATCTAGTTATAATCACCGATCAATAATCTCAACCTATCGAAGAAATCAAATAACACATATCCGATAACAATCAACAACCGACAAAACTAACCAATCGAACTCAACGGTTCAACACAACCTCGAATAAACGCAGTCAGAACAAACCAAATCAAACCATCACGAATTCATAATCAAAACACAAAAATACGCCTTTATCGCCTTACTTAGCGCCGTTAAACGCATAACGTAGCGTGCGCTAAGTTGTCCGTTAGCGTCGCTAGCGGTAAGCTTAGCGTGCGCTAATGCCGTCTGATGGCATCCATACCAAACATCGACTCACATCCTGCGACTACGAATCCGAATGAAGGGAGACATAAATCCCCATATCTCTTGAAGATAAACGACCCCATAATTATCACAATGATCATGTCAATGTCCATATATCAATAACAACCTCAATAATCAAACCGACTCGATAACAAGGATCATATCATGCTAAATCTGGAATTCAACCTAGTATCATGATTCATCTCATCTAAATCGACCAATATAATTACCAAGATTCAGAAATCCTTCTTAGATCGGGTTAAAGGAATCAACATCCTTATGGTATGAAGAATCTTAACTAACATCCGAAACTCTTATCAAAATTCCATTGAATCTCATATAACATCATCATATGATTATCCAACATGCTCCTTGCATGAAATCATCCAAGAAAAATGAAGCACTAACGAAGGAATACGAAGATTACCTGGTTTAGATGAACCAAAAAGAAGAACATTAGAACTCCATCCAAAGAATCATGAACAACTTGAAGGACAAGGCTTGAATCCATGCTCTCCATCTTAATCTTGTTAAAGATCACCATCTCTCAGTGTTTGAGACCTCAAACCTCTTTCTAAAAACTCTCTCTCTCGGTTGCAAGGAAGGAATGGACGAAATGCTTCATAACACCCTTGTCCCTTTTTATAATATTCATTATTAGCGTGCGCTAACATCTCATGTTTAGCGTGCGCTACCGCCTTAGCGTGCGCTAATCGACTTTGTTAGCGTGCGCTATCGAATCCAGAGGCTACCGCCTTGCTTCGTAAACTAGCTTACGTGCGTAATGCCCATGCATTAACGTCGTAAAACATCTGCCTAGCGTCGCAAGTCATTTACCTTAGCGTGCGCTAATACGATTGACTTGCTACGATCTACACCTACCACGAAGATGCTCGTGACCCCACCAGCCGAAATCAACCAATAAAGCCAAGATTCCCTGTTGACCGATATATAGTTAGCGTGCGCTAATCAACATGCATTAGCGTGCGCTAACACTACATTACAACATCCGTTGACTTATCAGAACGTGCGCCGAAAGTGGCCTGGTCCACACGTAGATTCCTTCCGATCGGACTGTATTAGCGTGCGTTATGTTATATCCGTAGCGTGCGCTAATCCTGCACGATAGCGTGCGCTACTCATGATTATTAGCGTGCGCTAATAATGTTACACTTAGCCATTTCCAAGTTTACTGCTTTGTCTCGACATACCGAAAACACATATACACTTCTTGAATACATATCTGAATCCATAATATTCTTATACGATATACTCTATATCGAAAGTACGATAACTTTGATACACGATATCCTCAAATATAGCGTCGACCGAGATACGACAATTATACCGATATCGACATCTCGGTCCTTTATTTATTTTATTCCTCATGCATGATTCCACGCTGCATACAATATAACTCGAATAAAATAATATCAAACAATGTAGTAGAAATTAGGATATTACATTCTACACCACTTAAAATAAGTTTCGTCCTCGAAACTTGCAATCCGTCATAAAACAAACAAACATACCTTCCAACCCAAAATATCCCCAAAACCATCACGACAACGATCAATTATCGTCATCCGAATAACCAAAAGAGCATACTTACAAATACGCAGTCGACGATCTCTGAAATACTAGCAAGCGGTCTCAGCATGCGGTCTCAATACGCTACGATCACAATTCCGAGTCTCAACAAAATATATCATCTTCGGATGAAACAATGCCCGAATCAAATCCTGTCTGCACTTTGATTACATAATCAAGTCCCAATTAGATAAGACGAATAATATACAATACATCTACGAAACAACCGCCCAAAACAACGACACGAATCCGAAACATCAACAAAAATCCGAGCGCTCGGATGATCACCAATAATGATCAACAATCAGCGAATTTATCATCGACATGATAAATTCCAATATGACCAACCAGAGGTCAAAACACAATCGAGAATATCATCAACGTGATAAACTCCAATATTACCAACGAATGATCAACGAAAATCGAGAATACCTTCACACGATAAACTCCAACATGATCAACACAGAACCACAGAAACAGATATACGAAATAATAACATTCTCAAAACGACAAATCAATCACGTACAGTAGATCTCAATAAACATACCCAACTGGCGAACATATTCCTCGGCACACGAACAACCAATCACAAAGCGATGAACATACCTAATTATACATGGAGTGGGAACGACCACTCAATATCCAAAACCACCAGTATGGGGTCACCATCCCCAAATTTACACTTACAAAGAAATCATTCAAAGATCAATATGGTAAGATTGCGCAACTACCGCACCAATAGACTCACATAGCACATATGTCCCGGTTTTACAAAGTCCAAAGTTCCAAAATTACATCCTGCACATGAATCTACAACGCGCAATATATTTCTCTTATCTGATCAATCAACCGATCATCCTTGCATAACCAATCTACCATACTAAACTTCGAATCTCTTTTCCTTGTACCATCGATATGATATGCCCGATGCACTAAATGCGTATGTACATCAATCACATTTTCAATACCAGTTTGAAATCATATATTCTTGTCACGAAGACAATTTTCGAAAGTTCTTTCAAGAGTTTGAAAACTCAAAACATAAATTTTCGTAAGACCACGAAATCAATTTTAAAAATTAAATCGGCTCATTGGTGCCAAGTTCTCGATAAAAATTCTTTTCAAATAGACACGATTAAATAAAATGAAATTTATGCAAATGCTTGTCCATATCCATACTCCCGTATATCGGTTCGACTTGTCACCAATATCCACCGATATTCCATCGGAAGACCACACGATCGAGTTCCAAAACCTCAATATATAGACTCGATAGAAACTCCTTTTCCACACATGACTCGTATCGTCAACCATTTACCCATCCTCGATCACCTCAAATATGATATGACAAAGCGTTGAAACAAATCGGGCAAATCAAACACGGCGAAAGACTTCGAGAGGTTCCATTTGAGCAGTAAACCGAGCCTCGAAGGCGGAAATAACATAGGTAAGCGATTGGTAAAGTATTTTACAAATCTCGGGAGTTTTAGAAAACAGGAAGGTCTTTTGAAGCGTTAGGGTCTCAACCCGTATCTCATTCCACATTACAAGAAGTTTAAAAAGTAGAAAACTCTTTTCGGACCCCAAGTCTGAGTTATAAAACCATTTCAAAATCGATTGGGTCTCGGCCCAAAATCATTTTCCGTAAAGCGTCCGTAAGACATTCATTTTGAAGAGTATCATTTTCAAATGTTCAAAAGCGGTTCATATATCATAAAATGAATTAACATGACTACATGTTATCTGAACAATCCACAATATTTCTCCCGATGCACAATTAGTTCCAAAATTTAATCGACATCTTGATTTTCAAAATCATAGTTTCTCCATTCATCAATCATGTCCCAATTTTGTTACCTTATACCGTAACGCATGATATCTGCTGAATCTCAAAGCGTATCAACTTAGAACGGCAATAAAGCTTAATGAAATTCAAAATCCAAATACTTACGGATCGTGAAGCCGATTCCCGTGTAATCTTGGCACATGTCTCGACTCTAGAAAATACTCAACACGGATATTTTCAAAACATACGTTTTGCCAAGTCGATTCGACTCAAGAACACAATACATCTCATTCCAGAGAATCTCGTTTAACACCGTTTGGAAAAGTTTATAACAACCCCAATACTACACCGGCAAATCGCATAACCCATAAGCCCGAGTGAACAACAAAAACTCACGGCTCGATATTTGTCAATTGACAACTCGAATGAGGCAACGAAAACACGACCCAACTCGACCCAAATGCCTAGGTTTTCTCAACCTAAGGCTCGATACCATATTCGTAACACCCCAGTTTAACAGGAAATATTACAGTAGCCGTGGGACCCGAGATGGAACCCACAAGGCTAAAAGAAATTTTCGCAAACATTTACAAATGCCCAAGAGGCCAACGACGGTACTATCTTTAAAAATTCACAAAGACATATAAAATCCATTTATCAAAAACCGTCGTAAAAACTCTTTTGAAATCGCAAGGCCAAGCAGTAGACACTCAAAAGTTTAGAAAGCGATTTCCAAAGTAACCTCGGTTACTAGATACCAAAAGAGCATTTCAAAATACTCACGCAATGGAAAAGACCAACCATAAAGATACTCTAGCAATGAATACAAGAACCAATCAAGAAACTCAATGCACACAACATGTCCTAGCCGGTATCCTCAGGAAGCTCATCTCTTCACGACCGCTACAAGCTCAATACTCGAGAACCTAAAAGAAATCCCACGGCCAGTCGACCATAATATCCAACAATGATAATTTGTCACATCACATTAATAATAACATACCAATGAGAATACAACATAAGAATACGACCAACGTAATCTTACCGCCATGACTTTGCTTACTCAAGAAATTCTCATCGAATAACCATTATCACATTTCACATCACGTACTCGATTAACCAATAAACTCGAACATAATATACGTATTGTACCTCAAACAATACTCAAGATTCTCAAACTGTCATCACCAACTCACGATACGGAAATATACCATTACCGACCAATACCATCGAATAACATCATCAAATCCCAAGACGATAACCGATTTTCCATCAAAGACAAATACCAAGGAAATACGGAACATACCTCGAGATATGAAGTGCCACGACAATCATATCAGTCTAATCCGAGATCAGATCAATGCAATACGGACACGGTCCTAACACAAGACCTACAAATGCATACTCATATGACCACGTCAATATGATCACAGCAATATCAATCATGTATACTCAATGGAAATCCGACGATCCAGCTCCCTCAGCATAGATCCCTTTGTTGATCCTATCAGATCAACATAAGGTGGATAACTAACAATACACATATGAACAACAACATATGATACAATCAATGATGCGAATTCACAAGATTCCATCAACACAATACTAGTAATCCAACGATCCAGCGCCCTCAGCATAGATCCCCATGATGATCCCGTCGAACCAATGCATGGTGGAAAACCTGTCCAACGATCCAGCGCCCTCAGCATAGATCCTCATGATGATCCCGTCGAACCAACGCATGATGGACATTCGATCCAGCGCCCTCAGCATAGATCCTCATAATCCCATCGGATTATTTACACAACATAAACAACACAATATGCATACACATGTGCAAATCAACACGTTCATCAACATGAACAACATAACATGCACGACAACATGAAAATTTACTAGGACGACTTCATGTTCAACAACATGAAAGAAAGTGTACGAGACCAAAATAAATAACATTAAACCATAATCAATATGGAATACTTGCCCCGAGTCCTTCGGGAGCAACCTCGATGTCCAATCATCACCGACGATTATCTTCAATGCTCGGCGTTCGAAACGTACAATGAACTATAGATACTCATATCCTCGTCTTTACCATAATGTAACCTCGATACTCGAACATACCAATAACTGAGATAAAGCATATACATTATGATTTACCTCCCAGAATCAAAAGAACGATATGCGATCCGAATACCCAGAGTTCACAATAATAATCATCGCTATATGCATTATAAACGAAATGAAACTGAAACCATTCATTAAATATTATAACTGCGCAAGTAATAACTTGCCTCGATACCGATACCGCGAAGCTGCTGCCGAACACACTGCCTTTGTCTACGAGCTCCTCATCCCCGATCAAAAGCAATACAATGGACATACTCGAACACAACCGCAATATCTGGTTATAATCACCGATCAATAATCTCAACCTATCGAAGAAATCAAATAACACATATCCGATAACAATCAACAACCGACAAAACTAACCAATCGAACTCAACAGTTCAACACAACCTCGAATAAACGCAGTCAGAACAAACCAAATCAAACCATCACGAATTCATAATCAAAACACAAAAATACTGCACTATCTGCCTACTTAGCGCACGTTAAACGCATAACGTAGCGTGCGCTAAGTTGTCCCGTTAGCGTGCGCTAGCCAGTAAGCTTAGCGTGCGCTAATGTTGTACAGTGGCATGCATTCCAAACATCGACTCACATCTTGCGACTATGAATCCGAATGAAGGGAGACATAAATCCCCATATCTCTTGAAGATAAACGACCCCATAATTATCACAATGATCATGTCAATGTCCATATATCAATAACAACCTCAATAATCAAACCGACTCGATAACAAGGATCATATCATGCTAAATCTGGAATTCAACCTAGTATCATGATTCATCTCATCTAAATCGACCAATATAATTACCAAGATTCAGAAATCCTTCTTAGATCGGGTTAAATGAATCAACATCCTTATGGTATGAAGAATCTTAACTAACATCCGAAACTCTTATCAAAATTCCATTGAATCTCATATAACATCATCATATGATTATCCAACATGCTCCTTGCATGAAATCATCCAAGAAAAATGAACCACTAACGAAGGAATACGAAGATTACTGGTTTAGATGAACCAAAAAGAAGAACATTAGAACTCCATCCAAAGAATCATGAACAACTTGAAGGACAAGGCTTGAATCCATGCTCTCCATCTTAATCTTGTTAAAGATCACCATCTCTCAGTGTTTGAGACCTCAAACCTCTTTCTAAAAACTCTCTCTCTCGGTTGCAAGGAAGGAATGGACGAAATGCTTCATAACACCCTTACGTCCCTTTTTATAATATTCATTATTAGCGTGCGCTAACATCTCATGTTTAGCGTGCGCTACCGCCTAGCGTGCGCTAATCGACTTTGTTAGCGTGCGCTATCAGCTGCAGGCTACCGCCTTGCTTCGTAAACTAGCTTACGACGTAATGCCCATGCATTAACGTCGTAAAACATCTTTGCCTAGCGTCGCAAGTCATTTACCTTAGCGTGCGCTAATACGATTGACTTGCTACAATCTACACCTACCACGAAGATGCTCGTGACCCCACCGGCCGAAATCAACCAATAAAGCCAAGATTCCTGTTGACCGATATATAGTTAGCGTGCGCTAATCAACATGCATTAGCGTGCGCTAACACTACATTACAACATCCGTTGACTTATTAGAACGTCGCCGAAAGTGGCACGGTCCACGCGTAGATTCCTTCCGATCGGTTTGTATTAGCGTGCGTTATCTTATATCCGTAGCGTGCGCTAATCACCGCGATAGCGTGCGCTACTCATGATTATTAGCGTGCGCTAATAATGTTACACTTAGCCATTTCCAATCAATTACACTTTGTCTCGACATACCGAAAACACATATACACTTCCGAATACATATATCGAATCCAATAATATTCTTATACGATATACTCTATATCAAGTACGATAACACGATACGATATCCTCAAATGTAACTGTCGACCAGATACGACAATTATACCGATACTGACATCTCAGTCCTTTATTTATTTTATTCCTACTGTACAGATTCCACGCTGTACAATATAACTCTAATAAAATAATATCAAACAACAGTAGTAGAAATTCCGGATATTACAATATCCGGTTGTGTTCTTCTGGATTTAAGGCACAATAAAGAAGTTGAGTTGCCTTACAATTGTAGTGGTCATTTTTCCAATCGGAATTGTCATATTCTTCGAAAGTTTTAAGTGTACCGTTGGAATTCGTCGGAATTTTCGGACCAAGACAAATCACCTTCCAAAGCTCGATGTCATATGCTCGGATGAATATTGACATCTTTTTCTTCCACGTCATGAAGTTTGAGCCATAAAAAATGGTGGTCGGTTGAGAGCAAGGCCTTCGACTGGAGCAAGTTGAAACACCATTTGGATCGACTCCTCGGATGTTAAGACGTGTATTGGAGGTACCGCTCCGATACCAATTGTTGGACCAAGATCGGCATTTGCGCCGTTTGTGCGGGAGCGTAAATATAAAGTGAGGAAAATAAATCACACAAGGATTTATAGAGGTTCAGCCAAACGTGTCTACGTCCACTCTCGATGTATCTTTTTCAATAGGCTAAAGATCAAAACCTCTGCACCTCTCTTCCATCGGTCGAGGGATAACCATTACAATCATGTCTTCTATTGGTCCGTGATAAACAACTCGTACTTGTCTTTGTGTCGGTCTAAGTTAAACCGTTTTCCTTTTATATTGGACAAGGAATCAACCACTTTAACTTTCAATGGGTACTAGATAAACCTCACGAAGATATCGATTGCTATTCTAATAATGCCGGATCCTTGATCCTAATAACACCGATTTCAATCGTATCTTTTCTTTTACTCACTCGTGTATGATTTAGTGTATAACACTCAATCACTCTAATTTAAGCTCAAGATCAACAACTATAATGTTTACAATGATATCTTAAGTGTATGTGAATTTCTCAATGTTGTGTGGATTGATACCAACTCATTTTGTATTTATAGCCTTCTTCCACAAACTAGCTGTTACTGCCAGTTGATATTAGCGTGTGCTAGGCTGACTTCCTTAGCATGCGCTATCGCGTATATTTGCCTTAACGTACGTTATGTACTGCATGTTACGTACGTTAGCATCTTCCAGTTTTAGTCCAGTGGCTACTATCTCTGACTGTTAGCGTGCGCTAATGCTTCTTCCTTGGCGTGCGCTAATCTTGCATCATTGCATGCGTCATATATCCATTTATACTTTTTGACTTGCAGCAGATTCTCCCCAACGGATTTATTGACTTGATTCAAACTTGATATTTACCGTGCGCTAAATATCACTTGTTGTGTGCGCTAAGCTGACTTCACTGCAAATGTCATTCTCTGTTTAAATCTCTTCACAACGGTAATATAGGCTCAATAGCGTGCTTTATATTATAGTGTGTAGCATGCGCTATCCTCATTAGGTGGCTTCACTTCAGGTAACTTCAAACTCGTCTGATATGCAGATAACTCCCGTTAGCGTGCGCTAACCTTCTTCTCTTGCGTGCGCTAAGCATGTATTTTGATCAGCTTTTTGCATCTTCGTCTGCTTTGATGTTTTGCTTCGCCTCGATGTTGTTTTGCTTTGTTTAGCAACTTAATCATCAAAACACTGTTTATTAATATGTGGAATAAATATTCCAACAATCTCCCCCTTTTTGATGATTACAAAACAATCCTTGAATTGGAGAAAACCTGTAAAATAAAAATATATATACATGTACGTTTCAAAGTTTTCGACTTTGATCATTTCGTTAGTTTCTCCAATCCTTTTTCTTATTCTGTCATTTTCGACTTCTTCATTTTTCATTTTTCAACTCCTTCATTTCACCCCCTTTTTGTATGCTTTATTTTCCTTTTCGACTTCTTCGATTTTTAGTATTCTCTCCACATTTTCACTTTTTATTTTTCTCGTCATATCTTTCATGACGTTTTTATCTAATTCAACTTCTTCTCCCCCTTTTTGTATTCAACAAAAAGTGTAAAAAATATAGAGGATACCAATTTGAATATGTAAAAAAATATGCATGAATATAAAATATCTTCCCCTGAAAATATTATCTCCCCCTTTGTAAAATATTAAAAATTAATTTTTGGGGATCCAACCGAAAATCGGTTTTTCTTTCGAGACGTAGACGATATTTGAAACAATTGTTCCTTTAGGAACCCAAATTTTATTAACTTTAATCATCCGTCTTGGGCTCTTACAGTTTGAAATATGGTGCCCAATTTTCAAACATTTTTCACACCGGGGTATTTTGAAATTTACGGATTCATTTTTAACACGTGGTTTGAATCCTAACCCCTCTTTATTCAACATGTATTTTTGAACCGAGAGCATATTTTCAAATTTCTCATTTCCGAGAGAAAATTTCTTCGTTAAATTTTTTAGTTCGGTTTGAACTTTAACAAGATCATTCTTTAAAATATTCTCGTTTTCAATGCATTTTGAATGATCGATTTCAACAAATTTTCCCTTTTCAAGAATTTTGGAATTTTCATTTTCCAAATATTTAATTATATTTAGATTTGAGGGATTTAATCTTATTTAAAGCATTTTGATAATCGATATGTAATAACTCGAATGCTTCAAAAAGTTCGTCGTAAGAATTACTTACTTGGCTTTCGACGTCGCTATCGTCGAATGAACTCCGGGCCATGAGAGCGAGATTACTTTGATTTAGAAAATAGTCATCTTCGATATCTTCGTCACTCCATGTTGCAATTAAAACCTCTTTTGGTTTACCCGACAATTCTTAGCAAAGTGGCCTGGTTTACCACATAATCGACAGGTGTTGTCGAATTTCATAGATTCGCCCGCTTAGATGTCCTTCTTTCTCCGGTTTAATAAGTGTTGGAACTTATTAATATTTTTGGCATAATATGTCGATTCTTCTTCGCTTTCGTCCACCGGGATTTCTTCCTTTCTTGATGTTGTTGCCCGAAATATTTATCCAAAGATTAAATACTGCTGGAATGAACGGACAACAAACAAAGTTGCGGGAGCACTTCCGAGAGGGTGTGAATAACATAAGATTTGCCGGGTTTGTTAGGCCCGGGCTTGAATACTCTCGCGAGATGTTATTAATACAAATATTCGTGGATACAAGTATTAATGTGAGAATCTAAGTACAATGAGTGTAAAAAGACTCTATTAATCCAGCTCTTGAGCGAAGCTTGGTGTTCTTCGTCCCTGTCGATCGTCTTCTGTATGAGAGAGGCCGAGAGAAGAAAGAACCGAGAGATAGATGTTGCCAAGAGTAGGAGAAAGCCAAGTTGTGTATGAAATCTCGTGGGTGTTGAAGTTCTCCAGCCTTTCAGGGAGTAAAAATTCGGTCCTTGGACAAGTGCAGGATGCCTTCTATTTATAGGGGCTGAGGAGCCTTGTCTTCTGGCGGGCGATCGCCTTTCGGCCAATATAATAATGGGGCGGTCGTCTGCCAGCCAATATAATAATGGGGCGATCGTCCTTAAGTCACACGGGTTGTCGGCCTAAAGTCCAAGGCAGCTGCTGGCAGCCAGCTGTGCGGTCCAATGAGGATCCAGCACGCGTTCGGAGTCACTGTCACATGCGGTCCTACTGACACCTTTCGGCGGACCTATCGGCTGGTGGGAAGATGCTGACAGGCTATGGTCAACTATCCGTGATGTGCGGATCTTGTCTCGGCACTGCACGTGGGGTCTGTCCTGAGGCTCGGCCTTTGCCGACTGGATGACTATCGGCTTCGAGCGGCATGAGGCGGTCGTCTTTAGCCGGTCACCAGAGGTCGGCATCGGCCAGTCACTGAGGGTCGGCATCGGTCGGTTACCAAGGGTCGGTCGCCAGGCGCCGAGAGATGATCGTCCGCTAGTCGGTCTCCAGGAGTCGATCGCCAAGTACCGAGAGACGATCGTCTTTGATGTTGATCGCTCGGCACCGGGACTTGTCCTGGGACCTTCGGTCGCCCGATTTATCTTGACTGCTGGGCTAAGGCTAGGTTGCCTGGTCGCTGGTCGGCAGTTCGGCCTTAGCTGCTCGGCAATGGCTAGGTCGCCCGATCTCCGAGGCGATCGCCGGTCGGAGAGTATAATTCTCGACACAACAATTGCCCCCCAGCTTGCTCCGATGTTGAAGACATGGGGCGAGGTGGTTTTTGCTGGCGATCGTGTAAGATGAGGACGGGCAACCCGTTGAGCGGACTTTGGATTCGGACTTTGGGCTATCTGGTCGATTGGCTAGCTATCTTTCGGTCTTGTACCTGCAAAAAACAACATTGGCCGATCCCTCGTAGAAACTTGATTGTTTCATCGCTGAGGAACCGTGCACAGTCGCGGAGTTTGATGGACCGACTCCATGACCGTGTCTTGTGCGCGAAGACATTGAGTGTCTCGTGACTCATTTTATTGTGAGGGTCCTCTGTTAGGCTGCGCCTCGCCTCGTATTTAAACGAAGGGCGTGCGGTCTCGGTCTAGAGGAGTCCTTGCGCGGGGCAGCGTCGGATGATTCAACTCCACGTCCGTGGCTTGTTAGCTCTGCTTCCACCTCGGCCCGCCATGAGGATGGCGAACCTCGACGGTGTACGTTGAGACGGGGGTAGTGGCGCGTCGCATTGTCCAGGTTCACCATGTTAGATGATGATCCTTTGAGGGCGGGCGATCATGTCCACTGATTAGTTTTGGAGGCCCCTAAGACTACGCCGGCCTCGTATTTAAACGAGGGGCGGGCGATCTTGGCCCAAAGGGACCTTGCATGGCCGAAGCAGCCGGTTCCATCGACTACCAGGACCATGGCTTTATGATGCGCGGTGGAGGCGATCTCGTGCCTTAGTCCATCATGTTAGATGGTGAACTATCGATGGCGAACGAGTCCTCCGGGTTTGGTGATGTTGCTTGAGATCGGCAATCGGGCTGGAAGACTGGTGATCGTCGCTGGGCTGCCGATCGCATTATTCATAAGTTGATATTGGCGATCGGGATGGGGAGACTGGCAATCGTCTTCGGGCGCCGATCGCGCTGCTCATAGGCTGAGGAGAAACCTTTGCCTGGCCAGAAAGTCTGCGGCCTTAGCTCGAAAGATCGCGTAGGTTGAGGGTTGGTCCTTCGTAAGATGCCTGAACATAGGCGAAAGACCATCGAATCCTCCTAGGACCGTGTAGAGGGCGATCTCATCGCTTACGGGTTTGCCATTGAGGATGATCTCGTCTACCCGGTCGATGTAGTCCGAGTCGGACTCTTCTTCCCCTTGCTTGATTCGTAGCATGCGATGGGGACCTTCTGGCCGGGCGACCCTGGTGGCGAAGTACGCTGTGAAGACGTTCGCCAGTTGGTTAAAGGAACCGATGGACCGAGGCGGCAATGAGGTGTACCACCTGTGGGCGAGGTCGTCCAGCGTCAGAGGGAACATTCGGCACCTGGTCGCGTCTGATGCCCCACACCCGGTCATATAGATGTTGAACTTGCTCAGGTGTGTTTGGGGGTCTGATCTCCCTTCGTACAAAGGTGTTTGCGGAGGGCGATCTTGTGATGCACGGGGGCGAGCTCGATGTGGACCGCGAGCGGCTTGCTCGGCTCGACCGTCGTCTTCTTGGCGCCTGCCCCAGATTCCAAGAGCGCCTTCATGTCGTCGAGCTGGCGTTGCATCGCGGCCATCGTCGTGGCTCGATCGCTTGCGGATCGGCTTTGGGAGCGGGAGCCGAGGCGATCGTGTACCGATCTCGTGACTCCGCTGCTGCCGACCTCGGCTATCTGGCGAGGGGGAGCCAGACGGCTGGGCTGCCTTCTGGGAGTCGGGTAGGCCGAGCTCCTGGTGACGGACTCAAACTCCGTCGTCTCGTGGCTGGGGCCGGACTGCCCCGGTTGCCAAGATGGGTCGCTGCCGAGGCGATCGAAAAACGAGGTGCCCTGGCTGGCGAGCGCCTCCTCTTGCGAATGGGAGCCTCCTGGCGATCGCCTGGTCAGCAATGCCTTGAACTTACGTTTGGTCTTTCGGCGGATGGCCGAGGGGGTGATAGCGGGAGGCGCGTCGAGAGCACTCCGTCGCTCCTATAGGACAGCCATGGCCTCGTCGATATGTTCCGCTGTTCGGAGCTGATCGAGCGAGAGACTTGGGCCGCCGTCCAGGGGCGGGATCGAGCGTCTCGGACCGCGGCGGCTACCTTCCGCCATCGGCTGCGGCTCGGACTGAGACGGAAAGAGGCGTCTGGCGGGCTGGCCAGCGGCTTTCTTCGACGCGGAGGCGGAAGACATGATTCTGAAAGCTTTCTCTGAAGAACAGTGAGTGTTTCTTCAGGTATATGTCCCGGAGAACAGTGAGTGTTCTTCGAGACGGTAGGAATAAAAATTTGAGGGTTAGATAGACCTCCTTCTAGTGCCAATTGTTGTTGCCCGAAATATTTATCCGAAGATTAAATACTGCTGGAATGAACGGACAACAAACAAAGTTGCGGGAGCACTTCCGAGAGGGTGTGAATAACACAAGATTTGCCGGGTTTGTTAGGCCCGGGCTTGAATGCTCTCGCGAGATGTTATTAATACAAATATTCGTGGATACAAGTATTAATGTGAGAATCTAAGTACAATTAGTGTAAAAAGACTCTATTAATCCATCTCTTGAGCGAAGCTTGGTGTTCTTCATCCCTGCCGATCTTCTTCTGTATGAGAGAGGCCGAGAGAAGAAAGAATCGAGAGATAGATGTTGCCAAGAGTAGGAGAAAGCCAAGTTGTGTATGAAATCCCGTGGGTGTTGAAGTTCTCCAGCCTTTCAGGGAGTAAAAATTCGGTCCTTGGACAAGTGTAGGATGCCTTCTATTTATAGGGGCTGAGGAGCCTTGTCTTCTGGCGGGCGATCGCCTTTCGGCCAATATAATAATGGGGCGATCGTCTGCCGGCCAATATAATAATGGGGCGATCGTCCTTAAGTCACACGGGTTGTCGGCCTAAAGTCCAAGGCAGCTGCTGGCAGCCAGCTGTGCGGTCCAATGAGGAGCCAGCACGCGTCCGGAGTCACTGTCACATGCGGTCCTACTGACACCTTTCGGTGGGCCTGTCGGCTGGTGGGAAGATGCTGACAGGCCGTGGTCAACGATCCGTGATGTGCGGATCTTGTCTCGGCACTGCACGTGGGGTCTGTCCTGAGGCTCGTCCTTTGCCAACTGGATGACTATCGGCTTCGAGCGGCATGAGGCGGTCGTCTTTAGCCGGTCACCAGAGGTCGGCATCGGCCAGTCACTGAAGGTCGACATCGGTCGGTTACCAAGGGTCGGTCGCCAGGCGCCGAGAGATGATCGTCCGCTAGTCGGTCGCCAGGAGTCGATCGCCAAGTACCGAGAGACGATCGTCTTTGATGTCGATTTCTCGGCACCGGGACTTGTCCTGGGACCTTCGGTCGGCCGATTTATCTTGACTGTCGGGCTAAGGCTAGGTTGCCTGGTCGCTGGTCGGCAGTTCTGCCTTGGCTGCTCGGCAATGGCTAGGTCGCCCGATCTCCGATGCGATCGCCGGTTGGAGAGTATAATTCTCGACACAACACTTGACATCTTAGCCTTCATGGCTATTGATCTTTCCTTCGGCTTTGGTTTGGCATTCCGAGATTTTAGAACTATCTCGTAGTTGATAAGAGAACCAACGAGAGTACTAAATTCAAGAGTATTTAGGTCTTTTGATTCCATTATTACCGTCACCATACCGTCCCATTCTCGAGGTAGTGATCGGAGAATTTTCTTTACTTTCTCACTACTCGAAAGTTGTTTTCTGAAACATGCTAATCCATTTGTGATAACCGAAAAAAGGTCGAGCATTATAGTGATGGATTCATCGTCCTTCATTTGGAATAACTCATAGTCGTGAAGGAGCATGTTTATATTCGTCTCCTTGACTTGAGACGTACCTTCGTGTGTTACCTCAAGCATTTTACAAATTTCTTTGGCACTATCACACGATGATATCCGGTTGTGTTCTTCCAGATTTAAGGCACAATAAAGAAGTTGAGTTGCCTTACAATTGTAGTGGTCATTTTTCCAATCGGAATCGTCATATTCTTCGAAAGTTTTAAGTGTACCGTTGGAATTCGTCGGAATTTTCGGACCAAGACAAATCACCTTCCAAAGCTCGATGTCATATGCTCGGATGAATATTGACATCTTTTTCTTCCACGTCATGAAGTTTGAGCCATAAAAAATGGTGGTCGGTTGAGAGCAAGGCCTTCGACTGGAGCAAGTTGAAACGCCATTTGGATCGACTCCTAGGATGTTAAGACGTGTATTGGAGGTACTGCTCCGATACCAATTGTTGGAGCAAGATCGGCATTTGCGCCGTTTGTGCGGGAGCGTAAATATAAAGTGAGGAAAATAAATCACACAAGGATTTATAGAGGTTCGGCCAAACGTGTCTACGTCCACTCTCTATGTATCTTTTTCAATAGGCTAAAGATCAAAACCTCTGCATCTCTCTTCCATCGGTCGAGGGATAACCGTTACAATCATGTCTTCTATTGGTCCGTGATAAACAACTTGTACTCGTCTTTGTGTCGGTCTAAGTTAAACCGTTTTCCTTTTCTATTGGACAAGGAATCAACCACTTTAACTTTCTATGGGTACTAGATAAACCTCACGAAGATATCGATTGCTATTCTAATAATGCCGGATCCTTGATCCTAATAACACCGATTTCAATCGTATCTTTTCTTTTACTCACTCGTGTATGATTTAGTGTATAACACTCAATCACTCTAATTTAAGCTCAAGATCAACAACTATAATGTTTACAATGATATCTCAAGTGTATGTGAATTTATCAATGTTGTGTGGATTGATACCAACTCAGTTTGTATTTATACCCTTCTTCCACAAACTAGCCGTTACTGCCAGTTGATATTAGCGTGCGCTAGGCTGACTTCCTTAGCATGCGCTATCGCGTATATTTGCCTTAACGTACGTTATGTACTGCATGTTACGTACGTTAGCATCTTCCAATTTTAGTCCAGTGGCTACTATCTCTGACTGTTAGCGTACGCTAATGCTTCTTCCTTGGCGTGCACTAATTTTGCATCATTGCATGCGTCATATATCCCATTATACTTATTTACTTGCAGCAGATTCTCCCCAACGGATTTATTGACTTGATTCAAACTTGATATTTACCGTGCGCTAAATATCACTTGTTGTGTGTGCTAAGCTGACTTCACTGCAAACATCATTCTGTGTTTAAATCTCTTCACAGCGGTAATATAGGCTCAATAGCGTGCTTTATATTATAGTGTGTAGCATGCGCTATCCTCATTAGGTGGCTTCACTTCAAGTAACTTCGAACTCGTCTGATCTGCAGATAACTCCCGTTAGCATGCGCTAACCTTCTTCTCTTGCGTGCGCTAAGCATGTATTTTGATCAGCTTTTTGCATCTTCGTCTCCTTTGATGTTATACTTTGCCTCGATGTTGTTTTGCTTTGCTTAGCAACTTAATCATCAAAACACTGTTTATTAATATGTGGAATAAATATTCCAACAATCTCCCCCTTTTTGATGATTACAAAACAATCCTTGAATTGGAGAAAACCTGTAAAATAAAAATATATATACATGTACGTTTCAAAGTTTTCGACTTTGACCATTTCGTTAGTTTCTCCAATCCTTTTTCTTTTTCTGTCATTTTCGACTTCTTCATTTTTCATTTTTCAACTCCTTCATTTCTCCCCCTTTTTGTATGCTTTCTTTTCCTTTTCGACTTCTTCGATTTTTAGTATTCTCTCCACATTTTCACTTTTTATTTTTCTCGTCATATCTTTCATGATGTTTTTATCTGATTCAACTTCTTCTCCCCTTTTTGTATTCAGCAAAAAGTGTAAAAAATATAGAGGATACCAATTTGAATATGTAAAAAATATGCATGAATATAAAATATCTCCCCCTTTGTAAAATATCAAAAATTAATTTTTGGGGATCCAACCGAAAATCGGTTTTTCTTTCGAGACGTAGACGATATTTGAAACAATTGTTCCTTTAGGAACCCAAATTTTCTTAACTTTAATTATCCTTCTTGGGCTCTTACAGTTTGAAATATGGTGCCCAATTTTCAAACATTTTTCACACCGGGGTATTTTGAAATTTACGGATTCATTTTTAAAATGTGGTTTGAATCCTAACCCCTCTTTATTTAACGTGTATTTTTAAACCGAGAGCATATTTTCAAATTTCTCTTTTCCGAGAGAAAATTTCTTCGTTAAATTTTTTAGCTCGGTTTGAACTTTAACAAGATCATTCTTTAAAATATTCTCGTTTTCAATGCATTTTGAATGATCGATTTCAACAAATTTTCCCTTTTCAAGAATTTTGGAATTTTCATTTTCCAAATATTTATATTTATTTGAGGGATTTAATCTCATTTAAAGCATTTTGATAATCGGTATGTAATAACTCGAATGCTTCAAAAAGTTCGTCGTAAGAATTACTTACTTGGCTTTCGATGTCGCTATCGTCGAATGAACTCCGGGCCATGAGAGCGAGATTATTTTGATTTAGAAAATCGTCATCTTCGATATCTTCGTCACTCCATGTTGCAATCAAAACCTCTTTTGGTTTTACCCGACAATTCTTAGCAAAGTGGTCTGGTTTACCACATAATCGACAGGTGTTGTCGAATTTCATAGATTCGCCCGCTTGGATGTCCTTCTTTCTCCGGTTTAATAAGTGTTGGAACTTATTAATATTTTCGGCATAATATGTCGATTCTTCATCGCTTTCGTCCACCGGGATTTCTTCCTTTCTTGACATCTTAGCCTTCATGGCTATTGATCTTTCCTTCGGCTTTGGTTTGGCATTCCGAGATTTTAGAACTATCTCGTAGTTGATAAGAGAACCAACGAGAGTACTAAAATCAAGAGTATTTAGGTCTTTTGATTCCATTATTGCCATCACCGTACCGTCCCATTCTCGAGGTAGTGATCGGAGAATTTTCTTTACTTTTTCACTACTCGAAAGTTGTTTTCCGAAACATGCTAATCCATTTGTGATAACCGAATAAAGGTCGATCATTGTAGTGATGGATTCATCGTCCTTCATTTGGAATAACTCATAGTCGTGAAGGAGCATGTTTATCTTCATCTCCTTGACTTGAGACGTACCTTCGTGTGTTACCTCAAGCATTTTCCAAATTTCTTTGGCACTATCACACGATGATATCCGGTTGTGTTCTTCCAGATTTATGGCAGAATAAAGAAGTTGAGTTGCCTTACAATAGTAGTGGTCATTTTTTCAATCGAAATCGTCATATTCTTCGAAAGTTTTAAGTGTATCGTTGGAATTCGTCGGAATTTTCGGACCAAGACAAATCACCTTCCAAAGCTCGATGTCATATGCTCGGATGAATATTGACATCTTTTTCTTCCACGTCATGAAGTTTGAGCAATCAAAAAATGGTGGTCGGTTGAGAGCAAGGCCTTCGACTGGAGCAAGTTGAAACGCCATTTGGATCAACTCCTCGGATGTTAAGTCGTGTATTGGAGGTACCGCTCCGATACCAATTGTTGGAGCAAGATCGGCATTTGCGCCGTTTGTGCAGAAGCGTAAATATAAAGTGCGGAAAATAAATCACACAAGGATTTATAGAGGTTCGGCCAAACGTGCCTACGTCCTCACAAAGAATCAACCACTCTAGCTTTCTATGGGTACTAGATAAACCTCACAAAGATATCGATTGCGATTCTAATAATGCCGGATCCTTGATCCTAATAACACCAAATCCAATCGTATCTTTTCCTTTACTCACTCGTGTATGATTTAGTGTATAACACTCAATCACTCTAATTTAAGCTCAAGAACAACAACTATAATGTTTACAATGATATCTCAAGTGTATGTGAATTTCTCAATGTTGTGTGGATTGATACCAACTCATTTGGTATTTATAGCCTTCTTCCACAAACTAGCCGTTGCTGCCAGTTGATATTAGCGTGCGCTAGGCTGACTTTCTTAGCGTGCGTTATCGCGTATATTTACCTTAACGTATGTTATGTACTGCATGTTACGTACGTTAGCATCTTCCAGTTTTAGTCCAGTGGCTACTGTCTCTGACTGTTAGCGTGCGCTAATGCTTCTTCCTTAGTGTGCGCTAATCTTGCATCATTGCATGCGTCATATATCTGTTTATACTTTTTGACTTGCAGCAGATTCTACCCAACGGATTGATTGACTTGATTCAAACTTTATATTTAGCGTGCGCTAAATATCACTTGTTGCGTGCGCTGAGCTGACTTCACTGCAAACGTCATTCTATGTTTAAATCTCTTCAGAACGGTAATATGGGCTCGATAGCGTGCGTTATATTATAGTGTGTAACATGCGCTATCCTCATTAGGTGGCTTCACTTCAGGTAACTTCAAACTCGTCTGATCTGCAGATAACTCCCGTTAGCGTGCGCTAACCTCCTGCTCTTGCGTGCCCTAAGCATGTATTTTGATCAGATTTTTGCATCTTCGTCTGCTTTGATGTTTTGCTTCGCCTCGATGTTGTTTTGCTTTGTTTAGCAACTTAATCATCAAAACACTGTTTATTAATATGTGGAATAAATATACCAACAATCTCCCCCTTTTTTATGATTACAAAACAATCCTTGAATTGGAGAAAACCTGTTAAATATATATATATATATATATATATGTACATTTCAAAGTTTTCGACTTTGATCATTTCGTTAGTTTCTTCAATCCTTTTTCTTTTTCTGTCATTTTCGACTTCTTCATTTTTGATTTTTCATCTCCTTCGTTTCTCCCCTTTTTTGTATGCTTTCTTTTCCTTTTCGACTTCTTCGATTTTTAGTATTCTCTCCA
The DNA here is from genome assembly GCA_033398695.1 of Orobanche coerulescens. Lineage (NCBI taxonomy): Eukaryota > Viridiplantae > Streptophyta > Magnoliopsida > Lamiales > Orobanchaceae > Orobanche > Orobanche coerulescens. Next base: position 89,057,141 of record CM065815.1, on the reverse strand, counting down.
CCTTTTCACTTTTTATTTTTCTCGTCATATCTTTCATGACGTTTTTATCTGATTCAAATTCTTCTCCCCCTTTTTGTATTCAGCAAAAAGTGTAAAAAATATAGAGGATACCAATTTGAATATGTAAAAAATATGCATGAATATAAAATATCTCCCCATGAAAATATTATCTCCCCCTTTGTAAAATATCAAAAATTAATTTTTGGGGATCCAACCGAAAATCCGTTTTTCTTTCGAGACGTAGACGATATTTGAAACAATTGTTCCTTTAGGAACCCAAATTTTCTTAACTTTAATCATCCGTATTGGGCTCTTACAGTTTGAAATATGGTGCCCAATTTTCAAACATTTTTCACACCGGGGTATTTTGGAATTTTAGAAATTCATTTTTAAAACGTGGTTTGAATTAGGGCTGGGCACTTGAACCCGAAATCCCGATCCCGTCCCGATCCCGTCCCGAAAACTAGCGGGACGGGACGGGATAGTTTATTAAAATGGCAATCCCATCCCATCCCGTCCCGCTCTGTTACTATTCAAATGGGACGGGATGGGATCGACTGCCCCGATCAATCCTGCCTGGCCCCGTAATATTTAATATAATCAATTTTTTATATATTTTTTAAACATGTAAACCCTAAATTGATGTATGATGTATGAAACATCAAAGTTTCAGTTTTAAATTTTCAATTTTAAGTTGATGTTTTCTGCACTTTCAATTTGAATTTTATCTTCACATGTTGATTTTGATGTAATATGCACTATGCATTTGGATTATTGATCTATTGTCCTTTATGCGTGTTTACGTTACTATCTATTTTGTTGTGTATTTTTTAAGTTTCTAATGGATATTGAGAGTCACTTTTTTTTTTGGAATGACTAGTTTGGATTTTTTTTTAATTTCTACCTCATTCATTTGATAATTCTAAAATTTATAGTTGTCTCATTTGTTTTTTCACAGTTTATGTCAAGGTCAGTAAATGTGCGGGATATCCCGTCCCGTCCCGGTCCCGACCCGAACCCGAACGGGATCGGGACGTGCGGGATGAATTTCAAAATACGCAATCCCGTCCCGTCCCGTCCCGGTAATTTATTTTCGGGACGGGACGGGATTCACCCAATCCCGACCCATCCCGTCCCATGGCCACCCCTAGTTTGAATCCTAACCCCTCTTTATTTAACGTGTATTTTTGAACCGAGAGCATATTTTTAAATTTCTCGTTTCCGAGAGAAAATTTCTTCGTTAAATTTTTTAGCTCGGTTTGAACTTTAACAAGATCATTCTTTAAAAAATTCTCGTTTTCAATGCATTTTGAATGATCGATTTCAACAAATTTTCCCTTTTCAAGAATTTTGGAATTTTCATTTTCCAAATATTTATATTTAGATTTGAGGGATTTAATCTCATTTAAATCATTTTGATAATCGGTATGTAATAACTCGAATGCTTCAAAAAGTTCGTCGTAAGAATTACTTACTTGGCTTTCGACGTCGCTATCGTCGAATGAACTCCGGTCCATGAGAGCGAGATTATTTTGATTTAGAAAATCGTCATCTTCGATATCTTCGTCACTCCATGTAGTAATTAAAACCTCTTTTGGTTTTACCCAACAATTCTTAGCAAAGTGGCCTGGTTTACCACATAATCGACAGGTGTTGTCGAATTTCATAGATTCGCCCGCTTGGATGTCCTTCTTTCTCCGGTTTAATAAGTGTTGGAACTTAATAATATTTTTGGCATAATATGCCGATTCTTCGCGTTTTCGTCCACCGGGATTTCTTCCTTTCTTGACATCTTAGCCTTCATGGCTATTGATCTTTCCTTCGGCTTTGGTTTGGCATTCCGAGATTTTAGAACTATCTCGTAGTTGATAAGAGAACCAACGAGAGTACTAAAATCAAGAGTATTTAGGTCTTTTGATTCCATTATTGCCGTCACCGTACCGTCCCATTCTCGAGGAAGTGATCGGAGAATTTTCTTTACTTTATCACTACTCGAAAATTGTTTTCTGAAACATACTAATCCACTTGTGATAACTGAATAAAGGTCGAGCATTATGGTGATGGATTCATCGTCCTTCATTTGTAATAACTCATAGTCGTGAAGGAGCATGCTTATCTTCGTCTCCTTAACTTGAGACGTACCTTCGTGTGTTATCTCAAGCATTTTCCAAATTTCTTTGGCACTATCACACGATGATATCCAGTTGTGTTCTTCCCGATTTAAGGCAAAATAAAGAAGTTGAGTTGCCTTACAATTGTAGTGGTCATTTTTCCAATCGGAATCGGCATATTCTTCGAAAGTTTTAAGCGTACCATTGGAATTCGTCGGAATTTTCGGACCAAGACAAATCACCTTCCAAAGCTCAATGTCATATGCTCGGATGAATATTGACATCTTTTTCTTCCACGTCATGAATTTTGAGCCATCAAAAAATGGTGGTCGGTTGAGAGCAAGGCCTTCGACTGGAGCAAGTTGAAACGCCATTTGGATCAACTCCTCAGATGTTAAGCCATGTATTGGAGGTACCGCTCCGATACCAATTGTTGGAGCAAGATCGGTATTTGCGCCGTTTGTGCGGAAGCGTAAATATAAAATGTGGAAAATAAATCACACAATGATTTATAGAGGTTCGGCCAAACGTGCCTACGTGCTCTCTCGATGTATCTTTTTCCGTAGGCTAAAGATCAAAACCTATGCACCTCTCTTCCATCGGTCGAGGGATAACCGTTACAATCACGTCTTCTATTGGTCCGTGATAAACCACTCGTACTTGTATTTGTGTCGGTCCAAGTTAAACTGTTTTCCTTTTCTATTGGACAAGGAATCAACCACTCTAACTTTCTATGGGTACTAGATAAACCACACGAAGATATTGATTGCGATTCTAATAATGCAGGATCCTTGATCCTAATAACACCGAATCCAATCGTATCTCTTCTTTTACTCACTCATGTATGATTTAGTGTATAACACTCAATCACTCTAATTTAAGTTCAAGAACAACAACTATAATATTTACAATGATATCTCAAGTGTATGTGAATTTCTCAATGTTGTTGTGTGGATTGAAACCAACTCATTTGGTATTTATAGCCTTCTTCCACAAACTAGCCGTTACTGCCAGTTGATATTAGCGTGCGCTAGGCTGACTTCCTTAGCATGCGCTATCGTATATTTGCTTAATGTACGTTGTGTACTGCATGTTACGTACATTAGCATCTTCCAGTTTTAGTCCAGTGGCTACTGTCTCTGACTGTTAGCGTGCGCTAATGCTTCTTCCTTAGCGTGCGCTAATCTTGCATCATTGCATGCGTCATATATCCGTTTATAATTTTTAACTTGCATCTGATTCTCCCTAACAGATTGATTGACTTGATTCAAACTTGATATTTAGCGTGCGCTAAATATCACTTGTTGCGTGCGCTAAGCTAACTTTACTGCATACGTCATTCTGTGCTTAAATCTCTTCACAATGGTAATATGGGCTCGATAGTATGTAGCATGCGCTATCCTCATCAGGTGGCTTCACTTCAGGTAACTTCGAACTCGTCTGATATGCAGATAACTCCCGTTAACATGCGCTAACCTTTTGTTCTTGCGTGCGCTAAGCATGTATTTTGATCAACTTTTTGCATCTTCGTCTGCTTCGATGTTTTGCTTCACCTCGATGTTGTTTTGCTTTGTTTAGCAACTTAATCATCAAAACACTGTTTATTAATATCTGGAATAAATATTCCAACAAAAGCCACCAGGTGTGGGCGCCCTTGATAAGATAGTACACTGCTACGGAGACGCGATTCTCTTCGGGGAAGTCCACTATCTCTAATAATTTCTCAAAGTGTTCAATCCAATATACAATGTCAGCAGGTTCATAGGAGCCTTCAAAAGTCGGGGGTCGCTGGCGAGAGATGTCCCTGATGATCCCACTCATGGTCTCTCCATGCACAGGTGGTGGAGGATGAGGCCCCTATTGCTGGTCGGTAGTAGCTCTCTGCATAGCTACCATTAATTGACCCATCTGGGTCATCTGAGCCATCATGCCCTGCATCACAATGTAAGGATCGACACGCGCATCCTCGCATCCAGTGTGGTGCGATTGGTCCCTAGAAGGCGAATCACTGCCTGTGGAACTATGCTCCACATTCGAGCGCCTGTTGGCTCGTGGTATCGGGATTCGGCCCCTTCCGCGGCCTCGTCCCCCTCTGCCACGGCCTCTCAGATTTCTTTCCATACTGAAAGAATCAAACCATAATGATAACTATAAGTACAGTTCATGATACCAATCAAAATTCATGCCAAGTTAATAGCAACAAGGAATTACGTATTCAAGAAAACAGTTCACAATGAATTATCGACACTACGAGTGTCACACAGAATATCATATCGACGTTGAGTCAAACAATTTCAATCATATAATCAATCTAGAATTTACCTCGAATTATCAATTAGATAAATCCTGCCATAGATCCTCGAAATATCAAGATCAACAAAGAGATCCATTCCGATATCAATAACATGCCAGTAATTAAATCACGGCTCATAAAGTACATACCGTATTTGGCTTGTAGGGTCAGGCGCTTGCACAGGTCACACGTGACACGAAGGTCTCTTGATACTAGTTCATTTCACAACGACTCTTAAATAGAAAACAACTCTCCGATACCATCTTCTGTAACACCCCAAAAAGGCGGCTATTACAGTGATGTGGACCCCACACTGGGACCCACTAGGCGATACCAAAATACAGATTAAATAAGTATTACTTTGTGATGCCGAACCCCAATAAATAATCGCTACTCCGATTAGGAGTTTATTAATGGTATGGCCAACGGCCTTATTATACACAGGATCCGAACTACAAGCATAAATCATATGAAGATGGAATACACTGCGAAAATCAATACAATCGGACAATAGTTTAAATAAAGCGGAATAAAGTAACATAACATGGTTTGAACATAACCGGACAAAAAAAGACTTGCCCCCCCCCCCCCCCCCCGGACTAGTATCCTTCAAACCCTTCGCCGTCACCATTCTCTTCCCGTGCCTTGCCTTTGCCTCAACCTAAAATACAACACAAGTATTTCGCCTAAAACACAGGGTCAGATATACATGATAAATGATTCTCCCGACATTATATAATTCACATATATTAGATCTCAAAGAAAATATCCTGACTATTGAACATACCCCTCGGGCGTATGAACAATCAGTCACAAACCGTCGAACTTATCCAATCATGCATGGACTATGAACGATCAAACAATATGGCTCAATATGGACATCACAGTACGCCCGATCCGGAAATGTGTCTGTGTACATGTCCACCTCGTATACGGAATCCAGAATATTTGTGTGATAATGTACCTAATTAGCCTCACGAACTACGTCTCGTGTGCACAGTCCAATACGGAAAATATCCACGTATGACTATATAAGTGTCTAGCTAAAAATACTACACAATAACCAATCGGCACGCAAATATGATTCTATATATGTCATGATATAACATGACAACGAATTCAACAAATCACATATCCGATTAAGGATCAAGAAACTCACCGAAGTGACAATAAGGATCAACGAGATCAACGATTCAAAGTGACGAACTTGGGAATGCAATCCCATGATGAGAAACGGAATATCATCAAGAACAATATCAAACTACGAATCACAGATTCAACTAGTGTTTAATATATATGAAACGTATAACCATCACAAGAATTCAATCATCATTATAACCAAGCAAGATAACTTGCCTCAATTAGGAGACGAGAATAATCCTCCCTTGTCGAACGAACAGACGGTCCTCGACTAATATCGGTTACGTGAACAATCGACCTTGAATGAAATACACTTCACTCAATAACACATCCATATAATCATTGATATCGAATTCAGGGGGACGACACCCTAAATTCAATTTGAATAGTTCAATTATCTCAAGATATCGAAATTCTATTCCAAGAACTCTATTTCCTCAATTCATTCTTATGGTCGTTTACAAGATATTATCAAAAATTCGCATGGTTCTTATGAATAAGGATTTATCAAGAACATGTTAAACAATCATTTATGTTTGTTAATATCATCTTATGTTGTTTAAACTTTTCAAGAACATCACAATTGTTGAAAGTGATAATCTGCACAACTTTGTTCATCACTACATCAAATTTAGATTGAATATAGTGATAATCTTCTAACATTCAACAAGGTTTTCTAATACATTTTATGACAACAATTTCATCAATTAAGCTTAACTATGAAGAAGCTAATGATTATTATTGTCTTAATGATGTTAACAATCTAGCAGGAAGAGTTTGATTCATTTAAACATGACCATTATCATCGAAATATCAAGAACACCTCATTACAAACCCTTAGTTACCATTTTCATCAATAAGTGTTATAAAGCATAACTACAAACACGAGTTGGAAGGGTGTAAAAACAGTCTAGTGAGGCAGACGGATGTTTTTAGGGGAGAAAAATCGGAGTTTGGATGGGCAAATGAAAGACACAAGCTGTCTTTTTATAAACTGCACAGCTTGTTACGTACGTTATCGCATGAAGATAACGTACGTTAACCCCTTTACGTACGCTACACTGAAAGTGTTACATACGTAATATGTCTCCAGATGTTACTGTCTCAAAACACTAACATCATTACATACGTTATGGGCCAGAGCATTACGTACGTAATATATGTCAACTTGCCTGCCTCGAAAAGGCCATTTATCCGGATCATGTCCAGCCCCCCACGCCGAAAGTGAGATTAGATAAGATTCCCAAGCATTACGTACGTAACCAGCATAACATTATGTACGTAAAGCTAACAATCTAGCGTACAGTAGGTTAAGGCCTTAGCGTACGTTAAACACACCAAAAATCTATCCCAAAAATGTAACAATCTACATCACGTCAAGAAATCAATCACAATGCGAATGATAGTCATAATCAAGTTTATTCTGATATATCCCAACATCAATAAACATTAACTGAATGTAACATGATTACAACAATGCTCAAATTATCCGAATAATACAACAGTAGATAAGAATTACTGTCGGATATTACACGACTGAATCGAGGTGAGTCGAGTTCGAGTATACTAATCCTATTAGCATACCTATAACATGTGCTCCCACTAACCTTTGGTGAACACAGGCACTCTACATGTCAAAGCACAAGTTATACAAGTCTTGCCTAACTTACTGCCCAGTTAAGTTTTATCTACGTACGAACCAATTAAACATTTGAGCCTAAACAATTCGAGTGCCGATCTTCTTATCACCATAAGGAGTGGAATGTTTGTTCCAAAATGCAAGAACTATTATTCTATATACCAAATCACAATGCCAGTGATATACAATAATATGGAAATAAATAAATGCCTTATTTAATTTAATAATCATAATTATAATATAAATTCTCTCACTCTCTCATCCTCTTAGTGGCATTCGACGGCATATTCCTAACAATCTCCCACTTGCACTCGATGCCACAAACCATGGTATCTAATATCCATACTCTCCAGATGTCTCTCTAAGACCTTTTGAGATAGTGACTTGGTCAACGGATCAACAACGTTATTTGCTGTATCTATTTTCTACAGTGTAATGCTCCCTCGGTGAAATATTTATCTAACAAAATGATACTTTCTCCCAATGCGCTTGGATTTGTGGTGATCCTTAGGCTCCCTAGCATGCGCAACAGCTTCATCATTGTCATAAAACAGCGCCACCGGCCTATCTGAGTTAGGAACCACTTGAAGTTCATAAGTGAACTTCTTAATCCAAAACGCCTCTTTAGCAGCCTATGTGGCTGCTTGATATTCGGCTTGACATGTGGAAATTGCAGTCGCATTTTAATTTGCACTTCTCCAAGATACTGCTCTACTATTCAGAGTAAAGATGTGGAAATGTGTGCACCCATGTCTCCCAAAAATTTGAGTCCATATAACCCATCACTTTAAGTCCTCATCCACCGTATGTAAGAACCATGTCTTTAGTCCTCTTAAGGTACTTAAGAGTGTTCTTTATAGCAGTTTCAAGTTCTTACCCTGGATTTGACTGAAACTGACTTACTATGCTCACAACATAGGCAATTGTCTGCTCTACTGCAAATCATATCATATATGAGGCTGCCACTGCCGAAGCATAGGGTTCCTTGCTCATTTCCTTTCTGTATTCTTCACTTTGAAGACACATCTTTAAGGAAAGTTTTACACCATGTCTCATAGTTAGGAACCCTCTTTTAGAATTTTCCATCCTAAATCGTTTCATGATCTTTTCTATATAGATGATGTTAGGATAAATACTCCTGTTTCGATAATCGCCATCGTACAGCAAAGAAGTCTTTAGAAGTCATAATTTCGCTAAGTATGGAAACTATTAGGAAACTCCATACAGCCCGTCCATACAGCAAGATATCTTCTACAGAGTCCAATCCTACAGAGCCTACATCTTCATACAACATAAGTTATGTACGTTGGATACAGTAGTCTGGCTGTAGGTGTTTTACTTAGGAAAAGTAGAACACATCCAACAGGACTGAAGAATAGCTTTAAACTGTTGTGAAATAAACTTTGTTTATTCATAAAGTATTTACGATTAAAGCAACATTTACTGCTGATAGGACAACATTTAACGTAACCAAAAGAGAACAGTCTGAACGCACTGAAGAGCATTAATGCAAAGTCAAAATAAATCTCTGAAGCATTAAATGCGAGCTGCCTTTAATTCAAATATTCTGTAGCATCCAATCAGAGACAACTACGTCTCACCAACTGGCCAATGACTACATTTATAAAGGATCTATTTCCAAGGTTATAAATAGCCCCAAGCAAGAGGACATTGCTCACACACTTTACTTATTCTCGCACATACATCTGATAGATAGCTCTGACGATCTAGCTATTAAAGAGTAGCATATTTTCTGAGCATACAACAGTATATAATCGAAGAAATATACAAGTCCCCAACACAAACAACACTGCATACAACAAATGCTCATCAAAGCTATAACTGCTGTTTGGAATCATTCTACCATCTTTACCATTGAGATCAACCTTAGCCCTGTGTGGACTAAGTCCTTGCTAGTTCCGACCTATGTGGGAACAATAACATTGAAGATGAAGCTTCGATCTGTGTGAGAAGAAGCAAGTCGAAAGAGATTAAGCCAATCTAGGTGAACAACCAAAGCTGCAGTCCCTGTATCAATCTGTGTGAACGATACAGAGACGGGTTTAGTTAAAGTCACGTAGTTGTGTACGTAGTGATTTTAATAAACATTTTCCTCTTGTGTGGAGGACCAGTGGACATAGAGGGGTTTACCTCAAACCACTTTAATTTGTGTGTTATTTACATTCCATCCTTACTTGTTTTCATTTAATTGTGATTTATAGTATACATTGTGAAAACCCTGTACGCATCAAGCAAACATGAGAATACCTAGCTGCTGTATTTGTAGCAACTCACTACTAGACTTCCGTTATGCAATTAGCTTCGAAAATCATACAAATTATTTTATTTTCACCTTCTAAGATGCTAACTGTATACTCTGTGGCCAACAAGTGGTATCAGAGCGGTTGATTCTAGAAAGAATCAGTCGATTTTAACTGAATCACATCCACAGATCACTATCTTTTGAAAACTTTGCTTTATACTTTCATCATTTATCCCATGTATAAGATGGACTCCTCTATGATAAATAAGGTTCCTATGTTTTCCATTAACGAATTTGATGACTGGAAAATTAGGATGGAAGCCCATCTTACAGCCATGCATGAAGAAATGATTTATGTCATCTAGGAAGGACCTATAAAGATTATGAAGGTCAACACAGCCCCAAGAATGGAAGGGCAACCATATGCTGAGATGCTCGAAAAGGAGCGCGATAAGTGGACGACCGATGAGCGCAGGCGTGGTAATATGGACAACATCGCCAAGAATGCGCTATTTGTAATACCCGGATTTTCAGTATAAATTTTTCGCGTTATTTTATCTAAGATATTCTGTATAGTTTGGTATCTATACAGTATGGATAAAATAAATTGAGGACCGAGACAGTTATACTGGTGTGATTATCGTTTTGATTGACAGATATATTCAGGATATGTTGTATAAGGTTGAACTGATTTGGATACCAGGTATATCGTATGAGAATATTTTTGGGTTGAGTATATGTGTATTCAGTATGCCGTATGTTCATATCCAGTATGTCCAGACGTCGGGCAGGAACAGTTGAATTTTTGGCTAAGTATAAAAGCCATTACATACGTTAAGACTTGGAGCTTACGTACGTAAAATGTGTTAGCTTACGTACGTTATATAGTGTACATAACGTACGTAACAAGAGGAATCAGACTTGTGATCGGATAGTGGGGCCCGTGGTCGGCGGCTTTCGGCGCAGATGTGGACAGGTGAGTCAATATATGGAGTTACATACGTTATACAGGGTGTATTACATACGTAATACGAGTATAATACTGTATCAAGTCAACGTACGTATTACGTACGCAACGGAATAAGTGTTACGTACGTTATGGGGCAGCTGGCCGAGTCGTGGCCGAGAGGACCTACAGTGGCCGAGCATGATCGGCAGTGACTCGCAGGGATGGCCGATCACGGTCGGCAGTGACTTGCTGGGGGTAGGACTGGCCGATTACGTATGTAAGGTTGTGGCCGGTTACGGCCGTAAGGGCCCGTTACGTACGTAAACAGCTGTCGATTACGTACGTAAGGCTGTCGGCCAGAATAGACATAAGGGTTGGCCACGACCGACTACGTACGTAAGGACCCGCCGGTTACGTACGTAACGTGCCAGCAGGTCTCGGCCTATATAAAGCCTAGACCGAGTCATCTTGGACATTTTTCAATTTTCTTCATTTTTTCGCGATTCCTTCAGCAAAAGTGGATGGATTTGAGTAAGATCATCATGTAACAACATGTTTTGGAAGTTGGAATCATGGATTAACATCATGTTCCACCCGGATCGAAGGTAAGAACACCTAAACTTTTGGTTTTTGGATATTCTTGAGGTTTCTTGGTGTTTTGGCCGATTTGCTTCGTTTTGATTCAGATTGTTGATTGAACTTGATTGTAATCTCGTAATAATTCAATACTCTTGAAGTTTTGTGGAACGAATTAGAGTATTTCTTTGAATAATCAATTGAATTGGACTATGCCTTTAAAGTGTTCGATGAAATGTCTCAATGAGTAGAACTTGGAAAATTCTACACGTTTTCGTATGAATGGTAATGGAATTGATATTGTTGTGATGATTCTTGGTATTTACGGGAATTTTGTTAAGGGAAGATAATGTATTGGTGATCAAATGATTCGATTATGTTGTTATGATTATGGAATCGTAGTATTCTCGATGTTCTTTGTAGTTTGATGCGATTCATGATGTTATGAGAAGTATATATGTTGAAGGACATGATTATATATACCTTGAATTGTGAATAAGGATTGATTAGATGTTAGAACACATCGGATTATGTCCTTTGAGGATTTTGAATGTGATGTCGGTATAAGTTGTGTTCTTAAGGAAATCTTAGATTATATATGAATTGATGAACATGTTTAAGTGATGTTGGTGTTTTGGATATGAATATGGAATATTCATATCTAAAACTACGTTATGTGTTTTGGTACAATATTCATATAGGAATACGAATATGATTTTAGGGTTTGATAAGATCATGATTCACTTTTGAGTTTGAGAATTCATACGTATTGAACAAATGTTCAATTCGGATAATGGAAATATTTGAAACTCTTGGAATATGGTTATCTATGATGTTGAATTAATCGGATCGTCCGCATTGATGATGATAATCTGTAATTGGTTTAATTATGATTATACAAGGAGGAAACTTGTAATCATATTTAAGATTGAATATGGAATCAGTGATGCTTATTTAACACCCCCAAAAACCTTACGGGAGTATTACACGCCGTGGGCCCCGCACCGGAACCCACCAGGCTAAAAATCAATTACAAAGACGCCCAAAAAGGCCGATGGCGGTAGTATACGCCAAAACTCACAAAATTATTTGAAAACACCAACTACCGTCAAGACAAACAAGGCCAAAAACTCGGTTAAGGGAATCAGTTTTCGAAATCAAACTCAGTTGGCATAAAGCCGAAAGCCATTTGAAAGAACTCACGCAGCGGATAGAAATACATTCCAAGATACATATACATCAATAATGATATACACAAACAAAATACACGATTCCCCAACAATATGCCATAGCCAGTATCGTCCGGAATCCTCACCTCACGACCCCTACCATCAAAGTCCTCAATACCTGAAAAACAAGTCCTACAACGGGGTCAGCAATAATGCCCGACAAATAACCGCAAGTACATAAACATAAATATTCACATGCCATGCATCATGAGAATAATAACCTAAACGATAACCTTACCACTTCCAGTAATCCAACGATTCTCATCAAAATCCCAATATCACGATAATACCACATAATACCTCAATACTGATAACTTTCCCGTACACAATCTTCTATGTACGATTGCCATAAAACATACCTCTATCCGGACATCCTTCCGAAATGCATACCACAGACCAAGAGTATCCAAAATGACATCAACAATATCCGAATACTACAATCTTCCCAAGATTGTCCAAGTATCTCAACAATCATCAACTGTGCATTCTAATCATTTTAGAACATCACTGAACATTCATCAATATGCAATACAACATAAAATACTTATGAAATGTAAATAGAATTATTCATAAAAACATTACAACCGAACAAGTAAACACTTGCCTGGGTACCAACACGACAAAACCCACACCGAACTCATCGCCCTAGTCTACGAGCTCTTCAGCCCCGACTGGACGGAATCTATGACTTTTTACCGCGGCAAGACGATTATACCTATTGGTTAATCAACCTAGAACAATAATCATATCAATAATCGAACCAACTTGGTAACAATGATCATAACATATTCAATCCGGAATTCAACCTCATATCAAGATTCATCTCATCTAAATCAACCACTATCATCACTATGATTTAGAATACCATCTTAAATCGGTTAAACGAATTATCAAATCATCATAGTCATCATATGGCCTCAAGAACATCAAAAACTCTATGATTCCATAATCATAATCAACATATTCAAAGGATATCATCATCTTCCTTCAACATAAACCTCATATATCCTCAAGAATCGCAATAACAACATCATAATCATCTTCATACGAATCATTCATCAACTATAACATCAAAATTCCGAAATGAAAAGGAGAAATATCCAACATATACCTCATAGAATATGGATAACACAAGAAATCACTTCAAGAATCAACAATAGTTCCATAACCAAGATCTAATTCCATGATTCCAAGCTCACAATCATGTTAGAAGTGTTTAGAACACTCTTAGAAGTGAAGAGGGACGAGTTGAATGAGTTTCCTTTCGTGAACAAATGAAAGACCAGCTCTTATTATATAAACTGTGCATCTCATTACGTACGTAAGTGTCCTTACTTAACGTACGTAATTCGAAATCCATAGCGTACGTAACAAACTCAATGTCTCATTCTGTGAAGTCTATTACGTACGTAACCCATACCATATAACGTACGTAATATACCAGTTGACTTACTACAGTACAATGGTCATGTTACGTACGTAACACGTCCTGTATAACGCACGTAACACGTACATTGACTCACCTGTCAACATCCTCCACCGAAAGTTGCCGACACAGGGTCCCACCTGCCGACCACGACTCGATCGTCTAATTCCCATGTTACGTACGTAATGTCTCGGCCATAACGTACGTAACTCTACCAATTTAACGTACGTAAGCTCCAACACATAACGTACGTAATGGCTTCCATACTTAGCCATTTACAGCAATTCCTGTCCAACGTCACGGCATACCGAATACGAACATATGGCAAAATCAATACATATACTCAATTCAATAACATTATCAAATGTTCACAACGTCCTCGAGCATAATTAACCATCCACGATATCCAATATATAAACGAAAAATATATCCAAAAAATCAGGGTATTACAGCTTAGACTTGGTTAAATTGATTATTGATATGATCTTCGGATTGTGGAATCATATTGTGGTTTTGAATTCGTGATTGATTGGTTTGGATTGTTTGGATTTGCATTTAATTAGGATATTGTTGAACCATTGTGTTTGTTGATCGGTTATTGATTGTTATTTGTGATCATTGAGTTACGACTTGTATTATGGATATGAGTTCGTATTTGTTGAGTTGGATTATTTGATTTTATGTATATGATCGAGGTTTCATTGAACCATTGAGTTTGTTGGTTGGGTATGTCAGTTATTGATTTTTATCGAATGTGTGTTAATCGGTTATTGCAATAGGTTGATCTGGTTTGATCATGGATTATGACCGTTGAGTTGCGGTTGAGGCTAAAGAGTTCATAGATTGATTTTGGTCGGGGCTGAGGAGCTCGTATACTAAGGCAATGGATTTTGGTAACGGCTTCGTGGTATCGGTATCGAGGCAAGTTTATACATGTTCAGTTTGTAATATTTGATGAATGGTTTCGTTTTCATTTCATTTATAATTCGTATAACAATGTTGTTAGAGATGTAAGTTGTCGGGATAATGGTTTGTATATCGTACTCTGGTTGTAGTAAATCATAAGGTATATGATTTAATTGTGTTTAGGGAAGACGTGAGTTATCTTTGGTCAATGATATAGAATATCAGATATCGAGGATAGTTATCGTGATGACATAAGTATCGGGATAAAGGTTTGTTGGTATTGAATGAATGGTACCTTATTTGAGATTATTTGTATAACTGTGTATTCGTTCAGGGATGTTGTTCGTGGAAAGGATGTTGTCTTCGGCTTTGAGGTAATTTATGTATTGTTCAGTTATGAGATAATTATTATGTTGAGTTGTTGTATATGTTGTATGATGAGGCTTCGTATATTGAGATTCGTACTGGTTGTTCGTTGAGGGATGTTGATCCCAGGACTATTGTTGGTATTAATGGTTGTGTTGATCGTCTCATTAGGGGATGTTTATGGATATGGTCCTCGGTTTTGAGGTAATCTAAGTATTTGTTCAGTCATGTGGATAATTAGTATGTTGAGTTGTTGTATATGTTGAGGTTTCGTGTAATGAATTTCGTATCGGTTATTCGTTGAGGGATGTTGATCCCAGGACTGTTGTATTGAGATCGTAGATCGTGTTGGCCATTCATTTGGGGATGATGATCCCAGGATTGATGTTTTGGATATTGATTAGTCGTGTCGACTTCTCATTGTCAGTATGTTGTTGTTAACTTCGGTGAGTCTTTTGATCCTTATTGGATATGTGTTTCTTTGAGTTTCGTTGTCATGTTGCATCGTGACATATCTGGAGTTATATCTGCGTGCCGATTGGTTATTGTGTAGGGTTTTTAGCCGGGCACATGATGGTTATGTGTTGATATTTCCACATTGAACCGTGCACACGAGACGTAGTTCGTGAGGCTAATTAGGTACAAGACCACACGTGTATTTGATCAATACCCGGGGTGGATTGTGCACGGACACATTTTCGGATCGGACGTACTATGATTTTCATCTTTGAGCCATATTGTTTGGTCGTTCATCCTCCATTTATGGTTGGGTATGTTCGACGGTTTGTGACAGGTTGTTCATACGCCCGAGGGGTATGTTCGACAGTCGGAGGTATTTCTTTGAGATACATTATTGTTGATCATTTAGAGTTTACCTGGTTGATGGTACTCTCGGTTATTGTTGGTCCTTTGTTGATCATTTGGAGTCTACCTTGTTGAGGGTATTCTTGGTTGTTGTTGATCTTTGTTGACCGTGTTGGGAGTTTACCATGTTGAGGGTACTCTCGGTTATCATTGATTCTTTGTTGGTCATATTGGAGTTATCATGTTGGTGATATTCTCAGTTGACGTGTTGGTTGATCTGGTTATTGATCGTATAAGCATTCGGATTGTACGTCGATGTTCGGGATTTGTTATCATTATCATATGGTAGATGATCTACAGATATGTTGTGTACTATTGGTTTATCCAGGTTGATTTTTGATTGTGTAATCCGATGGACAGGATTTGGCACGGATGAATTATTTCATGATTATGAGTTATGATGATGTTTTGAGGATTTTTGATATTATTTGAATACAGTACAGTTGGTTGTGGTTGAGTTCATTTCGTCATTTGAGAATGTGAAATGTGAATTATGGTAAGGATCGATTTGGTATAGATTGCCATGAATTGGTAAGGTTATGACGGTAAGTTTACATTGGTAGTATTCTTACAGTATTATACACTGGTATGTAATTATTTATGATGATGTGATCGATATCATTATTGAGTATTGTGGATGACCCCGTCGTGGGCTTTATTTTTAGGTACTCGGAGATCGAGCTAGTAGCGGTTGTGAAGGGGTGAGCTTCCCGGGTGATACTGGCTGTGGCATGTTCCTGAGTATTGAGTATTTATTTCTGGTTGTTTTATTTCCGCTGCAAATGTGTATTTTGAACTACATTTATCCGTTGTGTGTGTATATTTCAAAATGGCTTTTCGGTATCTTTATCCGCTGCGTGTGTGTATTTTAAAAGGGCCTTTTTGGCATTTTGTGAACTTGGGTTATTTCGTTAACTCTTTTTCCCAATTATTTTTCGGTACGTTTAAGTGGCGGCTTAACATACATTTTTAACTGTCTGGATTTGGCATTTCGCCTTGTATTTTCAAATGGTATTCTACGACGGTATTTCAGAATTATGTTTTGAAAATATTTTAGTATTTAAAATATTACCGTCATTGGCCTTTTGGTATTTTTAAACATTTTTTTAAATAGTTTTTAGCCTGGTGGGTTCCGGCGCGGGACCCACGGCGCTATAATATCCCGGATGGTTTTGGGGTGTTACGGAAGATGGTATCGAAGCTTGGGTTTTGTGAAACCCGGGCATGGGTGTTATGTGGCTCTACCGGTGCGTTAGTAGCGTGGCTTTTGAAAATGATTTTTCTGACTTTTGAGTCAAATTGATTTTTGGAGTTTCCAAAATTTTTGAGATCTTTTCAAATTGCTATTTGTGATATTGGTGTGTGTTGGTATTGTATTGAGACTTCGTGTGGGAGTCGTGTGCTAGTATCACGGGAGATCATCGGCTTCACGCACCTCTAAGTATATTGGTTTGGTTATTTCGCTTGTGGCGACACTTGACTGTTTTGTGATGAGTTGGAAATTTTGGTTGATCTGTTGTTTGTGGTAAGGTTGCAAGTTTCAAGGACGAAACTTATTTTAAGGGGGGTAGTATGTAATACCCAGATTTTCAGTATAAATTTTTCGCGTTATTTTATCTAAGATATAGTGTATAGTTTGGTATCTATACAGTATGGATAAAATAAATTGAGGACCGAGACAGTAATACTGGTGTGATTATCGTTTTGATTGACAGATATATTCAGAATATGTTGTATCAGGTTGAACTGATTTGGATATCAGGTATATCGTATGAGAATATTTTTGGGTTGAGTATATGTGTATTCAGTATGCCGTATGTTCGTATCCAGTATGTCGAGACGTCGGGCAGGAACAGTTGAATTTTTGGCTAAGTATAAAAGCCATTACGTACGTTAAGACTTGGAGCTTACGTACGTAAAATGTGTTAGCTTACGTACATTAGATAGTGTACATAACGTACGTAACAAGAGAAATCAAACTTGTGATCGGATAGTGGGGCCCGTGGTCGGCGGCTTTCGGCGCATATGTGGACAGGTGAGTCAACAGATAGAGTTACATACGTTATACAGGGTGTATTACGTACGTAATACGAGTATAATACTGTAGCAAGTCAACATACGTATTACGTACGCAACGGAATAAGTGTTACGTATGTTACGGGGCAGCTGGCCGAGTCATGGCCGAGAGGACCTACAGTGGCCGAGCATGATCGGCAGTGACTCGCAGGGATGGCCGATCATGGTCGGCAGTGACTTGCTGGGGGCTAGGACTGGCCGATTACGTACGTAAGGCTGTGGCCGGTTACGGCCGTAAGGGCCCATTACGTACATAAGCAGATGCCGGTTACGTACGTAAGTCTGTCGGCCAAAATGTACAGAAGGGTAGGCCACGTCCGGCTACGTACGTAAGGACCCACCGGTTACGTACGTAACGTGCCGGCAGGTCTCGGCCTATATAAAGCCTGGACCGAGTCATCTTGGACATTTTTCATTTTTCTTCGTTTTTTCGCGATTCCTTCAGCAAAAGGGGATGGATTTGAGTAAGATCATCATGTAACAACATGTTTTGGAAGTTGGAATCATGGATTAACATCATCTTCCACCCGGATCGAAGGTAAGAACACCTAAACTTTTGGTTTTTGGATATTCTTGAGGTTTCTTGGTGTTTTGGCCGATTTATTCATTTTGATTCAGATTGTTGATTGAACTTGATTGTAAACTCGTAATCATTCAATACTCTTGAAGTTTTGTGGAACGAATTCGAGTATTTCTTTGAATAATCAATTGAATTGGACTATGCCTTCAAAGTGTTCGATGAAATGTCTCAATGAGTAGAACTTGGAAAATTCTACATGTTTTCGTATGAATGGTGATGGAATTGATATTGTTGTGATGATTCTTGGTATTTACGGGAATTTTGTTAAGGGAAGATAATGAATTGGTGATCAAATGATTCGATTATGTTGTTATGATTATGGAATCGTAGTATTCTCGATGTTCTTGGTAGTTTGATGCGATTCATGATGTTATGAGAAGTATATATGTTGAAGGACATGATTATATATACCTTGAATTGTGAATAAGGATTGTTTAGATGTTAGAACACATCGGATTATGTCGTTTGAGGATTTTGAATGTGATGTCGGAATAAGTTGTGTTCTTAAGGAAATCTTGGATTATATATGAATTGATGAACATGTTTAAGTGATGTTGGTGTTTTGGATAGGAATATGGAATATTCATATCTAAAACTAAGTTATGTGTGTTGGTACAATATTCGTATAGGAATACGAATATGATTTTCGGGTTTGATAAGATTATGATTCACTTTTGAGTTTGAGAATTCATGCGTATTGAACAAGTGTTCAATTCGGATAATGGAAATATTTGAAACTCTTGGAATATGGTTATCTATGATGGTGAATTAATTGGATCGTCCGGATTGATGATGATAATCGGTAATTAGTTTAATTATGATTATACAAGGAGGAAGCTTGTAATCGTATTTAAGATTGAATATGGAATCGGTGATGCTTAGACTTGGTTAAATTGATTATTGATATGATCTTCGGATTGTGGAATCGTATTGTGGTTTTGAATTCGTGATTGATTGGCTTGGATTGTTTGGATTTGCATTTAATAGGGATATTGTAGAACCGTTGTGTTTGTTGATCAGTTATTGATTGTTATTTGTGATCATTGAGTTACGACTTGTATTATGGATATGAGTTCGTATTTGTTGAGTTGGATTATTTGGTTTTATGTATATGATCGAGGTTTCGTTGAACCGTTGAGTTTGTTGGTTGGGTATGTCGGTTATTGATTTTTATCGAATGTATGTTAATCGGTTATTGCAATAGGTTGATATGTTTTGATCGTGGATTATGACCGTTGAGTTGCGGTTGAGGCTAAAGAGTTCGTAGATTGATTTTGGTCGGGGCTGAGGAGCTCGTATACTAAGGCAATGGATTTTGGTAACGACTTTGTGGTATTGGTATCGAGGCAAGGTTATACTTATTCAGTTTATAATATTTGATGAATGGTTTCATTTTCATTTCATTTATAATTCGTATAGCAATGTTGTTAGAAATGTAAGTTGTCGGGATAATGGTTTGTATACCGTACTCTGGTTGTAATAAATCATAAGGTATATGATTTAATTGTGTTCAGGGAAGACGTGAGTTATCTTTGGTCAATGATATAGAATATCGGATATCGAGGATAGTTATCGTGATGACATAAGTATCGGGATAAAGGTTTATTAGTATTGAATGGATGGTACCTTATTTGAGATTATTTGTATAACTGTGTATTCGTTCAGGGATGTTGTTCGTGGAAAGGATGTTGTGTTCCGCTTTGAGGTAATTTATGTATTGTTCAGTTATGAGATAATTATTATGTTGAGTTGTTGTATATGTTGTATGATGAGGCTTCATATATTGAGATTCGTACTGGTTGTTCGTTGAGGGATGTTGATCCCAGGACTATTGTTGGTATTAGTGGTTGTGTTGATCGTCTCATTGGGGGATGTTGATGGATATGGTCCTCGGCTTTGAGGTAATCTAAGTATTTGTTCAGTCATGTGGATAATTAGTATGTTGAGTTGTTGTATATGTTGAGGTTTCGTGTAATGAGTTTCGTATCGGTTATTCGTTGAGGGATGTTGATCCCAGGACTGTTGTATTGAGATCATAGATCGTGTTGGTCATTCATTTGGGGATGTAATCCGATGGACAGGATTTGGCACGGATGAATTATTTCATGATTATGAGTTATGATGATGTTTTGAGGATTTTTGATATTATTTGAATACAGTACAGTTGGTTGTGGTTGAGTTCATTTCGTCATTTGAGAATGCGAAATGTGAATTATGGTAAGGATCGATTTGGTTTGGATTGCCATGAATTGGTAAGGTTATGACGGTAAGTTTACATTGGCAGTATTCTTACAGTATTATTACATTGGTATGTAATTATTTATGATGATATGATCGATATCATTATTCAGTATTGTGGCTGACCCCATCGTGGGCTTTATTTTTAGGTACTCGGAGATCGAGCTAGTAGCGGTCGTGAAGGGGTGAGCTTCCCGGGTGATACTTGTAATATCCGCAATTTCGGATTTCCAGTAATTTTCTGTTTTCGGCGGAGGTCCATTTCGACGACTAGCTTTTGACCGTCTTGTCATTCCGAGAATGATTAATTCTGCACTTTTTGTCATTCGAGTTCGTTTCGGTGTCGTTTTATTGAGTTCCGTGTTCTTGAGCGACTTTTTCAAGTATGAGTTCGATTTTGTAAAATCATCATAAATTCTTGGAAACTCCAAAAATCCAGAATCTTTGCAATATTATAGATCATCAAGTTAGCTTCCCAATGGTTCAAATGGTGGGTTAATCGGAGTCCGGACGAATGAGTTATGGTCGAAATAGCTAAGACTGCACGATGTGCTTTTTCGGCGTTGGAGTGGACTGTACCGTGTGCCGCGGCACACTTCGGCTGGGCCGCGGCACTAAGCCAGTGCTGAGCAGTTTTTTTTGGCCATGGGCCGCGGCACACTTTTCCCGTGCCGCGGCACACAGGGCAGTTTAGCCTATTTCTGCGGATTTTGTGAGATGAATGCTCATTTCATCTCTTCCTTCATTCCTCCTTCTCTTGGGCGATCTTGTGGGCGATTTTTGGGCGGTTTGGCATCATCAATCCCAGAGAACTTCATATTCTTCAAGTTCTTAGTATGGATTAACAACACCAACAATTGTTCTTCATCATTAATCCAAGGTAAATTCTTGAAACCGTACTTTTGGGTTAATTGGGTGTTTTTGTTCGTTTTGTCCGATTTAACCGTAATAACTTCATTATCCATCGTACGATTGTTGATTTATCATTTGTATGACTTAGAGACGAAATTCTTGTGAAGAACTCGAGTCGGAACCCTTCCGTTCGTTGTCTTCTTCGGGGTCCGAGCATCCCGGTCGAACCGTGCTCTTCGGAGTATTTGGTAGCGGTTATTAAGGCAAGTATTTTACTATACGAATTGTGTCTTGTGAATAGGGATGTCTTACTATGGTTGTGATGCATTGGTTTACTTTCGCGTATATGCTTCGTATGAATTGATTATTACGAACAATTGATGGTAACGATAATACCTTCACTTAGTTAACATCGTGGAATTGTGTTGGGTGTGCAAATCATCTATGTTGTGCCGGGCGTGGTTGGTCATTGTTGAGTTGTTGTGATGATCATGGTATTGTGTTGTTTTGGTTACATACTTGATTGTGCATTTCGGTGTAATGTGGAATGGCTTGACATTTGATGATTATGAATTGTGTCGTGTCGATGTGTGTGCGTTCCAGGTAGGGTCTGACGAGGCCTCTGGAGTTCGGTACATGATGTGTACGAACAAAGTGTGTGATCCAGGTAGGGTCTGACGAGGCCTCTGGAGTCCGGTACATGACGTGTACGGACAAGGTGTGTGATCCAGGTAGGGTCTGACGAGGCCTCTGGAGTTCGGTACATGATGTGTACGAACGATGTTGTGGATGGGTAGGGTCCGTCGAGGCCTCCGGAGTTCAGTACATGATGTGTACGAACAGTGTGTGCGGTCCGGGTAAGGCCCGTCGAGGCCTCCAGAGTTCGGTACATGATGTGTACGGACAAGGATCGTGTTATAGTGCTTGTTTGGGTAATATTTTAAATATGGATCTCGGACACATAATGATATCTTATCTAGTGTGTTTTGAATCGAGAATCGGGCCAAGGCCCTAATGTTTTTCGAAAAGGCTTTGTAAATTGGGACTCGAGGTCCAAAAGAATTTCCGCTTAAAAAACCCCCGAGATGATGTGCTCCTTTTCAAATATCTCTTGCTTGAGTTCAATATTAATAAAACTTCTCGGAAACATTTGATAATTGATTCCATCTTAAATTCGTAGTTGCTATTTACTTGTTGCATTTCGTATCGTTTTATACTTGCACTAGTAACTCAGTGGAGTTTTACTAACCCCCGAGTAATCGGGGGGTGGATGTCCTGCTCAAGGCCCGTGTACATGCGTGTTCGGGAGCAACATGGATCGGGCACAAGGGGATGACGAGCTGCGATACTAATCAAGAGTCGAGAGTTGGTTGAGTTTGGTTGTATTGTTAGAGTTGATTCAGTCTTCCGCTGTATTGTGTTTCGACCCCTGTATGGGTAATGTTGTTAGTCAGTTCTGTTGATAGAGTTGTGTGACCTCATCGGTCTGTGTGTTTATGTGTAAGTGACCTTAACGGACTCTATTATTATATTGTTTGACCCTGGCCGGGCAAGCATTTGGTTGTTTATGGATGTTTAGCCTGGTAGATCCTCGTGGAGAGGGTCTACGGCGTGTAATATTCCCATACGATTTTGGGGGTGTTACATTTATGGTATCGGAGCTTTGGTTGCGGAAACCTAGGCTGTCGGGTCGAGTCGAGTCGTGATTTGTCTAGTAATGTGTTGTCTTGTCGTTCGAGTCGTCAGGTGACAAGTTGAGTTGTGCGTAGTCACAACGCGTTGGATATGTTGTCGGATGAGATTAGTATCGTGGGCGACCGTCATCTCTGTGCGGCCTGTGGACGTAAGTCTCCTCTTTTATGCATAATATATGTGTTCATGATTTCATTTATGTGTGATATTTGTAGTGCATAATTTTATTTATGCGGTGTTGTACAATGAAGTTGTATTCGATACTTGGATACGCCGTATGTGTATAGAACTGGATGTATTGATGTTTGGCCCTTGAACCACCATGTGGGTTGGTATGGTGTGAAAGTTGTGAGCGTTGATGGGTTTTACGGCAGAGTTTGTGAGAAACTCCGATGAATGGTTTTGCTGTGTGTTGAAACTTGATACCAAGAGACGCATTTGATTGAATTGGCGACCCTGGTTGCCATTTGAGTATGTGGTTTTAAATTCAACTGTTTTTGGAATGTTGTAATTTTTGTCCGCTATGGGTAAGTTTGAGAATGTTTTCTGAAGGACTTTACAGTTTGAGAATTTTTGTAAAAAAATCGATTTTTGGAAAATATTTTGGTGGTGCGGTCAAACCACGGTTTATATGGATTTTTAAAATTTGTTAAACTTGGACAAATGGGTCGTGTATTTTCAAATGACACAATCAGACGGTATTTGAAAAATGTGTTTTGAAGTACTTCGGATATTGTAAAATATTACCGTCGTTTTAGTTATGAACTAATGGATTTTGGAAAATTTTTATTTTGTAGAACGATTTTTGGTTTTCGGAATTCTGAACTTCATATGTCCACGTGTTAGGGCAAGTGGTTGTGATAAGTTTGTGGTGTTGTTGTACTCGCCGGAGAATGTTTCAGTATTTTCTAAATGTTGAGATACATGGTTTTGATTGGACGATCGGGGTATTAAAAGTGTTTTCAAAAATTTTATTTCACCAAATTTTTTTCAAACTTGAGAATTTTAGAATTTTATCATTTGAATAATACCCCGGAAATATTTTATTTTTGTTGCTAGTGTTTGATCCCTACGATACGTATGTGGTTTTGACTGTGTTTGATTTGGTAAAATCCAAACATCTCTGTTGATGTGACTGTGAATTATTTTTGAATGAAGTTCTTAAATTACAGAGTTAGTTCGTGCACTTGTGTGATGACTTGGACATGATGTTTTATCGTGCTGCTATTTGTCGTCCTATGTTGACGTTGGGATGTTAGGTTGGTTGTGTTATTCTGAAAGTTTTTCACTAAGACAAAGTGTCCTCATTTTTATCAAATGCGAAATGGTTCCCCAAAGTCTCGATAACGATGTTTCACGTTTGTACTTTTTTTGAAAGGTGATACTCAAGATCAACCAGTGTTTTTCCAAAATTGTTTTTAAAAGGAGGTTTTCATTTTTAAAACCTATCCATTCCCGTTTGAGGGCTGGGTATGTATGTATGATGTTCGCGTTGTCGTTATGATGTTTGCTCCCGAGTATGATCGAATTGGTGGCATGAACGTCGAGGCGTTGCCACGCATTTGTTGTACTAGCCCTCTATGAGAGGTGTGAACTGGTGTTTACTATTTATCGCCTCGTGGTGATTTGCATGTTGTCACACGAGTGTGAGATGTTGAAGCTTGGGTTTGTACGTTTGTTTACATGTGTGATTGTTTCATAATGTTTGTAATTATGTGCTGGTTATCGTTCGGGCTGTTGAGGTCGCCGAACGATACCATCGTTGTTGTAGTGTTTGTGTGTGTATTACTTTACGATGGTAATCGTTGTATATGATATGTGTTATGATTCTTTGTTGTGCTGAGTTGGCATCTCTGGTTTGTTGTTTTGTGACGTTGTGCCCCATTGTATCTAGCATTTGTATTTTCGGTATGCCGAGCCGAGGTGTTTCAACCGTGATGTGTCGGGGCATGCACGTGTAAATTGTCCTTCTCATCTATAACGTGTTTCAAGTGCGGACTCGAGGGACACCGAATTCAGTTTTGCGAATTGGCTACTGAGACTTCGGAGTTCGCGCTTCAGCACAGATATCAGGATCGGCTTTGAGAGACCCATGGGAGATTTTCCTGTCGGATGCTTTTTGTGTTGTTACCTTGTTTCCGTTGTTGTGAGTTGCGGGGACGACATTTCTTTTATAAGAGGTCGGATGTAATACCCGTACTATATTTGACTTCTGCAGTTTCTCCTTCTAAATTCTATCGACTTGCACGTGTTCGTCGATACTTTTTGAACTTGTTTGATGTCTCAGTTGTCATCGTTCGAACTGGTTGTGACCTTGTTTCAGATCGACCTGTTTGTCATCGTGACCTTACCGAGTTCGGTTCGATTCTTGTGAACCTTGTTTGGAAGTAACATCTTCCTACCAGTTCTTTTAATGTCTGGAGTTGAAGTGGGGACTTCGGAGTCATTGTTCGATCGTTATTGTTCGAACGGGGTTGTCTGACTGTTGTTGCCTTATCTCGTACTGCGAAGAATTGTCATTCACCATTAGTCAACTGTTTCGAGTGTGGCCAAGTGGGTCACCGAGTGTTGCATTGTGAGACCGCATCCAAGATGTTCGGGAATTGGGTTTTTGTTCCTACTCGGGGAGTGCCTGGTGGTGTCCCGTGATGTAGTTGTGTATCGTACTTCGTGCTGTAATTCGTGTAGAAATTGATATTTGTTGCGTGAACTTTTTGGTTTTGTTTGTATTCTACCATGATGTTTTATTTTAAGTTTCGGGACGAAACTTATTTTTAATAGGATAGAATGTAATGTCCGGTATTCTCGTTTTCTGTTATCTTGAATTGTTTGTGTCTTGACGTCGGACATTTTCTTGTTGACGAGAATCGGAGTGAATTCTATCATAATACTATATTTGTTTCTACCGCATAGTCGTTGTGGTCGGGTGCGACTTGTTGTCGCGTGCGTTTCTTTGATTAAATGTGTGCATGTGATGCGTCGTTAATTGCTCGTTATTGTTTTGAATCATTGCCGGTGGCATTGTTATGGTCGTCGTGGGGCGTGTTTTCACGCTGTATGTTCTTTCGCATTGCTTGTAACGTTTCGCCGTTGGGCGCAATTTTTTTTTCGGTTCTTGTGTATCTCGTTGAGTTTTTATGGTGGGATATTGCTTCTCCCTACTTGATTTAAGTTTCGGGACGAAACTTCTTTTAAGGAGGGTAGAATATAATATCCGCAATTTCGGATTTCCAATAATTTTCTTTTTTCGGCGGAGGTCCGTTTCGTCGACTCGCTTGGGACCGTCTCGTTATTCCGAGAATGATTAATTCTGCACTTTTTGTCATCCGAGTTCGTTTCGGTGTCGTTTTATTGAGTTCCGTGTTCTTGAGCGACTTTTTCAAGTATGAGTTCGATTTTGTAAAATCATCATAAATTCTTGGAAACTCCAAAAATTCTGAATCTTTGCAATATTATAGAGCATCAAGTTAGCTTCCCAATGGTTCAAACGGTGGGTTAATCGGAGTCCGGACGAAGGAGTTATGGTCGAAATAGCTAAGACTGCACGATATGCCTTTTCGACGTTGGAGTGGACTGTACCGTGTGCCGCGGCACACTTCGGCTGGGCCGCGGCGCTAAGCCAGTGCTGGGCAGTTTTTTTTGGCCGTGGTCCGCGGCACACTTGTCCCGTGCCGCGGCACACAGGGCAGTTTAGAGTATTTCTGTGGATTTTGTGAGATGAATGCTCATTTCATCTCTTCCTTCATTCCTCCTTCTCTTGGGCGATCTTGTGGGCGATTTTTGGGCGGTTTGGCATCATCAATCCCATAGAACTTCATATTCTTCAAGTTCTTAGTATGGATTAACAACACCAACAATTGTTCTTCATCATTAATCCAAGGTAAATTCTTGAAACCTTACTTTTGGGTGAATTGGGGTTTTTGTTCGTTTTGTCCGATTTAACCGTAATAACTTAGATTTGTGATGTATTGATGATTAATTAGATGTATTCTATCATTTCCATTGTTATTCCATGGTTGGATCGTTTTGATTCGTTGTTTTGGTCGAGTTCTTAGTCAACGCCTTGAAGGTGTCCGACAAAAGGTCTTAGAGGGGGGATTGGGCATTGTATGATTATTATCCATCGTACGATTGTTGATTTATCATTGGTATGACTTAGGGACGAAATTCTTGTGAAGAACTCGAGTCGGAACCCTTCCGTTCGTTGTCTTCTTCGGGGTCCGACCATCCCGGTCGAACCGTGCTCTTCAGAGTATTTGGTAGCGGTTATTAAGGCAAGTATTTTACTATACGAATTGTGTCTTGTGAATAGGGACGTCGTACTATGGTTGTGATGCATTGGTTTACTTTCGCGTATATGCTTCGTATGAATTGATTATTACGAACAATTGATGGTAACGATAATACCTTCACTTAGTTAACATCGTGGAATTATGTTGGATGTGCAAATCATCTAAGTTGTGCCGGGCGTGGTTGGTCATTGTTGAGTTGTTGTGATGATCATGATATTGTGTTGTTTTGGTTACATACTTGATTGTGCATTTCGGTATAATGTGGAATGGCTTGACATTTGATGATTATGAATTGTGTCGTGTCGATGTGTGTGCGTTTCAGGTAGGGTCTGACGAGGCCTCTGGAGTTCGGTACATGATGTGTACGAACAAAGTGTGTGATCCAGGTAGGGTCTGACGACGCCTCTGGAGTCCGGTACATGACGTGTACGAACAAGGTGTGTGATCCAGGTAGGGTCTGACGAAGCCTCTGGAGTTCGGTACATGATGTGTACGAACGATGTTGTGGCCGGGTAGGGTCCGTCAAGGCCTCCGGAGTTCGGTACATGATGTGTACGAACAGTGTGTGCGGTCCGGGTAAGGCCCGTCGAGGCCTCCGGAGTTCGGTACATGATGTGTACGGACAATGATCGTGTTATAGTGCTTGTTTGGGTAACATTTTAAATATGGATCTCGGACTCATAATGATATCTTAGCTAGTGTGTTTTGAATCGAGAATCGGGCCAAGGCCCTAATGTTTTTCGAAAGGGCTTTGTAAATTGGGACTCGAGGTCCAAAAGAATTTCCGCTTTAAAAACCCCCGAAATGATGTGCTCCTTTTAAAATATCTCTTGCTTGAGTTCAATATTAATAAAACTTCTCGAAAACATTTGATAATTGATTCCATCTTAAATTCGTAGTTGCTATTTACTTGTTGCATTTCGTATCGTTTTATACTTGCACTAGTAAAATAGTGGAGTTTTACTAACCCCCGAGTAATCGGGGGGTGGATGTCTGTTCTGCGTCTAGGTACATGCAGGTTCAGGGGAGCAGTCACAGGATTGGCACAAGGGGATGACGAGCTGCGATACTAATCAAGAGTCGAGAGTTGGTTGAGTTTGGTTGTATTGTTAGAGTTGATTCAGTCTTCCGCTGTATTGTGTTTCGACCCCTGTGTGGGTAATGTTGTTAGTCAGTTCTGTTGATAGAGTTGTGTGACCACATCGGTCTGTGTGTTTATGTGTAGGTGACCTTAACGGTCTGTATTATTATATTGTTTGACCCTGGCCGGGCAAGCATTTGGTTGTTTATGGATGTTTAGCCTGATAGATCCTTGTGGAGAGGGTCTACGGCGTGTAATATTCCCATACGATTTTGGGGGTGTTACAATACTGGCTGTGGCATGTTCCTGAGTATTGAGTATTTATTTCTGGTTGTTTTATTTCCGCTGCAAATGTGTATTTTGAACTGCATTTATCCGTTGCGTGTGTATATTTCAAAATGGCTTTTCGGTATCTTTATCCGCTGCGTGTGTGTATTTTAAAAGGGGCTTTTTGGTATTTTGCGAACTTGGGTTATTTCGTTAAACTCTTTTTCCCAATTATTTTTCGGTACGTTTAAGTGGCGGCTTAACGTACATTTTTAACTGTCTGGATTTGGCATTTCGCCTTGTACTTTCAAATGGTATTCTATGACGGTATTTCAAAATTATGTTTTGAAAATATTTTAGTATTTAAAATATCACCGTCATTGGCCTTTTGGCATTTTTAAACATTTTTTTAAAACTTTTTTAGCCTGGTGGTGTAACACCCCCAGGATATCCGGGGTATATTACAGCGCCGTGAATCCCTATATGGGACCCACCAGGCTGAACAGCATCATACACAACGACTCCCAGAAACGATAAAATAACACCACGTCCTAAAGACGCAAAACAGAACAATCCACCCGGTTCAACCGGTCAATATAACATCATCATCCAACACAACATAAACACAACAATACAATATGGACGAACAAGAATTCTTAAGTACTCGAGTACAGCTAT
The DNA here is from genome assembly GCA_033398695.1 of Orobanche coerulescens. Classification (NCBI taxonomy): domain Eukaryota; kingdom Viridiplantae; phylum Streptophyta; class Magnoliopsida; order Lamiales; family Orobanchaceae; genus Orobanche; species Orobanche coerulescens. The sequence goes on along the minus strand of CM065815.1, from coordinate 89,027,623 downwards.
TAGTTCAAAAGCCATAAAAGATGAAAAGACAAAAAGACATTAAGACTCCTCTTATGCACAATCATCACGCATGGCCATCATCCGTGTAATCTTGGTCCAGCTCGTCCCGATGAACCCGACTGAAATTCATAAAACGAATTTCCCCAAAACGGGTCCCCAGAGGGGTTAGCAATTACGCTAGTACAAGTAATCAAGGCAAACCAATCGCTTACACATTTCATAGTACATGCGTCAATATCATTTTCTAAAACCAAAACTAGACATGTCCTTTCCGGAAATAAACAGTCAAACAATTTGCCGTGGGAACAGGGCTATACCATTGATCCCGCTCCGTGATCCCTAAGGACCCTCCCAAGCTGGCCATATTATAAAACAAACCACGCACACGCATCGCCTTGGGAACAGGGCTATACCATTGATCCCGCTCCGTGATCCCTAAGGACCCTCCCGAGTCAAGAAGCGAAACAAACTCGTGAATCCGTGGCTATACCATCGATTCCTCCGTGATCCCGTCGGACCCTCCCGAGGTGAGCAATCACACACAATATACATTACTATTTCACGTTAAGCATAAAGGTTTCCAAAAATACTTGCCTCGATTAAATAGATGATAACGCGAACGGAACGGAAGAGTTGAACACGACCGCAAGGGACCGGCGGAAATGAACCTAACGATTTGAATAACACAATCACAACCAACTCTAGACGATTACGGAAAAGGAATACACCCGGAAACCCGCCTACGATTCATGTATGTTCATACAAAAATAACAACGAGGGCGGACCACAACCAAACCCTCTCGATTCCATAAAAATCCACAAAATATCCATGAATCCGTAGGAAAACTAAAGATACTAACAATATCAATCGTATACATCATGAATCCACCAACGAAACGGAACGAATCGGAAGAAAAACCCAAAACCCCCAAATTAATCGAAATAGGGTTTTAGAGCATTACCTTGGAAGATTCGAGTACTAAGATCCGTAGAATGCGCGTTAGATTGATTATCCGAGCCTCACAACCGAAAAGAAATGATGAAAATCGACCCCCGGATGAAGAACTCTCTCCCTCTCTATGACTCTCTCTCGCGCTGCTGTGTAAATGGAGAAGAAAAAATGAGCTGCTCGCTCAAGACGTCACATTTATAGGGTAACGCAGCAGAACCTATCGGCCGGCCTATCGGCCGATAGGCCCAACCGATAGCCATACTGAATGCCGACAGTAGGGTCTATCGACCCCCCTTATCGGCCGAAAGGCTACTGGAAGTTCGAAGGTGAAGAAATTTACATATCGGCCGGCCTATCGGCCGATAGGCCCAACCGATACCCATACGGGATGCCGGCAGTAGAGTCTATCGGCCCCCCCTATCGGCCGAAAGGCTCCTGGGAGTGCTCGGCCAAAAACTGAAACGACCATAACTCTCTCGTCCGGACTCCGATTGACTCACCGTTTGAACCATTGGAAAGCTAACTCGATGATCTATAATATTGCAAAGATTTATAATTTTTGGAGTCACCAAAAATTAATGATGATCTAACAAAGTCGAACTCAAGCGAGGAAAGTTGAAACAACGAACAATAACGAGAGTACAATTCAACAATTGACAGGAAGGACACACTGAAAGATACATGTGGGTCACTATGACCGAGAAATATACCCAAAAAATGAAAACACAAGGGAAAGAAAATACCGGATATTACATTCTACCCCTCTAAAAATATGTTTCGTCCCGAAACTTAAGAAACAAACAACTCCGGGTACCTAGCACGCATGCTATCCTCGGTTTCCCAAGTTGCCTCCTCGACACCGTGTCTCGACCACTGAACTTTGACCAAAGGGATGGTCTTATGCCTCAGTCGTTTCTCACTATGCTCCAAAATCTTCAAAGGACGCTCCTCAAAAGTAATATCTTCGGCAATATCAACCTCGCCATAATCGATGACGTGACTAGGATCCTAACATATTTCCTCAATCGGGAAACATGAAAAATGCTATGAACATGACTCAAGGCTGGAGGTAACGCCAAACGGTACGCTAATTCACCGACTCGCTCGAGAATCTCAAAGGGTCCAATAAATCTCGGACTCAGCTTTCCTTTCTTCCCAAAACGAAAAACTCCCTTCGTCGGCGACACCTTTAGCAAAACGTGGTCTCCCACCTCGAATTCCAAAGGTCGACGACGGACGTCGGCATATGACTTCTGCCGGCTCTGGGCAGTCAACATCCGTTCTCGAATTAACTCTATCTTCCGCCTCGTCTCTAAAACGACATCCGGCTCGGTCCCGACTAAATCGGACGCCTCATTCCAACAAATCGGCGATCGACATCGTCGCCCATAAAGTGCCTCATACGGTGCCATCCGAATTGACGCGTGCCAACTATTGTTGTACGTGAATTCGATCAATGGCAAATGCTCCTCCCAAATACTACTCCAATCGAGGGCACAAGCACGCAACATGTCCTCGAATGTCCGGATAGTGCGTTCCGACCGCCATCCGATCGGGATGAAAGGAGGTACTCAAACGCAACCGGTACCTAACGCCTTATGCACCGCCCGCCGTAAGTGCGATACAAAGCGGCCGTCACGATCCGAAACAATAGACTTGAGTACCGTGAAGTCTCACGATCTGCGCAATAAACACACGAGCTAACTTCTCCGGGCCCCAAGTGTCCTTGATGCCCAGAAAATGTGCCGACTTGGTCGCGATCAACAATCACCCATACCATATTCATGCCCGACCTCGATCTCGGCAAACTCGTAACGAAATCCATCGATATATCTTCCCATTTCCATTCGAACGGAAGTGACGCAATAACCCGGGGCCGATGCTCGATTTTGACTGCCGGCAAGTCAAACATCTCGCCACAACCGTGCGACTTCCTCCTTCATATCATTCCACCGAAGTTCCTCCTCGTGTCCTTGTACATCTTACTCGTACTCAGGATGAACGGAATAAGGTGTAGCATGGGCCTCCCGTAAAATACTCGCTCAACTCGAGTCGCTCGGCACACAAAGCCGACTGAATCTCAAAACGCCATCCTCGTGAATCACAAACCCGTGAGACTTTCCTTTAAGAACGTTCTCTCGGATTTGAGTAATCATCGGATCCTCTAATTGCTTGATTTAATTTCATCGATCAAAGACGAGAAATTTCTAAGGCACAAAGTTGCCCGATGCATCCAGCAAAGAAACCTCAACATCTAACCCGATCAAGGCCCGCCGAAGCTCGGGATCGAGGCGTAAGGACCTCAAGCGTTCGCAACGCAATCGGTTTCCGACTCAAGGCGTCGGCCACGACATTCGCCTTACCGGATGATAAAGGATTTCGAGGTCATAATCCTTAATCAACTCTAACCACCTCCTCCGCCTCATATTCAACTCGCCGAGTAAATATGTACTTCGACTTTTATGATCGGTAAAAATCGACATGCAGAGCCGAAAAGGTAGTGACGCCAAATCTTGAGTGCAAAGACAACCGCCGCTAACTCCAAATCGTGAGTAGGGTAGTTAAGCTCATACGGCCTCAATCGCCTCGACGCATAGGCAATGGTCTTGCCGTGCCGCATCAATACGCACCCAAGACCACGACCAAGCATCGCTAAAAACGGCGAAACCCTCGTTGCCACATGGCAATGCCAAAACCGGGCTGAAGTCAAACGCTTCTTCAGCTCCTCAAAACTCGACGCCTCTCATCGGTCCCGCACGAACTTCTGGATTTACGGAGCAATCGTGTAAGTGGTCGAGCTAGTTTCGAGAAACCTCGACGAACCTACGGTAGTAGCCACCAAACCCAAGAAACTACGGACCTCCTTCACATTTGTGGCGATGCCCAATCCAACACCGCCTCAATTTTACGCGGATCTACACGAACCCCTACCTGAAATCACGTGACCCAAAACATCACTTCCTTCACCAGAACTCACATTTCGAGAACTTCGCATAGAGTTGCTCGGCCCTCAAAATGTCTAACACTATCCGCAAATGATGGGAATGCTCATCCTAGTTCCACGAATAAATAAGAATAACGTCAATGAAGACGACGACACACTTAACCAAATATTCGATAAAGACTTTGTTCATCAACCGCATGAACATCGCCGCGTTAGTTAACCCGAAAGGCATAACTACAAACTCATAATGTCCGTATCTCGTCCGAAAAGCCGTTGCACGTCGGACTCTCTCACTCGGAGCCGATAGTACCACGATTTTAAATCAATCTTCGAGAATACCGCTCCTCGCAATCGGTCGAACAAGTCGTCAATCCTCGGCAAAGGATACTTGTTCTTGATGGTCACCTTGTTCAGTTCACGATAGTCGATACACAAACGTAGTGAACCATCCTTCTTACGCACAAACAAGACCGGTGCGCCCCAAGGCGAGGCGCTCGGTCGAACATACCCCGACTCAAGAAGTTCACTCAACTGTTTCTTCAACTCGGCCATCTCTGAAGGTGCCATGCGATACGGCGCCTTCGAAATCGGAGCCGCGCCCGGCTCTAACTCTATAGTAAACTCAACCTCACGATCCGGCGGCAATCCCGGCAACTCGTCAGGAAATACATCGGGGAACTCACTAACGACTGGAATCGATGAAAACTCGACTCCACCATTCTCCGCCTTCAAGGCGTAGCACCAATAACCAGTACATCCTTTTCGCAGGAGTTTCACCGCCTTCAAGGCGTTAATAACAAACTTCTGGTTTCTCTTTCGCCCCGCGAAAGAGTGTTCAGTGCCGTCCTCGGCTAACATGGTAATGATCCTCGTGCGGTAGTTCATGATTGCACCATGCCGCTCGAGCCAATCATTCCCGAGAATTAAATCCTCGCCCTCGATACCCACAACAATAAGATTAGAGAGCCAAGCCCTCTCACAAATAATCACAGAACAGTCACGGACTTCTCGATCACCGACAATTCTATCACCGCTAGGAAGTTTAACGATGAAAGGCTCACAAGGTGACAAGCAGTCGAGACTCAAACGGCGTACACACTCTAGAGAAATGAATGAATGCGTAGCACCCGAATCAAAAAGCACACTGACAGGATGAGAATGGATATGAACGGTACCTGTCGCCACAGTAGCTGCTGGATCATCAGCTCTCCTCATCTCATAGATACGTGGCTGAGCAGAGCCGACACTGGAAGCTCCACCCCTAGCGGGCTGACCCCGACCCCTACCTCGGCCGGCACTCGGTGGAGGCGGCGGAGCAAATGAGCCCTGGTTCACACTCGGCTCTATAGGTGCTGGGTGAGAAGAACGGGCACCGCGAAGCTGTCTGAGCTGATCACAAAAAGAAGCCTTGTGGCCCGACTGACCACAAGTATGACAAGTTAAAGGCGGACGAGGGCAGTCCCGATTCTTATGACCCGAAAGGCCGCAGTTAAAGCATGTAAGCTCACGAGCAGGGGTTCCGGCGGCACCCCGAAAGCTCCCAGAGAAACGAGCCGAACCGCCCGTAGAAATATTCGCACTGAGATTTCGCCGGCCTCCACTCTGGGACCAGAAAAGTTTCCGACCGACTGCTTTCTTGCTCTCACGAGCCAAATCACTCGCCGTCACCGACATATCATAAGCAAGGGCTCGACTCGATAATCCTTCAGTAGTACAGACGAGCCTGACATATAGTCCCGAATGGGCGCCTTCATCCTCTGAAAATGGAAAATTTTGTCGTCTCTGCGACAACTTGGGTCTTCACATAACCCAACTCTTTGTTGAAATCAGCAATAGCTTGGGATACGGGAATATCCCGAGGTTGAGCATCGTAGAAAGCATGCACTCGAGCCTCGTCCGACCGGCCACGGACAATATTCGGTCTCCATCAACTCTTGAAACTCACCCCACGGCGGCATGGTCTTTGGGCCCAACGGCCTCCCACCACCGTAAGGCCCCGGTGAGAAAATATTGAGCAATAGGGACTTTACGGTCCCTGGGATTGGTAGCAGTGAATACTTGATATCTCCTTGATCCACCCTTCCCGGCCGATCGGGTCCGAAGCTCCCAAACCGGGAGGATGCATCTTGATGACGCCCCGGCTGCCGATCCGCTCCGCCCGATTAGCATGGGCCTCGGTTGGGGTTCTGACCACTCGAGCTATAGCCGCCATCCGGTTTACCATTTGCCGCATTACGGCCGCGATACCAAGATCGGCACGCTCCCGAGAAGAAGCATGGCTATGACGGCCGCCGATCGCGGCCTCAAGATCGTGACGTGGCCGCCCCACCGGCCGCCCCACGTCCCGGCCAAGGCCCACGACCACGACCGCGACCACGACCTCTTCCAAAGATCCATGCCGGAGTTAAACAAGTAGCAAAAGCCATACGAGGGTAAGTACGAGAGAAGAACAATTACAAGTCGAGAATCAAAGGTACGATACAAGGAATTAATGAACAGAGGAAAGAAAACTTACTGACACCGGTAGTCAGGAATCATGGCACGTGACGATGATGTGCAAGACCAAACACCACAAGACCCAATAAACCAACAAGCCTAGGTATCCATAAACCTAGAGCTCGATACCATTTTCGTAACACCCCGGTGATATCCGGTATATTACGCCGTGAATCCCTATATGGGACCCACCAGCCGAACAAAGATCATACACAACGACTCCCGTAAACGATAAAATAACACCACGTCCTAAAGACGCAAAATGTAACAATCCACCCTGCTCAACCTGGCCAATATAACATCATCATCCAACACAACATAAACACAACAATACAATATGGACGAACAAGAATTCTTAAGTACTGAGTACACTATTAGTTCAAAAGCCATAAAAGATGAAAAGACAAAAAGACATTAAGACTCCTCTTATGCACAATCATCACGCATGGCCATCATCCGTATCGTCCAGCGCCCGCCGTCCCGATGAACCCGACTCAAATTCATAAAACGAATTTCCCCAAAACGGGTCCCCAGAGGGGTTAGCAATTACGCTAGTACAAGTAATCAAGGCAAACCAATCGCTTACACATTTCATAGTACATGCGTCAATATCATTTTCTAAAACCAAAACTAGACATGTCCTTTCCGGAAATAAACAGTCAAACAATTTGCCGTGGGAACAGGGCTATACCATTGATCCCGCTCCGTGATCCCTAAGGACCCTCCCGAGCTGGCCATATTATAAAACAAACCACGCACACGCATCGCCTTGGGAACAGGGCTATACAATTGAACCCGCACCGTGATCCCAAAGGACCCTCCCGAGATGGCTAGCGAAACAAAATCGAGAATCCAGGCTATACCATCGATTCCCTCCGTGATCCCGTCGGACCCTCCCGAGGTGAGCAATCACACACAATATACATTACTATTTCACGTTAAGCATAAAGGTTTCCAAAAATACTTGCCTCGATTAAATAGATGATAACGCGAACGGAACGGAAGAGTTGAACACGACCGCAAGGGACCGGCGGAAATGAACCTAACGATTTGAATAACACAATCACAACCAACTCTAGACGATTACGGAAAAGGAATACACACGGAAACCCGCCTACGATTCATGTATGTTCATACAAAAATAAAAACGATGGCGGACCTCAACCAAACCCTCTCTATTCCATAAAAATCCACAAAATATCCATGAATGTAGGAAAACTAAAGATACTAACAATATCAATCGTATACATCATGAATCCACCAACGAAACGGAACGAATCGGAAGAAAAACCCAAAACCCCCAAATTAATCGAAATAGGGTTTTAGAGCATTACCTTGGAAGATTCGAGTACTAAGATCCGTAGAATGCGTTAGATTGATTATCCGAGCCTCACAACCGAAAAGAAATGATGAAAATCGACCTGATGAAGAACTCTCTCCTCTCTATGACTCTCTCTCATGCATTGTAAATGGAGAAGAAAAATGAGCCGCTCGCTCAAGACGTCACATTTATAGGGTAACGCAGCAGAACCTATCGGCCGCCTATCGGCCGATAGCCCAACCGATAGCCATCGAATGCCGACAAGAGGTCTATCGACCCCCTTATCGGCCGAAAGGCTACCGGAAGTTCGAAGGTGAAGAAATTTACATATCGCCGGCCTATCGGCCGATAGGCCCAACCGATACCCATACGGATGCCGTGGAGAGTCTATCGGCCCCTATCGGCCGAAAGGCTCCCGGGAGTGCTCGCCAAAACTGAAACGACCATAACTCTCTCGTCCGGACTCCGATTGACTCACCGTTTGAACCATTGGAAAGCTAACTCGATGATCTATAATATTACAAAGATTTATAATTTTTGGAGTCACCAAAAATTAATGATGATCTAACAAAGTCGAACTCAAGCGAGGAAAGTTGAAACAACGAACAATAACGAGAGTACAATTCAACAATTGACAGGAAGGACACACTGAAAGATACATGTGGGTCACTATGACCGAGAAATATACCCAAAAAATGAAAACACAAGGGAAAGAAAATACCGGATATTACAGGTGGGTTCCGGCGCGGGACCCACGTCGCTGTAATATCCCGGATGGTTTTGGGGGTGTTACACTATCTGTCACTCTCGACAAAGACACATTCTCTAAGGTAAAGATCCGTCAGACTGCCAAGAAAATCTGGGAGAAACTCAAGCTTAATTGCGAGGGTACTGAGCTATCAAAAGAAAAAAAAATTCTAAACTTACTCGTCATTTTGAATCTTTTGAAATAAAACCTGCAAAAATGCTTGAGGAGCTTCACCTTGGATTTACCGGCATTGTCGGTGAAATTGAATCATTGGGTAAATTGTATACTCAAAAGGAGAAAAATTTGAAAATATTTCGATCACTCCCTGCCGATGGGACCTAAAAACCACAGCTATGCGTGTGTCCTATAACTTAAACGATATTTGTACTTTTTATCTCTTTTCTGACCTAAAGGCATTTGAATATGACATAGACAAGAGAGAGAAATCTGAAGAGTCACCTGCAAAGACTACATCACTGACTGTTGTATCTGACATGAGACATAGTTCAGCACCCAGCACATCCAAGTCGGCACACAAGACATCAGACAGCAACGATGACATCCTGTCGCAATATGAAATGGCCCTGCTCATGGACAAGTTCAAGAAGTTCATCAACAGTCTGGAAAGACTCCCTACAGGCCCAAGTCTTTTAACAAGGTAAGCTCTGAATCCCCTTCATCTGGTGATTCTAACCTATGCTATAACTGTAGGAAGCCAGGATATTATGCAAATAAGTGTCCACATCTAAAAGTGCAAAAGTGGCAAGAAGCTGAGCAACAGGAAAAGGATAAGAAAAGAGGTGCCTGGAGAAACAAGCTTAAAGCCCTGATTGGTGAATCAGAAGCCTCGCCCACGTCGAACAAGACCGAGGAGTGCCTACAGGCAATCACTGACAGTGACTCCTCCAATGATGAAATTGAGGATAAAGCATACATGTGATTTATGGCCAAAGAAATACAGGATGGTGATGACAGCAATTGTTTAGTATATTTTGAGTAATATTTAATATTAGTATTTTATATATATAATTGTGTGTTGTGTGATAGTTTATTCGTTTTACCATATATTTATATTATTTCATTTTGTTAGAATTTTCTATAATTTTGTGTCATTTTTGGATAATTAATTAGAATTAAGTTATATATCTGCAGGTTAACCAACCGGTACAAGACAGATCAATCGGTTCAAGGACGATATTTTTCCAAAATTCAAATATAGTCACGACTGGTCTCATTTTATTCGTCTCGTCGAGACGATCGTTTTAAAAAAAATCATCTGAATCCGAGTTGTATGAAGAAGTTATGACCGTTCGAAGGACAATTAAATAGACGGACCATATTGCGTCACGTGTCAACACCGGATTGGACCAGAAATTCAACTCTCTACTGACGTCATCCATGATAGCACCCCTTGGCAGCCGTGAATTATTGAAATGGTGGGATTTAAATATAAAATTATTAGTTTATTAATTTTGAAGTAGTATAAATAGGGGATGAATGTGTAGTGTTTTGGGGGAAGGAAAAAAGAAAATAGAGAGAGTTATTGTAAGAGAGAAAAATAAAAATATTGTGTAATAAAATTATATTTGAGTAATAATTATGAAATATTTATTTATGTGTGTTGTTATTATGAGTGAGTAATTTTCTTTTACTGGGGTTATGATGAAACCATGTCTATATTATTATTAATATTTATATAATAATTCCAAATAAATATTTTTAATGATTATGATTTTCGCTTCAATAGGAAAATATTATTTTATCAATTATATCACGTATTTTTTGTAGAACCCCATAAATTTGATAGTTAGTATATGTACGACATATCCTATTGTAATATGATTGAGTAACAATTGCTATATAGCATAATATAATCTAAGTTTACCATTTATTATTCATATGTCAAACCATATAATTAATTAAATAAGAAAATGATATCTATCTAATGGACTAATAAGTCAAGCCCAACCTATAAAATCCATAAGACTTAAAAATACAACTTAAAGCCCAATCTAATCACCTAGCCCACTTTATTAAACAAATACTTAATATCTATATCTATATACACCTAAAATACAAAAAAAAAAAAAAAGAATATAATAACACACACACACACACAAAAGAGGAATAGAAGACACCTAAAGTCTTCATGTTCCCCATGCAAGACACTATCCTAAGACACCTTAGCCACATGTCACTAGTTTTCTTTACACCTCTAACTTTTCAAGCCACTTTACACCCCTCTTAAATATATACACCACCCAACACAATCCCATTCTCCCCACACAAACAAAAAAATCTGAGATTTAGATAGAGAGAGAGAAAAAAAAACGTGAGTAAGAGAGGAGGAAGGGAGGAAGAACGAAGAAGAAACAAGAGGAATGTAAGAACTACACTTCATACCTTTGTTTTTTTTTACTTATTTATTCTTCCCTTTCTAACTTAAAACCTAACATGCAATCAAAATAATTATACATGGTGGGATGATACATGGTCTGATATGTAGAGTAGGAGGAAGAGAGGTCCTTTTTCAACCTACGAGACCTAGAATCAACTTCTACCGACAAAGAACGACGTGGGTAAAATATTTTTAAAAAACTTTTATAAGTAAGTTACTTTCAAAGGAAATTAATAATAATGATATAATGCATGTCCTTTCTATGTAGTTATATAGTTCATTCATCATATATCATTAGCATGCAAATTAGTTGGTAACTTGTTGCATGTGAAATTACTGATTTGATGACTAGAATGAAATGCATAAATATCTTACCAAGCAAACATGATTGATATCCATTATATTCTGGAAATTGATTTTGAAGAAGTGTATTTTGTTTATATGAATGTGCATGTGTAGTTGGATGCTTAAATCGTGGCCTAACAAAGATAGAACGGTTAAAACAAGCTTAAGATACGAACTAAGTGAAGCTAAAGATAATTAGGAAAATTATTGCTTAAAAGATGTAATCTGACTTAAGGACAGAAAATGCAACATAATTACTTGTTAATCACCTACCCTTAAAATTTTATAAGAAACGGGAACCATTTTCCAAGCCAACGGGCCAAAATCATCATTACACGGAAATTGTGTAAAATCTACAAATTGTGAAACAACTAATTGAAATCCGTGTAATTTCGGTTTGGAACATCAAAAGGGACATAATAACATGTTTAGCCTCTGCCCTTAAAGTTTCGTAGTGATCGGGATCCATTCCCGGTGTCTACGGACTAAAAATTACAATTAAGATAAATTAAGGGGTCAAAATGGTAAAATCCCCAAAAAAATCCGGAGCCAAGGCAAAAATTTCACCTTCTGGACTGAAGTAATGACTTATATAAGAATAAATATTAGAGATCGGGAGTCGTTTTGAGATTTGGGGCCAAAATGTAATAATCAATAAAATTGGGGTCAAATAGCAAATTACAATAAAATTGAAATCTAAGATGAAATTTCAAGACTCTGGACAAGAATATTAAATTTTAAAAAGAGGTAAGTATGATATCTGAAAAATCATATGACTTTAGAAGATGTACTTGTTTTGCCCAAGGGGCACAAACACATTGTATCCATTCCGGTCATGGACCGAAAAGGCTTTTCATTTTTCATTGGTGATGGTTCCTGCAAAATTTATTTTAGAAATAAACTAGTGGGTACAGCTACATTGTTGAATGGATTGTATCATCTAAATCTCAGCAACAAAGTAGTTGTGAATACTATGACTAGAAAACGTGGTAGGGATGAAACCAATCAAGTTTTGAAATGGCATCTTAGACTTGGTCATGTTGGTCAGACCAATGTTTACAAGATGGAAAAAGATGGACTTATGGGACCATTGGGATCGGATCCCTTTCCTACTTGTGAATCTTGCCTTAAAGGCAAAATGACTAAGTCCCCCTTCACAGGGACTTTTGAAAGAGCCGCTGATAAACTAGGATTAATCCATACCGACGTATGTGGTGCTTTGGAAGCAGCACGTGACGGATATCAATATTTCATTACGTTCACAGATGATCATACTAGGTATGGTTATGTATACTTAATGAAACATAAATCTGAGGCCTTTGAGAAATTCCAGGAATTCAAGGCCCTAGTCGAGAAACAAACTGGTAATCATATCAAAGCACTTCGGTCGGACCGAGGTGGCGAGTATATGAGTACGGAGTTTGACGAGTTCCTTAAGGAACATGGAATAGTTTCACAACTAACACCTCCAGGTACTCCTCAGTTAAATGGTGTGTCAGAAAGAAGGAACCGGACCTTGTTAAACATGGTCCGTTCCATGCTGGGCTATACTGACTTACCAATTTATCTGTGGGGGTATGCACTCCTGACTGCCGCTTATATCTTATACAGATGTCCTTCCAAATCCGTTCCTAAAACTCCACATGAGATGTGGGAGCGAAGGAAACCAAGTCTTAATCATATTAGGATTTGGGGATGTCCCGCTTATGTCAAGAAGACTAAGGTGGAAAAGTTAGAAGCTAGGTCTGCGAAGGGACGTTTCATTGGATTCCCGTCTGGGACGATGGGATATCTATTCTACATGCCCGAAGATCAAAGGATCGTTGTTGCTTTACAAGCACACTTCCTGGAGGATGAGTTCATTCAGGAAGGCGGAGCAGGTAGAAGTATTTATTTAGAAGAATACAATGAAACTCTTCGAGAGACACCTGTGCAAGAAACTGGAACAGAACTTTCTGAAACACAAGTACAACCACCCCGTAGGTCTAGTAGAGTGTCTCATTTACCTGAGAGGTATGGGCTTGTGCACTTGGAGGAGCTGGGTCTCCATGAGGTTCCAAGTGATAGCCAAGAGACCGACCCAACAACCTATGACCAAGCGATGGTGGATGTAGACTCCACGAAATGGCGTGAAGCTATGGAAGCTGAGATAGACTCGATGCATGTTAATCAGGTCTCGACTCTAGTAGACCGCCCCAAGGGCATAGTGCCTATTGGGAACAAATGGATCTACAAGAGAAAGACTGATGGTGATGGCAAGGTTGACGCGTATAAGGCCAGGCATGTGGCAAAGGGTTATACCCAGAAGGAAGGGATCGATTACCACGATACCTTCTCGCCCGTAGCCATGATCAAGTCTATTCGCATGATGCTTGCTATAGCTGCCTACCACGATTATGAGATATGGAAAATGGACGTAAAGACGGCTTTCCTTAATGGATTCCTCGAGGAGGAAATCTATATGGAGCAGCCTAAAGGTTTTGTGTCCGAAGTCTATATTCAGAAAGTGTGCAAGCTTCAGCGTTCCATTTATGGACTGAAGCAAGCGTCGCGTAGTTGGAACCTTCGTTTTGACGAGGCAGTCAAAGAGTTTGACTTCGTGCAAAATGAGGAGGAACCTTGTGTATACAAGAGGGTTAGTGGGAGCAAGATCGCATTCTTAGTACTATATGTAGATGACATTCTACTAATAGGAAATGATGTGGGAATGCTCAGTTCTGTGAAAGCTTGGCTTTCGAGTAATTTCTCCATGAAAGACTTGGGAGAAGCAACCTATATTATTGGTATTCGGCTCTACCGGGATAGAGCGAAGAGAACAATAGGCCTTTCCCAATCCCTCTATATAGATAAGATCTTAAAGCGATTTAAGATGGATGATTCTAAAAGAGGGTTCCTACCGATGCAACATGAAACAAAACTCACCTTGAAGATGTGCCCTCAAAGTGAGGAACAACGCAAGGAAATGAGTAATATACCATATGCTTCGGCCGTGGGTAGCCTTATGTATGCTATGTTGTGTACAAGACCTGACATCGCGCATGCTGTAAGCATGGTGAGTAGGTTTCAGGCAAACCCAGGTAGGGAACATCGACTCAGAAAGAACGTTCTCAAGTACTTGAGAAGAACTAGAGATATGGTTCTTATGTATGGCGGTGGAGAATCGGATGTGGTGGGATTCACCGATTCGGACTTCCAAGGACCGAAGGACGACTCGGTGTCCACTGCTACATATTTACTCTTAATGGAGGAGCAAGATTCTTGGCGTAGTGCCAAGCAAAGCGCGATCGCCGATTCCAACCGGTCAGCCGAGTATCAAGCGGCCTCGGAGGCTTCCAAGGAAGGGTTCTCGGGTTAAGAAGTTTCGGGAGAACTTCAAATAATACCATGTGCCGAGTTGCCTGCTCCACTGCATCGCGACAACGACGAGTCAGAAAGTGTGCCAAGGAGCCGAGGTTTCACAATAGCACCAAACATATTGAGAGGAAGTATCATCTCGTAAGAGAATTTGTTCGCAAGGGATACATCAGGCCGCACAGAGTAGACTCGGCCGACAACGTCGCCGATCCACTGACCAAGCCACTTTCTCAGACTAGCTTGGAGCGTCATCTGGAGAACATGGGTATTAGATACCATAGTGTGTGGCATTGAGTGCAAGTGGGAGATTGTTAGGAGTATGCCCTCGAATGCCACTCAGAGGTTGTTGAGTGAGGGCATTGTACTTGTAATTATGTAAACCATTTATATAAGGCAAATGAATGTTTCTTTATTTACTAGTAGTTACTGGCATTCCTAACTCATAAATAAATATATTGAAACTAGTCCGTGTATTTGAGAGCAAAACGTTCCACTCCTTATTGGATAAGGGGGTCGGCACTGGAAAGGTTATAGCTCAAATACTTAATCGTTCGCAAGTCGATGAAACTTGATTGGGCGTTAAGTTTATGTGAAGACTTGTATGAGGTGTTCTTTGACATGGAGAGTGCCTGTCGAACACTAATGGTTAGTGGGAGCACCCGTTATAAGTATGCTAATTGGATTAGTATACTCGAACCGACTCACCCTCGATTCGTCACACGGATTTCACTCCAGGACAGTCAATGACGGAATCGAAAGGTTGTGATAGGTATTCGTGAACCTTCGACTTGAGGATTTAGTAGGGATGTGCTTGTGACGTCAAGATTTTCATTAGAGTAGTTCGACCCTGTAAACCGGAAGGCGGGGGTCAACCTCGACGTGCATCTTGACGGACAAGTAGCAGGTCCTACTGAATACCAAGATAGAATTATTTCTCCCATTAGTGAGCGGGTTATATGTCCTATGCGGTTATTGGCAGATGAGATCATAAGTCTTTGGCCAAAGCATTCGAGCTAGTTGTATTAGATACACGACAGCTCGATGATCTCGGTTTGCATTAACGCATGCATAGCGTCAAGTACAGATGGGGTTTGACTGACCGTGACCCTATAACTTGATCGGGACATTTAAAAGAAGGGTTTATACGTTTACTGGTATTCACGACGGAATGGTTCTTGAATGATCCCAATCATTCGTTGTAACACCCCCAAAATATCCCGAGGTATTACAGTGCCGTGAATCCCACGTGGGACCCACAAGGCTAGTTAGAAAAATAGACATTTTAAGAAAATCGTGATAAAACCTTAAATTCGAGGGTTACATGACAAGAAACGAAAGATTTAAGGAAAAATGTAATTCGGAGAATTATTACACAACAAATGTTTTTCCAAAGAAAATAATTTATTCCAATTTAAGCAACGGCTAGAGATAATTCCAACACCGCTCAAGTCTGACCGGACCCCTCAGGAATGTCCTGCACATGATGAACGATTTTACCTGGTATGACGAGTCATACCAGGTTGCCAGGGTCAGAGAATGCATATCAAATAACAACCCAGGTTGCCAGGGTCAGAGAATGCATATCAAATAACAACTACTAACAACAATATGCGACATTTTTACAATCACCGTACCTAGCAATCACAAGGAATATTTCATCATTCAACCGACGTGTCTCCCTCTTTATCACATAAACCCCCAAGGTCGCAACCAAGGGTCACGGAAGTATCCACACGGGAATACCCCGGAACATAGGTGCCCAATTCGGGTCTTACCCCCTAACACATTTCCACACGGGTACCATACAGGTTTTATCCCCAACACATCGGCCCATTTATAACATCTTTAGAGAAAGACAACGTCGGCTTTTATCAAAATGGCATGTACACACATACGGTATAACATTAATATTAGAAATTCACGAGCAAGATTTCACTTGCCTGTGATCCGATAGTAGGTGCTTTATGATAACGAAGTCCCCACGCCCGCTCGAGCTTAACCTAGCCACGAGACATCCGATTAACACTTCGTATGGATCATAATGAATAAAACTAGTCTCCCTTTCCTAACCGGATTCCTAGTGTAGTTTTAATTGTCGGTATGAGTATCGTTTCCAAGTTTTCAAGTGTCGTTTATCTCGTTCAATCTTATAGTTAACATTAGGTATATCGATTTACTCAAGAAGATAATCCTACCATTCTTCGGTTGTCAACGGATTATTATGGCGAAATCGAATCTTATGCTTTCTAATACAATTCTATATTCCGAATACTACAATCGACGGATTTTATTGCACAATAACTCCGGTGGTTTAACAACCAATATTAATTATACTATCGAATTACTTCCTTAGTTTGCTAAGTGTCAAAAATCACAAGGTGAGGGTGACTACGAACAATGGAACATACGGTGACGGATCACTACGAATTTCCCCACAATTGATTCACAAATTTTACATTCCTAGTGATGATTTGAAGTGAAATTTCGTTTGCATGAAATGAAACATATAAGAAACGGAATTTCTGGTTACTACAATTTCATCCGACAAGATTGTCTACGAAGTTTAGCAAAATCTAACCCATACCCGTAATATAACAAGTATTAACTAAGAAAACATCGAAGATATAACTCCTGTGGATTGGTGGCTTACCTTTTTAGAAGAAAATAGTGAAGATAGTTGACGGATTCACAAGA
Source organism: Orobanche coerulescens (assembly GCA_033398695.1). NCBI lineage: Eukaryota > Viridiplantae > Streptophyta > Magnoliopsida > Lamiales > Orobanchaceae > Orobanche > Orobanche coerulescens. The sequence goes on along the minus strand of CM065815.1, from coordinate 89,010,371 downwards.
ACTACGAGGAGAACGAGAAGTGACTTGAACGACTTGGATAATCTTCACCGGAGCTCAAGAATCCACCTCCTTAATGTTAATTCAAGTGTTTAAGGCTTAAGAACCGGTATAGGGCTAGGAATTTCTCCAAGGGTGGTAGTTTTGTGGTGTTGGGTCGTGCAAATGAAGAAGGGAGTTATCATTTTATAAAATCGATTTTGATAACGACGTTAACGATAAGAGTGTTACGTACGTAAGGTGTATTACATACGTAATAAAGGCGATGACAACGCATTTAAAGAACTAATCGCCCGAAATGTGCCCAAGTGTTACGTACGTTAATTTTGGGATATTACGACGTAACAAACAGCTTGACTCGTTTGTCATCTAGCCCGCCAAAGTAGCCTGTCCCGTGTCAAAAGAAAGATTCGGCCTGAGACCGACCCACCCGCTACGCACGTAATATGGCCGCCTTAACGCACGTAACCATTGAAATTTAGCGTCACGTTAGGCATGGGTTATAGCGCATGCTAGATGTAAATTTTAGCCTCAACCACATTCTAACCATCTCGGTGACCATCCCTTCCGCCGTCAACAATTATCGGGAACAAGACGTTGGCCACCGTCATATTCGCACCGACGATCGTCCCACGGCATCAAGGTGCGTCACCCTGCTTTCATTCACATCGCATAAATTATATAGCACTCAATGGAATACATAAACGAAATGACGTCACATTACCAAACATTCACACAAGATAAAGTAATCAAGCATGGAATACCTGAGGTATTACATATCACCCTCTTAAAATAGTTTCGTCACGAAACTTAAGAAAATAACTCGGATGACTCTCCTTCATGCTCGACTCGGTTTCCCAAGTCGCCTCTTCCGCACGTGGTGCGACCACCGAATCTTCACGAGGGGTATGGCTTTATTTCTTAACATCTTCACACGCCGATCCGTAATGGCGATCGGTATCTCCCTAAAGGTAGCGTCATCGGAAATTTCCACTTCTTGAAATTGAGCGTGTGGCTCGGGTCATAGACATACTTCCTTAATCGGGAGACGTGAAAACATTATGCACTCCATCCAGATGCAGGTAGAGCTAATCGATACGCGAGTTTCCCTACCCGGTCCAATATCTCAAACGGACCTATAAATCTCGGGCTTAACTTGCCCTTCTGGCCGAAACGCCGAATACCTCGCATAGGTGATACTTTGACCCAAACATGATCCCCGACCGTAAATTCTAACGGCCGCCGGTTGCATAAGATTTCTGCCGCCTCAGGCGGCCAAAGCATGTGTTTCCGAACTATAGAGATCTTCTTAATGGACTCCTGGATAAGATCCAACTCGGTAACCGCGGTGTCGGAGGCATCATCCCAGCATAACGGTGACTTGCATCTTCGCCCATACAGGGCCTCAAATGGTGCCATGCCTATGCTTGCATGCCAGCTGTTGTTGTACGAGAACTCCACTAACCCCAAATGTCTAGCCCAATCCTTTCCCCAATCGAGAACGCATGCCCTCAACATATCTTCCAAGGTTTGAATCGTCCGCTCGGTCTGTCCATCTGTCTGAGGATGATAAGCCGTGCTAAAGTGTATCTGTGTCCCCATAGCTTTATGGACGGCTTTCCAAAAACGAGACACATATCGGGTGTCCCTATCCGAAATGATGGACGAGGGAACACCATGTAGCCTTACGATTTCTCTGATGAAAATGACAACTGCTTCCGTCTGTCGGTTGTCTCTTGAATAGGAATGAAATGTGCTGACTTTGTCAATCGATCAACAATGACCCAAACCGTATCCTTTCCTCCCACCGCCGTAGGTAGCTTAGTGATAAAGTCCATTGATATGCTCTCCCATTTCCACTCCGGGATGGGTAGGGGTTGCATAATTCCAAATGGGTCTCATGGTGTTCGATCTTCACTTGTTGGCATGTCATACTTCGGGCGACGAACCTATCAACCTCCCACTCATTGTTCTGCCCGCAAACACTATGTCTTAGTTGCTTGTACATCTTGCTTGGTCCGGGGTGAATAGTATAAGGGGTGGAGTGCGCCTCCTTCACTATAGTTTGGTTAAGTCCGTCATTCGGTGGAATACATATCCTGTTCTTGAACCTCACCAGATCACCCCGAATCTTATAGTCGGAAACATCCCCTTTCTCGATTCTTTCACCAATCGCACGTAATTCAGGATCTTCCATCCGTGCTAGGCGTATCTCGTCTAGTAAGGACGAAAGTATATTGATTGAGCATAATCGCCCTGCCTACGTTGTACCCATACTTCGGTCTTGCTTCTCCCGATCTCTTCCGTAGTTCGGCTGAACTGTTATGGCCGATACCATCACCTCTTGTGTAGTTTTCCGACTAAGAGCATCGCCTACCACGTTGGCTTTTCCGGATGATAGGAAATTTCCACATCGTAGTCCTTGATTAGCTCCAACCAACGCCTCGTCTCATGTTTAGTTCTCTTTGCGTGAAGATATATTTCAAACCTTTATGATCCGTGAAAACCTTGCAAGTAACTCCGTAAAGATAGTGCCTCCAAATCTTGAGGGCATGCACCACCGCGGCTAGCTCCAAGTCATGTGTCGGGTAATTTACTGCACGGCTTCAGCTTGTCGGGATGCGCACGCAACGACTCGCCATTCTCGCATGAAGACACATCCTAGTCCATGCTTGGATGCATCCGTGTATATAATGAATCCTTCATACCTTGTGGTAACACTAGCATCGGGCGTGAGTTAACCTACTCTTGAGCTCGTCAAGCTCTTCCGCGCCTCGCACCATACAAATTTGGTGCTCTTTCTCGCAGGTTCAACGGTCGGGCGATACAGAAAAGCCTCGACGAATCTTCGATAGTATCCCGCCAATCCTAAGAAGCTCCTAACCTCCTTGACATTCTTCGGTGGTTCCCAACTCGTTATTGTCTTGATCTTTTGTGGATCGACCTTGACACCTTCTCAATAAAAACAACATGTCCGAGAAAATTTACCTCCGGCATCCGTGACGCACTGACAGTTTCGCATAAAGTTGGTGTTGTCTTAACACGCCCAAAGACTTGCCTCAAATGTTCCTCGTGTTCTGTCGGCTTCGAGAATATATCAGATGTCGTCGATAAAAACCACCACGCATTTTTAGAGGAAATCAATCAAAACTCTATTCATCAGTTCCATGAAAACGGCTGGGGCATTAGTCAACCCGAATGATACCACGATGTATTCGTAATGCCCATACCTCGACCGAAATGCGTCTTGGGTATATCTTCCTCCCGAATTCTCAATTGGTGATATCCGACCGTAAATCGATCTTTGAAAACACGATCGCCTTGTAATCGATCCAAGAGGTCGCCAATCATTGGTAGCGGATAACGATTCTTGATAGTAACCTTATTCAGCTCCCCGTAGTCGATGCACAAGCGTAGAGAGTTATCTTTCTTCTTAACGAAAAGTACGGCGCGCCCACGGCGAGGTGCTTGGGCGGATCAGCCCTTTCTCCAATGATTTTGATTGTATCTTTAATTCCTTCATCTCGGCCGGTGCCATTACGTAAGGAGCTTTGGAAATAGGTCTCGTTCCTGTTCGAGTTCAATGGCAAGGTCAACTTCGGTGCGGTGGCGCCCGGTAGTTCATCAGAAAACGTCCTGAAACTCATTCACCACCTAATGTTTGTGATTGCAAGTTGTGAAGTGTCCTCTCGAAGAACATAACACCGAGTATTCATTTCGAGAGCCGCAGGAGGCTTCGATGCGATAATGCCGAGAGAACCTTTTGTACTAAAATGTTCACGTCCGTGATGACATGTGTGGTACCATCATGAGCCGAAATCGAGATAGTCGTGTGGTGGTAGGTATCCAAGATCGTTCGTGCAATGGCATCCACCCATACCTAATATGATATCTTCATTCGGAGCGGAAGACCATAAGATTAGCGGTCCAAATTGTGATCGTTGATGCAGATCCGACAGCCTCGAACCTTTGATCGCCGCTTAATCTACTACCCTCGGGTAGTTTTACGGTAAAGGGTTCACAAGGTACACAAACAAGATTTAAGCGTTCAACACATTCCATGATATAAACGAATGGGTGGCTCCTAGATCAAATAGTACATGCACCGGGCCGAGAGTTAACAAGAAGAGTACTGAAATAGCCGGGCGCAGTGACCATCCGTAGCCCTCGGCTCAAATACACGAGACGGCACCGACTCGAGAAGGACGAGGTACCTCCGCCGCGCCACGGCCTCGTCCGGCACTGCAATGGTGGTTGGTTCAGTGGAATGGAGCTCAGCCGGAAACAAGAAAGGCCCTAGGGGATTGCAGAGCCTTGTTGACTTGGTTGAAGCCGGGCTCGAGTGGAATTGGCCCGCCAAAGAATAACGAGACATGTGTCCACTCTTTCCGCAAGTGAAACATTTGGTAGCCGTCTTGACACCGATCCTTAGTATGCCGGTCATGCCACAATTGAACGATCCCTATGGTAAGGCCGATCAGATACACCCTTCTGTTGGTACGAAACCCCGACTTAAAAGAAGATGCGGGCCCCGAATTCGTTTTGTTGTTGCTCCCAGGCTGAACTGATGTCTTCTGCTTCTTCGAGTTATGCCCGATGTCGGTATTAACAACTGTACCGGCATATGCTGTGACTACATCCTCGTATGCTCTCAGGGTAGTGCAGTGAAATCCGGCGGCATAGCGTTGTACATCCTCCGGTAACCTTTGTGCAAGATGGCATATTCGTTGATCTTCTGATGGAACCATCTGGGAGATGTAACTTAGCTCGGTTCGGTAGGCCCGGATGATCTCTGCACTGCATGTTACGTGGGCCGGCATCGAAAAGTCTCGTGGCGCGAGCGGTTCGGGCTGATCTCGGGGATAAGATCGCTCCGTAGTAGTCGGGCAAATTCGGTCCACCCGACCACTGGTCCTCTCGGCTCGTAAGTCCTCCACCATCGTGCAAAGCAGTCACGAAGTTGATTAATTCCGAGCGGCACCTTTCTGTTTTCTGGGAATCCGATCACTAAGGCGGTCTCCATTTGTAAATCCAGTCGTCCACGTGTTTCTCTCCTGTCCCGTCAAATAATGTAGGCCTAGCCTTCAGCATCTCTCCCAACCATCGATCCCTTCCTGCGTTTTCTTCCACATTGATGACCGGTATCCGTTCCGCCTGATTGACCTGAGCAATTCCCATGGCGATAGCCTGAGCAAGGGCCTGAACAAAAGTTGGATCCATGCCTCCCGGGTTGTTGTTCTGGCGTTCCGCCTCCTGATCATTTTGATTAAGTGGTGGCGGCTGGCCCCCAGCAGGATGGGTCTCGGCAGTGTTCCCGTCCTCATTGTGGTTCGCGGCGGAACCCTGAGCGTCATTCACCACCCTTCTAGCTCCTCGGCGTGCCATCACTAACGGTATTAATCTGTGATCCGATAGTAGGTGCTTTATAATAACGAAGTCCCCATGCCCGCTCGAGCTTAACCTAGCCACGAGACATCCGATTAACACTTCGTATGGATCATAATGAATAAAACTAGACTCCCTTTCCTAACCGGATTCCTAGTGTAGTTTTAATTGTTGGTATGAGTATCGTTTCCAAGTTTTCAAGTGTCGTTTATCTCGTTCAATCTTATAGTTAACATTAGGTATATCGATTTACTCAAGAAGATAATCCTACCATTCTTCGGTTGTCAACGAATTATTATGGCGAAATCGAATCTTATGCTTTCTAATACAATTCTATATTCCGAATACTACAATCGACGGATTTTATTGCACAATAACTCCGGTGGTTTAACAACCAATATTAATTATACTATCGAATTACTTCCTTAGTTTGCTAAGTGTCAAAAATCACAAGGTGAGGGTGACTACGAACAATGGAACATACGGTGACGGATCACTACGAATTTCCCCACAATTGATTCGTCGAATTTTACATTCCTAGTGATGATTTGAAGTGAAATTTCGTTTGCATGAAATGAAACATATAAGAAACGGAATTTCTGGTTACTACAATTTCATCCGACAAGATTGTCTACGAAGTTTAGCAAAATCTAACCCATACCCGCAATATAACAAGTATTAACTAAGAAAACATCGAAGATATAACTCCAGGGATTGGTGGCTTACCTTTTTAGAAGAAAATAGTGAAGATAGTTGACGGATTCACAAGAACTACGAGGAGAACGAGAAGTGACTTGAACGACTTGGATAATCTTCACCGGAGCTCAAGAATCCACCTCCTTAATGTTAATTCAAGTGTTTAAGGCTTAAGAACCGGGTATAGGGCTAGGAATTTCTCCAAGGGTGGTAGTTTTGTGGTGTTGGGTCGTGCAAATGAAGAAGGGAGTTATCATTTTATAAAACTGGATTTTGATAACGTACGTTAACGATAAGAGTGTTACATACGTAAGGTGTATTACGTACGTAACAGTGCGATGACAACGTACGTAAAGAACTAACTGCCCGAAATGTGCCCAAGTGTTACGTACGTTAATTTTGGGACATTACGACGTAACAAACAGCTGACTCGCTTGTCATCTAGCCCGCAGAAGTAGCCTTGTCCGTGTCAAAAGAAAGATTCTCGCCTGAGACCGACCCACCCGTTACGCAATACGTATGCCGCCTTAACGCACGTAACCATTGAAATTTAGCGTACGTTAGGCATGGGTTATAGCGCTGCTAGACGTAAATTTTAGCCTCAACCACATTCTAACCATCTCGGTGACCATCCCTTCCGCCACAACAATTATCGGGGAACAAGACGTTGGCCACCGTCATATTCGCACCGACGATCGTCCCACGGCATCAAGGTGCGTCACCCCCGTTTCATTCACATCGTACAATTATATAGCACTCAATGGAATACATAAATAGAAATGACGTCACATTACCAAACATTCACACAGTACAAAGTAATCAAGCATGGAATACCGGAGGTATTACATTCGTTCTCAGTCGGGGTACAGTGTAGGCCACCAGACTGGCTAGGTGGTGCTACTACTCTTTGGTTCCTCCCATTGCTGACTGAGACGGACCTACCGAGTCGTGCATTAGGATTGACGACGGAATGCATCGAGCTTGTTCTTTCATTATAAATATTAGATATTGGATATCTAATTTATTGGACATTGGATGTCTAATTGATTTTGGGACATTGGATGTCTAAATTGATTTATTGGATAAATTAATTTACGGCCTAATGAATTAAATATATTACTGGGTGATTAATTTAATTCATGAATATAATTATTTCTTGGAGAAATTAATTATGTTATAATGTATTTGATATGATTAATTAATTGGATTAATTAGTCGATATAAATACATCGGAACGGAATCGGAGTTTATCTGTTTGGACTCTCGGGAGTCCGAAATGGACCGAACTTGTCCAAATCCTTCTAGAGGCTGCCCCACCTCATACTTTTCCCTCATTGTCTTGGTCTCATCCTTGGTAGGTTGATGACTAAAGATTTTTGAGATATCATATCTCATTTTTATTTAGAAAGGTGATTTGAGGTGGTTGAAGGAAGATAATATTAAAGACTTTGAAAACTCTCACTTCTTGATTGAAGCTTCCAGCCGTGAGTTTAGTGAAAGGGAGAGAGAATATAATTTTTTTTAGTCTTCAACTTCATCTTCATCTTGTTCAACTTTCTTAGAGAAAGATTGAGAAAAATAGAGAGAACAAGATTATACACTTAGAGTGTAATAATAATAAAAAGCTTCATCACTTGATTCTATCCGTAACCTTAGAGGTTGATCAAGTGTTGTTATTCCGGTCGTTTTTCCGGCGCGTGGCAAGTAGAGACGCGGTGCTTTCGGCGTTGGATCGTTCAAGATCTTGGGGAATAGCTCAAGAGAAGGTTATCCATTTAATCAACGGACTACGAGGGTATGTTTCTCGTATCTCTTGTATTTCGTTTTTGATATTCGTATATACGTAGCTCGATCGATCCTCGTAAGGATTCGGATCGAATTAATTTTCATTTTACCGCTTCCGCTGGGCCTTCGTTTTAGGCACCGAATCCCAACAATAATTACGTAGTTGTGTATGTAGTAATTATAATAAACATTTTACTCCTGTGTGGAGGACCAGTGGACGTAGAGGGGTTTACCTCGAACCACTTTAAATACTGTGTTATTTACCTTCAGTTTTTACTGTTTTATTTACTGTGATTATTTAAGTATACACTGCACACCGAGTTGCTGTATCCACAGCAACTTACTGTATCTAAGACTTCCGCTACGCACTCAGATTTAAAATCAGTACAGCTTATTGTTTAAACTACTTCCCAAGCTGTATCCAGTATACTTAGTGGCCAACAAGTGGTATCGGAGCGGTTGATTCTAAAAAGAATCAGTCATATTTTTAACCGAATCAGATCCAAAATCACTTATTCTTTAAAACAGTCTCTTTCATTTCCTTACTTTCACATGGATACTTATATGATCAACAAAGTGCCTATGTTCTTTATTAATGAATTTGATGATTGGAGAATTAGGATGGAGGCTCATCTTGCAGCAATGCACGAAGAGATGATTTTTATGATACAGGATGGCCCTATCAAGATCATGAAGGTAAAGATGGCCGCAAGGATTGAAGGCCAAGCCCATGCTGATATGCTCGAGAAGGATCGCGAGCAATGGACCACAGATGAAAGAAAGCGAGCCAATCTCGACAATGTGGCTAAGAACGCGTTATTTGTCACCCTTGACAAAGGCACGTTCTCAAAGGTAAAGAGCTGCAAAACAGCTAAGAAAATCTGGGATAAACTCAAGTTGATTTGTGAGGGAACTGAGCTCTCAAAAGAAAACAAGATTTCAAAACTGACTCAACAATTTGAATCTTTCGAAATGAAACCAACTAAGACACTTGAGAAACTTGACCTCAGATTCACTGGTATTGTTGGTGAACTTGAAGCGTTGGGCAAAATTTATATCCAAAAAGAGAAGAATTTAAAAATTTTCAGATCTCTCCCAGCCCGATGGGACATTAAGACCACAGCTATGCGTGTGTCTTGCAATCTTAATGAAATAACTACTTTTGATCTCTTCTCTGACCTCAAAGCTTTTGAGTATGATATTGACAGAAGAGAGAAAGTTGAAGAATCTCCTTCAAAGGTCACAGCATTAGCCGCTGTATCGAGTCGTCGACACAGCATGCCCAGCTCGTCGAAGCCTAGTCACAAGAATGCTGACAGTGACGACGACATCCTGTCTCAAGATGAAATGGCGCTTCTCATGCACAAATTCAAAAAGTTCATCAAGCAAACTCCCTACAGGCCCAAACCTGTCCAAAAGGTAAGTACCGAAACTTCATCCGGTAATTCTAACCTATGCGATAATTGCAGGAAACCAGGGCATTATGCAAATAAATGTCCTCATCCCAAAGTTCAAAGGTTGCCGGAGGCCGAGCAACAAGAGAGAGATGAAAGAAGACGTGTTTGGAAAAACAAGCTCAAGGCCCTGATTGGAGAATCAGAAGCCTCCCCCACACCATCCAAATCTGAAGAATGTCTTCAGGTGGTCACTGAAAGTGATTCATCTGATGATGAGTTCGATGATAAAGCATATATCTGCTTTATGGCCAAATACATTCGTGAAGGTGAAGACAGCGATGATGAGGTAAGTTCAACCTCAGCTATTCCATCTAATGCATCTCATACCTTTGAAAACATGATGAATGAATTTAAAAACATTCAAAAGGCCCATGAGACATTGAAAAATGAGAATATACAGCTCCAACTGTCTAACCTAGAGCTGAAAGATGAAAATGACTTGCTGAAGATAAATTATGAAAATATGTCTCTTGACTGTGAAACCAGCAAAGTCGATTTTGAAAAACTCATGGAGAGCAATCATCAACTTGCTCATGAACTAAGTGAGGTTAAAACTCACAACGAGAGCAAGACAAATGATTTGGTTCTACTTCAAGCCAAATTCACAACTCTTGAAAAACGAGAAATTGAACTTGAGACCACTCTGAAATCATTCGAGAAATCGTCCAAAAGAATGGAAGAAATTCTGAGCACTGGGCAACATGCTCATGATAAAAGTGGCTTAGGATACAGCTCATGTTCAAACAAAGGGAAAACTAGTACAGTGTTTGTCAAGAGTGTGGAACACATTCCAGTATCGAAAGATACCCCTAGTCCCGTGAAGGAACTCCGCCGCACCGCGAAAATCGAAGGTCGCCATTCCGCCCCGCAATCCTATTCCGCATAAATGAATCATAAGTCGTTCCAACTCGTGAGGCGCACTCAACAAAGATGCTCCTCGAGCATATCAACGCCAACACTGCTCGTAAGGAAGGTCAGATCCAACTACCAAAGACCCGCACGGCAAGATTTATCAAGACAAAGATGCCGAGGTATTGGATACAGGAGCCCTGTTATCCCTCGAGACAGCAGATGTCTGCTCAGTATCAACAACAGCGTTGGGAATCCAACTGGAGACCCATAAGGCAAGTTTTTAGGCCAAAGAAAATGGCTCCACCTCCAAGACGACACTCGTACTGGATTAATAATAATAACCCTGAATATTTTATGCATAATAATTATCATGGTTATAGCGACTACGGATATGCCCCTCGTAGATATCACAACACTGTACCGAGTATGACCTACAGTAAACCAATTGCTGCCAGGAAAACTTGGGTACCTAGAGGAACTAATAATCATGGACCCAAAAATCAAAGGGGACCTAAATCTACTTAATTTCTTTGTTATAGGACATTCTAGAGGAGGATACCTGGTACTTCGGTAGTGGATGCTCTCGGCACATGACCGGAGATAGAAGCAAGCTATCAGATTTTGTAGAAGGTCGCGGTCCAAAAGTTCGTTTCGGTGATAAATCTAAAGGAAGAACAAAAGGGAAAGGAAACCTACTTGTCGGAAAATTCAAAGTCACCGATGTTGCATATGTTGAAGGCTTACAGTACAATCTACTTAGCATTAGCCAGTTTTGTGATAAACAGTTCTCGGTAAAATTCTATATAGATCGCTGTAGAGTCAAGAACATCCAAACCAAGGAAGTTGTGCTTACAGGAAGCATATCAGGTAACATGTATATTGCTGACTGGAAGCCCATGAGCTCCTCAATTCCATGCTTTGTTGCCAAAGGCACTGCAGATCTTAGCTGGTTATGGCACAAGAGGATGTCTCACGTCAACTTCAAGACGATCAACAAGCTCTCAAGACAGGTAATGGTTAGAGGATTGCCAAATGTGTCATTCAAGAAGGACAGCGTCTGCGGACCATGTCAGAAAGGCAAGCAAATCAAGTCAACCCCGAAGAGAAAATCCTACCTTTCAACCCAAAGAGAGTTGGAAATGCTACATATGGATCTCTACGGTCCTGTAGACCCAGTAAGTTTGGGAGATAAGATACTGTATGGTTGTTGTTGATGATTATTTCAGGTATGCTTGGATAATTTTCCTAAGCAAGAAGAAGGAAACAACATCAAAGCTGCCCGAGCTCCTGAGAAAGTTACAAAATGAAAAGGCATTGAGTATCGTGTCCATTCGTTCCGACAGAGGTACAGAATTTACTAACCGCTTTATAGAGCAATACTGTAGAGATGTTAAACGGGCTAGCCCTAGCGGTTTCGGGCTAACCCTAGCGGGCTTCGGGCTAAACGGTCCGGGCTAAAAAAGTCCGGATTTAAACGGGCTAGGAAATATTGGCCCTAACCCTAACCCTAACGGGTTTCGGGCTAAACGGGCTAAATATTTAAAAAATCTATTTTTTATTTTTTTATAAGTAAAAAAAAACAATAACAATATATTTTATATATATAGTAACAACTATACTATAATAAATATAACAAAAAATACACTTTTATGTATATATATATATATATATATATATATATATTAACAAATACAGTAATAATATATATTATATATAATATTATATATATATACACTATATTAACAAATACAGTAATAATATATATTATATATAATATATATTAATATTATATATAATATATATTTTTACTCTATATATATATATATATATCTAAGCCGCTAACCACTAAGCTAGCCTAAACTAAGCCGGGCTAAACGGTCCGGGCCAAAAAAGCCCGGATTTAAACGGGCTAGGAAATATCGGCCCTAACCCGGTTTTTTGGCGGTTTAAACGGGTCAGCCCTACGGGCCCGAGCCCGTTTAACATCTCTACAATACTGTTCGGAAAATGGGATACAACACGAATACTCAGCTGCCCGTGCACCTCAACAAAATGGTGTTGCCGAGCGAAAGAATAGGACGTTGAAAGAAGCAACAAGGACAATGATCGCCGCAAGCAAGTTGCCACAGCGTTTCTGGGGTGAAGCAACCAATACTGCATGCAACACTCAAAACCGCTGTATCGTCAACAAGCACCACAACAAAACAGCATATGAGGTATGGAACAACAAAACTCCGTTAGTTTCATATTTTCACATTTTTGTATGCAGGTGTTATGTATTGAATAATGGGAAGGACCAACTTAGAACCTTTGATGAGAAATCAGATGAAGGAATATTTGTAGGATACTCCTCCGTCAGCAAAGCTTACAGGATCTTTAATAAAAGGAAGCTGACAATTGAGGAATCAGTTCATGTAGTGTTCGATGAACCTCACCATGACCCTACAGGAGTAGAAGATGTTACCCAAAACATCCAACAACTCTCTATCTTGGATCCTCCAACTCCCATAGAACCTGTCGTTGATTTAGAAATCAATCTCGCAACTGTAAGAATCGACGTGGATGAAGCCGACGCTGTACAAGCTAAAGCTGTATCCACATAAACTCTCGATACAGTACGGGACCCTGAATTAGAACCCGACCGAAGATGGTTGAGAGATCACCCACAAGAGCTGATCATTGGAAACATAAATGCTGGTGTTTCTACTCGTAGAAGAATACAGAGTACACAAGGAAATGTACTTTGTGCACAAGAAGAACTTGACACTGAGATATCACAGTTTCCTGAATGGAATTCTCAATCCGAGCTTAGAAGACTCAATATGTGCACTATCGCTGTTTTCTTAGCCCAGTCCGAACCTGTTTCGACCATAGACGCTCTTAATAATTCTCATTGGATAACTTCTATGGAAGAAGACCTTAATGGTTTCGAAAGAAACAATGTATGGTATCTTGTACCCAGACCAACATACCAATCAGTTATAAGAACCAAATGGGTATTTCGAAACAAAAAGGATCGAAATGGACTTATTATAAGGAATAAATCCAGACTAGTCGCACAAGGCTATAGTCAGGAAGAAGTCATAGACTATGATGAAACCTTCGCCCCTATAGCCAAACTAGAAGCCATTAGGATATTCTTAGCCTTTGCTGCCCATAAGAGCTTTATTGTATACCGAATGGATGTCAAGAGTGCATTCCTGAATGGAGACCTTGCTGAAGAAGTTTATGTTGAACAACCACCAGGTTTTGCCAACACAGATGGTATCGACCTAGTATACAGGCTAAGGAAAGCGCTGTATGGACTTAAACAAGCCCCTAGAGCCTGGTATGAGACCTTGTCCCAGTATCTAACTGACAATGGATTTGAGAAAGGTGCTGTGGACAATACCTTGTTCAAAATATAGGAATGTGATGACCTTCTTATGGTGCAAATCTATGTAGATGATATAATTTTTGGTTCAACTAACCTTGCTTTGTGTCAAAGGTTCTCTCATCTCATGCAAAGTAAATTTGAAATGAGTATGATGGGAGAACTTAGTTATTTCCTAGGTTTGTAGGTAAAGCAGTTTCCTACAGGTATTTTCATCAACCAGGAAAAATACAGCAAGGAGCTTCTCAACAAATTTGGAATGAACACTTCCAAATCATCGTCAACCCCCATGATCACTTCCGTGCAAATTAGTGCTGATGAAGCCGGAAAACCGTTTGACCAATCACTCTACAGGAAGCTCATTGGTTCGCTCCTGTACCTAACGGCTAGCAGGCCTGATATCCAGTTTGCTGTTGGAGTGTGTGCGAGGTATCAAGTAGCACCTAAGGAATCACAATTCAATACAGCTAAACGAATCCTGAAGTACATCAAAGGAACAATTGATGTAGGACTATGGTATCCTAAAGAAGGCGGATTCGATTTAGTTGGACACAGCGACTCGGATCTCGGAGGCTACAAGCTAGATAGGAAGAGTACAAGTGGAACTTGTCACTTTCTTGGACCTAGACTAGTTTCTTGGTTCAGTAAGAAGCAATTGGCTAACTCTCTTTCCACAGCTGAATCTGAATACTATGCTGCTGGTAGTTGCTGTATGCAGATCCTTTGGATGCAGCAACAGTTGTCAGATTATGGAATTGAAGCCAGAGAGGCTCCAATCATGTGTGATAGTACGAGTGCAATTGCAATAACGCACAATCCTGTCCTGCACTCACGCACTAATCATATCAACATGAATCATCATTTTATAAGGAATCATGTCGAGAACAAAGATGTTCGCCTTGAAAAAGTTCATACAGACATTCAGTTGGCCGACATCTTCACCAAGCCGCTCGACACAGCCATATTCAACATGCTTAGACAAGAATTGGGAATGCTACAGCCCGACTCCCTGTAAGTAATTTACTGTTTTTACTAAATAATTGAGGGGGAATGCTGTAAGACCTAAGAATACAGTATCTAACGTTAATTATATATACACTCAGAACAGTCAATACAGCACTGTAGTGAGCAAAGACATGAATTATCCTACAGCTAACGTGTGCAATAATTAAGGGGGAATACTGTAGGACCCATGAATACAGCATTAATCCAAAAGTTGTTGTATGGAATTTAAAACCTATATGTACATTTTTAAGGGGGAACGCTGTATCGACGCGGATATAGCACATACTATAGGATTTCGATTTACATATATAATATTATATCATTTCATTTTAAAATGATTTTTGTCCACGTGCCCTGTTTTTATGTCAAACGTCATTTACATTAAATGCCTTACACGACATCTGGACAACTGAATCTCAAAAGCCGCGATGTTTTAAATTGTTTAATGTTTTAAAACCGCCGTTTCAGGCATTTAGGGTGACACAAATGTCAGAAGTGGGACCCGCTCACTTTTTAATGGATTAGTGTACCAGTTACACTCAGTCCATCTTAACCGTTGATTTCAAAAACCGGTTCCCATACCTTAAAATCTGACCCTTCGTACTCTGCAAAACCCTATTTCGCCGCCCAACTATAAAAGGACTGATACTGCCATTAGAGACTCTTTACGCTTTCTGCAAAATTAAGAGTTCTCAAGCAAAAACTGCCTACACAGCTTTCTGCATTTTACTGCAAATTTCGTGTATGCTCTTTCACTTTTTCTTGAAAAATCATCAATGGCTGGACAAACATCTTCTCCCGCACTCAAGAAAACCATAAACATCATCGATGGATGGATCTTCTCAAGATCTGTTGTCATTGAACGCCTTCTCGCTGAAACCAATGATGTCGAACCCATGGAGTACATCATCACTCGTCTTCGTCAACAAGGCCTCTATCGCCTTGGAAGTCAAACCGTTGACAAGTATGATGTTCATCTGGTTGAGGACTTTTACCTCAACGCCGCCGTACGCTTTTTGCCGCTGGCCCAAGGAGGTCACGTTGCTGACATAACCACTACCATTCAAAGAGTCGAGATCTGTGTTGATAGCGATCTGCTCCAGAATATTTACAGGCTACCTGCTGATGGCCTGATAATGGAACAACTTGAGATGTTTGGGTCTCAAGAGCTGCCTGCTAAGTTTTATGGGCTGTTCACCGTAGGGGTGTTTTCGGTTTCGGTCGGGGTAAAATTTTTGAAACCCAAACCCTCCCCAAACTTTAAAATTCGGTTTCGGTTTCGGTCGGTTTCGGTTTTCAAAACTCAAAACCCAAACCCTCCCCAAATGTTTCGGTTTCGGATTAGTTCGGTCAAATTCGGTTTTGACCCAAACATAATTAATTTATATATATTTATTTACTAAAGCAACAAAAAAATTAATTATATTAATAAAACTTGTTCTAAAATAATAGATAGATCTTTAATTGATATATTTAATCATTGTTTTTATCAAAACTACAATATATGTTTAGATATATTATTTTATAAGTTTAAAAATTTTAGTCATATAAATAAAATTTTATATAATATAAATAATTCGGGTTAGTTCAGTTCAATTCGGGGTAATTCGGTTCGGTTCGGTTTTAAGTTATCTAAACCCGAATTAATTCGGTTTCGATTTCGGTTTGTAAGTTTCAAGTTCGGGATTGCTTTCAGTCGGGGATTTTTGGTTCGGTGCGGATTGGTTCGGATTGGTTGGTCGGTTTTCGGATTTCTATTAACACCCCTAGTTCACCGGCTCAACTGTTGTTGACATGGTTCAAACCACCTGTCACAAAAATAATTTTTGTCTGCCATATGTGTATTTACATGATTTTTGCTGCAGGATGATTGAGAACAGAACTGGTGTATTCGAAATGTGCACTAATCTGAGGTTCAGGATGATGGTGGCAATTCTGACCTGTGAAAAGGTCAACTGGTGCCAGATAATCCTGAAGCGCTTGCAAGAGGAAGTATGCAAGCCTGCCACCGAGAAGAAGTCATTTGGTTTAATGTTAAACCATATTTTGACAAAATGCGGACTGTCGCAATCCAATGATGCAAAGAAGAACAGCTCCAGGATATACCTAGGAGGCGTCAAGCCTACAACGTATAACCAGAGCACTATGGTCTGTAACCACCCGAAAACCAAATATATGCCAATTTCTGCAGACCCAAGAGATGTGTCTTTGAAGTCCCAGGACGTGGAGTCTTCAAAGAAGAGGAAAAGATCTCACAGCAAGAAACCCATAGCTGGTGAGAAGCCAAAGAAGAAGCTAAGGAAGCTTTCTAAAGCCAAATCCACCAAGCCCTCCGAAGAAGTTTCTACCGTGGCGCAACCCACTGAAGAAAAACCCCAGGGCCCAACCCATGTGGAAGAGGTGTCCACTACAATATCGACAGTAGATACTGAGCCTTTGGCAGCTAGGACGGATGATGGGACATCTGCCAACGAAAAAGACTCTAGCGGGTCGGCTGCCCCTACGGAGCCAAACGCTATCTCTCCTATGCGGGATTCCCCACCCGTACAGGATCAATCTTCCTTCGGGGCACCATCCCCTGTAAGGAATCCCACTTCCCTACAGGATCCCACACCTGTAGAGGAATCCCTCGCTACAGCGGATCCAGACGTTGTACGCAGTCCCTCCCCTGACACTATTATCCACAAAACCCTTCTCTCTGTTCAGATCGACCATGCTTACGAAAGATTTCTAAAATGGAAAGGCTATAGGCTAGCTCCGTATGACACATTATACAACTGGAGCGAATGGAGCCAAGAAGAAAGATTCGTATCAGAAGTGACGGACTCAACGGAAATTGAGGCCCTGATCCGATGGGACAATCCCTTCTGCAAAGAACTGATTGAAAGTCATCTACTGCAGAAATCTGACGCAAGGAGGAAAGGTAAAGATAAGTCAGAGGACTCTCTCCCAAATCCAAAAGACGACGATGACAACGACGCAGACGACGATGACGATGCTTTACAAGCTGGTCTGAGAATGAGTCGTGAAGAGGCTCAAGCCAGAGATGCCTCTCCACCCAAGAATGACGAAGGGCCGTCAACTCGAAGTGAGCCCCCTTCGCCACAGCAAGAAAACATTCCTGGCGACGAGGAATCAGTCCCTCCAGTCGAGGAAGATGAAATAGTTTTGGAACAGGCACCCGAGCTTGCCGCCGCTCAAGAAGAAGAAGTTGTCACTGAGAGACAACAGGAGGAATAAGTCCCTCCTGTATCCATGTCTACCGACGAACCTTCGCAACAGGAGGACATAACACCCCCTGCCGCCGAACCAGAACATGCTGCACCCGCCCCATCCACCGTGGAATCCGAGGATGGTATTGTACCTGAGGATGTCCAACTTAATTCACGCCCTACCATGAATCTAAGGAGGTTGAACTGCTCTGAAGATTTTGCTCAGCCGGACTCTCCGATTACTGCTGCTAGAAAAGAGCGATTGCGTGCTCTTGGTCTTCAAACTGTATTCATCCAGGATGCAGTGACTTTAGTTGAAAAAGCCTTGAATTGGATGCATACTTCTGCCGTTGAAGAGATGACCACCTTACAGCATGAGGTTTCTCGAGTAGTCGAGGCCTTCGTTATTTTGCCAGAAGTATTCAAACAAGCACTAAAAATCATGGAAGACAAGCAAGAGCAACTCCTGAAAGAAGAGGCAACCAAAACACGCATCGCTGAAGCCAAGACCGCATGTGCTATGATCGAAAACAGTTCTCAATTGCGACCCCACGACAAATATATCAAGGACATGTCGCAGGCACTTTCCTCCCTTATAGAAAGAATGACTAACATCGAGACGAAACAGGATGCTGCATTAGAGATCCTAGGACGTCTTGATGACGCCAAAAAGGGGGAAGAAGCAAGAGAAGCTGCAAGGAGAATCAGGTTACAGCATGAAAGGGAATTTGAGGCTGCTCAAGACAGCATTACTGCTGAATTAAACAAGCTAGCCCCTCCCTCTCAGAGTTTTAAGATTTCAGGCTCCCGACCTGAATTTCATGATCCAAATGTCCCATGGTAAAGCTTAATCCAAAGATCTTCTGAAATTCGTCTGCTAACCAACCGCCATCCTACTGCCGATGAGGTGAAGCAATGGAGGAAGAATGAACTAATGAGATACTTTGTTAAACTCATCAGGGAATCCGCCATCTTCAAAAGCTATAAGACCTTAGCGGAGGCCGCAGACAAATTCACGAAGATGCTAGAAGAAGGAAAACTCCATCTCCAGCTAGATATGAAAAGCAAGCACAGAAGAGGAGATCGGATCACCCATCCAGAAGACTGGATTCTTGCCTTTGACAGATCCTATGAAGGAAGAGCTATATACCAGGATCGAGGCAACGATTCCCTACAGAACTAGTGGCGTGGAACCGAGAATGATCCAGGAAGAAAACCATGGAGACATGTGGACTATAGATAGGAGCTGAAATCCTTGTATATTGTTTTTGTTTGTAATTTTTTTTTCGAAACAGCAAACCATGTACTCAATTCGTTTTGAATATCAATAAAAGTGTTTGTTTGTCTTGAAAGATTACAACTCGTAATCTACTGTGTTGATGAATGATTACTTAAATTGTTTGATAACAATCTCAAGTATAGAAACTTGATTGAAAATTAAGCTGTACGAACTTGTCCACGAACAGTTCATAATTTCAGTTGTAAGCTTAGAATACATTGTAAGATTGTGCCTGCGCCAATCATAAGCTTAAGTTGTAAAAATTCTTAGCTGTATCGAACTCGCCTGCGAGCAGTTCATTAATTAGACTAAGTTGCTGAAAGACAGACCTTTTGACAAAAGACCAAGAAATCTGCCAGAAGTCATCAAAGAAGATTATTTCACGAAGAAGGTTTTGGCATCATCAAGAAGACTTGAATGTTAGAAAGTTAAGTCTTGGCAAATTGTCAAAAAGGGGGAAATTGTTGGGAAAACAAGAACCCTGTATCGAAACAGTCGGGATATTCAATCCCTGTATCGAATCGTGTTGATAAGAGGTTTTGACATATATGCCAATCCTCAATACAGTAAAGAAACTGTATCGAAGAATTAAGGCATCAACCTGTATCGAAGAACTGTCTCGAATCCAGCATATAGTGGAACCCTTCAGTACAGCAAAGAAGTCTTATAAAGACTAAGTATGGAAACTGTCTCGAATCATCAATACAGTTATCTTCCATACAACTCTCAACAGGACAAAGAAGGAATCTTCAGAAGTCAAGTCCCGTTGAATAAAGAAGTATTTAAATACTCAAGGATAAAGTATTTAAATACTGTCAGTCAACAGATCTTCAAATCCCGCTAAATCCGGATCGTTCTTTTAATCCCGTTGGAATGGAATCTTTCTCAACGGATACATCTCAACGGATATATATTTCAAAGACTATATATATCTCATGAAGGCATTGAAGATCAGTTACCGAAACTGAAATCAATCAAAGCTATCAAAGTTATCATCAGAGCAAAATATATCTCCAAGCTTACTGCAACTCAGATCAAAGAGATATACAGTGCTCATCATCTTGAACAACACTTCATCAGCTAGAAGCTCATAAAGTCAAAGCTGTTGTTCATACTCTGTTCTAATACTCTGAACAAACCCAGATCAGCCCTGTGTGGACTGAGAAAGATGAAGCTTCAGAACTCTGTGTGAAGAAGTCAGTCAAAGCTTTAGCTCAAACCAATATGTGTGAACGGTTGAAGCTAAGATCTTTATATCAATCTGTGTGAACGATATATTGATTGTATATTGTTATAATTACGTAGTTGTGTACGTAGTAATTATAATAAACATTTTACTCCTGTGTGGAGGACCAGTGGACGTAGAGGGGTTTACCTCGAATCACTTTAAATACTGTGTTATTTACCTTCAGTTTTTACTGTTTTATTTACTGTGATTATTTAAGTATACACTGCACACCGAGTTGCTGTATCCACAGCAACTTACTGTATCTAAGACTTCCGCTACGCACTCAGATTTAAAATCAGTACAACTTTTAGTTTAAACTACTTCCCAAGCTGTATCCAGTATACTTAGTGGCCAACAAATCCATTCATGTTAAATTCAGTGATATGATCTCACCCACGAGAAAGGTATAATATTTTGACGATGCAGGTACTTTTCCAGATCCCTCAACCGAAGTGAAGAAAATTTCGGAAATCCAAACGAACACAATCGCTGATTTACCGAAAGATTGGAGGCACATCAAAGACCATCCAAAGGATCTCATGATTGGAAACAATGAATACGGTGTTCAAACCCGAAGGAGAACCACCGAATTTATGGCTCATTGTGCTTTCGTATCCGAAATAGTTTCCAAGAATATATCCGAGGCTCTTTATGATGAAAGTTGGGTGATGGCAATGCAAGAGGAGCTTGTGAAATTCATGCACAATAATTTATGGAATTTAGTTCCCGCTTCTAAAGATAAAATAATTATCGGAACTAAATGGGTGCACAAAATCAAGAGTGACAAAGACGGAAATTGTAAGAACTACACTTCATACCTTTGTTTTTTTTACTTATTTATTCTTCCCTTTCTAACTCAAAACCTAACATGCAATCAAAATAATTATACATGGTGGGATGACACATGGGCTGATATGTAGAGTAGGAGGAAGCGAGGTCCTTTTTCAACCTACGAGACCTAGAATCAACTTCTACCGACAAAGAACGACGTGGGTAAAATATTTTTAAAAAACTTTTATAAGTAAGTTACTTTCAAAGGAAATTAATAATAATGATATAATGCATGTCCTTTCTATGTAGTTATATAGTTCATTCATCATATATCATTAGCATGCAAATTAGTTGGTAACTTGTTGCATGTGAAATTACCGATTTGATGACTAGAATGAAATGCATAAATATCTTACCAAGCAAACATGATTGATATCCATTATATTCTGGAAATTGATTTTGAAGAAGTGTATTTTGTTTATATGAATGTGCATGTGTAGTTGGATGCTTAAATCGTGGCCTAACAAAGATAGAACGGTTAAAACAAGCTTAAGATACGAACTAAGTGAAGCTAAAGATAATTAGGAAAATTATTGCTTAAAAGATGTAATCTGACTTAAGGACAGAAAATGCAACATAATTACTTGTTAATCACCTACCCTTAAAATTTTATAAGAAACGGGAACCGTTTTCGAAGCCAACGGGCCAAAATCATCATTACACGGAAATTGTGTAAAATCTACAAATTGTGAAACAACTAATTGAAATCCGTGTAATTTCGGTTTGGAACATCAAAAGGGACATAATAACATGTTTAGCCTCTGCCCTTAAATTTTCGTAGTGATCGAGATCCATTCCCGGTGTCTACGGACTAAAAATTACAATTAAGATAAATTAAGGGGTCAAAATGGTAAAATCCCCAAAAAAATCCGGAGCCAAGGCAAAAATTTCACCTTCTGGACTGAAGTAATGACTTATATAAGAATAAATATTAGAGATCGGGAGTCGTTTTGAGATTTGGGGCCAAAATGTAATAATCAATAAAATTGGGGTCAAATAGCAAATTACAATAAAATTGAAATCTAAGATAAAAATTTCAAGACTCTGGACCGGAATATTAAATTTTAAAAAGGGGTAAGTATGATATCTGAAAAATCATATAACAATCGAAGTAAATTTGGGTTAAAACGATATTTTAAAATGTTTTGGGGCAAAACGAAAATTTTGGAAAATTGGTTGAACTTCTGGAATTTACCCAACACTTAAGCTCCAAGTTCAACATGAACTCTCCTGTAAGTTTCGTCACCATCCGTGACGAAAACAAAAATTTATGGGTATAATAACCCACTTCGCAAGAATTATGGGCTGGATCGTAATTTTGGGAAATTTTAATTCAAAAATTAAAGATTGAAAATTTACCAAATCTGAAATCAATAATCACAATTATATCTTAAAGATATGTCAACTACCGAACCATAATCTCGTGCCACGAATAAACTCCAAATCACAATCATATAATCGAATTACACTAAGTACCGTAATTAATTGAATGTATGACTCTGATTGTATGATGTGTATGCACCGAGAATGTGACTAACTTACAATAACGTATAACCGGGAACTAAGTGTCTCACAAACAAAGTGCCACGGACAGGACTGCCTCTAATTCTATCGGGATAAAGTGCCACGTCAACGGATGGGGGCCACCTCTTGAGCCCATACGAAACAGAGGGCCGATCAAAGATCCGGGGGCCACCTCTTGAGTTGTAAGGGCCACCTATAGAGTCCCGAATTTGTGTCAGGGATGGTTAGACCAAGTCTTGGATCGAGTAGCACGGCTACGGTTCATGAACAAGGCTACCGTCGTTTCCTATTCCCTTGAAGCCGAAGGACGGAGTGATCCTGAGGTGACTGGGTCGTAGACTTAGGGTATAATCATGATTATGGTGTGATCCGGGTATTAAACCCCTACTAAGGACATACCGAGCCCAGATAAGAGATAAGGTAGCACGTCACCAAGCGTGAGAGCTTTTAGCTCAAAGGCCAAAGTTATAAGGATGGTCCGACAAACGCCCAAGGCTACGGTTATTAAACCAAAGGTCGTGGCGAAAGTCATAGTCCGATCTCTGATAACGGTCTAAGACGTCATAAGGAGGCCAAGGGACTTTGTCACATAGACAACCTCCCGAAGCTAAATATTTACTAGGCGCTCGACGCCACATGTTGTCATACTTAACATCAATCTACGAAGATTGACTGTTCACTCATGCCATAATTCATTACATTCCTTTGAAAATTTGTATTATCTATAGACAATGATATTTTCAAAAGTGGGAGTAAATATATTATCCTTCAAAATGGTTATATATATATATATAAATTGGAAAAATACTCGAAACCCCCACTCACTGAGAATCCATTATTCTCACCCCATTTCGAATTGTTTTCTAAAACCCCACTAGATGAAGAGAATCAAGAGGAAGAAGAGAGAGATGCTGACGACCAGTGAAGATCATTGTCTAATAATTGCCAAGACATAGGAGTGAGGATGTTGGAATAAATGTGTATTTTGATTTCCGCTGTACTGTTTTACACTTGATGTAAACAATCTGCTGTAATCATGAATATTCCTTTTATCGTTTAACCAGTCTTAGTTCACCGGGCTGAGATTTGGCAATGGAATGTTTTACTCGGGATTTTATTATCACAAACGTTACTTAATCACGTTAGCTATCACGTCCTCGTCCAACCCCGGTGTGGGGGCGTGAGAGATGTAGTATCAGAGCTCGGTTTGTAAGAAGGACACTTACATCGAGCTTTCCAGGATAAGATTCTTCGGACTTAGATGGGAATTCCACCTAGGGCAAAGTCAACCATAGAAATGAGACTTAATGTAGATTTCTCGAGTCAATTATCATTAAGATCTCTTTCGACTTGTCGCTATTCACTTGGAATATGCATAGTCAAATGTTGACTCAAAGTATTTTGATTATGATCGTTTTCAAAACATTTAACAAATTATATTTCATCGAGATGCTACATTGAAGGAAATCTATGCTCATAGCGCACGCTACAGTCTCAAAGGTAGCGCACGCTATCGAGGGTTCAAGTTACCTGCAGTCAGGCAAGCTATCTGCAGCCTAGTGGAGTTACCTGATGGATAGCTCACACAAAGGTCATAATATCAGCGCACACTGGATAAACAAAGTTTATTTTGAGAGTGGTTAAGCTTGGACCAATAGAAGACAAGCGGTTGTAACGGTTTTGTACTCGGACCGATCGAAGACGAGTCAAGTTTGTGGTTGTTCTTGAGCCAATAGAAAAAGAAGTCAGACAGAGGACGTATGCAAGTTGCCGAACCTCTATAAATCTTTGAGTCTTTTATTTTCCGCTATTTTCATTTATTCGCAAGAAAGTTCAATATTCCGTATTACCACTATTCAACCCCCCTTCTAGTGGTAAATTTATGTCTTCAGTTGGTATCAGAGCGGGTCTCTTTTTAAAGGTTTAACCACCTAAGGGAAAAAGATCCGCAAATGGCATTTCTTGGCCAAATCGAAGGAAATGCTCTCAACCGTCCTCCCTTCTTCGACGGTTCCAATTTCATGACATGGAAAAATAAAATGGCTATCTTCGTTCAAGCCTATGATATTGAAATTTGGAAAGTTATTACCCTTGGTCCGAAGCTTGCTAAGAAAGAAGATGGATCGTTGAAAAAGTTCGACGAGTTCAACGACGAGGATTGGAGGAACACGCACATCAATTCACGTGCTACTCAACTTCTCTATTGTGCCCTTAATCCCGAAGAACTCAATAGGATATCTTCCTACGAAAGCGCAAAGGAAATTTGGGAAATTCTCGAAGTCACTCATGAGGGAACCACCCAAGTCAAGGAGACTAAAATCAACATGTTACTTCATGACTACGAACTTTTCTCCATGAAAGACGAGGAAACGATCACAAATATGTTGGATCGATTTTAGGCTATAACCAATGGACTTGCGTCTTTCGGAAAGCCTATATCGAGTAGCGACAAAGCCAAGAAAATTCTTCGCTCGTTGCCACGAGAATGGGATGCTACGGTTACCGCAATCATGGAATCCAAGGATCTCAAAAAACTCGATTTTAGTGCCCTCATCGGGTCACTCATCAATTATGAGATCGTTCTCAAGTCTAGAGGCACCAAACCAAAGCCTCGTGAAAAGGTAGTCGCATTCAATGTTGATAGTTGATGTTGAGGAAGATGTTCCCGAAGATGAAGACGACGAGGAACTTGCTCTCTACGCCAAGAACTTTAGAAGGTATAAAAGTCTAATTCAAAAGAGGCGAAGTTTCCTTGGTCGGGATGGCAAGCCGGAGCAAAAGAAGAGTGGCTATGCTCCTATAAAGAAGTTCGACAATAATTGTCAGAAATGCGGTCAAGCCGGTCACTATGCCAAGTAATGCCGAGGATCCTCTTCAAAGCCTCAAATGGAAAGATTCAAAAAGAAGGAGGTCATAATCACTTCTTGGAGTGATGACGAGGAGGAGATTGAAAGATCTCTAGACGCGAATCTCGTATTCATGGCACTCGACTCCGAAAGCAATATTGAGGTAAGCTCTAAACTCAATGATGACGAATATGATTCTTTTGATTTTTGCGATTCACAAGAAGTTCATCATGACGATGAGTTATTAAGTGCATTTGAATCCTTGAACACGGAGTATGACGAGATGGTTAAATTAAATATATTTTTAAAGAGAAAAATAAAATCTCTAGAACTCGAAAATTCCTCTCTTCAAAACAAAGGCAAAACTATTAAGTTCGACCATACCTTATGCCTTGAAAAGGAAAATGTTTTGAAAATCGAGTTGACGAAAACTCAAAAGGAGCTAAAATATATTTTGAACAAATTTACTCTCGGAAACGAGAAATTTTAAAAGCTTCTATCTATTCAAAAATACCCATTGCTAAAACACGGTCTTGGTTTCGATCCGTTTAAAAGGGAACAATCTCTTATCATCCTTGACAAAATAAAGAAAACCGAAATTGAGAACTCAAAAGCCCATTTCAAACAACGAGTTCATGATGTTAATGTTTGTTCAAAGTTGAGAACCATCAAGGTTAAACAAATATGGGTTCCTAAAGGGACAATTGTTCCAAATGCTATAAGTATAGTTAACTTTGGAGGACCCAAACGGGCTTGGGTACCCAAACAACCGAGAAATTCTATTTTTGTAGGTACCGGAACCAAAGAAAAGCAAATGGTACATTGATAGCGGATGTTCAAGGCATATGTGCGGCTCCGAGGATTTGTTTGAAGACCTCGAGTATCAAGAACAAGGACATGTGACTTTCGGTGACAACCAAAAAGGAAAAATTAAGGGAATCGGCAAAGTCGGTAAGGAACCTTCTCCCTCTATCAACAAAGTATTGTTTGTTGAAGGTTTGCATCATAATCTACTTAGCGTTTCACAACTTTGCGATGAAGGTTTTAAAATTCTCTTTGAGCAAACGCATTGCATGGCATTTAGAAATAATAAAATTGCATTCATCGGTTTGAGATGTGGAAACATTTATATTGTTGATCTTAATGCTAAAAGTTCATTCAATGAAAAATATCTTATTACTTTGGATGATAATGCATATTTATGGCATAGAAAATTAGGGCATACATCTTTACCTATCATTTCTATTTTATCAAGACACGACCTTGTTCGTGGATTGCCCAAACTCAAGTTTGATAGAAAGCATTTGTGTGAATCATGCATAAAAGGGAAACACACTCGAGAATCTTTTAAACCAAAATTTTAGGTTTCCACTAGTCGCGTTCTTGAACTTGTGCATATAGATTTGATTGGACCATCTAGACATGTTAGTTTAAATGGCAAGCTTTACACTTTGGTTATTGTTGATGATTTCTCTCGATTTACTTGGGGTAGATTTTTAGCGCATAAGGATGATGCATTTTCCGAGTTTTCTAAATGGTGTCGTTTGGTATCAAATGAGAAAAATCTCTCCATAATCTCTATCCGCACCGATCACAGAGGTGAATTTGATTGCACTCCGTTTGAACTCTTATGTGACAAATACGGGATTAATCATAATTTTTCGGCTCCTAGAACGCCTCAACAAAATGGGGTTGTTGAAAGGAAAAATCGATCTTTGGAAGAAATGTCAAGGACTATGCTTAATGAATACTCTCTTCCACAATACTTTTGGGCTGAAGCAATCTTTACGGCATGTTATGTGATTAACCGGATTCATGTTCGTAGAACTCATCTTAAAACCCCGTATGAGTTATGGAAGGATAAAAAGCCAAATATAGCTTATTTTCATCCTTTTGGTTGCAATGTATTTAGCTTAAACAATGGTAAGGATAACTTGGGCAAGTTTGATGCTAAATCCGACTCCAGAATATTTCTTGGTTATTGTACAAATAGCAAAGCATATCGCGTTTATAACATTAGAACCAATAAAGTTGAAGAATCCATTCATGTTAAATTCAATGATATGATCTCACCCCCGAGAAAGGTATAATATTTTGACGATGCAGGTACTTTTTCGGATCCCTCAACCGAAGTGAAGAAAATTTTGGAAATCCAACCGAACACAATCGCTGATTTACCGAAAGATTGGAGGCACATCAAAGACCACCCAAAGGATCTCGTGATTGGAAACATTGAAGACGATGTTCAAACCCGAAGCAAAACCAACGAATTTATGGCTCATTGTGCTTTCGTATCCGAAATAGTTCCCAAGAATATATCCGAGGCTCATGATGATGAAAGTTGGGTGATGGCAATGCAAGAGGAGCTTGTGTAATTCATGCACAATAATGTATGGAATTTAGTTCCCGCTCCTAAAGATAAAACAATTATCGGAACTAAATAGGTGCACAAAACCAAGAGTGACGAAGACGGTTATCCAATTTGAAATAAATTTCGTTTGGTCGCTCAAAGGTATAATCAAGAGGAAGGTCTTGATTATGAAGAAAGTTTTGCTCCCGTGGCTCGACTCGAAGCCATCCATTTGTTATGTGCATTTGCCACCCACAAAAAGCTCAAACTATTTCAAATGGATGTGAAAAGTGCATTCTTGAATGGCTACATTCAAGAAGAAGTCTATGTCAAGCAACCTCCCGGTTTTGAAGATCATTAATTTCCAGATCATGTCTACAATCTGAACAAGGCACGCTACGGGTTGAAGCAAGCACCCCGAGCATAGTATGATCGTTTAAGTCAATTTTTAATTGCAAATGACTATAAAAAAGGTAAAGTCGATAATACCTTGTTTGTGAAAATATTGAATGATGATATACTTATTTGCCAAATCTACGTTGATGACATTGTATTTGGAGCTACTAACGAATCATTGTGCCAAGATTTCTCTAATCTTATGAAAGGAGAGTTCGAGATGAGTATGATGGGAGAATTAACGTTCTTCCTCGGGATTCAAATCAAGCAATGCGAAGATGGAATCTTTATCCATCAAACGAAGTACTCAAACAATCTCCTAAAGAAATTCAAAATGTAAAGTAGCAAGGTTATTTCAACGCCAATGTCTTCATCATTAAAGCTTGAAAAAGATGAAAATAGCAAATCCATAGATCAAAAACTATATCGAGGTATGATCGGATCTTTGTTATATTTGACTGCTTCTAGGCCAGACATAATATTTGCTACATGCTTATGTGCTCGATTCCAAGCTAATCCCAAGGAATTACATTTAATTGCTTGTAAACGCATTTTTTGTTACTTAAAAGGGACTATTGGACTAGGTCTATGGTATCCTTCTTGCTTGGATTTTAACTTGATTGCATATAGTGACGCCGATTTCGGCGGCTGTAAAATTGACAAAAAGAGTACTAGTGGTACGTGTCATTTTGTTGGATCATGTTTAATATCTTGGGGAAGTAAAAAGCAAACCAGTCTAGCATTGTCTACAGCTGAGGCCGAATATGTTGCTGTAGGGAGCGCCTGTGCTCAGGTGTTATGGATTAAAAATCAACTCCGCGACTACGGCATATAATTTGAAAATACCCCTATTCTATGTGATAATACTAGTGCGATTAATCTGAATAAAAATCCTGTGTTGCATAGTAGAACTAAGCATATAGACATTAGACATCACTTTCTACGCGATCATGTGCAGAAGAAAGATATCTGTTTAATTTTTGTCGGGACGAAGGACCAACTTGCTGATATTTTTACAAAACCTCTTCCCGAAGAATCATTTAATTCTATTCGTTTACAACTTGGTATGGGACATCTATATAATTTTTGAAATAAGCTTTATACTCGAGAAATCAATATCCTTGAATCGTTTCATTCGCTAGCGCGCGCTAGCTTCACTTTTCTTAACGCGCGCTAACTTCCGTTTTCAATAGCGTACGCTAACCTTCTATATTTTGCGTGTGCTAATTAAAACCCTTCATATTCCGAATTCACTACTGGACAGTCCAGTGAGCTTCCAATTTACACCTAACGTACGATAATCATACATTCCTAGCGTACGCTAATTAAAACGACTCAGTCCACTATTTATACTCCGTACTGCCCAGAAACCTTTTCATTCTATCATAACGTACGCAAACACTGATCCCCTTTTCAGCAAAGAACCCTAGTCAACGAATTCGAACCAGCAACCTCCGATTTCTTGTTCAAATCTTCCAATTACTTCCAGATTCATGTCAAGCAAGGGCCGCAAAGCCATGGAAAAATCTTACAAAAACCTAAAACGCCCTCGCAATGCAGAATACGATGCGACCCGATTCGTCTCATACACTGCATCGAAGGTGTTTTCTGAAATTCTCCCACAAGAGCATATTACAGATTGCTATTTCTTCAACTTTCTGAGTTTAGAACGGGTAAATGTTGTAATCACTGATTTCTTTTCTTCCATTGGAATTGCCTGATTCATTGAATGTAAAGATCCCATTTTTCCTGAACTTGTCCGCGAATTTTACGCCAATCTTCATGTGGCTGAAAGTGAAGGGTCATCATCCCTTGTCTTAGGAAGTTTAGTTGGAGGAACGCGAGTGAAAGTTTCCTCGGAAATTTTAACGCAAATTTTTGGTTTACCATCCGACGGGTTTTTATGTACTGGAAAAACGATTGCAGAAGATACTGGAGTAAGGGAAATTGATGTGAAAGAGTTCCTCAGTTCAAAAGCTGTAATTGATATAACCGACGAATTCTTCGAGAACAATGACTTTGGGATCAACATCCGACTACTTTTAGTGGCTCTCAGAAAGTGTATAATGCCAAAGGTGAACACTCAACACAAGTTAGTGGGAGTCGACAAACACGTTGTGTACCGTGTGCTTAATGATGATAAAGTGAATTTTGCCGATATTGTAACTAGTTGGATGAAAGTGAAGGGCGACCTTTTTCGGTCGAAGAACTATGCATCTCGATCCCGCAAGGCTGGAATGCCTTATGGTTCCATTCTCACGGCAATATTCAGATTTCATCACGTGGATTTGTCAAAGGACAAGGCTGTCCCCGTCTCTCTCGTCCATGAGATTTCGGACTATTCGTTAAAAGCCATGCATTATGTCCGGACGACCAACCGAGGCTGGATCCTATTCCCATATCTTCGCGACGACAACCAAGTGAAAAAATGGTCACCCATGCCTACACCGGAGGAGAGAATCACTCGTCGAGGACCACATAACCTTCGGGAGATGCAAACCGGGGAGTTCATAAGGAAGCCCACTTCCAAAGGCAAGCGCCCGATGAAAGACTCCATCACCTAAGAAGAAGAGAGTGATCTTATTGCTCGGATGCGGAGCATCGAGACCTCTCAAATGGAAATACGAGAGGATGTTCGGTCTCTTCGCTCGGAATTCTGGGAAGTTCACGGGCTAATTTCTGATTTCATCCGATACACTCACCCGTCATTCCCATTCCCATCCTCCTCTTCCGATCAAGCCCCTTAGAGTTTAGGAGTTTGATACTTGTTGTAGAAACTTATCTTTCAAATGGCTTTTATGTCTCATGCTTTGAATGTCTGTAATGCTTGAACTTCTCTTTAATGAAATTAGCATTTTATCTTCGTTTGGTTTCATGAAGTATGGCATTTGTTGATTATGTGCTCTCGTTTTGGTTCATGGTATTTGTTGGTATTATGTCTTACACGCAACGACACGGGGGGAGTCCTTCTTTGTTTATGTCAAAAAGGGGGAGAATACTCCAAAAACCGAAACGTACTAATATATCGAACAAGTTACCTTGATTCAAAACTTTTAAAAACGTTTTTGCAAGTATAAATTAAATGTTTTGACATCATCAAAAAGGGGGAGATTGTTGACTCAAAGTATTTTGCTGATGATCGTTTTCAAAACATTTAACAAATTATATTTCATCGAGATGCTATATTGAAGGAAATCTATGCTCATAGCGCACGCTACAGTCTCAAAGGTAGCGCATGCTATCGAGGATTCAAGTTACCTGCAGTCAGACAAGCTATCTGCAGCCTAGTGGAGTTACCTGATGGATAGCGCATGGAAAGGTCATAATATCAGCGCACGCTAAACTGTTAGTTTTAGCGCATGATATCATCTCTATGTAACGCACGCTATCGCATCTCAAGTCAGAGGACAGTAAGGTCTGGAAAGAAAAAGGAAAAGGAATTGCGCACGCTACGGACGTTCATTTACGTACGCTACTATGAGGCCTTAGCGCACGTTACTCTTCATGCCTTGCGCACGCTACCGGATAACATGGTTAGTAGTCCAGTAGCCACTGGACTCAAAATGAAAAGGCATTTACGTACGCTACACATGGTAATGTACGTTACTAAGGAAAGCATATAGCGCACGCTACAATATATACATTAGCGCACGCTAAATCAGTCAAAAGTTTACCGTTGGATTTTCTACCGTTGGAACGCAGGAGTTAAAGAAGATCCGTGAAATCTGGAAAAGCTGAAATAAAATAATACTAGCACACGCTATGCATAATTGCTAGCGCACTATAAGAACAAATTTAGCCGTTGGATAAAGAGACGTTGGGGAGACAAACCAACACATTTCAAAGTCAAGATTGAAGACCTGTTGACCAACCAATAGCGCACGCTAAGAAGGTATGACTAGCACACGCTAGCCATATAATTTTACTGTTGGAATAGTTTTGTGACCGTTCAGAAAGGCCAAGTCCGAGACCAATTGCGCACGCTATGGAGATATTATTAGCGTACGCTAATAATACAAATATCAGTATTTGAAGAATGGCTGACACATATAAATACCCATAGGACTTGGGTATCATACACACAACTTCAAGCATTCAAGCATACTAGCAATCAAAGCATTCTTGAGCTCAAATCTCTATCTACTACTACATTCTAAGTTGTGAGAAGAAAGATACAAAGAGTGAAACACCTTGTAATATTTATTATACTTTGTATTCTTTTATTTGGTTGTGAGTGTTGCATCACTCATACTTGAGCGTAAGAGAAACAAATTAAAGAGTCACTAATCCGGTGTTATTAGGATCTTTTGATCCGGCATTGTTAGGATTACACACCAATATTCATATAGTAAGGATTATCGAGTTCCTATAGAACACTAGATAAACAAAGTTTATTTTGAGAGTGGTTGAGCTTGGACCAATAGAATACAAGAGGTTGTAACGGTTGTGTACTCGGACCGATCGAAGACGAGTCAAGTTTGTGGTTGTTCTTGAGCCAATAGAAAAAGAATTCGGAGAGAGGACGTAGGCAAGTTGCCGAACCTCTATAAATCTTTGAGTCTTTTATTTTCCGCACTATTTTCATTTATTCGCAAGAAAGTTCGATATTCCGCATTACCACTATTCAACCCCCCTTCTAGTGGTAAATTTATCTCTTCATCAAATTCAAATTTTCTAAGTCATTGGCCAAGATAATTGATTAAGTATTCACGACAATTCCCCGATTAAATCACTTCTCCTATTGAACTCGAGAAACGGACATAGCTTATTTCACTCATCAGATCCTCTAAACTCCACTAAACCTCATTACTTTTCAAAAGGGGGTATTATTATTTCTTGGTCGCTGATGTCGTATAAGCATATTTGTTGAGTCATTAAGTTCACAAACTTGATGATAATTCATGCTTAATAGAGTTCTATTATGGGATATTCCAATCCATTTGCTATTCATTCAGAGTGAGCGTCACCAATCAGTATTGTCAAAATCAATTAAGTCGCTATACTATTCGTTTGGAATAGTAATGGCTAATTTCAACTTATTAAAGTTTGTGTTGCTACGTACCTCGTCGTCAACTTAGCTACGTTATTCATTCGGAAGACGTAAAGCTATTATTGCAGGGGATTATTCAAAATATTCGACCCATCTGAATGGGGGCGAAATCTAAACCTTGCAAAAACTCAAAGTTCGATTTGAATTATTAAGAAATATTTCCTTAATAATTATCTGTGTATTTCTGTCCCATGAGCTGTCTCTTCGAGATGTTACCTACTATCAATAGCTGGTAAGGCAACCCTACTTTTCCTTATCCAATGCTGTAATTTTTCATGAAACAGCATTGCGAATGCAATAATAAAGTTGAATAATGATAACATTTCTTGATACTCAACAACCGAATGCAAGCATCTTAATTAACACTCACTTCAATAATCACTACCCGTAAACTTAGAATTATCCACACATATAAGTACGAGCCGAGAAACAGATTTAGTATCCAGAGATTGTTAAATGATCATTAAAGGTCATTGTTTTCCTGCCGACCTAATTATTCTCCCTATACTTGAGTATGACCTCATATTTGGGATGGATTGGCTATCTAAATACTTTGCACAACTCGATTGCCATTCTAAAATAGTTCGATTCTGCAAACCCAATCACCCAGTAGTTGAACTACACGGGAATGCTAGAATTAACTCGGCCCCAATCATATCAGCCACAAAGGCGAGAAGGGCCATCTCGAAGGGAGCAACGGGGTATTTGGCTTTTGTCATTAACAAACCCAAGAGTAAAATGGAGATTGAAGCTATACCAGTAGTATCAAAATACCATGATATTTTTTCCCACGGAACTCACTTTGCTACCTCTAGATAGGGAAGTCGAGTTTAGCATCGATATCTTTCCAGGAAAAGCACCTGTGGCTAGGACGCCATACCGAATGGCACCACTAGAACTGCAAGAACTGAAGGTTCAGTTGAAGAAATTGCTAGAGGTTAGGATTTATCCGACCAAGCGTGTTTCCATGGGGAGCACCAGTGCTATTCGTGAAGAAGAAAGATGGCACACTAAGATTGTGCATCGATTACCGAGAACTTAACAACATTACTGTTAAGAACAAGTATCCACTCCCTATGATCGATGAGTTGTTCGACCAGCTACAAGGGGCAACAGTTTACTCCATGTTTGACCTTCAGCAAGGATATTACCAATTAAGGATCAAAGAGGACGACATACCAAAGACTGCCTTTCAAACTAGGTATGGTCATTATGAATTTATGGTGATGCCTTTTAGATTGACCAATGCACCGGCTGCATTTATGGATTTAATGCACCATGTATTCCAACTGTATCTGGATGAATTCGTGGTAATATTCATTGACGATATACTCGTTTATTCCAAATCAGATCAGGATCACGAAACTCACCTGAGGTTTGTGCTAGAAACGCTAAGGAAGCATAAATTGTATGCCAAATTCAGTGAGTGTGAATTCGGGTTAAGAAAAGTAGCATTTTTAGGACACATCATATCCGGAGAAGGAATTGCAGTAGATCCATCGAAAGTAGAGACTATTCTGGACTGGAAGAGGCCAGAAATAGTCACAGAAATTCGAAGCTTTCTTGGACTTGCGGGTTACTACCGCAAATTCATTAAAGACTTCTCAAAAATCGCAGGACCACTCACAAGACTAACGCAGAAACACATTAAATTTGAGTGGAACAATAAGTGTGAGACGAGTTTCTAGGAACTCAAGAGAAAACTCACCACCGCACCTGTTCTAACACTTCCCGAAGGGAGTAAAGGATTTATGGTATATAGCGATGCTTCAAAGGAAGGATTAGGAGCTTTGCTGATGCAAAACGGCAAGGTTGTGTCTTATGCATCCTGAAAGCTAAAAATACACAAGATGACTTATCCGACCCATGACCTTGAATTCGCTGCGATAGTATTCGCATTAAAGAAATGGAGGCACTACCTCTATGGAGCTACATTCCCTATCTTCACCGACCACAAGAGTCTCAAATATCTGTTCTCTCAGAAGGATTTGAACCTAAGACAGAGACGGTGGATAGAACTTCTTGAAGATTATAACTTCACCAATCAACATCATCCGGGCAAGGCCAACGTCGTCGCAGATGCCCTGAGTAGGAAAACCAGTGTAGCTAGATTTATGGTAAGAGAATGGAACGCCTTGAGAGAAATAGTCCAATGGAACCCAAAGCAGGCTAAGACACATGTTATATATGCTAATTTATTAGTAAAGCCAGACCTACTTAAGGAAATTCAAGAAGCACAGATTCATGATGGGAAGCTGTGTAAACTTAAGGAAAGAATCGCACAAGGCTAGAAATCTGAGTTCAGCATGTCGGATGATGGAATACTAAGATTCAAGCACCGTACATGCATTCCCGATAATGACGAACTCAAGAAGAAAATTCTATCAGAGGCTCACTGCTCTCGGTATATAATTCACCCAGGCAGTAATAAGATGTATAAGGATCTAAAGAAATACTACTGGTGGGTGAACATGAAGAACCAAGTAGCAGAATTCGTAGTAAGATGTTTGACTTGCCAAAGAGTGAAGGATGAACACCAAAGACCATCAGGATTGCTACAGCCGCTCGAGATTCTCGTATGGAAATGGGAACTAGTCGCGATGGACTTCGTGACAGATCTACCAACAACCAGCGGAGGATATAACACGATCTGGGTAGTAGTGGATAGACTTACAAAGTCAGCTCATATCCTACCCGTAAGGAAGAATGACAGTCTACAGAAGCTAGCAAGGACGTACATACGAGAAATCATTAGACTGCATGGTGTACCTGTAGACATTGTGTTAGATCGAGATCCCAGATTTGTCTCCAGATTTTGGAAGAATCTTCATCAATAACTTGGGACAACATTGAGTTTCAGCACTGCGGCACACCCTCAGACGGACGGACAATCCGAGAGAACAATCCAAATCCTTGAGGATATGTTATGAGCATGCGCGCTAGATTTTCAAAAGGGTTAGAGTCACCACCTACCCTTAGCCGAGTTTGTGTACAACAACAGTTATCAGGCAACTATTGGAATGGCTCCATATGAAGCATTATACGGAAGAAAGTGTCGATCGCCAATACATTGGGAGATTGACGACCAATGGACACTAAAGAGCAAGCAGAACCGAGACTCGGTAGCAAGAGTTGATCTAGTAGAAGATGCCATGGGCAAAGTTCGAGTCATTCGAGATCGTATTCGTACTGCTCAAAACCGGCAGAAGAGTTATGCAGACCAGAGGAGAAAAGATTTAGAGTTCAACAAGGGCGACAAAGTATTTCTTCGCTTATCACCACGTAAAGGATTAATCAACTCAAGGAAAGGAGGAAAGCTTATCCCCAGATACGTCGGACCTTTCACGATACTAGAGCGAATTGGAAATTTGGCGTATCGTCTCGAGCTACCAACCGAGCTTACCAGAATGCCCAACGTGTTCCATGTCGCAATATTGAAGAAATACCATCCGGATCCTGAGCATGTCATCACTTATGACATGCCACCAATCAAAGAAGATCTAACCTACATCGAGAAGCCGATCAGAATTGTAGATCAACAAGTACGCGAGCTGAGAAACAAGAAGATTCCGTTAGTCAAAGTCATTTGGTCGAAGCACAATAGAGAAGAAGACGCCACATGGGAAAATGAAGAAGAGATGAAGAAATCTTACCCCGAACTATTTAGAGGGAATTTGGGGACCAAATTCTCTTAAGGAGGGAAGGATGTAGAACCCCATAAATTTGATAGTTAGTATATGTACGACATATCCTATTGTAATATGATTGAGTAACAATTGCTATATAGCACAATATAATCTAAGTTTACCATTTATTATTCATATGTCAAACCATATAATTAATTAAATAAGAAAATGATATCTATCTAATGGACTAATAAGTCAAGCCCAACCTATAAAATCCATAAGACTTAAAAATACAACTTAAAGCCCAATCTAATCACCTAGACCACTTTATTAAACAAATACTTAATATCTATATTTATATACACCTAAAATACAAAAAAAAAAAGAATATAATAACACACACACACACACATGGGGTGGCCATAAGGAGGAATAGAAGACACCTAAAGTCTTAATGTTCCCCATGCAAAATACTATCCTAAGACACCTTAGCCATATGTCACTAGTTTTCTTTATACCTCCAACTTTCCAAGCCACTTTACACCCCTCTTAAATACATACACCACCCAACACACTCCCATTCTCCCCACACAAACAAAAAAAATCTGAGATTTAGATAGATAGATAGAGACAGAGAGAGAGAGAGAGAGAGAGAGAGAGAGAAACGTGAGTAAGAGAGAAGGAGGAAGGGAGGAAGAAAGAAGAAGAAATAAGAGGAAGGTAAGAACTACACTTCATACCTTTGTTTTTTTTTTTACTTATTTATTCTTCCCTTTCTAACCTTAAACCTAACATGCAATCAAAAAAATTATACATGGTGGGATGATACATGGTTTGATATGTATAGGAGGAGGAAGTGAGGTCCTTTTTCAACCTACGAGACCTAGAATCAACTTCTACCGACAAAGAACGAGGTGGGTAAAATATTTTTAAAAAACTTTTATATGTAAGTTACTTTCAAAGGAAATTAATAATAATGATATAAGGCATGTCCTTTATATGTAGTTATATAGTTCATTCATCAGATATCATTACCATGCAAATTAGTTGGTAACTTGTTGCATGTGAAATTACAGATTTGATGACTAGAATGAAATGCATAAATATCTTACTAACCAAACATGATTGCTATCCATTATATTCTGGAAATTTATTTTGAAGAAGTATATTTTGTTTATATTAATGTACATGTGTAGTTGGATGCTTAAATCGTGGCCTAACAAAGATAGAACGGTTAAAACAAGCTTAAGATACGAACTAAGTGAAGCTAAAGATAATTAGGAAAATTATTGCTTAAAGATGTAATCTGACTTAAGGACAGAAAATACAACATAATTACTTGTTAATCACCTACCCTAAAAATTTCATAAGAAACGGGAACCGTTTTCCAAGCCAACGGGACAAAATCGTCAAAACACGGAAATTGTGTAAAATCTACAAATTGTGAAATAACTAATTGAAATCCTTGTAATTTCGGTTTGGAACATTAAAAGGGACATAATAACATGTTTATCCTCTGCCCTTAAAGTTTCGTAGTGATCGGGATCCAGTCCCGGTGTCTACGGACTAAAAATTACAATTAAGATAAATTAAGGGGTCAAAATAGTAAAATCCCCAAAAAATCCGGAGCCAAGGCAAAAATTTCACCTTCTAGACTGAAGTAATGACTTATATAAGAATAAATATTCTGACCTTAAAATTTGTAGATATCGGGTGTCGTTTTGAGATTTGGGGCCAAAATGTAGTAATCAATAAAATTGGGGTCAAATAGCAAATTACAATAAAACTGAAATCTAAGACGAAATTTAAAGACTCTGGACCGGAAAATTAAATTTTCAAAAGAGGTAAGTATGATATCTGAAAAATCTTATAACAATCGAAGTAAATTTGGGTTAAAACGATATTTTAAAAAGTTTTGGGGCAAAACGAAAATTTTGGAAAATCGGTCAAAAATCGAAATTCTGGAAATTTACCCAACACTTAAGCTCCAAGTTCAACATGAACTCTCCTGTAAGTTTCGTCACCATCCGTGACGAAAACAAATATTTATGGGTATAATAACCCACTTCGCAAGAATTATGGGCGGGACCGTAATTATGGAAAATTTTACTTCAAAAATTAAAGATTAAAAATTTACCAAATCTGAAATCAATAATCACAATTATATCTTAAATAGATGTCAACAACCGAACCATAATCTCGTGCCACGAGTAAACTCCAAATCACAATCATATAATCGAATTACACCAAGTACCGTAATTAATTGAATGTATGACTCTGATTGTATGATGTGTATGCACCGAGAATGTGACTAACTTACAATCACGTCTAACCGGGAACTAAGTGTCTCACAAACAAAGTGTCACGGACAGGACTGCCTCTAATTCTATCGGGACAAAGTGCCACGTCAACGGACGGGGGCCACCTCTTGAGCCCATACGAAACAGAGGGCCGATCAAAGATCCGGGGGCCACCTCTTGAGTTGTAAGGGCCACCTCTAGAGTCCTGAATATAATACCCGAGATTTTTAATGTGTATTTTGAACATTGTGACATTGTATATGTTGTACTTGATCTGAGTATTATCCAGCGTATTTCATGATCCGGTGTTGTTGAGCGTATGATTTTATGAATGTGTTCAAAATTTGTAATTTTTGCACTAGTAGCGCACGCTAACCACTAGGCGTAGCGTATGCTAATTGGGTTTAGTAGCGCACGCTGTGTATGAACCTTAGCGCGCGCTATACGTAGTCAACTTGATTATGACAGGGTGGTAGGTGAGATCAGCCGCGGATCTTGGTCGGGACATGTCGTAATGAATCTAGACGGCTTTTGGAAAAGTCGAGTCAACGGTGCTTAGCGCACGCTAATATTATGAGACTAGCGCACGCTAAGTCTAGTACAGTGAGGTCAGTGAACTTTCGGTCAGTCGTTAGCGCACGCTAAAAATAGTTGTTAGCGTACGCTAATCGTTGATTTTAGCGCACGTAAGGCTGTTTAGCGTACGCTATGCCGAGACCCGTCAGAGACAGTAGACTGATAGCCCGTTAGCGCACGCTAATTTGGGAGAGTAGCGCGCGCTAATAACCCTTTTCTATAAACAGGACATCACCCATCTTCATTTTTCAGTTTTCACCACTTTGCATACTCGATTTTTGGGACTTTGAGGGTCACTCCCTCCATTCAAATCCTGCATACCAGCCTCCTAACATCACCATTGAAGACAAAGGAGCTTTGAGGATTGGTGTTCTAGCTCTTGGACATGGAGTTCATCAAGATATTCGAACCTTTCTTTTGAATAAGGTATGTTATGGTTTACCAAGCAGAAACTTACGTTCTCAGCTATATTTTGAGCCTGCTTCGGAAATCCTTAGGCTAGCTAATGATCTTGTGAATCCAGCAACATATTTTTGAAGATTGAAACCCAATTATACCTTGTTTTTCTTTCATTACTTAGAGTGTTGATCTAGCCTCGGTAGATAAAAACCTTAGGATGTAGTATCCTTAATTCGTTGGAATCATGAGCATGATTTTAGTTAGATTCTATGAATTCCTTTGATGTTCCATCGATGAAATTCATGTTTGCTAGGGTTATTTGTTTTGACAATATTCTTCATGTTCTTGAGGATGATGTATCGGCCATGTCATTGAACTCAACCCGGATCACCGTAGTATCGTTTTCTTTGCGTAATACTTGGGCATGCTTGCCATCTTGAGTAACATTTGTGGTAAAATCGTAATAGCCGAACATATGAGAATTTGGAATTGAATTCTATATTTAAACCCGAAATCTTTAAGATCTTGTATATCCTTGAATCCATAAACATCGTCACTTCACCTCTGAAATGATCATTCAACTCACA
This sequence comes from Orobanche coerulescens, assembly GCA_033398695.1. Taxonomy (NCBI): domain Eukaryota; kingdom Viridiplantae; phylum Streptophyta; class Magnoliopsida; order Lamiales; family Orobanchaceae; genus Orobanche; species Orobanche coerulescens. The sequence continues at coordinate 88,969,617 of CM065815.1, read as the reverse complement.
TGAAGTGTATCATCATTTCCGGTTCAGCTTTCATCTAGTATACTAACTGCGAACTGACCTTACGTCACTATTTCATGATTCTAATATAAGTTATTCGGTGATCGTACGTTAGTTTTGAATAGAATGTTGAGTTCCTTGTTATCTCTTTTGATCAAGGTCCGAACCTTGCATAGTGATCGATCAAGCGACGGCGGCCTGCAGACGTGTGACATTCGTGGGAGTATTTAGTCCTTGCCATCTTTGAGGCAAGTATCGTATATTGAGTTTGGGTTATATTAGAACTTTGATCATGCATACAGTTTTGTTTATGTTGTCGAGTATGAGATTATTTTCTTTGATTTGTCGTGGTATTCGTTATTAATTATTCGTGTTGATGAACATATTGAATTACATATGTGTATGCATGATTGCATGGTTTATATTGTAAATGATCTGAAGGGGTCATGAGGATCTATGCTGAGGGCGCTGGATCGAATGTCCACCATGTGTTGGTCTGACGGGATCATCATGGGGATCTATGCTGAGGGCGCTGGATCGTTGGACGGGTTTTCCACCATGCGTTGGTCCGTCGGGATCATCATGGGGATCTATACTGAGGGCGCTGGATCGTTGGATTACCCTGTATTGTATTGATGGAATCGTGAGGATTCGCATCGTTGGATTCCAGTGACAGGAGTCTGTTTTGTATGTTTTATGTTGCATTGATGATTTATGTATTATGATACTTGTACTAGCATCGTTTTGCTAACCCCTTCGGGGTGGACATTTGTTTTGATGTTCAGGTAGCCGAGGAGCGGGGTAAGCAGCCACAGTACCGACATGACGATGAAGTGGCTCAGTGATGTGGATTGTGTTATTTTGTTTTATGGTTCTTTAACAGTACTCGAGTACGCACATGTTGTTGATGATTTTGGGGATGTTATGTAATAATGGACTCATTTGAATTGTGGAACGGGTTTGAACTTCTTTTACTTTGAGGACACTTTAGTATTTATATCGTATTTCTCAATTTAGCCTTGTAAATTCTTATACAAAGGATTTACGGCACTGTAATTATTCCGAATATATCGGGGTGTTACACCGAATTTGTGTTAGGGACGGTTAGACCAAGTCTTGGATCGAGCAGCACTGCTGCGGTTCATGAACAAGGCTACCGTCGTTTCCTATTCCCTTGAAGCCGAAGGACGGAGTGATCATGAGGTGACTGGGTCGTAGACTTAGGGTATAATCGCGATTATGGTGTGATCCGGGTATTAGACCCCAACTAAGGACATACCGAGCCCAGATAAGAGATAAGATAGCACGTCACCAAGCGTGAGAGCTTTTAGCTCAAAGGCCAAGGTTATAAGGACGGTCCGACAAACGCCCAAGGCTACGGTTATTAAACCAAAGGTCGTGGCGAAAGTCATAGTCCGATCTCTGATAACGGTCTAAGACGTCATAAGGAGGCCAAGGGACTTTGTCACATAGACAACCTTCCAAAGCTAAATATTCACTAGGTGCTCGACGCCACATGTTGTCATACTTAACATCAATCTACGGAGATTGACTGTTCACTCATGCCATAATTCATTACATTCCTTTGAAAATTTGTATTATCTATAGACAATGATATTTTCAAAAGTGGGAGTAAATATATTATCCTTCAAAATAGTTATATATATATATATATATATATATATATATATATATAAATTGGAAAAATACTCGAAACTTCACTCACTGAGAATCCATTATTCTCACCCTATTTCAAATTGTTTTCTAAAACCCCACTAGATGAAGAGAATCAAGAGGAAGAAGAGAGAGATGCTGACGACCAGTGAAGATCATCGTCGAAGAATTGCCAAGACATAGGAGTGAGGATGTTGGAATAAATGTGTATTTTTGATTTCCGCTGTACTCTTTTACACTTGATGTAAACAATCTGCTGTACTCATGAATATTCTTTTTATCTTTTAACCAGTCTTAGTTCACCGGTTTGAGATTTGGCAATGGAATGTTTTACTCAGGATTTTATTATCACAAACGTTACTTAATCACGTTAGCTATCACGTCCTCGTCCAACCCCGGTGTGGAGGCGTGACATTTTTGATAGTTATAAATTCCCCCTTGCTTTGTGATTATTGATATTAGTTAATTTCTTAGATTATTTGTTTTCCATTAAATTGGATACATATAATGCTTAGAAATTACATTTTTCAAGCGAAGAAAAATCTATATTTGAATTATAATTTTGTACTTATTGTTAAATCTATAGGGAAATAGTGAGATTGATTTCAGAATCTATTCCCTGAATTTCTTGGAATTAAAATATAAAATAAATAATAAATAGATATTGGTGGATTCTAAACCCTAGTAAATTATTTAAAATCAATTTATCTAAAATATACTTAAAAATTACTGTTATTTAAGGCAATTATTATAACCATTCAAAAATAAAATTATTTGGGACTAGGTTAAAATTTAATAAAATTTGGTTTAAAACGATAGGAATAATTTTACTTCACTATCATAGCCCTCCCTGTGGAATCGACCTTGCACCGTATATCTACATCGAACGAATCGTGCGCTTGTGAGTATTAGACTAAAAGAATCAACCAACAACAAGTTTTTGACACCGTTGCCGGGAGGCGCAAACGAAGTATACGAAGACTGTCATCACCAAGTTAGTTAAATTTTTATACTAGTTATTTATTTACCTGCTTTTTTATTATTACTATTATTATCTGTCTTTATTTGTTTTAGATTGTATTAGTATAGATAATAGTTAGTAGTAAAAAAAATTTTTTTGTTCATAAAAAATCTGAAAATAATAAAAACTTATAATAATAAATATAAAATATAAGTAATAATAATAAAAACTACTGTTCATTTTTGTAAAAATAATAATAAAAAAATTCAGATTAAGAATTAATAATTTAAATAATCTGGAATACATATAATAAAAAAATTCTGAACTTCGATTTTTTTAATAAAACATAAACTTATTTTTTAAAATAAAATTATAATATTTTAATAAAAAGGGAAAATACAAAAAAAAATTAAAAACCTGAAAATTAAAAAAAATAGAAACGAAAATTGGTAATAAAAAAAATTATTTTTATTGTTTGCATAAATAAAATAAAAGTTTGTAATTTTTATTTTTCTTAAAAAAAAATTTGAATTTTTTTCCCGTAAAATAAATAAATAATATATCTGGATATATATATATATTAGCTTAATATTATTAGTCTAAAAATATAATAAAATTATAATAAATATCAAAATATAAAAACTTAAAAAAATATATAAAATATAAAACGAAAAAAAAATCAGAATTTTTTTTGTAAAATTTTAAAATATTTTATCTTGTCTTTAGTTTTAATAGAATGTTGTAGTGGTAAATTTAGATTTTGTTTTTAGTTGTTATTTTCTATTTACAGTATTCTTAGAAATTTAGTTTAATTGCAATATTTTCGTCGTACAATTTAGTTTATCAATAGATATTGCTTCCGTAGATCAATTAGTAAGTTTATTCATTTGGATTCTGTTACATACTACAATATTCGTAATAATTATAATAATTATCATTATAATTATTTATAATAATAAAAAATATAAAAAAGCTAAAAATAATTAAAACAATAAAATCCTTTAAAAGATTCAACAAGGGATTGATATTTTTCATTCACTACTTTGTTCGATTTGAATAGAGAAAAGCTAAATATCAATCTTATACAAACTGATTTTGAAAACCGACTGAATTTTGGCAAAAAGGCCTCTGTTGTACATGCCGAAGAAAGTTGGATTTTAAGTGCGACCGTTGTGACGCCTCCAACGATCTGGAAATTCGATCGAATATCATAATTTGGTTTGAAAGTTAAAAAAATTAAAATATTGGTGAATGCAAGTTTGGCAACGAAATAATAAAAGTCGATTAACGAGAAAAAAATTGTCCTTAACTAAAATTGAAGTTCAACTAACGAAACTGATACCAAAAATGAACGAAATCGAAAGTCGGAATAATCAAGTTGAAAAGAGAAAACTTTAATAGAATATTTTTCTCCAGTAAGTGCTAATTCTCCTTCTTGCATAGTGTTGCCTACGACTAATGCAACTCATTTTGAACTTAAACCATCAATAATTCAACTTCTTCCATCTTTTCATGGTTTGGAAAGAGAAGATCCGTATATGCATGTCAAGGAAATTCTCGATATTTGTTCTACTTTCCGATTCCAAAATTTCTCTGACGAATCTGTCAAACTTAGACTATTTCCATTTTCTCTCAAAGATAAAGCAAAATTCTAGCTAGATTCTCTTCAAGCAAGAACAATTACTAGTTGGGACCAACTAGTGAATAAATTTCTCGCAAAATTTTTTCCAATGTCCAAAATTGATAGTCTTAGAAGAGAAATATCAGAATTTTTCCAAAAAGAAAAGTAAGAATTTTATGAGTGTTGGGAAATATTTAATGATTTAATTCTTAAGTGTCCCAATCATAGTTTTGAAATATGGCGTTTGGTAAAATATTTTTATGACGGTTTAACTCCAAACAATCGCAAATTAATCAATCAATGCATGGTGGAAAATTTCTTCACCTTATTGGAGACGAAGCTTGGAATGCACTAGAAAATATGTCAATTAATTCACAACAATGGAATTCACTCGACTCTAGAGCCAAATCGATGCATACGACCCCAAAAAAAGGTGGAATTTACGAGGTTAAACAAGATGTTGAAATAAGATCTACTATAGATGATTTATTACGAAAAGTGGATGCGTTAGTCTTGAAGCAATCCATCCCCTTGTAATATCCGGGGGTAATTTTTTTTTCGTGTTACTGTTGAGTTGTACGTATTCATTTGGAATTGTACAAGTGTTGTTGTTTGGACCGATACAATGTATATTGTATTAGAATATTTAGGGATCGAAATATTTTTACTGGTCGTCGGTTTGGTTTCGTCGATTGGTTGTTGCTTGGCGAGATTGGAATTTTGGCTAAGTTTATAGCCATAGCGTACGCTACCTGTGTAGCATTACGTACGCTAATTTGTTGCGATTACGTACGTTACGCCCTGAGGTTACATACGTAATGCGTGGTAGGTGGTGGGAACCTTCCTCGTGGTCAACTTTCGGGGCGAGAGTATCTTTAGAGTATCATTTATATATATATATATATATATATATATATATATCACTTTCACAACTTGTGATTCTCTCCCTCACGTGAATCGTGATTATTCATGTTATGTATATATATATATATATATATACATTATCCCTGACAGCTTTCTCTCCATCCCTCACCATCTATCATCTCCTCTCTCTCTTGTACTCTCTCTCTCGCCATTCTCTCTCTCGCCATTCTCCCTCTCTCGCCATTCTCTCTCTCGTCCTCTCCCGTTTTTTTTTTTTTTCCGGCGAGGCGGAGCTTGAGGACGGGCGGCCGGCTTCTCCATTTTCCGGCGACGGATTGGAGTTGACGACCGGAGGTAGGACCGACGTCTCCGGCGACGACTGAAGTTCGGCGACGGCAGGCGGCTCACGACCGGAGCTCGGCGGCGGCCTGGTCGGAATTTCCGAATCGGAAGGCTGCAAATCCGGTCGAGCTGTTCCGATTTCCGGCGAGACGGAGCTCAGGCACCGGCGTTCTTCATGGTTTCCGGCCATGGATGCGGTTCCGTTGATTCCGGCGACCGGAGGTGGTTTTTGTCCGGAACGGGCGGCGGAACGGAGGCTTGACAGATTTCCGGCGAGGAGTTGCAGACGGAGATGGAGTCGGGTGAAAACCGGCCATGGACGGAAACGGGCTGGAGTTGGACGAGGTCCGGTGGGTCAGTTTTTCCGGCGGCCGAGTTTTGTTTTCTGACCGGATTCCGGCGAGGGTTGCCGATCGACTCTTCCGGTTAGTTTTTATGTGTGTGTTTTATTAGTTTGTATGTGTGTGTATTCTGTGTATATATATATATAATGTATATATAGCTGGGTTATATATATATATTGTGTGTGGTGTAATATGTATATATATAGTGTGCAGGTGTTGTACATATATATATATATATATAAATGTGTTGTGTATATATATATAAATTGTGAGTGCATGTGCAGTACATATATATATATATATATATATATATATATATATATATTATGTAGTGAGTGTGTGTTAGTAATGTGTGTACCGTATGTATATTATATATATATATATATGTGTGTATTATATATATGTGTGTATACGGATAAATACGAGTATAGTATGTGTTCGTGTTGGAATCGGAATTATCTATTGTGTTGTTTTCGATCGATATCGTGTTATCGAATGAATTGTATTTCATTCAAGGTTGTTCGAGTGCTTGTGATTGTCGGAGGACGCGTTGATCGATTCGTGGTAGGACGTTGATCGTGGAAGGACTTTCTCGCCTTCGGTTTGAGGCAAGTTTTATACTTGTACTGGTCAATGAGATTAATGTTATCATGTATGTGTATGAATGTGTGTATCATTCCGAGACTTGGTCTCTTTATGATTTTGTTGATATCAGGGGATTGTTTGATACGATACCCTTCGGCAAATTATGCCAAATATTATTGTTGTTCGTAAATGGCCGATTTAAGGCATTGCGATACTTGTTGGTAATATTGTTGTCGATAGCCGGTTCGCAGTATCGACATATCGATTGTTATTGTTGATTGATGTTTCTTCGAGATATTGTTGTCGATAGCCGGTTCGCGGCATCGGCGTATCGATTGTTATTATTGATTGATGCTCCATCAAGATATTTTTTTGTGATAAATCGTTATTGATATCGGTGTTTTCTATTGATATCGTTTTGGCGATTGAAGGCATTGACGTATTCGATTATCATCTTCGTTATCGGTAACCGATTAAAGGTGCTGAGACATCCGTTGTACAATTGTTATCGGTTAACCGTTCTGAAGGTAATCGATATATTGAATTGGGATTATCAAAGATAATTCCCATCCGTTGTATAATTATTATCGATTGTCCGCTCTAACGGTAATCGATATATTGAATTGGGATTATCAAATATAATTTCCACCCGTTGTCAAAAAGATAATTCCCATCCATTGTATAATTGTTATCGATTGGCCATTCTACGGTAATTGAAGTATTGAATTGGGATTATCAACGATAATTCCCATCCGTTGAATTATTATTGTCGTGTTGACCGATTCAAGGCAGCACACTATTATTCTTGTGAACTCGGTAATTTTGTGATCTTTGAAGGTTGAGGATTTCCCGAACTGTTGTGTTGTGATCGTTGTTCGTGTTAATTGGTCCTTAGGGATTTTGATCCCAGGATGGTTGTTTTGAATATTGTTGGTCGTGTCGATCTTTCATTATTCGTGTGTCATCGTTCACTTGGTGAGTCGTATGATCCGTATTGGATGTGTTATCCTTTGAGTTTCGTTGTCATGTTGTATCGTGACATATCCGGAATCATATCTGCGTTCCGATTGGTTATTGTGTAGGATTTTTAGCCAGGCACACGATGGTCATGCGTGGATGTTTCCGCATTGGACCGTGCACACGAGACGTAGTTCGTGAGGCTAATTAGGTACATTGTCCCACGTATATTTCTGGATTCCGTATACGGGGTGGACATGTGCACGGACACATTTCCGGATCGGGCGTACTGTGATGTCCATCATTGAGCCGTACAATTTTTGATCGTTCATAGTCCATGTTTGATTGGATGTGTTCGACGTGTTGTGATTGAGCGTTCATACGCCCGAGGGGTATGTTCGACAGTCAGGTTTGTTTCTTTGAGATCTGTATTGTGATGATTTACTTGGCATTCGGCTTTCAGGCCACCGTGATATTTTGGCAGCTTCGGGCTGTTCGGCTTTCAGGCCATCGTGATATTTTGGCAGCTTCGGCTGAGGGCTTTCAGGCCATTGTGATGTAACGGTATTTCCGTTGGAGCCTTCGGGCATTGTGATCCTTATTTATTTCAGCGTTGGATTGATTTACCTTCGGGTAATGTATTGTTGTGTTCTATATTGATGTTTCGCCGTTGGGCACATATGTTCTAACCTATTGAGCAGGTATTGATCGTATGCCATGGGCATAATATTCCACGAATGCTCGATTCTTACTTTGGTTTGTGAGCATCTCGTACTACCATTGTTGTACTATTTATTCTGCCTTTGGATGCATATCATGTTGTGCATGTACTTGATATTCATTATACCGGATGACTGACCCCGTGGGGGCGGAATATGTTTTCATGTTTTAGGTACTTGCGAGGAGAGAGTTGAGACACAGGGGCATGACGATGGCGACGAGGCATTCGAACGATACTAGTCCGAGATATTTTGGTGTTCATGTTGGCCAGACAGTTGGAGTACTCCAATTTTGTTCAGTCGTTGTCGTTTTGTATTATCCGAGCAAGGCTCGTGTATGTTGTTGTATTTTTATTTTGGCCATGTAGGCCCATTCTTGCCGTTGAAATTCCATATCGGAATAGTATGTCGGACATCATAGTAGGGTCTGTGATTTCCTATTTTGGTCAGTTTGTTGTATTTTAGTCGTGTTCGCCTGGTGGATCACCTGGTGTGGGGTCCACGGCACTGTAATAACCCAATGGGATTTGGGGGTGTTACACCCCTCGTCAAACTCAAAAAATGAATTTTGCATTTCATGTGCGGAATCTTTGCATTCATCTCAATCTTGTCCCTCTAGTCTACAAAATCAAGAAATTTTTAATGAAGAAGTCAATGTGTTACATTCATATAGAAAATCTTCGGACAGTCCATTTGCTCCAATTTATAATCCAAATTGGAGGAATCATCCAAATTTTTCTTGGAAGAAAAATATGCCTCCAATGAATCAAGGAGGACATCAAATGAACATGTCAAATCAACAAAATGTCCGTCCTAATCAATATCCTCCAAATACTTACCAGTATCCTTCCACAGTACCAAAGAAACCATCTTTGGAAGATACGTTGCAACAATTCATGCAATCTACTCAACAAATGTTCCAATCAACTCAGCAAGCTGTACAATCAAACTCACAGGCTATTTCTAAGCTTGAAACACAAATTGGTCAACTAGCAACAACTTTAGCTGAAAGAGAAAAGGGAAAATTTCCGAGTCAGTCCATCCCTAATCCTAAAGGACAATATGAAGTAAACTCTTCTAACGCAGAAGTTCAATCCATAACTACCCTTAAAAGCGGAAAAGAAATACAAAAGCCTGACTATGATTCGGAACAAAAATCAAATGAACCACAAGTTTCAAAACTAAAAGATTCTAAGGAAAAAGAAAAGCCTTACGTTCCAAAAGCTCCATTTCCTGAAAGACTTATTCCAAAAGATAAAAGTGCGCAATACAAAGATATATTGGAAATATTTAAACAAGTTCGAATAAATATTCCATTCCTTGATGCTATTAAACAAGTGCCTGCTTATTCTAAGTTTTTGAAAGATCTTTGCACTGTAAAAAGAAGAACAAATGTTCCAAGAACGGCATTTTTAGCTGAACATGTTAGCTCAATAATTCAAAATAAAACTCTTGTTAAGTATAAAGATCCTAGTAGTCCTACAATATCTTGTGTCATTGGAGATCACATCATTAAACGAGCCTTGCTTGATTTAGGAGCCAGTGTGAATTTATTACCATATTCTGTTTATACACAACTTGGATTAGGGGAGCTAAAATCAACATGTGATACTTCAACTAGCTGATAGATCTATAAAAGTACCTCGAGGAATCGTAGAGGATGTTCTGATTCAAATAGATAAGTTCTACTTTCCTGTTGATTTTATAGTCATAGATACTGAACCTGTTGAGAATACCTAAGATCAAATCCCTGTCATTTTAGGAAGGCCATTTTTAGCTACTTCAAATGCATTAATTAACTGAGAAATGGCATCATAAAATTTTCTTTTGGAAATATGACTGTTGGACTAAATATGTTTAACATTTCTCAACAACATGATGATTATGATGATGTCTGTGAGGTAAATATGATAGAGAGTATGAGTCCTTATTTCTTTCCAAAAATAGATGATGATCTTTTTGAAAGCTGTCTTGCTCATTTTGGCTCAAATTATGACATCGACAGTTCAATTAATGAAGTAAATTCTTTACTAGAGTCTACACCATTATTGAATAATGATAAATGGAAAGCTAAAACTGAACCACTTGAGAGTCAAATGAATAAAGAAGTACCTATTGAAGATTAAGATAGAGCTCAATTCATTACCTGAGCCTCTAAAATATGCCTTTTTAGGACCATCAGAAACCCTGCCTGTCATCATAGCATCTGATTTAGATGAAGAACGAGAAGATAAATTAATCGATCCTTAAAGAACATAAAGAAGTAATAGGCTGGACCATCTCCGATATTAAAGGTATTAGTCCTTCTATATGCATGCATCGAATTCACCTTGAAGAAAATGCAAAAACTTCCCGAGAATTTCAAAGAAGACTAAATCCTAATTTGAAAGAAGTTGTAAGAGCTGAAATAATCAAACTCTTAGATGTAGGGATCATCTATCCTATTTCTGATAGCTCTTGTTAGTCCTATTCATATAGTTCCAAAGAAATCTGGCATAACTGTAATCACGAATGAAGAAAATGAACTTGTTCCAACCAAAATTCAAACTTGATGGAGAGTCTGTATTGATTACCGAAAATTGAACTCTGTTACAAGAAAAGATCACTTTCCACTTCCTTTTATTGATCAAATGCTAGAAAGGTTAGCCGGTCATGCTTATTATTGTTTTCTAGACTGATATTCCAGCTATAACCAAATTCCCATTGCTCCTGAAAATCAAGAAAAAACCACTTTTACCTGTCCTTTTGGCACTTTTACTTACCGACGAATGCCATTTGGTTTGTGCAATGCACCTGCTACTTTTTAGCGGTGTATGATGAGCATTTTATCTGACATGGTTGAGCGGTTTTTGGAAATTTTTATGGATGATTTTTCTGTATTCGGGTCTAGCTTTGATGAATGTTTACACCACTTAACCCAAGTGTTGGTTAGGTGTAAGGAGAAGAATCTTCTCCTAAACTGGGAAAAATGTCATTTTATGGTTAAAAAAGGAATTGTCTTAGGACATGTGATTTCTAAAAAAGGAATTGAGGTGGGCAAATCTAAAGTTGACTTAATATCCAGTCTTCCACCCCCACGAACGATTAAAGAAATTCGGTCATGCTTAGGCCATGCTGGTTTTTACCGTCGATTCATCAAAGATTTTAGCAAAATCTCAAGGCCATTATGTAATTTACTTTCAAAAGACACACCTTTCGTATTTGATGATCATTGTCTAAAAGCTTTTAAGACACTCAAATCTATGTTGAGCTCTACACATATCATCAAATCTCCAAATTGGAATCTTCCTTTTGAAATAATGTGTGATGCATCTGACTATGCCGTCGGTGTAGTATTGGGTTAAAGAGAAAATAAATTGCCAATTGTAATATATTATGCAAACAGAACTCTAAATGATGCCCAATTAAATTACTCTACAACTGAAAAAGAATTGCTTGCAGTTGTTTTTGCCTTAGACAAATTTCGACCTTACTTGATTGGTTCGAAAGTCATAATTTACTCCGATCATGCTGCATTAAATATCTTCTTTCTAAGAAATATGCTAAACCTCGCGTGATCTGTTGGATTCTATTGTTACAAGAGTTTGACTTAGAAATTCGAGATAAAAAAGGTTCTGAAAATGTTGTTGCTGGTCATTTGTCTAGGCTAATCGTGAATTTTACTGATAAAGAACCTCCCATTAATGAAACTTTCCCTGATGAACAACTCATGTCTGTTTCTCACAGACCTTGGTATGTAGACATTGTCAATTACCTTGTCACTGGTAACATGCCATCTTATTGGAATAATCAAGATAAAACAAAATTTTTAAATGAAGTAAAAAAATTCTTTTGGGATGATCCATATTTGTTCAAATATTGTCCTGATCAAATCATTAGGAGATGTGTGCCTTGTTGTTGCCCGAAATATTATCCGAAGATAGATATTGCTGGAACGATCGAGCAACAGCAAATTGCGAGAGCACATCCGTGGGAATGGAAATAACACAAGATTTGCCGGGTTTCTTAGGTCCGGGCTTGAATGCTCTCGCGAGATGTTATTAATAAGAATACGTTTGAGTACAAATATTAATGTAAAAATGCAATTACAGTGAGTGTAAAAGATCCTATTTATCTAGCTCTTGAGCGAAGCTCTGCGTGTTCTTGTTCTCATTTCTGCCGACCGTCTCAGGATTGAGAGGTCTCGAGAGTGAGAGAGATATATCCAAAGAGTATAGCGTTTCCAAGAGTGAGAAAGCCAAGTTATGAGCTGAGATTCTGAGCCCTTTTCCCAGTGCAGGATCTCTTCTATTTATAGGAGCTGAGATGCCCTTTTCTGATGGGCGATCGCCTTCCTTATAATACAATAAGGGGTGATCGTCTTTCCGCACATGGGTTGTCTGCCTTGAAGTCCGCAGCTGCTGCTGGCAGCCAGCTGTGCGGTCCAATGAGGAGCCTGCACACATCCAGCGTCGCTGTCTCGGGCGGTCCCACTTGCACCTTTTGGTGGGTCTGTCGGTAGGTGAGAGGATGCTGACAGGCTGTGGTCAACGATCCATGTCTTGCGGAGCCTTTTCCGGATCTGCATGTGGGACTCTGTATGAGCTTCGTCCTTCGCCGACTAGACATGCTGGGCTTACGTGGCAATAGGCGGTCTCCATTGGCCGGGCTCCAGGGTCGATCGCCAAGTTTCAAGAGACGATCGCCTTGTATGTCGATCACTCAGTACTGGGTCTTGACCTGGGACACGATATCGGCCAATCTGCCTTGGTCTATTTGGCTCCGGATCGGTCGCCTGTCGTCAGTGTTGATCGCCTGTTGAGGTGTATAATTCCCGACACAACAATTGCCCCCCAGCTTGCTCCGATGTTTGGAGACATGGGGCGAGGTGGTTCTTACTGGCGATCGTTCAGGATAAGCACGGGCGATCCGTTGAGCGGACTTTGGTCTCGGACTTGGGCGATCTGATCGATTGGCGATCTATCTTCGGTCTTGTACCTGCAATAAACAATTTTGCCGATCCCTCGTAGAAACCTGATAGTTTCGTCATTGAGGAACCGTGCACAGTCGCGGAGTTCGATGGACTGACCTCTATGACCGTGTCTTGTGCGCGAGCGACATTGTCTGTCTCGTGACTCATTTTATTGTGAGGGTCCTCCGTTAGGCTGCGCCTCACCTCGTATTTAAACGAAGGGCGTGCGGTCTCGGTCTGGAGAAGTCCTTGCACGGGGCGTCGTCGGATTAATCGACTCCACGTCCACGGCTTGTTAGCTCTTTTCTACCTCGGATAGACATGTTAGATGGCAATCCTCGACGATATACGTTGAGACGGGGGTAGGGACGCGTCGCATTGTCCGGGTCCGCCAAGTTAGATGATGAACCTTTGAGGGCGGTCGAGCGTGTCCACTGATTTGTTTGGACGGCCCTCAAATTACGCTGGCCTCGTATTTAAATGAAGGGCGGGCGATCGTGGCCCAAAGGGACCTTGCATAGCCGAAGCAGTCGGTTTCATCGACCACCAGGACCATGGCTGCACTCTTCTACCTCGGATCGGCCAGCGGCTTTCTTCGATGTGGAGGCAAAAGTCATGATTCTGAAAGCTTTCTTTGAAGAGCAGTGAGTGTCTCTTCAAGTATATGCCCCGGAGAACAGTGAGTGTTCTTTGAGATGGGAGGAATAAAAAATGAGGGTTAAGATCCCCTTCCTCTAGCGCTAATTGTTGTTGCCCGAAATATTATCCGAAGATAGATATTGCTGGAATGATCGAGCAACAGCAAATTACGAGAGCACGTCCGTGGGAATGGAAATAACGCAAGATTTGCCGGGTTTGTTAGGCCCGGGCTTGAATGCTCTCGCGAGATGTTATTAATAAGAATACGTTTGAGTACAAATATTAATGTAAGAATGCAATTATAATGAGTGTAAAAGATCCTATTTATCTAGCTCTTGAGCAAAGATCTGTGTGTTTTTGTTCTCGTTTCTGCCGACCGTCTCAGGATTGAGAGGTCTCGAGAGTGAGAGAGATATATCCGAAGAGTATAGCGTTGCCAAGAGTGAGAAAGCCAAGTTATGAGCTGAGATTCTGAGCCCTTTTCCCAGTGCAGGATCCCTTCTATTTATAGGAGCTGAGATGCCCTTTTCTGATGGGCGATCGCCTTCCTTATGTCTGATAAGGGCGATCGTCTTTCCGCACATGGGCATCCGCCTTGAAGTCCGCGGCCTGGCGGCGGCCAGTATGCGGTCGATGAGGAGCTCGCACGCGTCGGCATTCTTGTCCCGGCGGTCCCACTTGCACCTTTCGGCGGGTCTGTCGGTAGGTGAGAGGATGCTGACAGGCTGTGGTCAACGATCCATGTCTTGCGGCGCCTTTTCCGGATCTGCATGTGAGACTCTGTATGAGCTTCGTCCTTCGCCGACTAGACATGCTGGCCTCGCGTGGCAATAGGCGGTCGCCATTGGCCGGGCTCCAGGGTCGATCGCCAAGTGTCAAGAGACAATCGCCTTGTATGTCGATCGCTCGGCACTGGGTCTTGACCTGGGACCCGAGATCGGCCAATCTGCCTTGGTCTATTTGGCTCCGGCTCGGTCGCCTGTCGTCAGTGCCGATCGCCTGTTGAGGTGTATAATTCCCGACAAAACATGCCTGAACATGAACAACAAAATATCATTGCCTTTTGTCATGATCATGCATGTGGAGGTCATTTAGTTCAAAGAAAATAACTGCTAAAATTCTGCAATGTGGTTTTTATTGTCCAACACTTTTCAAAGATACACATTCATATTGCAGCACATGTGATAGATGTCAAAGATTAGGTCGAATTTCTAAAAGAAACATGATGCCTTTAAACCCAATTTTAATTATTGAAATATTTGATGTTTGGGGCATAGATTTTATGGGATCTTTTCTAATTTCTTTGGCAATCTTTACATCCTTGTGGCTATCGATTATGTTTCAAAATAGGTAGAAGCAATTGCTTGCAAAACAAATGACCACAAAGTCGTGGTAAAATTTTTGAAAGAAAATATTTTTTTCCAGATTTGGAACACCACGAGCAATTATAAGTGATGGAGGAAAATATTTTTGTAATAAATTTTTGAATCATTTATTTAAAAAATATGGTGTTACACATAAAGTTACTACTCCTTATCACCCTCAAACAAGTGGACAAGTTGAAATTTCAATCAGAGAAATCAAACATATTCTTGAAAAAACTATTAATCCTACAAGGAAAGATTGGTCTTTGCGATTGAATGATGCATTGTGGGCTTACCGTACTGCTTTTAAAACTCCCATCGGAATGTCTCCATTTAGGCTTGTCTTTGGAAAACCATGTCATTTGCCTCTTGAATTAGAACATAGAGCATAACGATTAATTTTTTCATTAGACTTGGCTGGAATTCATAGGAAACTTTAACTAAATGAATTGGAAGAAATTAGAAATGTTGCTTACGATTGTGCAAGGAAATATAAGGACAAACTGAAATTCTTTCATGATAAACAAATCTTGAGAAAAACTTTTTCTCCTGGTCAAAAAGTCTTCCTTTTTAACTCTCGTTTGTTATTATTTCCAGGCAAGTTGCGTTCACGGTGGTCTGGTCCATTTATTATTCGTACGGTCTATCCTCACGGAGCTGTAGAAATTGAAAATCCAAAAAATGGTAATATTTTCAAAGTAAATGGGCAACGGTTAAAACCATGAATTAAAATCTTTTGAGGTAGAAGAGGTTCTTCTTAAGGACTCCGATATTGTGAATTAATACTCCATTGTGTTTGTCCGGTCAAGTGGCGGATAACGGTACTCTGTGGCTAGTAAAGTCGGATTTTTCAGTTTCCCACAATAACTGATTTTGTAGATATTTTTTTATTTTTAGTTATAGGACAAACTTTGAAAACAATTGAAAAAAGATTTCCCTTTCTTAGCAAAAAAGTTATTTTGAAACTTTACCAAGCCAGACTTGAAAGGATGAGGTTGCTTATGAATAACGGCATACCTTTTGATATTCGATTCATTATTGAAGCCAAAGTGAGAATAGCGGGTGAATTCACGGAAACACCAACTAAATTTTTACCAGGGCTTGGAAAAAGTTCATATGCCAAGAAACGACGAGCAAAGAAAATGGTCGTTTGCTACAAATGTGCCAGGTGGAACTATGATTCAAGATGTCGATCTTTAGGAATTCCTTCCACAAACAGAGAAGATAAAATTCAGTTCATCAAGGATGGTCTAAATAAGGAGAATTTAGATGATATCGAAATTTCTATTGACACGCATCCTAGTGGACTCGTACATTATGGGATTCAATGTTTGTGGAATAAATTCAAACCAGAATATGAACAACGTCTTGGGAATATGACGTTAAAAGACCCTGTTTGCCAATTTGTAAGATTGGATGGGAAGCTTCTCCCCGACTCATAGAAGGCGTTTAAGCCGTTTCTGAACGTAAAATTAGAGGAAGATGTGAGCCACAATCACAACTACTGTACATACACGTGAGTATCTTTACTTTTTGTCGTTTTTTTAGATTTTCTGAATAAAAAATGTGATACGCAATAAATGCATTCATTATTATATTGAGTAGTTGAAGCGCAATTAACGCGGTCACAGATTTGATAAATCTTTTTACTGTCTTTTGCATCTATAAATAAACATTGCATTTGTTTCTTTTCTACATTCCTGAAACTTGTATTCTTTTCCTTTTCTCTCTAAAATAATTTTCTTTTTCAAAAAAATGGAAACATCATCTTCCGAAAAAAGATTTAACTCAATCTGCATTTTTGGTGGAGCTAGTCATGGGAAAGAGGCTTGCTTTACTGAAGCAGCCCACAACTTGGGTCGTACCTTAGGATAAAAATGCATTCATGTAGTTTACGGAGGAGGAAGTCTAGGATTAATGGGACATGCTGCTGCTTCTGCATATATGGAAGGAGTAAAAGTGTTGGGAATCATTCCAAAACCTATGGCTGAAAGTAAAATCACCGGAGCAACCATTGGAGATGAGTTCAGAGCTATGAATATGCAAGACTGCATAACTCACATGACAAATAATGCTGATGCCTTTATCACCCTTCCCGGTGGTATTGGTACTCTTGAGGAACTTTTACATGTGGTTACCAGAGCCCAGCTAAATGTTCATACGAAACCAATAGGTCTGCTAAATGTCAATGGTTTCTTCGATGGTTTACTATCTTTCATCAACTACTCTTCTGAAAAAAGGTTTTATTTCTGAGCATGCTAAACGAATCATAGTTGTTGCAAAAATACCAGAAGAGCTGATCAAAAAACTTATTACATTTGTTCCTGAACCAGACCCAGCTCTAGCTAATATTGTTTGGATGGAAGATTTCACTGTACGGAAACACAAAATTGATACATTCCTTTCCCTCTGATATTCTACTTCATTCCTCTTGTTGTTTTTACTTTTTAGCCGGTGTAAAAATCGTGAAAATGATGGCAGTTTAAGGAGTTTTCTTTTCGATCTTTTGACGCGCATCTATCCACGATTTATGTATTGTTATTTCTATTACTGTACTCTTTCTCGTTTGTTTTTAATAAAAGCATTGATGACAGTGTAAGGCGACTCTTCAGACTCTCTTGAAGCACATCTAGGTTGTATGTGTTATACTTCCGGGTATACATTTTTTTTTTTTGTTTTGCCACACTTATTTCTTGCAGGTCCAAAAAAAGCTTGAGCGAAGCGTCGTCTTTCATAAACAGGGAAGCCTTATTTAAACCCTTACTCCATTGTTCTTTTTATACAATAAGGATATTGTTTATCATTAAGTGTGGGGGAAGGTGTATCTCTCTCTCTCTCTCTCTCTCTCTCTCTCTCTATATATATATATATATATATATATATATATATATATATATAAGAGGTTGAAAATCACGGCACCATTTCCTGAGAAAACGTTAGTGAGAAAATCATTTTTGGGGTATTTCACTGGTTTGGATAATGGATTTGGATGAAGGTGTATGGGATTCAGAACACAACACCCTTTTTGTGAGTTTTGAGCCTTAGAGCAATCCTTATATATACGCTCTATATTTTTTGTTGTGTGGTCAAACATATTGTGTTCATTCTAGAACTTGCTCATTTATACATTTCGAGACTACATTCATAAACTCTTGCATTAAGATGATAAAGGCAATTAGGATTAACCCCTTGTTGGCTTATATTTTCCCACCCATTACATTTTATCCTTAGAAGCCCCATTGAGCCTTAGCCTATTTCTTTGATCAAGCACATTACTTAGCCATTATCCATTCTTGTTCATGACTCATCCATTTGCACCCTCTAGTCAAAGATTTAATTGTGAACTAGATGTGTGACAAATATGGACCGATGTTCATAAGAGTATTGTGAAGATTAAGAGTTTTCGTTGAAACTGAAAGGCTGTGAAGTACGTTGGAGTATTGAACCAAATAAAAAAGAAATATAAATAAAGGCTAAAAAACGGCCAGAAAAAAAAATGCGGGAGGTCAAGTGCGAAAATCATCACTATGTATACATAAAATAGCACTTGAACTATCCCTTGAGTGATACATAATTCCTTCCAGAAGATCCATTGCATACTTTTTCTTACACAAGAGTATGACCTTGCCAGATGAATATTCAATTACCATGTAGTACAGAATAACTTGGGGATGATGGTTTGAAAGTTTTCATTACAGAAGAGGGGGTGTTGATTGTTATTTGTAGGATTTATTATGCATCTAAATTCACAATTGATCTTGGCTAGCAAACCTCATAATTTTCCCTTTATCCTACCCATACCCAAAGCCACGTCACAACTAAAAGAAAGACCTTTTGATTTATGCATGAGTTTATTTTAAGTAGTGGAGATTTGATTTTTGACCAAGCATATGGTAATGACACATTATGTTTTGATATGAGTGAACTCTTCTCGAATATCCCGGACATCCACCGTGAGGGTATTGAATCTTTTTGCATTCGAATCTCAATGAAGTTGTTAGAATTTGGTGCAGCATCCTATCTCACTTGGGCCATGATCAATTATTTTCTCTTGATATTGGTTTTACCATGAATCAGCATCAGAATATTATTACTCGGGTATAAGATTTGCCCGAGGACGTGTAAAGATAAGTGTGGGGGAATTTATTTAGTATATTTTGAGTAATATTTTTTATTAGTATTTTATATATATAATTGTGTGTTGTGTGATAATTTATTCGTTTTACCAGATATTTATATTATTTCATTTTGTTAGAATTTTCTATAATTTTGTGTCATTTTTAGATAATTAATTAGAATAAAATTATATCTGCAAGTTAACCAACCGGTACAAGACAGATCAATCGGTTCAAGGACGATATTTTTTTCAAAATTCAAATATAGTCAAAACTGGTCTCATTTTATTCGTCTCATCGAGATGATCGTTTTAAAAAAAAAATCATCCGAATCCGAGTTCGTATGAAGAAGTTATGACCATTCGAAGGATAATTAAATAGACGGACCATATTGCGCCACATGTCAACACCGGATTCGACCAGAAATTCAACTCTCTGCTGATGTCATCCATGATGTCAGTACCCCTTGGTAGCCGTGAATTATTGAAATGGTGGGATTTAAATATTTTAAAATTATTAGTTTATTAATTTTAAAGTAGTATAAATAGGGGATGAATGTGTAGTATTTTGGGGAAAGAAAAAAAGAAAATAGAGAGAGTTATTGTAAGAGAGAAAAATAAAAATATTGTGTAATAAAACTATATTTGATTAATAATTATGAAATATTTATTTATTTGTGTTGTTATTATGAGTGAGTAATTTTCTTTTACTGGGGTTGTGATGAAACAATGTCTATATTATTATTAATATTTATATAATAATTCCAAATAAATATTTTTAACGATTATGATTTTCACTTCAATAGGGGGATATTATTTCATGAATTATATCACGTATTTTTTATAGTTATAAATTCCCCCTTGCTTTATGATTATTGATATTAGTTAATTTTTTTGATTATTTGTTTTCCATTAAATTGGATACATATAATGCTTAGAAATTACATTTTTCAAGCGAAGGAAAATCTATATTTGAATTATAATTTTGTACTCGTTGTTAAATCTATAGGGAAATAGTGAGATTGATTTCAAGATCTATTCCCTGAATTTCTTGGAATTAAAATATAAAATAAATAATAAATAGATATTGTTAGATTCTAAACCCTAGTAAATTATTTAAAATCAATTTATCTAAAATCTACTTAGAAATTACTGTTATTTAAGGCAATTATTATAATCATTCAAAAATAAAATTATTTGGGACTAGGTTAGAATTTAATAAAATTTGGTTTAAAACGATAGGAATATTTTTACTTCACTATCATAGTCCTCCCTGTGGAATCGACCTTGCACTGCATATCTACATCGAACGAATCATGCGCTTGCGAGTATTAGACTAAAGAATCAACCAACAACAACAATGATGAAGTAAGTTTAAATTCAACTATTCTTATAAATGCATCACATACTTTTGAAAATATGATGAATGAATTTAAAAACATTCAAAAAGCCCATGAGACACTCAAACGAGAAAACATACAACTCGAATTTTCAAACTTGAAGCTGAAAGAAGAAAATGACTTGCTTAAAAACAACTATGAAAATATGTCTCTTGATTGCGAAAACAACAAAGTCACCTCTAAAAGACTCATGGAAAGCAATAATCAACTTGTAAAAGATCTAAATGAGGCGAAGTCTCATAATGAGAGCAATACAAATAATTATGATTTACTCGAAGCTAAAGTAAAAACTCTCGCGAAACGAGAAGGAGAACTATAGACCATCCTGTAATCATTTGAAAAATCTTCTAGACGGATGGAATAAATTCTAAGCACTAGGCATCATGGCCACAATAAACGTGGCTTAGGATATGACTCGTTCTCCCATAAGCGAAAATCTAGTACGGTGTTCGTCAGGGGAGTGGAACCCATTTCGGTACCTGAAGAGACCCCAAGTCCCGCAAAGGTTACAGCAACCCCTTATCGTACAACGAACGATGCGATTCCACCCCCAAGTTCATATCACAGACAGTGGAGACCTCAACCTCCCAGATCTGTAAGGGGTGATCAATAGTATGTTCCCCGAGAACATCAACAGTGCCAGCATCCATTCAGAAAGAAGGCTTTATCCAAGTATCAAATCATGCACCGCAGTACTACCAACAGTACAATGCGCTTAGATATTAGATACAGAAGCCTCGTTATACATCTAGAAAACAGGTCGCCGCGCCAGTACCACCACCAACTCTGGGAATCCAACTGGAGACCTAGAAGGCAAGCTGTAAGGTCGAAGAAAATGGTTCCCCCTCCAAGAAGGCAATGGTACTGGAATCAAAACCTTAGATTTTACATACATAATAATCAAGGTTACAGCGACTACATGACTGCCCCACGTAGATATCGTAAGACTGGACCAAAAGTAACCTACAACAAACCAATTTCTATCAGGCAAATTTGGGTACCAAAAGGCACTAACATCCATGGACCCAATAATCAAAGCGGACCTAAATCTACTTAAATTCTTTGCTTACAGGATATCAAGGAAAAGGACATCTGGTACTTTGACAGCAGATGTTCTCGGCACATGACAGGAGATATCAGTAATCTGTCAGATTATGTAGAAGGTCGTGGTGCTCTTCGGTGACAAATCCATAATGGAATAACAAGAGGGAAGGGAACCATGCTTGTAGGAAAGTTTAAAGTCATTGACGTGGCATATGTTGAAGGCTTACAGTATAATCTACTTAGTATTATCCAGTTCGGTGACAAACAATTCTCGGTCAAATTCTACATAGATCACTGTAGAGTGAAGGACATCAAGACAAAGGAAATAGTCCTGACATGAAGCCGATCAGGTTGTTGTTGCCCGAAATATTTATCCGAAGATTAAATACTGCTGGAATGGACGGACAACAAACAAGGTTGTGGGAGCACTTCCGAGAGAAGATAAATAACACAAGATTTGCCGGGTTTGTTAGGCCCGGGCTTGAATGCTCTCGCGAGATGTTATTAATACAAATATTCTTGGATACAAGTATTAATGTTATAATCTAAGTACAATGAGTGTAAAAAGATCCTGTTAATCCAGCTCTTGAGCGAAGCTTGGTGTTCTTGCTCTCGGTCGATCGTCTTATGTATGAGAGAGGCGGAGAGGGAAGAAGGAACCGAAAGATAGCTGTTGCCAAGAGTAGGAGAAAGCCAAGTTGTGTGTATTGCTTGGAGAGATGGACTTCAGAGAGTGAAAATCTCGTGGGTGCTGAAGAATTTCGGTGGGAGTTCAACCCTTTTCCAAGTGTTGGGAGCCTTCTATTTATAGGGGCTGAGGAGCCTTGATTCCTGGAGAGCGTTCACTTTCCGGCCAATAAAATAATTGGGCGATCGTCCTCAAGTCACATGGGCAGTCTGCCTAAAGTCTAAGGCAGCTGCTGGCAGCCAGCTGTGCGGTCCAATGAGGAGCCAGCACGCGTCCGGAGTCACTATCAAATGCGGTCCTATTTACAGCTTTCGGCGGGCCTGTCGGCTGGTGGGAAGATGCTGACACGCTGTGGTCAACGATCCGTGATATGCGGATCTTGTCTTGGCACTACACATGGGTTCTGTCCTGAGGTTCGGCCTTTGCCGACTAGATGACCATCGGCTTTGAGCGACATGAGACGGTCGTCAAAGGTCGGTCGCCAGGGGTCGGCATCGGTCGGTCACCAAGGGTCGGTCGGCGAGTGCCGAGAGGGGATCGTCTGCTAGTCGGCCACCAGGAGTCGATCGCCAAGTACCGAGATACGATCGTCTTAGATGTCGATCGCTCGGCACCAGGACTTGTCCTGGGACCATCGGTCGGCCGATCTATCTTGGCTGTCGGGCTTAGGCTAGGTCGCCTGGTCGCTAGTCGGCAGTTCTGACTCGACTGTTCGGCTGTGGCTAGGTCGCCCGATCTCTGAGGCGATCGCCGGTCGGAGAGTATAATTCTAAACACAACAATTGCCCCCCAGCTTGCTCCGATGTTTGAAGACATGGGGCGAGGTGGTTCTTGCTGGAGATCGTGTAGGATGAGGACGGGCGATCCGTTTGAGCGGACTCTGGATTCGGACTTGGGCGATCTGGTCGATTGGCTAGCTATCTTTCTGTCTTGTACCTGCAAAAAACAACATTGGCCGATCCCCCTCAGAAACTTGATGGTTTCGTCATTTGAGGAATCGTGCACAGTCGCGGAGTTCGATGGACCGACTCCATGACCGTATCTTGTGCGCGGACGACATTGAGTGTCTCGTGACTCATTTTATTGTGAGGGTCCTCTGTTAGGCTGCGCCTCGCCTCATATTTAAACGAAGGGCGTGCGGTCTTGGTCTAGAGGAGTCCTTGCGCGGGGCAGCGTCGGATGATTCAACTCCACGTCCGCGGCTTGTTAGCTCTGCTTCCACCTCGGCCCGCCATGAGGATGGCGAACCTCGACGGTGTACGTTGAGATGGGGGTAGTGGCACGTCCCATTGTCCGGGTTCACCATGTTAGATGATGATCCTTTGAGGGCGGGCGATCGTGTCCACTGATTAGTTTTGGAGGGCCCTCAGACTACGCCGGCCTCGTATTTAAACGAAGGGCGGGCAATCTTGGCCCAAAGGGACCTTGCATGGCCGAAGCAGCCGGTTCCATCGACTACCAGGACCATGGCTGTATGTTGTGAGGTGGAGGCGATCGCGTGCCTTAGTCCATCATGTTAAATGGTGGACTGTAGATGGCGAGCGAGTCCTCCAGTTTGGCGATGTTGCTTTATGATGGCGATCGGGCTGGAAGACTGATGATCGTCGCTCGGCTGCCGATCGCATTATTCGTAGGTTGATACTGGCGATCGGGCGGGAGATCGTCATTTGGGCGCCGATCGCGCTGCTCATAGGCTGAGAAGAAACCTTTGCCTGGGCAGAAAGTCTGCGGCCTTAGCTCGGAAGATCGCGTAGGTCGAGGGTTGGTCCTTCGTAAGATGCCTGAACATAGGCGAAAGACCATGGAATCCTCCTAGGACCGCGTAGAGGGCGATCTCATCGCTTACGGGCTTGCCGTTGAGGATGATCTCGTCTACTCGGTCGATGTAGTCCGAGTCGGACTCTTCTTCCCCTTGTTTGATTCGCAGCATGCGATGGGACCTTCTGGTCGGGGGACCCTGGTGGCGAAGTACGCTGTGAAGACGTTCGCCAGCTGGTTAAAGGAGCCGATGGACCGAGGCGGCAATGAGGCGTACCACCTGTAGGCGAGGTCGTCCAGCGTCATAGGGAACATTCGGCACCTGGTCGCGTCAGATGCCCCACACCCGGTCATGTAGATGTTGAACTTGCTCAGGTGTGTTTCGGTGTCTGATCTCCCCTCGTACAAAGGTGTTTGCGGAGGAGCGATCTTGTGCTGCACGGGGGCGAGCTCGATATGGACCGCGAGCGGCTCGCTCGGCTCGGCGATCTTGCTCTTGGTACCTGCCCCAGATTCTAGGAGCGCCTTCATGTCGTCGAGCTGGCATTGCATCGCGGCTATCGCCGTGGCTCGGTCGCTCGCGGATCGGCTTTGGGAGCGGGAGCCGAGGCGATCGTGTACCGATCTCCTGACTCCGCTGCTGCCGACCTCGGCTATTTGGCGAGGGGGAGCCAGACGGCTGGGCTGCCTTCTGGGAGTCGGGTAGGCCGAGCTCCTGGTGACAGACTCGAGCTCCGTCATCTCGTAGTGGGGCAGGCGCCTGGATCGCCAAGACGGAGTCGGCGCCAGCGATCAGCAGAGGTGCCCCGGCTGGCGAGCGCCTCTCCTTGCGGATGAGAGCCTCCTCGCGATCGCCTGGTCCGCAATGCCTTGAACTTCCGTTTGGTCTTCCGGTGGATGGCCGAGGGGGTGATAGCGGGAGGCGCGTCGAGAGCACTCCGTCGCTCCTGTAGGATGGCCATGTCCTCGTTGATCTGTTCCGCGGTTCGGAACTGATCGAGCGAGAGGCTTGGGCCGCCCGTCAGGGGCGGGATCGAGCGTCTCGGACCGCGGCGGCTACCCTCCGCCATCGGCTGAGGCTCGGACTGAGACAGAAAGAGGCGTCTGGCGGGCTGGCCAGCGGCTTTCTTCGACGCGGAGGCGGAAGACATGATTCTGATAGCTTTCTCTGAAGAACCGTGAGTGTTTCTTCAGGTATATGCCCCGGAGAACAGTTAGTGTTCTTCGAGACGGTAGGAATAAAAATTGAGGGTTATATGCCCTTCTTCTAGCGCCAATTGTTGTTGCCCGAAATATTTATCCGAAGATTAAATACTGCTGGAATGGATGGACAACAAACAAGGTTGCGGGAGCACTTCCGAGAGAAGATAAATAACACAAGATTTGCCGGGTTTGTTAGTCCCGGGCTTGAATGCTCTCGCGAGATGTTATTAAAACAAATATTTGTGGATACAAGTATTAATGTGAGAATCTAAGTACAATGAGTGTAAAAAGATCCTGTTAATCCAGCTCTTGAGCGAAGCTTGGTGTTCTTGCTCTCGGCCGATCGTCTTCTGTATGAGAGAGACGGAGAGGGAAAAAGGAACCGAAAGATAGCTGTTGCCAAGAGTAGGAGAAAGCCAAGTTGTGTGTATTGCTTGGAGAGATGGACTTCAGAGAGTGAAAATCTCGTGGGTGCTGAAGAATTTCGGTGGGAGTTCAACCCTTTTTCAAGTGCTGGGAGCCTTCTATTTATAGGGGCTGAGGAGCCTTGATTCCTGGCGGGCGATCGTCTTCCGGCCAATAAAATAATCGGGCGATCGTCCTCAAGTCACATGGGCAGTCTACCTAAAGTCCAAGGCAGCTGCTGGCAGCCAGCTGTGCGGTCCAATGAGGAGCCAGCACGCGTCCGGAGTCACTGTCACATGCGGTCCTACTGACACCTTTCGGCGGGCCTGTCGGCTGGTGGGAAGATGCTGACAGGCTGTGGTCAACGATCCGTGATATGCGGATCTTGTCTTGGCACTGCACGTGGGTTCTGTCCTGAGGTTCGGCCTTTGCCGACTCGATGACCATCGGCTTTGAGCGGCATGAGGTGGTCGTCAAAGGTCGGTCTCCAGGGGTCGGCATCGGTCGGTCACCAAGGGTCGGTCGGCGAGTGCCGAGAGGTGATCGTCTGCCAGTCGGCCACCAGGAGTCGATCGCCAAGTACCGAGAGACGATCGTCTTAGATGTCGATCGCTCGGCACCGGGACTTGTCCTGGGACCTTCGGTCGGCCGATCTATCTTGGCTGCCGGGCTAAGGCTAGGTCACCTGGTTGCTGGTCGGCAGTTCTGACTCGACTGTTCGGCTGTGGCTAGGTCGCCCGATCTCTGAGGCGATCGCCGGTCAGAGAGTATAATTCTCGACACAACACAGGTAATATGTATATTGCTGACTGGAAGCCTACGAGCTCCATTATTCCATGTTTTGTTGCCCAAGGCACCACATATCAAAGCTGGCTATGGCATAAGAGGATGTCTCATATCAACTTCAAGACGATCAACAAACTCGCTAGACAGGAAATGGTCAGAGGTTTGCCCGAAGTGTCATTTCATAAAGACAGCATCTGTAGACCCTGTCATAAAGGCAAACAGGTCAATACCACCCTGAAAAGCAAGTCATACCTCTCCACCCACAGGGTACTAGATTTGCTACACATGGACCTCTAAGGCACTGTAGATCCTGTAAGTCTGGGAGGTAAGAAATATTGTCTTGT